>CM024766.1:79186807-80386807 GCA_014218235.1 Colocasia esculenta
GAGTATTCCCAGAGTGGGGCATGTCTAGCAGCTTTGCGTCATCCAGGAACTCTTGGAAATCTGACAGTTGCCTAGTGAGAATAGATCGACCTCCTTTTTTCTCATGAGGGAAACGAACCGTGTTAAAGTCGCCCAGAATAATCCACGGTTGAGTGATAGAAAGAGAGAGAGTTGAGAGATCACTCCAAAGATTCTTCCTTTCTCCATGCAAATTGGAACCATAAATGGCAATAAGAATGAAACTATCATTGGACTTCCTATTGGTGCACAGCACATGGATAAATTGAGGACTCTCCTGAATGAGAGTTAAAGAGAACAAGTCATGCTTCCAGATAATCCACACCCTACCCTTCGGGGAACTATTATAATTATGCATTATACTGACTTGAGGCCCGAAAAACAGCTTCACCTGATCAAATTTAGAATCTCTGATCTTGGTTTCACAAAGAACAGAAATGTCACTCTTGTAGTTATTTATCTCCTTCTTAACTGCAAGCTTCTTAGATCGTCTATTCATGCCTCGAACATTCCAAGAGATGATATGCATGGCTAGAATTTTTGTGACTTACCCTTCGGTCGTCCCTTGGACCGACCAACCATAAACACCCTGTCCACGTCCTTTAACTTTGAAGTATCAAAGTTGGAGTCCAAAGATAATGGAGAATCTGATGATGGATTAGGTACTGGAGACCTACTAAAATTTCCCCGATCACGATGAGGATGTAAAGGAATGTTGGTTTCCTTAACCAACGTAGAAAGTAACCCCTCCTCCCTATTTCCTTCGAGGCATTGAGACTTAGCAGAGAAAGGATCCGGGTTACTAACAACCACCGGCTGGAATCCCTCTTTCCCAAGAATGCTATTATTTACTTCCCTTCCGCTGTAAACAATAGATGTAGTAACAACAGTAGATTTAGCAGTAACACCATAATCTTCCCTGATATTATTTGCATGAGAATCCTGGGCCAGCGAAGTTTGCATGGAACTTGGCATGCACTTATCACCTTTGACTGTCTTTTCTTTGGTTTGAGTAGCCACCGTGGGCGAAATCGGATTTACGCTAGCTGGAAATATAGACTTGCATGAAGTAACACAAGTATCTTTGGATTGGAAATTTGCAGGAGTAGGAAGTAAAGCCATCACATTAGTATCTTCTGCCACCGTCGCACCATTAGAAGGAATAGATGCCGGATTTATGCTAGAATAAAAGGTTTCCTTGTTCCCAGTATCCGTAGAATCTGATGCTTCTTCTGTGTGCTGTTGAATAAGTAATCTTTGCGTATCCACTCCATCAGAGGTAAGCTTCTGCTTAGAATTAGTAGCCACCGTGGAAATCGGATTTACGCTAGCTGGAGGTGCACTCTTGCATGAAGTACCACAAGGATCCTTAGCGTGGAAATCCCCAGAAGTAGAAAGAGAGGAAATAGCATTAGTATCTCCTGCCACCGTTGCACCGAAGGAAGAAGATGATGTCGGTTTTATGCAGGAATCAAAGTTTGCCATATCTGCAGAATTCATTGAATCCGAAGAATCTGCCATATGTTGTATAATAGCTATGCTTCGCATATCCACACCATTAGAAGGAAGCTTCTGCTTAGAATTAGCAGTCACCGAAGCAGTGTAGGAAGGCAGGCTGTGAGTTCGAGCATCACTTGGCAGTCTGACGTCAGCCAACGCCACCGTCGCAACGTGCATGCCATTGCATGGCTCTGTTGCCGGATTTACGCTAATAGAAGTAGACAGGACTTCAAACCTATTACCTGTAGTGGTACCTGGTGACTCAACTCGTGAGTCAGTAACTCGTGAGTTTTGAACCTTCAAGTTACCTGAATTTGCAGAAATCTTGGGTCGCCATTGCAATTGAAAATTTTTGGACTTATCCTCCGTAGCTTCTCCCGGAGTGCAGGTACCTTCTTGATGGCCAAATGAGGAGCAGATAGAACATGGTCTTGGTCTCCATTCATACTCAATATCAACTACTTCTGTGTCCCCAGAGTCATGAAGAACTGTGACAGTTGAAGGAAACGAATACTCAGAGGAAATGAGAATACATACCCGAGCATAAGATAACCTTTTCCTGGATGCAGTGAGTTTATCCATGAATAGAGGGGTACCGAGAACACTAGCAATCTTGCTCAATGAGGAATGAGACCATAAATGGAGAGGGAGGTTTGGAAGAATAATCCACAAGGGAATAGAAGAAAGCATGGCCTTCTCTTGTTTCGAATCACGAGTCCATCTTTGCACTATGAATGGGTGTCCCCGGATATGCCAATAGCCGTCAAGAACGTTTTGCATGTCCTCCTCCAAGGAGAAACTACATACAAAAAAACCTCCTTTGCGCATATGAAGCTCATAACTTCCTCTCGGCTTCCATTGGTTATCTATGAAAGATTTAAGAGGAGTGTAAACAGGTGACAAACCTACAATATAACCAACCACAGTGAACTGCCAAGCTTGCACCAGTTCAAGCGAGTCACTTGCATTAATGGAGGGACTGGGCAATCGCCAAGCAGAGAAGGCGTGATGAAGGATAGTCGGAGTCCAGAACTCGTAGACGAGGATGAAGAGACACCGGAGAAGAGCTCGCTCCAAGCTTTCTTCGTGGAAGAGACCACAGGCGGGGGAGCTTGAGAACTGCCTCTTCCCCTTGAACGACCCCGGGACCTGCTACGAAGACGTGGATGGGCTGAAACACCTTGTGAGGATCTTGTTCTCAGAACCGGGTCACTCGCGGTGTTTACAGGAGCACCAGTGGTAGCCTTCCTTCCTCCATCAACAAGAGGAGGAAAACTTCCGGATGTACCTCCCACGACAGCCTCCATAGCCAGCAGCCAAGGGTCACCGGACGGAGAAGGATCCCCCCCCCCCCCACCACCAGAAGGCGGGGGGTTAGGGTGAACCAGAGATCCAACTGGCCACACAAATCTCAGAGCTTCTCTCTCTAGAGAAAACTAGAGAGAGAGAGAGATAGTTCCCACCCCGAAAATTTTTATTTGTTGAAAAACTTAAAAAATAAGGTTATTAGACTTAACCATTATTCTTAAATTGAGTTAATTGATATTTGGGGATGTTTAGCATTAATAAACGTTTCCCCAGTGTCGTACTTGGACGTGCGCACTCCTACAGGGCGACACTGAAAAACTGTAACGAAAATAAAATCAGATAACATCATAATTTTCAGAAAAATGTGGAGATATCAGAAATATAATTATCTGAATTTTTCAACGTACGGATTTCGAGATTAAGTCGACGCAACCATTTTCCGGGTGATTTTTCACCTATTGTAAAATAAATTCTAAAAATTAAACTAAAATCTCCATAATTTGTAAAACCATCAAATTAGTCTATGGTTGAAATTTTAGGACAAACAGACGTCGTTTGAATATATTTACATAAAGATTATTGAGCCAGTTGAATTATACAGCTGGATCTTATGCACAATCCTACGGACCAGGAATTGTTTTGATGTGAAGTCCATAGTCCTCAAGCTGTTGCTTGATCCACAGGAGTTGTGTACAGCAGCTCCCGGCAGCAACATACTCAGCTTCAGCAGTTGATAGTGCCACTGAATTTTACTTCTTGGAGGACCATGATATCAAACATCCTGCAAGGAATTGACAACATCCACTGGTGTTTTTTCTATCTACCTTGCATCCAGCGTAATCAGCATCAGAGTATCCTATCAAATCAATTTCACATGACTTCGGATACCACAGACCTAAATCATGAGTTCTAGCTAAATATCTAAAAAAAAATTTGACATTGATTAAATGAGATTCTCTAGGATCTGCTTGATGCCTAGCACACATACATACACTAAATAAAATAGCAGGTCTGCTAGTTGTTAAATAAAGCAAGGATCCTATCATACCTCTGTAGGTCTTTTGATCTACCTTCTTACCATTCCTGTCACTGTCCATCCTTATTGATGTACTCATAGGTGTAGACAGTGGCTTGGAGTTATCGAAACCAAATTTCTTTAGAAGTTCCTTGGTGTATTTGGCTTGACAGATGTGGGTGCCATCTCTTCCTTTCTTGATTTGTAATCCAAATAAATAATTGAGCTCCCCCATCATGCTCATCTCAAACTCTCCCTGCATCAACTTTTCAAAATACTTGCAGAGGGATTCATCAGTAGATCTAAAGATAATGTCATCTACATAAATCTGTACAAGTAATATGCTTTTAACTTTCGATTTTACAAAAAGAGTGCTATCTACCTGTCCTCTAGTGAAACCATGATTTAATAGAAAAGAACTAAGTCTTTCATACCAGGCTCTAGGTGCTTGTTTTAAACCATACAATGCCTTATGAAGTTTAAAAACATGATTCGGAAATTCCGTATCATCAAAACCTGGAGGTTGTTCCACATAAACTTCCTCCTTGATAAAACCATTCAAAAATGCGGACTTAACATCCATTTGAAATAGTTTTAAATTTAATGTAGATGCATATGCAAGTAAGATTTGAATAGCCTCAAGTCTAGCTACAGGTGCATAAGTTTCATCGAAATCTATGCATTCCTCTTGGGAATAGCCTTGAGCCACCAGTCTGGCCTTGTTTCTTATGATCACACCAGTCTCATCCAGTTTGTTTCTAAACACCCACTTGGTGCCAATAACCAGATGGTCTGGGAACAAGTGACCATACTTGGTTTCTCTTGAATTGATTAAGTTCATCTTTCATGGCTATAATCCAAGATTCATCAGTAAGAGCTTCATTGACTGTCTTAGGCTCTATTTGAGACACAAATGCTAAGTAATCACAGGGTATTACATTACCTCTTGTTCTTACCCCTACAGATGGATCACCAATGATGTTTTCGGGTGGGTGATCTTTCTTGTATCTCCATTCCTTTGGAAGATTATCATGTGTAATGTCCTTTTGTTGCAGGTCTTCCAGAGGTGGATCATCCTTGTCTTCGATTGATGTATCCTTTAATTTGTTAGACAATTCATCTGCATCATCAATGTCACTATCTTCTTCCTTTCTCGAGGAAGGGTTAGTTTCATCAAAAATGATATGAACAGTCTGTTCAATTAATAAGGAGCGCTTGTTAAATACTCTATAGCCTTTAGGTTTATAAGTGTACCCCATGAAGATGCCTTCATCTGATTTGGCATCTAACTTACCAATGTCCCTTTTTCCATTATTGTGGATAAAGCAAGGACATCCAAATGTCTTGAAGTGGCTGATCTTTGGCTTCTTTCCTTTGAACAGTTCGTATGCAGTCTTCTTTAGGATTGACCTGATCATTACTCTGTTGATAATATAGTTTGTTGTGTTCACTGCTTCATCCCAAAAATACCTTGGTAAATCATACTCTGACAGCATTGTTTTTGCCATGTCCAATAAAATTCTATTCTTCCTCTCAGCAACTCCATTTTACTGTGGTGTCCTTGGTGCTGAGAAATTATGCTCAATTCCTTGGCCATCACAGAATTTAGAAAATTTTTCATTCTGAAATTCACCTCCATGGTCTGATCGAATACAAATGATGTTGTACTTCTGGTCTTTTTGGACCTTCTTGCTGAAATAGATAAAGCTTTCAAACGTATCATCATTATGTTCTAGGAATGACACCCATGTAAACCTGGAGTAGTCATCGACAATAACAAAACCAAAATTCTTTCCTCCAAGACTGGTAGTCCTCATTGGCCCAAACAAATCCATATGAAGGAGTTCCAAAGGTTTTGAGGTGGTTACCATAGTCTTCGACTTGAAGGAGCTCTTAGTGTACTTTTCTTTGGCACAAGGTCTACAAACACCTTCCATCTTAGTGCTGACTTTTGGTAGACCTTCCACAAGAATTTTCTTTAACAACTTTCTCATACCGTTTATGCTGCAATGTCCCAATCTTCTGTGCCACAATTCAGTTGATTGATCTTTATTTGCTGCCAAACAGACATTTTGACCCTTGAGTTCTTCAAGATAGAGCACATATAAGTTCTTTTCTCTATTAGCCTCGAAAATTACTGCTCCATCCTTTAATATGCTGCACTTTGACTCTTGAAACTGGATCTGATGGCCTCTGTCACAAAGCTGGCTGATGCTAATGAGATTATGTTTTAGCCCTTTGACAAGCAATACATCTTCAATAACTGTCTTTCCTTTATTGTTCACGGAACCACTGCCTATCACTGTCCCTTTTCCATTATCTCCATAAGTAACAGTTCCTTCTTCATTTTGAAGATGATACAATAGCTTTCGATTACCTAACATGTGCCTTGAGCACCCACTGTCTAGATACCATTTGAATGCTCGAAAGTTACCCTGAAATGAAAACATTAAGTTTTAGGTACCCAAGTTCTTTTGGGTCCTGATTGGTTAGTATCACTGGTTTCCCTTTTGATTATCCATTTCTTGTGTCTTGTTGGGCATGTTGTTCTGATGTGTCCTAACTTGTTACAGTGGCTACAGCAGGACAATTTAGTTACTTTTTCTATATATTTGAAATCTGCCTTATATGTAATGTTTTGTTCAGGTACAAATTTTGGTGTTGGATATATTTTAGGATAAACTATGGTTTCTTCATTATCTGGGGGTGTATATTCTAATCCATTTTTCTTCTTACCTGATCTTCTAGCACCTTTTAATATGAGGGAGTTTTTACCATTTGTAAATTTTTCCAATGTGCTAGATAACTTTTTATTTTCTTCTATTAATGAGTTTATCTCTGTTTTCAGTTCATCCGAGCTTGCTTGTTTTTCCAATTTAATTATTTGTTCATTCTTATCTTTTAGATCTTCACATAATAACTCATTTCTTCTTTTAAGTTCAGTTAACTATTTTTCTAGCTGTCCATTTTCTGATTTTAGATCTGAGTTTGTGTTTTCCAAGCAATTGATGTTTTTCTTACTAGCTTTCAATAATTTAGATACATCTCTATATTTAACATATTGTTCATTGAATGCTTCCTCTAAATTATCCGAATCAGAATTATTGCAGGAATCAAAAGAGGAATCAGATGTTACCTTATCATCTGTATTTGCCATGAACGCCAGGTTGGCTTCTTCTTTATCACTGCTTGAGCTTGACTCACTGTCTGAGTCGCTGTTGTTTTCCCAAGCGGCTGCCATTGCCTTTTTCTTGTACTTTTTGAATCGTCTGAAGTTGTCCTTTTTCTTGTGTCCATATTTCTTAAGCTTTGGACATTCTACCTTGATATGTCCAGGCTTCTTGCACTCATAGCATATTGGTTCTCCTTTCTTCAGATCCTTTCCTTCTGGCTTCCTAAATTCTTTATTTTTCTTGAAGAACCTTCTGCCAGACTGAAACTTCTTTTTCTTAGCTAGAATTCGTTGCAGTCTTCTTAATAGCATTGCTTCTTCATTTTCACTATCCTCAATGCCTTCACTGTCATCTAAGCTTGCTTCTGATGATTCTTCTTCGGCTTTCAAAGCATTGGGGTGATTTTTCTTGCTTGAGGACTCTCCTAATCTCTCCATATTTATTTCATGGGCCATAAGGGACCCCACGAGTTTTTCCAAGGACATCCTTTTTAGATCATTGGCTTCCTCAATGGCTGTTACCTTTGGGGTCCATAAGGATGGTAAGGATCTGAGAATTTTCCTTACCATGTCTCCAATCTCATAAGTTTTTCCTAGACCAGCCAACCCATTTGTAATATCAGTAAATCTGCTAAACATTTGATTTATGGAGTCACCTGATTGCATCTGAAATCTCTCATATTGTGTAACAAGAATGTCAATTCTTGTCTCCTTCACCTTGTCTGTGCCTTCATAGGTAATTCTGAGCTTTTCCCACATTTTCATTGCAGATTTGCAAGCTGACACTCTATTGAGCTCCTTTTTCCTGAGAGCACAGCATAGAATGCTTTTAGCCTTACAGTTCAAGGAAATCTTTTTCCTGTCATCATCTGTCCACTGTGCCTTCTCATTTGTGACTAGGAGATCGCCTTCTTCTACTATGGACCAGATTTGATAATCGAAACCTTGCAGGAAATACTCCATCCTGGTTTTCCAATAAGCATAATCTTCACCATCAAAGAGAGGGGGTCGATTGACAGACTGACCTTCAATGTTACCTTGGGCTGCCATGGATCTTTACTCTTCAGATCGTTAGATCTTCTTCCTTGTCGAAGAGACTCGCTCTGATACCACTTGTTGCCCAGCTGACGAGCCCAAAGGGGGGTGAATGGGTCTTTTTAAAAATTATTTAGTCAGTACCTGTACTTAAACATACACAAAGACGTTCTTCGAAATAGGTTAATGAAGTATATATAATAAACTCACAAGAAATCAATCACACAACGCAAGGAATTATCCTGGTTCGGATCTCCTTTCCTTAGGAGTCCTACGTCCAGTTCCTGAGCAACACTCGGGATTTCACTAACTAGGGTACAGTCCCCCTATGGACAATACAACACCCAGCTCAGCTGGTCTTCCTTCACAATCGAAGGGAACTACAACACCCTGGATACCCCACCATGTCTTCCTTCACACACGAAGGGAACAACACAGAAAAGATGAGCAATGAAATCAAGCCCCTAGATCAAGCTTTAACAAGCAACGATATGAAGCAGAAATAGCTCTGAGAGAAGGACATCTACACAATGGTCTCTCTCAGAACTACACAGACTCTCTTTTAAGATTTCTATTGCAACACAGAGAGCTAAAGAGCTTGAGACAGATCATGAATGAGATTCTTGGCTCTTGGATTCTCACGGAAGATTTGAGTTGCTAAGACTTGCTTAAAGTATTCGTTAGTAACTCTAACTCCATCCTCCTAGAGCTACTATCTTGTATTTATATCTCCAATTTGAAATGTATTCGTTGAAGTAACCGTTGTCTCTAGCTTGTAGACGTTAGACTGTTTGATACTTGGAAGCTTCTAGTCAACACTCTTTTATCCATTTGTGCACGCAAAGAGATAGGATCTTCTGGCGTCCATATGGTCCAACGTTGTATGACAAAATGTCTTTAGGGCCATGCATACAGTAAATGCTAGAACAGTAGACAGCTAGGCTGTCTCTTGTTGTCAGTAAATGTTGATGTGAATATTCACCAAAATAGTAATGCCATTTTGCTATATCTAATAGATACATACAGAGTACGCAGGATAATGGATGTTATCATCTACATGCATGCAGAGATACGTTCAGTCTACATTAAATGCAAAGGTGTCAGAAGGATATGCGTGACGACTTTGACAATTCAAAGTTTTGACCAGTAGCAAATCATTGTGCATAAGAAGTCAATACATTTATGACTTATGGAATCATTATGATCAGCTAAATCGTTGTAAGATATAACCAAATTGTTATGTTCTCTGAAGAAATTGTTGTGGAGAGCAAATCGTTGTGTTCAATGAGTAAATCGATGCGCGAAGCAAATCGTTATAAGCTTTAAAGAAATCGTTGTGCAAGGCAAATCGTTATGAACTTTAAAGAAATCGTTGCACGAAGCAAATCGTTATGAGCTCTAAAGAAATCGTTGTGGAGAGCAAATCGTTGTGTTCAATGAGGAAATCGATGCACGAAGTAAATCGTTATAAGCTTTAAAGAAATCGTTGTGCAAGGTAAAATCATTATGAGCTTTAAAGAAATCGTTGCGCGAAACAAATCGTTATGAGCTCTAAAGAAATCGTTGCGCAAGGAAAATCGTTATGAGCTCTAAAGAAATCGTTGCGCAAGGCAAATCGTTATGAGCTCGAAAGAAATCATTGTGCGAAGCAAATCATTATGAGCTCTAAAGAAATCGTTGCGCAAGGCAAATCGTTATGAGCTTTAAAGAAATCGTTGTGCGAAGTAAATCGTTATGAGCTCTAAAGAAATCGTTGCGCAAGGCAAATCGTTATGAGCTCTAAAGAAATCGTTGCACAAGGCAAATCGTTATGAGCTCTAAAGAAATCGTTGTGCAAAGCAAATCGTTATGAGCTCTAAAGAAATCGTTGCGCAAGGCAAATCGTTATGAGCTCTAAAGGAATCGTTGCGATGCGCAAATCGTTACGATGACTAAAGAAATCGTTGCGATGAGCAAATCGTTACGATGACTAAAGGAATCGTTGCGATGACCAAATCGTTATGATGACTAAAGGAATCGTTGCGATGAGCAAATAGTTACGATGACTAAAGGAATTGTTGCGATGAGCAAATCGTTATA
This sequence comes from Colocasia esculenta, assembly GCA_014218235.1. NCBI lineage: Eukaryota > Viridiplantae > Streptophyta > Magnoliopsida > Alismatales > Araceae > Colocasia > Colocasia esculenta. Next base: position 79,196,935 of record CM024766.1, read on the forward strand.
ATGACTAAAGAAATCATTGTGATGAGCAAATTGTTACGATGACTAAAGGAATCGTTACGATGACTAAATGAATCATTGCGATGAGAAAATCGTTACGATGACTAAAGAAATTGTTGCGATGAGCAAATCGTTATGATGAAATCTTTACAGTTTTACTGAAATCGTTGTAGCATAAGGAAAATCGATGTGGACTTACAGAAATTTCTTGTTGAACTTAATATTGCTTCAGAAAGGTAATACTTACCAAGTTTGCTTGATTTTCCTGTAGTATTTCCTACGCTCAAGACTTATGAAATATGTGTTAGTAATCTTTGACATAGTTTTATTAATCACCAAAATAAATATTAATTACATGAAGACAGACTGATCATCAGAGCATTCGTCAAACTGAATGGTAAGACTAGAAATTCATAATGGTCATATCTTGTCCTAAAAGCCGTTTTAGAAGAATCCTCATGCTTGATTCGGAGTTGATGATAGCCAGAACGAAGATCAATCTTGGAAAACATAAAAGCTCCATGCAATTGGTTGAACAAATCATCAATACGTGGCAAAGGATACTTATTCTTAATAGTCACCTGATTCAGCTTACGATAGTCAATGTACAGCCTCATCGACCCGTCTTTCTTCTTCACAAAGAGTACAGGCGCTCCCCAAGGTGACACACTAGGCTGAATAAAACCCATGTCAAGCAATTCCTGAAGCTGCTTCCGCAATTCCGCCAACTCTATTGGTGCCATACGGTAAGGAGCAATTGATATAGGTGAAGTACTAGGTACCAACTCAATACCAAACTCAATCTCCCTCTCAGGTGGCAAACTAGATAAGTCCTCAGGAAACACATCACTGAAGTCCCGGATGACCTTAATATCTTCCACAGTCGGTGCCCTCTTCGAATCCATAGACATCACAACACTAGCAAGAAAACCACTACAACCTTTGTTCAACATCCGAGTTGCCTTCAAAGCTGAGATCACAAACTTACCCGTCATATTCTTGGGTAACGGATGGGAAAATTCATCTTCACCCGAAATCCGAAAAATGATTATCTTCTTCCTACAATCCATATGGGCGTAATTGTCACGTTCTAGAAAAATTTCATTTACTAAATATGACAGATATTAAACACGACGAACAACACAAGGTCTGCTCATAACTAACTAGATTTGCAGAAATTATTACATGATACTCCTCATTATAGTCTAACTGAGGAACAAGCAAAAGTAAATTGTAGCCTTATTACATTCTCATTTCTATCTATTACGAAAAACAAAAGATAACTGCGGGGCACTTCTTGGCATAAGGTGGTCCTCTCAGCACTCAAGTCCCCCTTAAGCAATATCACCATCTTGTTCACCTGAAAATGTTAAATTGAGTGAGCTAACTAGCCCAGTAGAACTCAATTCCTCTTCCTCAAAAGGATTCAGAGGCATATATTCAAGGTAAGACAAGTATAGATTTTTGACATGGAGTGTTCAAGATAACGAACAAGCAAGATAATCTTGATAACAAGAAGAACGCTTTTAGAAGCAAGATTAATCACTCAGGATGATACTTAAATTCAGAATCAGACAATTTCACACACGCAAGCATGATATGATGATACTTAAATTCAGAATCAAACAACACTTTCGAAAAACAAAAGCCCAGGTCCTGATGGTTTTAATGCTGAATTTTTCCAGAGTACTTGGGAAATCACTGGAAGGGATGTTGTTAAAGCTTGTGATTATTTCTTCAAATCTGGTCGGATGTTCAAACAAATGAATTGCACTTTCATTTCTCTTATTCCTAAATCTGCTGGAGCTGATTCTTTGGAAAATTACAGACCCATCTCTCTGTGTAACTTCACCTATAAGATCATTTCGAAAGTGTTGGCTGACAGAATGCAGAATGTCATGAGCAAGATTATTAGTTTGAACCAATCAGCCTTCATAAAAGGAAGAGGTATTCACCAAAATATTCTTCTTGCAAACGACCTTGTGAAAGATATGCAGTCAAAAACAAAAGGGAAAAGGATATGCTTTAAGGCTGATTTAAGGAAAGCATTTGATTCTGTTAACAGAGCTTTTATTTATGATATGATGGAAAAGATGAACTTCCCACTTAATTGGATTGCTTGGATTAGAAATTGCTTGGAAACTCCTAAATTTTCTGTCCTTTTCAATGGCACCCCAGCTGGTTTTTTTGGAAGCAGTAATGGTATAAGACAAGGAGACCCTCTATCACCATACCTCTTTACCATTGTTATGGAGGGATTAACCTGCATGATTGAGAAAGCAGTGAATGAAGGCATGCTGAAAGTTCCTACAGCAGGAAACAATTATATCTCTCACATCATTTTTGCAGATGACTTACTAATCTTTGTTCAAAATCATGAAGCATCAATCCAAAACTTGGCTGGTATTCTCATAAGATTTGGAGCTCTATCGGGTCTTCAATTAAATCAAGATAAGAGCAAAGTCTATATTGGGGCTGGTATTCATGAAAAGGAGACCATTACTAACACCCTTGGGGTGGCTGAAGGATATCTCCCTGTTACTTATTTGGGTCTTCCTCTTTTCTCAAATAGCATAAAGAAGGACCATTGTAGACCAATTATAGACAAGATCAAAAAAAGACTCAACTCTTGGAAAAGCAAATTACTCTCAAAAGCTGGAAGGGTGGAATTGATTCGTTCTGTGCTGCAATCTTATTCATTATATTGGGCAAATGCTTTCTTATTACCAGCTGGATTCATTCATGAAGTTGAAGGTATCCTTAGCAGATTTTTTTGGGGAGGAACTCAAGAAGGCCGATCCTTGCACATGGTGAATTGGAATGCAATTTGTAAACCCAAAGAAGAAGGAGGGCTGAATTTAAAGAATTTACAAGAATGGAACAAGGCTTGTATGATAAATCATCTGTGGGAGTTGGTAAATGGTAAAGATTGTCTCTGGGTCAATTGGATCAAAGGAAGGTACTTCAGCAACAAATCAATATGGAATGTGGACATAAAGCCTTATTACTCAACTGCTATTAAAGGAATCCTCAAGGCAAGAAGTTGGTTGGTGGACCACCTATCTTATGTTATCTCCACAGGTAATGGCATAAACATGTGGTATGACCCTTGGATTAATGGTAAAATCATCTACCAGTTGTGTGGTGATAGAGTAAGACAGGACCTGGGTGCCCCTAAAGATTTGCAGATTTCACACTATATTCATAATGGGAATTGGAACCTTCCTAATCCAATTTCTATTGATATGATCTCTTTGTGGCCTCAAATTGCTGCAATTCCAATCTCAAATGATGGAGTTGATGGGGTAAAATGGAAGCATGAAAATGGAAGATTTTCAACCACTTCAGCTTGGAATCAAATAAGGATGAAGGCTGCACCTTGGAATTTAAGCAATTGGGTTTGGAACAGTCCAACAGTTCAGAAATTCTCTCTTTGTACTTGGCAAGCTATGCACAATAAACTTCCAACTTTGGACAATTTACAGAGGAAGGGCTATACTTTAGCAAATGGATGTGTTCTTTGCATGAAAGATATGGAGACCGCTGATCACCTATTCTTTGGCTGCACTTATTCAAATTGGATTTGGAAACAAATTCTGATTAGATGTGATTTGACAAGGAATCCTCAAAAAGGGCTCCTGCATGAAATCAAAGCAATTGCCTTACAGTTTCCTAAAAATGGCATTTTGATCAAGATGGTGAGAGTTATTCTTAGATCAGCTATTTGGTGGATTTGGAGAGAAAGATGCAATAGAATCTTTGAAGAAACAAAAAAAGATAAAGTTCACATTCTTCTTGATATCATCATGGATTCCAGAAGCTGCATGGAAAAGGCTGGGAAGTTCAGAAATTTATCCAATCGCGAGAAAGGGATTCTTACTAGATTCAATTTCTCTATTAGCGAGATCAGAAATGAGCCTATTGCTAATTAATTCTTTTTCTAATAGTATGATCACTTTAATTTCTGTTCTCAACTTGGACATCTTCTATGCTTGGACTTGTTTTGTTAAGTTTTTCAGGTGCTGGAATGTTGGAGAAGAAGGAAAAACAAGATCTCATTGCATTCAAAAGTGGAAAGTTAGCATCAACAGCAAAATGAAGGTTTCTCAACACTTTGAAGATCAGAAAGTCAAGCCAAAACTATCTTAGATCATTTCAGATTTTGTTCTTTTCAGATTTTGGTTCATAGTCCATGACTTGTGTGGACATGATTATCTTTAGATTTGTAACCTAAAGTGAGAATGGTGGAGTGAGAACATCTCACCTCTCTGAGGTGAGGTGCACTCTCCTATTCTCCTCTAGGTAATGTTTGCCTCTTGACTATTCATGGTCAAAGGCTTCTGTAAATATTGTCTTCATTAATACCATTTTACTTATCGAAAAAAAGATATGATGACTAATCAAGCATGAATTGATGTATGCCAACATTCACGATGTCCTTATCGCCCCCGCGCGGCCACTGACGAATTCGGGCTCTCCCCCCAAGACTAAACCAGCCCTTTATTTGCCAGGCATAATTTCTATATGAGTCCGAGACTCTCAATTTGTCATCATCACACACTCATCCTTGTAATGAGTCAAGGATACACAATGTTTCATTCAAAGTTTACACACAAGAGTGAAGGAACTTTGTTTCCTTACTGATTTCAGAAATTGATAGTCCTTCGAGGTCAGTTTTGTTCAAAACTTTGAAGAAATGGTTCATGGTGGAAGAAAAGTAACATGACTGATTCTTGTAGGTGTTTAGGTGGTAAAAGCCACAAAATTTAAGTGGTCCATTGGTTTGAACAATTGGGTAAGATTTACAACAAGAAACGAAGCAAAACAAGTGCTGGAAACATGGCACTGTCAGCACCTGTCGACAGGCACAAGCTTGTTGTCGACAGGGGCTGGTTTCCAGAACTGAAATTTCAGTTCTGTGTGTTCCTGGCAATAGCAAGATAAGGGGCTGTCGACAGCAACACACAGTGATGGTTTTCTGGTTTCTGGAAATAGGTTCCTGTCGACAGTAAGAAGTTCGTCTGTCGACCCTATGTGAACTTTCAGAAAGTCATTAAATTCAACTCCAAATGGTTCTACAAAGTTCCTCTATCACTCCTAACATGATTAGGACTTTGAACAAGGATGTTTTCAGTTTTATAGCTCAATGTAACATGACAATAAAATGGAAGAAAGATCATGGAATATAAATTACATGGATGACTAGCAAGAAGTTAAACTCAATGGGACTTAATGGAGAGCACTTTTCTCAGGACTCTTCTCTCTTTTCCATTGATCATATATCAAATACACTCACTTGAGACTTCCATGGTCTCTCAATAATTCAATTTCACGAAGGAGAAAGAACCGTTATGGTTCTGTCTACACTACACAGGAGAATTGATATGATTTCAGATTTGAAACATGTTGGAAATGAAAAGAAATGATGGGTGACCTCCTATGATCAAACACAAATTTAATCATGTTGATGGTTCAATTTTTGGCATGGAACTACTTTCCAAGTTTAGAAAGTAGTACATACATGGTAAAGAATCACTTCAACTTACTGAGACTAGGTTGGATTGTAAGAAGGATAGGTGAAGAGTAGGAAGAGAGTCCTACCTTACTGAAGAGTGTAAGTTTTCTCCAGTAAAGAATTCCACAAATATAGATAAATAAAGAGAGTCTTGCATGTATTGGGATCTTAGCAGTTGTTCTATTGCACTGGGGAAGTAAGCTTCTTCGTAGACCCAATAGCAGCAATACATAGCAACTCCAATAGCTTGAACAGGGTAAGAAATGTACGAGAAGAAGAGCCAAATGCTTCTGCTATACCCTCACTATGACATTTCAGAAACACAATAGCATTGCAACAGCAGTAGGAGAAGACTGGAAAGATGTAATCGGCCTGTCGGTTTGCAGGTGGCTCTCTCTCTCTCTAGAATTCTAGAGAGAGAGGCTCTGGGGTTTTGGTGCTGCCGTGTGGGAGTCCCTGGGCTCCCCTCCGCCGTTGGCGGTGGGTGGCCCTGACTACCGGAGCTCCCCTCCGGTGGCCTCTCCTGCTTTTGCGACCGGTGTGATGGCCTTCCGATCGGGGGGCGCTCATGGAGACTCTTCTCTTCCACCTCAAGGGAAGGGGACGGACTCCACCAGAGTGCTTCCTGTGGTCATCGCGAGTGATCTTGCTAGGACTGGATCCTCACAAGGTGACTCTGCCCGATCTCGTGGCCCTTCCCGAAGTCGCTCAAGAGGTAGGTCGTGCTCCAAAGCTCCGCCTACCTCTGTCTCTTCTACTAAGCTGGCCTGGAACGAGCTGTTTACGAGACCTGCCACGGTCTCTTCTTCTGGGCTTCGTCTTTCTTACATTTCTCCATCTGTGCTTGGCGAACGCCCGGTTGCTTACTTTCAAGATGATGACACCCAAGAGTTGATGCATGCTTGGAGATTCACTGTTGTGGGTTACATAGTTGGTTTAAAACCAGTCTACACTCCTCTAAAGTCCTTTATAGATAAGCAATGGAATCCTAAAGGAGGTTACGATCTTCACTTGCGATATGGAGGATTCTTTGTGTGCAGTTTCACCCTTGAGGAAGACATGCAGTCAGTGCTTGAAGGTTTTTGGCATATTAGAGGTCATCCATTCATTGTGCAGAAATGGACTCGAGATTCTAAAATGGAGAAGGCGATGTTATCTTCCATCCCATTATGGATAACCTTTCCCAACCTTCCTCTCTATCTTTGGTCTCAAACATCCCTGAGCAAACTGGCTAGCGTCTTGGGTACTCCGCTTTTCATGGACAAACTAACAGCCTCAAGGAAGCGGCTCTCCTTTGCCCGGGTGTGTGTTCTAATAACCTCTGAGTTTTCTTTTCCTAACTCTATCACTGTTTTGCATGAGTCCGGTTCCACTGACGAAGTGGCTGTGGAGTACGAATGGCGTCCTAAGCCTTGCTCCGTCTGTTCCTCATTTGGTGATCAAGATGGTTCTTGTACTCTGAAGAAGATTCCCCAAGAACAACCTAAGAGCTCAGGTATGCAATGGAAGCTGAAGCAGGTCGAAGCTACAGCTAACTCGCAAGGTAGCCGAGTCGACTCAGTGAACCTTACTCATTCGAAAGAGAAGATGCCTGGAAATTCAAACGCAAATAAGTCCATATCTTTACCTGCTATTCTGGGAGCTAAAGATATGGATATTTCTGCCAGCAACATATCACCCGCAATTAGCGTAAAGCCGATCTGGTCCACGGTGGCTAATGATTCATCTGAAGATTCTATGCCTTCTTCGAGCTCCAAGCAAATTATAGACAGTTTTTGCATACAGGTTCCTGTCCTGAGCTCGAGTCCCTTGCAAACTTCGACCCTTGCAAATCAAGCTCAAAACCTACCATGCAATCTTTCAGAATCTGTGAGTATAAATCCGACGTGCTCCACGGTGACTCACGAGGGAAATGCTGTTCACTTACCAGATTTATATCAAAGGAAGATTCCCTTACCTGTTAATTCTATGGCTATAGATCAAGCTGGTGGTATTTCTTCGTGCGTAAATCCAGCATCCTCAAATAATGCGGGCAATCCTGAAAGTCCTTATCTTCGTACTGCTAAAAATCCTGATATGATCCATGCGAATCAAGTTCATCAGCTCCAATGCAATCTTTCTGAATCTGTGAGTATAAAACCGATGGCTACGGTGACCCACAAGGAACATGCAGTTCAATTTCTTAAGGATTCGGGAATCCTACCTTCTCAACATTCCAATGCCTTGGATCAGCGAGCCACGGTGGTTGACAGCTCCTCTTCTGTCAGCTTAAAACCGGCTCCTTCCTTTCTTAAGGATTTGAAGATCGGTGTATCCGCCGTTGATCCCTCTTGCCAGATGATGCCTGCTACTCCTGATGAAATAGCGGTAAGCCTACCGCCGCCATGCAATACTTCACCAACTCACGATATCTCCAAATCTGGGTTTGTTTCTAATGCTGAGAAAAGGAATGCTAAAGAGAAGGAAGGTTCGACTGCTACTAAAGATTCTTCTGTTGTCCATTCCTATCAGTCTAAGCAAGCAACTAATGGAAGTGGGAAGGAAATCCATATGGATACTATCCAAGAAAATTCGTCAATCATTAACATCCCCAGAGATATGGCATTTGATATTTCTAAACTCAAAGATGTGGACCGGATTCACAAAGTAGACCGGAATAAACAACGGTCTAGACTATCTCATGCAAAGCAATATTTATGAAGATTTGCAGTTGGAATGTGAGAGGTATCAACAGTCCTGCTAAAAGAAGGGAGCTTAGGAAAATTATTCTTTCTAAGAATTGTGATATTATAATTCTTCTGGAAACTAAGATCAAAGCCATAAATGTTGATTTGTGTAAAGCTCAAATATGGCCTGAAGGTGACCTTGTCCACAATAGCAATATCTCCAATGGCCGAATCTGGGTTCTATGGAATTCTGCCATCTACTCTTTCACAACAATTGAAATAACCGATCAAATTATCCACCTGCAAGGGATGTGCTTAGCCTCGAAAGATATTTTTCACCTTTCTGCTATCTATGCCTCTAATCACCAACAGGATCGGCTTTTCTTATGGGAAAATATTATCAAGCACTCGGTGTCTAGTGGGAACTCGCCTTGGATTTGCATTGGCGATTACAACTGCATCAGATATCCTTCAGAAAAATTGGGAGGGAATCCGGTTCCTGAACACATCTTAAATTCTTTTGAAGATATGATTACGAAGGCTGGGCTTATGGATATGACCTCGGTGGGAAACACTCTCTCTTGGCATAACTGCTCTTCTGTGGACAGAAGAATTGCTGCTAGACTTGATAGATGCTTAGTGAACGACAAATGGCATTCCTCTTATCCTGATGGCTTTGTGGATTATGGGTCTTCATTTTTTTCCGATCACTCTTTGCTCGTTGTTCATACATCTCCTGTTATCAACCATGGGCCTAAGCCTTTCAAAATTTTCAATATATGGATGGATCACAAGGAATACAAGGATGTTGTTAGGAAAGCATGGAATAAGCAATTTTATGGATCTCCAACCTATATTCTCTGCAAGAAATTGAAGGAGGTTAAGTTGGCTCTTCGCCAATGGAACCAAGACAGATTTGGGGATGTCAATAATTCTATTGTTAAATGCAGAGAATCTCTTTCTAAAATTCAGCTGGATCTTATGCACAATCCTACGGACCAGGACATCATTCAAAAGGAAAATCATGCTAGACAAGAATATCTCAAAGCTATGGCTACAGAAGAATCCTTCTACAAGCAAAAATCAAGGCAAAACTGGTTATCTCTGGGAGATCGAAATACTAAATTTTTCTATTCGGCCTACAAAGCTAGAAAATCCATCAATACTATAAGCAGATGCTCAGACCCCGAAGGCAACATAATTGAGGATGTGGACAAGGTAAGGCAGCACTCTGTCAATTTCTTCACTAAGCTTCTTAACCAACCTTCTCAAGATTGGAGTCGCATTAAAATCATTCCGAAGTGTACTCTTGAGAACCCGGATATTCAAATGATGGAGGCAGACATTTCTGAAGAGGAAATTGTAAAAGTTGTTTTCCAATCCCCCAAGGGTAAAAGTCCTGGTCCTGATGGTTTCCCTGCTGAATTTTATCAAAGCACCTGGGATATTGTGGGAGAACAAGTCGTGAAGGCAGTTAATCATTTTTTCCAGTCTGGCCATCTTCTCAGACAGCTCAATTGCACTTTTATTGCGCTCATTCCCAAGACTGAGAGAGCAGATTCTTTTGATCAGTATAGACCCATCTCTCTGTGCAACTTTGTCTACAAAATCATCTCTAAAATTTTGGCTAACAGGTTACAGCTAGTTCTTCACAAGGTGATCAGCACGAATCAGGCTGCTTTTATAAAAGGAAGATCCATTCATGATAATATTCTCTTAGCCAATGATCTTGTTAGAGACCTTCACTCTAAGTCTAAGGGCAACACTATTTGTTTAAAAGCAGATTTAAAGAAGGCATTCGATTCTGTAAACCGGGACTTCATCTACTATATGTTGAAGGAAATGAAATTTCCTAATCGTTGGATTATGTGGGTTAGAAGCTGTATTGAGAATCCTTCATTTTCTATTCTTTTCAATGGTTCCCCTGCTGGTTTCTTCCAAGCCACGAATGGTGTCCGTCAAGGAGATCCTCTCTCCCCTTATCTGTTTACTATAGCCATGGAAGGTCTAACTTGTCTTCTAGATGAAGCTGTTCGCAAAGGAGATATTAAGGTTCCTGTAGCTGGTAGCTTGAAGGTTTCCAACGTGGTTTTTGCTGATGATCTGATCATATTTTTCAAGAATGATATCAAAACCGCAATAAACATCATCAACATTCTCAAAGACTTTGCTACCTGTTCGGGTCTTACTATGAATAAGCAGAAGAGTAAGCTCTTCGTGGGTGGGAACATTAGCAACAAACAGCTTTTTCTAGACACTATGGAAGTGGGGGAAGGTACCTTTCCAGTTCCTTACCTTGGTCTTCCTTTGATTTCTTCCTCCATTAAAAGAGATCACTGCCTTCCTCTCTTGGAAAAAATTCAAAAGAGATTGACTTCTTGGAAGAACCGATTCTTATCTAAAGCGGGCCGGTTGGAGCTCATTAAATCAGTCCTTCAATCGTTTTCCATATATTGGGCTACTGCTTTTCTTCTTCCTAAAGGTCTTATAAAGCAAATTGAAAATTCTCTAAGAGACTTTTTCTGGAAAGGCAATAAGGACTTGAAGACTATGCATATGGTGAAATGGGAGGACATTTGCAGGCCTAGAAAGGAAGGCGGGTTGGGGCTGAGAAGATTGCAGGACTGGAATAGGGCTGCCTCCATCAAACTACTTTGGGATACTCTTCAAAGGAAAGAATCTATATGGATTGAATGGATTTATAACAAGTATTTGCTGAAGAATAATATCTGGCTGATTAAAAGCAAATCCTACTTTTCTAGTGCTTGGAAGGGAGTTCTTCAAGAGAGGGAGTGGATGCAAAGAAACATTACTTACTACATAGCTGATGGTTCCTTGTTTAGCATGTGGTATGATCCCTGGATTCAAGGAAAAAGCATATTTCAGAATTATGGAGACAGAGTTAGGCAAGACTTGGGAGCTAACAAGCACATGAAAATTAACCAGTTTATTCATAATGCTCAATGGAATCTTCCTCCTCCTATTTCTCCCCAAATGTTCTCTCTTTGGCCTGATATTCGAAACATTGAAATCCATGCTGGTAAAGAAGATGCTATTACATGGAATCATAATGAAGGTAGGTTCTCTATAGCTGCGGCCTGGAATGCTATCAGGAACACTCATATGGAAAATCAGTTTCACAAGTGGATATGGACTACTCCTGGTGCTCAGAAATTCAACATATGTATATGGCAAGCCGAGATGCACAAGCTCCCCACGTTGGATCAAATGAAACTTAAAGGGTTCCAAATGGCTAATCAATGCATTCTATGTAGGAGTAAGGAAGAAACTCATGACCATCTATTATTTGAATGTGATTACTCTAATTGGATTTGGTCTCAGATCCTTTACAGGCTCGGTTCTTCCAACATTTCGGTGGGAAACTTGCATTCAGAAATTCAGGAAATAAATCAGAACTTCACCACCAATACTACTACTTGCTCTCTGTCTTATCTTGCAATCAAAACTGTGGTTTGGTGGATTTGGCGCGAGAGATGCCTCATAATTTTTGAAGATAAAGGAAAAACAAAAGTTCAATTGCTCATAGACATTTTGTTTGATATCAAGATTTGCATGGAAGGCAGCAAAACCAAAGCCATTTCGGTGAAAGAGAAGGACATTCTCACTCGATTCAACATCATAAATCTGTAGTTCACTCTCTCTTGTAGTTTTGTAACTCATAGTCCACATCTTTGTGTGGTCATGAGGTATGTTATTTGGGTTATCCTTTTGTCGAAAGTGGTGGAGTGAGAACATTTCACCTCCTTGAGGTGGGGTGCACTCTCCTACTTTCCATTAGGAACCTCTTCCTATGCTCTTCTGATCATAGGCTTGTACATTATTTCTTCTTCTTTCAATGCATTATTAATTACCAAAAAAAAAAAAGACTGGAAAGATGTTTACGCAGCAGTCTGGGGGTTATTTATAACCCAATATCTTCACCATGCATGACGACACCTCACCCACCCAGGTGGTGCAGTAAAACCCATCTAACTTTTTTACCGTTGACACGTTTGACATGCACTTACCCCTGCTTAACACCTTAGGTAATAACGTGTCACCTTTCTCTCCCTATGGGGTGGCTCTCTCAGTGCCCTCCATGCAAGCACATGTAATTCTTACCAAAAATAGCCACCGTAAATGTTCTATAATTGGGCTGACTAAGTAAACTTGATACAACCATGATCAAATGGTGTCTATTTGTCATGAAATTTTAACCATAGGCTAATATTATGGTTTTGTTAATTATGATGATTTTTATTTAATTTTTAGAATTTATTTTACACTAGGTGAAAAATCACCCGAAAAATGGTCGCGTCGACTTAATCTCAAAATCCGCGCATCAAAAAATTCGGATAATTACATTTCTGACTTCTCCACATTTTTCTGAAAATTATGGTGCTCTCGAATTTTTATTTCGTTGTCGTTTTCCGGTGTCACCCTGTGGAAGCGCGCACCTCTATGTACAACATGGGGTAACATTCGTTACCATTAATCATACCTAAATATCAATTATTTCAATTTAATGACAATCCTAATGTATATTAACCACATTATTCATATTTTTCTAGCACTTTAAATTTTTGGGGTGTTACAGTAATGCTCCTCGAGCCAGTCTAAACCCAAAATGGCATCATAGTCCTTCATCTTCAGTAGATAAAAACTACCAGATAAGTCTCGCTTCTCAATACACACATGGAGGGAAGAAAACACTGCCCAGTCAACATGGTTCCAGCTGGGGTGTGAACCGACAACGGAACCTCCATGACCTCAGAAACTATATTAGACTCCATCATCAAGACCCTTGCAAACTTCTTGGAGATAAAACTATGCGTAGCACCAGTATCAAATGAAACATGAGCATGCATACCCATAATCAAAACCGTACCTTCTGTGATGTGCTCTGCTAGCTCAGCCTCATCTCTTGCTAAAGAAAAAACCCGAGCCTGGCCCCTCAGTCTCCCTATTGCTCTCGGTGCTGGTCTAGCTGCTGCTAGTGCCACTGCTGCTGCAGCCTGCTATGCCATCTTTGGACAGTCACGGATCTTGTGGTTCTTGTCACCACACCTCAGGCATCTACTAGAAGTCACCCAACAAACGTCTCCTTCGTGACGCTTCCCACACTGAGAACATAAAGGCTTCTCTGCAACTGTACCACTGCTCTTAGTCGGTGTAGCCGCTCTTGATGGTACTACTGCCCTGGGTGAGAACACTATAGTCTTTTTTTTTTGTCCTGCCGCTAAAATGTTGATCCAAGCCTCTTCAATGAAGCCCTCTTCTCCTCCAGATACACCTCCATCTCCGCCTCTTGCATGCATTCTGCTGACAATGCCTCATCCATGGAACAATGTTCGAAAGCCACAAGTCTAGTCCTCAAGGACAGCTTCAATCCCATCACAAATTTCTTCACTTTCCTCCGCTCGTCAGCTACTATGTGAGGCGCATACTTCGACAGCTCTACAAATCTAGCCTCACGCATTGACCCTTGGGTCAACGTCAAAAACTCCTGCTCCATGCGATCTTGCATATGCTCTGGAATATACTTTGCTCTGAACAGGTGAACAAACTTAGTCCATGCAACTTCAACAGCTTCATCCTTAAACTGTGTGCGTAGTACTGACGACCACCACACGTCGACACGCTCCTGCAAAAGAAGGTAGATACATCTAAGGGTTTACTAAGAGCAACACAAAACACTTCAAGAATCTTCATTACCTGTAGCATATAAGTGGCCAGAGTCACCCGTTCCTCTTCCGTACATCGTATAGCATGAAAGATCTTCTCCATCTTACGCAACCAACTCTCTGCCATGATTGGATCACTCTCCCCCTTAAAGAAAGGTGGAGTCATCCGCCTGAACCACTCCATCATCGATGCACCTCCAATACCCTGCCTCATGAGTAGGTGCCTGTGCCTACATCCAAGTCGAGTCCTTAGTTGGATTCTTCAAATCAACAATCTAGTAATTACTTCCTAAGTACCAACCTGGGCTTGCACTTGCGCCTACAAAGCAGCTGCCGTCTGTGCCTAGGTTTGCATTGCATGCACAAGTCCCTACATCAATGCTCCATAGTCCACGGGTGGTGGTGGGGGTGGTAATGGTACGCCTGCCTGATCTGGTGCCTATTGATCTGGAGCCTGTGAACCTCTAGCTAGCTCATTGCCTAGGGCCGAGCCTGCTCCTCTACGACCACGGGTAGCCATAGTCTGCAAAACATGCATTTGTTATGATGACCTATTGTTCTAAATAATCTTGGACTAATTCTTTATGCAGACTTAAGGATATGAACACATTGTTGATAATTCATTTATGTACATACTCAACCTGGAACTCTCTGATACCAATCTCTGTAACGCCCCTCTTAAACCTGGTATAGTTGTACCAACTCACATCGGATCCAAGAGTGGTGCTACTGTGGAAACATTCAACATTTAACGGTTCAGATTGAGTTATACACAAATGGCAACTAATTTCCAACAAATTTGCAACGGAATGAATTTTGCTTTTCCATCAACATTGTATTCAAATACCAAGTCTAGAGCATAAAAGAAGAAACTACAATAGTCCAATGTAATAACAGTTCACAAGTCCATAAATAACACAATGTTCAAATTACAATTTATTCTCACATACATATTCACTGAAACTCACTTCCAAGATAAAGACCTAAGCCCCCACGTCCTCACGCTCAGAGTCAGAATGGACTAACTCCTCGGTATCCTCAACCTCTCTGGAAATGTTAATCAAGTGTGAGTCTACTAGACCCAGCAAGCAACAAGGAAAGACAATTCAAGATTTATCATATAACTACTTTTAAAACATGATAGCATATTCAATTACTTATCCTTGATACCATATAGTTCTTACATGCCAATGTACTCTAGATCATTTGTCAATCATTTTTCATATAAGATGGTTACTTATCATGTAAAGGAAACAATTCATATAAACATGTGGATTTTATCATGTAGAAGGATATAGCATTTAAACAATATCAGTTGGCATGGCATGTAAACAAAATCATGTAGCATGTAATCAAAATCATGTAGCACGTAATCAATATCATGTAGCATGTAGTCAATATCATGTAGCTTGTGGTCAATATCATGTAGCTTGTGGTCAATATCATGTAGCATGTAGGTATAGTTGCCAAGGAATGGCCCCACTATTAATAGAGATCATGTAGAGTGTAACATTCACTTATCACCTAGGCAAATCAGTGATGAAGTTTTGGTCATTGGGCAATACCGAGGGAAGTCCTCTCCACCTTAACCAATAGAACATGTCTACCTCTAGGATTTCAATCCGTTGCCCACAGATTCATGTAGGTGAACCATAACCATAGGGGCATTCTATAGTGTAGTTCCATGTAGGCATCTCTATAATAGCAATGTCTTATTGGGCATATCATTTTAGAAATCTTATAACATGTTTTCATGCAATTAATATCTACATGTAATTCTATCATGCTTTTTCATAAAATCATGCATGATTAGCAAGACAACTGTGAGGCCCCCAATTTGTGCATTTCATATTGTTTATTTGGTGCATATTATAAGTAATTACTTACCTATGTGCATGTGCATAAATATATGTTATTCCTGTGTGTAAATTATATTTATTTATTTCTGTGCATAGCGTATTTAAATAATGTAGTGCATATAGTATGTATTTATATTATGTATGTGTGTTTATTTAATCATTTCTGTGTTCTTGCCGAAATCCTTTTTAACGTCAATATATCTTGACGTTAAGAGTGGATAGACGGCCACAGTTGTGCCGTTTACTGTCTTTTGGCGTCAACATCGATGGATGTTGACTATTGGTCAACGACAGTATGTTGGCCATTTACTTCTTTGGATGCGTTATGGATTTCAGATCTGGAAACATTGGCGTTTCTTCCAGGTTCTCAATTAGGAAACCTATCTAACGGCAGGATGACCTACCCTAATGTGTGCCCCAACCCCCTTAGTCTATAAAACCTAGTGATTTCGGTTGAGGTAGGTCTTTTGGCTCTTGTGGCCAAGTTAGGGTTTCTGTGGGAAAAACCAGTTTTGTGCAAGTTCGATCTGGCGATTGAAGGAGTCTTCTGGGGATCTGCTTCGACTGGAGGATACATCAGGCATCAAGGAAGCTTCCCTGACTCCGGTGTGTGGCCTTCATCGACACAAAGACCAGATCTCAACAGATTTTGAGCACTTTCTTGGCATTGGCCGAGGAGGGCTTCTTTGCCAAATCATCCCTCAATCTATTTGTTTCCAAGCAAGTAGCTTAATGGTTCAATCCATGGACTCATCCTTTAGGGTTTCTATATTTTTATTTCATGCCTGGACCCCCAAAATTCTGTGTTTTTGTGTTTCGGTCTGCACTATGTGCAGGCAAGATATTGACGACCACTTTGTTGCCGCCAAGATCCTAAGTAAATAGCAGTCGATCATGTCGTCTACCACTGTTGGCGTCCAGACCCTGGACGCCAAGTTCCTCTGATTTTTCCAGAACATTGTGTGACTGCATGTGATGTGATTTTTTTTTTTGGGAAACTTGTGAATGCATGCATGTGTTTAGAAGATGTGGTCTTGTCTAATATGTTTAGTAGATCATGCCATGAAATATTGATGATTTTCCAATGATAATTGTTATTTATAAAATTTCTATTATGATAAAATATACATGATTTGATAGAGTTTGATTCGGGAAAATTAGAATCGATGCATGTTATGATTTTAGAAAATTACCATGAACTCAGTACCATTGTATGTATGTTTTAGGACTGTTAGAACTGATAGTTCACTATCTTTCATGCTTAAATGAATTATCTTGTTAATTTTCATGTAATCTGTGATAATTATTAAAAATGGTTCTACTGCTCCGAAAATTGTGAAAAATTTCACATATGTTTCCTGTGCTATATTTAAACCGTGGTTAAAATTTGGTATGATTCTGAGTACTGTGCACATTTGTATTAATTTCTGAATTTTTATGTACCGTGTTTTAAGAATAAATTGCATTTATGAGTGAAAATGTGATTAACATCATTATTAAGTTTCTGTCAAGTACTGTTCATGACTGATTTGAGAGTTTGAATGTGATAAGTTATATTCCATGATATATGTGTGTGCATGTACATGGGAAGTGAGAGAACAAGTGGTGTGTGTGTAAAATGTGTAATGTGACAAGATAAATAAATTGTGCCCATAAGACACTGCCACCCTAGATTGCTTGGAGTTGTACTGTAGTAGTGCCCCTACGGGAAAGCTCAAATATGTTACGTGATACCCATAGTAAGGGTCTTGAAAATCCTGGAGGTGGACAAGTTCCACTGGTAATGGTCGGGAGGGCTTCCCCCCAGTTTCTGCAGGAACCTAAACTTGATCACTTTGCCTAGTGATTAAGTACGTGAAAGTATACGTGTAAGTGTTACGTGATCTTCTAGTGGTGGTTTGAGCTGTGTCTTGGCAAAATGTAAAATGAACATGTGTAAAATGTGTAAAAATGACATGCGAACGTGGCACAAGGTATGTGCAAGTGATATGTGAACATGGCACATGTTATGTGCAAAATGAAGTAATTCGTGATACGTGAATGTGAAAGTAAAAACCATGTGAAATCGTGTGTAAGTGAAAGGGAATATAATGGGAAAGTAAGCGCATATGAAAACCAAAATACAAGTGCATATGTTCATGTCCTACATGTGTTAATGTGATTTATATTAATTGTGATATCATATTTAGTACCATGTGTAGGTGCATGTTATCATATCCATGAATTATAATTACTTGATGTGCATGTGCTTAGTATCATGTTGTAATTTAAATAATGGTCATGTGTTAGTGTTATGTGAGAGTGAAATATGAAAGCATGTGATTGTATGATTGTGCTTATGTTAATGATACTGATACCATGTTATTAGTATCCATATTTAGATTTATTGTTTCACATGTGTTAGTATAGTTTTACTTAATCGATTTCATGTTTATTATCCATGTTTTAGAATGAGCATGTGTTAATAGTGTTAAATGTTAGAAAGCATGTGTGATAAGTATATGGTTTGAAGTTTAAGTTACTTGCTGAGTCTATTGTGTAGACTCACCCTTACTAAACATTTTAGGAGGTTTAGTAGCCGAGGACTTGGCAAGATCCGAAGAGGAGCATGAAGGATATATTGGAGATTGTATTTCCTTTACTAGTATGTGATGAAATTTGTAATTTGAACTTTGGTTATGTAATTGGAACTGGCTACATGTTATTGGTTATTATGTTATGTCATTTCTTCCTTGGACTATATAGACTGTGGAATGTGGTTGATAAAGTTGATGGAATAAGAGTTTATTTAAATTTCCGCTGTTATATTCCTTTCTATTTGTGTATATCTCAGCCCATTTGTCTATCGTTGGGGTTTTCTCCCCTGTAGCGGCTTGCTCTCATCCAATGTGGGTTGGTATAATCGTACCGGGTGGAAGTGGGTCGTTATAGAGATAGTATCAGAGGCCCAAGGTTGAGATTATACATGAATAGCCATCAACTAAATCACATCTCTAAGTCTTTGTAGTGAATAGCCAGATCTAAGGAATAAGGAAGATAGGACTAGAAAAGTGATAAGATGAATGTATGAGAATATGCTAGGTGTAGTAATAATGGAGCTTGACTTGGTATTTATTTTGCAGGCAATGCTGGAAGACCCCGTCGTCCGAGTGTGCCCATTCGAGATGAGAAGCCAAGGAGGACTACAATTGAGCAGCCGAGAGTACCAGCACCTCAGGGACCACATGCACCACCCCCACCACCGTTGGTTGGCTACGGCACATTTATGCAAGGGCTTGTACAAGTGATGCAGACTCAAGCACAGACGCAGGCAGCTCTACAGACGCAGCTTCAGGCTCAGGTTCCGGCACCAGCTCAGCAGGACCATGGTGTAGGAGGTGTATCGATCATGGAGAGGTTCAAGCGGATGGCTCCGCCTCCTTTTAAGGGGGAGAGTCAGCCATTGGTTGCAGAGAGTTGGCTTAGGGAGATCGAGAAGATATTTAGAGCCATCAGGTGCGCTGAGGATGACAAGGTCAACTTGGCGACGTATATGCTTCAAGAGCGAGTAGATGTGTGGTGGTCTTCTGTTCTTCGCACATAATTCGAGGGAGTGGAGCTAGAGGTGACCTGGGGAGAGTTCGTGAGGTTGTTTGAGGCCAAGTATGTTCCCGAGCATATACAGGACAAGATGGAGCAAGAATTCTTGGCGTTGACTCAAGGTTCGATGACAGTTTTAGAGTATGAGGCTAGATTCGCAGAGTTGTCGAGGTATGCACCGCACATAATTACTGATGAGAGGCACAAGGTAAAGAAGTTTGTGATGGGACTTAGACCACCATTGAGAGCCAGACTGGTAGCATTTGACCATAGGACTATGGATATGGCTCTTAGCGCGGCGTGCAGGTAGGAGAGTGAGATGGAGTTGTACCTGGAGGAGAAGAAGGCTCAGTTGAAGAGGTTGCCAGAACCATTTCAGCGGAAAAAGAGGAAGATGAAGAAGCTTATGGAAAGTCAGCAATCAACTATGGTACCAGGAGAATCAGCACCTCAGTCAGTAGCTTCTGCAGGCAGCGAGAAGCCCGAGTGTGTACACAGCGGCAAGCGTCATGGCAGAGACGTGTGTTGGACAAGGACAGGAAGATGTCTAAAGTGTGGCAGTAAGGATCATCGGATTAGAGAGTGTCCGAATCTAAAGAAGTTCGTTCCCCGAGATGTACCAGCAGCAAAGAAGCCAACAGCAAGAGCTCAAGCGCCGGCCAGAGTGTATGCGTTGACTGGAGACGACGTCACCATAGGTACATGGTCCGATCTTCGAGGACGAAGATCATTTTAAGGGGGAGAGGGTGTGAGGCCCCGAATTTTGTGCATTTCATATTGTTTATTTGGTGCATATTATAAGTAATTACTTACCTATGTGCATGTGTATAAATATATGTTATTCCTGTGTGTATATTATATTTATTTATTTCTGTGCATAGTGTATTTAAATAATGTAGGGCATACAGTATGTATTTATATTGTGTATGTGTGTTTATTTAATCATTTCTGTGTTCTGGCCGAAATCCTTTTTAACGTCAATATATCTTGACATTAAGAGTGGATAGACAGCCACAATTGTGTCGTTTACTGTCTTCTGGCGTCAACATCGATAGACATTGACTATTAGTCAACGACAGTATGTTGGCCGTTTACTTCTCTGGATGCGTTAAGGATTTTAGATCTGAAAATGTTGGCGTTTCTTTCGAGTTCTCAATTAGGAAACCTATCTAACGGTAGGATGACCTACCCTAATGTGTGCACCGACCCCCTTAGTCTATAAAACCTAGTGATTTCGGCCGAGGTAGGTCTTTTGGCTCTTGTGGGAAAGTTAGGGTTTATGTGGGAAAAACCAATTTTGTGCGAGTTCGATCCGGCGATTGAAGGAGTCTTCTGGGGATCTACTTCGACTGGAGGATACACCAGGCAAGATCCGAAGAGGAGCATGAAGGATAGATTGGAGATTGTATCTCCTTTACTAGTATGTGATGAAATTTGTAATTTGAACTTTGGTTATGTAATTGGAACTGGCTACATGTTAATGGTTATTATGTTATGTCATTTCTTCTTGGACTATATAGACTGTGAAATGTGGTTGATAAAGTTGATGGAATAAGAGTTTATTTAAATTTCCGTTGTTATATTCCTTTCTATTTGTGTATATCTCAGCCCATTTGTCTATCATTGGGGTTTTCTCCCCTGTAGCGGCTTGCTCTCATCTGATGTGGGTTGGTATAATCGTATTGGGTGGAAGTGAGTCGTTACAACAACAATATAAAATTACACAATTCATTTCATCATTTCTGAAATCATCATTCTACTGTACAACAACAACCTATCATGATACTACATTTACTTTTTATAACAAAATTCAACATTCATGTCCCTTTTCTCACATCTATTGATTTCCATATACATTTTCATGATTCCGAAAATTATAGCAGTAAGTACAGTGTTTGGAAAATCCTAAAATTTTGACAGTAATGGGGTGTTTGGTTACAGTTTTTTATCACTTTTTCTCTTAATTTTAAAAAAGAGAGAGGAAAGATAAATAGAGATGTTTGGTAAACAATTTTTTATTTTAAAGAAGAAATTTTATTCTATACAAATTTCTCCCAAAATAAAAACAAGTGTGGACCAATTTTTTTTTAAAATACAACACTTCTCTCATCTCTTGCCCTCTCCCCCGTGAACCCATCCCTTGTGAACACCCCCCCCCCCACCCGCATCCCACCCCCACCCCTGTGAAACCCCCCCCTGCACCCTCCCCACCCCCACCCCCCACCCCTGTGAACCCCCCCCACCCCTGTGCCCTCCCCATCCCCGCCCCTGTGAAACCCCCCCCCCCCCCACCCCCCACCCTTGTGCCCTCCCCCCCCCCCCCGCCCCTGTGAAACCCCCCCCACCCCCCACCAGCGCCCCCATCCCCTGCGAACCCCCCCTCCCCCACACACTCGCCCCCCTCCCCCTGGGCAGCGCCTCCCCCCCCCCCCCCCCCAACTCACCGCCCCCTCCCCCTGGGCAGTGCCCCCCCCCGCCCCTCCCTGCTTCCCTTCCGCCACCCCCTCCCCCCCCCCCCCCCCCCCCCCCCCCCGCTGCGCAGAACCCCCCTGCAAACCCCCCCCCCCTCCACCCCCTGCGAAACCCCCCCCACCCCCATCCCCCACCCAGCGCCCTCCCCCCATCCTCTCCCCCCCTCCCCCTGCCCCGCCCCGGCGGCTCCCCCTCTCGCCCCCCAAACACATCAAAACAAAATTTAAAATTTATATTATTTTTACCAAACACATGACATCACATTTTTATAATTTTAAATTTAAAGTTAAGAGCAAATTCAACATCATTTTTTAGGTAGAAATAGTTTTTTTTTTAAAATTGCTCCCAAACATCCTATAATTCTCTTCCTAGTCATGCATTGCACATACCAAATTTCACATTTTTTCTGAGTCAAGCATCATTTCTTGGGATTATTTATCATGTACTTAGACTAATTAGCATGGCACAAAGTGTAAATGAAGCATACATTCACTATGTGAAAACTGAACAGGATGAGTCTGTATTTTCATCTAATAGTAGTAAGAGACTCAAACATAACTTCATAACATGGATTCGTACACACTTATTTCTTTCTCCTTACATAATCAAAGAAAATCTTTAAAAAGTAATATGCATAGCCCATACAACATTGTCATGACATTTTTGCTGTATAATAGTACTGATTTACACAGAACAGAGCCTAACCAAAAACCCTATATATGTATGAATCACAGTTTATAAACAATAATCAGATTTGTATAAAAACAACACAGATGAACTTAACGACAATGTATGTTGCCGTTTACACAAGTTAACGTCAACATATCCTGTCGTTAATATTAGTTGACGGTGGCACATAGTGCCGTTAATATATGTATAGACGTAAGACGTCCAATACATTGACATTTACATGAAATAAACGGCAGTCAATGTTGACATTAAGTTCTTCCGGTCAAAAACCCAGAAAACATACACGAAATACCACTTTAACCACATCCTACTCTTTTAATCATGGGTTTAAAAATCAATAAAAATGATAAATATGTAGAGTCTAATAACCTAAACCGTTCCCCCATGTTACTTGCCTCTAACCCCCCTTCTGGAGTCACGAAGAAAAGGTTGAAGATGCCTGCCTTGGCAACAAGGCAGTCTTTTTCACCGTCTTCAATCGCTCGATTTGTCCTCCCGAACAGCACCTACGCTTGGAGATCCTTCTAAACACGATCCTTCAAGTTGCCTCTCTGTCCAACTCACTTCGATTTACACAAAACACCGCACAACAACTCCTCCTTCTGCCCTCTTTTCTCACCTCCGAACCAATAAAAAACCCTTTCATAAAGGCCAAATCGGGGTCTTATAAAAACTTCTACGGTTTACCCATGCTCTAATCCTGACCATTGAACTGAAAATGTCCCGATCCATCAGTTAAATGCCAAGAAAATGGCCGATCTTTCCACCCCAGAATTATAGCAGCAAAAACTAGCAAGTCAGGTTAACGTCAACATAGGTCGTCGTAGACCATGAGGTAGACGAAAATCGATCATGTCGTCAACATATCTGACCGAAAAACTAAATATTTTAGAAAAATATAAACGGCACAATCTCTTGTCGTTAACAGCCAGTAGATGGCAATCGATCATGCCGTCTACTGTAGTCAACAGCAGTGAATCTTGACGTCAAGTTCATCAAATTTACAGTTCAATATTAGAAGCTGAAACACATACACACAATTATAAAATTCTAACAAGCCAAAGATCTAGGGCACTACAATTTATGATGAGTATTTAAAGATCTAGGGTTTTTTAGGAGTCCTAATGTGTCTAGGAAAGGGGAGCTTCGAGTTTAGGTTGATCCCTTCCTTAATATGAGGATTCTCACTCCAATTTGAGTAGGATAGTCTTTAGGAAACTTCATAATAAGGTTGGGCATGAATTTGGGTTAGCATAGAAGTATAATTGTCTTAGATTTTACCCTAATTGCCCTTTCCAATTAATGCCCAACTTGAGCTATGAATTTTCATGGTAATTTCTTACTTGAATTTATTTGTGGACCAAAAGCTATCCACTGGTCCAAATCCTATGATGGGCTATCAAAACATGTTGTTTGAAGTCTACTCATGCTTTTAAATTTAATTTATGATCATATTTTGTACACATGATAATGGATTTCTAATTAAATCCTTAATTATGATAATCAGTCGTACAACACCTTAAACTTGGCCAATCGGATTTTTCTTTGCGCGAATTTCTTGGTGGGTCATTATAGACTTGAACTATGATTTTTATGGAACTTTCCCATGTGTTTTCGTACATACGATAATGACACATACATTTTTACTATTATATATTATTGAATTAATTATTTTCAATTTATTTCTAATTTTTCAATTACTGAGTTCCCGGGGTGCTACAGGGGTAGTGGATGTAGACGCACACGGGGGTGTGTTTTTCGAACTACTCTAAATCTTGCGTGCATGTGTGGTTTGTTCCATTTTTTCTATTTCCATTCTATGCACATTAAGATAGTTGGTTTCGTCTATATACTTGTTATATTCCGCTGTGCATATCACATAATAGATTTGATTAATTTAGTCTAATATGTTCTGAGTTAAAAGAATTTTTATTGGTCGATAACCAATTCACCCCTCCCTTCTTGGTTGTCCATCACATCCTTGCACATTAGATATGATAGAAGAACAATGAAGTCAAGCTGAATGAGGCTAACAGAAGAATCATTGAAGGTCGACAAAAGCTTTATCTACTAAAGGATGAAGAAATGTCACATGATCCTATCGACATATGAAGCATCAAGGTCGACAGAAATTAGCATGGATTTAAGGTTGATTGATGCCAAGTTCAGGTGGACAGAAGGGAAATCAGACGTATCAAATAAAGGATCACTTGAAGAACACATGGATGACTAAAGCGCCAAGTTAGACTCATACACACAAATCCCCAGGTACAGGGGAAAGTGTGTAGAAGATTCCTTGGGCCCTTAAATACTCTTTTTGCCATAAAAGGGGCGGGAGATCTGAGAATTGGCATTGCTACTTAGGATTAATGTGGAGAACTAGAGCATCGTTCTTCCTGCTGAGCTCAACCCTCCATACAAGAAGTGAAGGAAGTCAAACAACACTTGATGTGATGTCTTCAATCCTCAATTGCTCGTGTTGATCAAGAGAATCACTAAGTGGGATAGAATCATGAAGGAAGTGAACTATATGATCCTATTTCGATCATCTTCCATCATTAACGAGCTAATTCTATTTACTCCTCCATCTTTTGTGTCCTTCGTGTGTGTGCAATTGTGCTGAACTAGGACCAACATAGGTTTAGAACTCTCAGCACAACATGTGTGTGAATTAAGCTCTTGAGTTCCTCTCTATGTGTGTGTGATGGTGGATGTAGGAGATACTTGTTGGTGTTCTTCAAACCACCATAAATCCTTGTGCATCGTGGTTTGATGATTTAGTTCACTAGATGTATGCTTAGGACTAGTGTTTGCACACAAATTTGATCACACACAACATCTATCTAGCAGATACTTTGTCTGATCCGAATTGCATTAAGAGTCATTGTGTGAAGACTGCACATCATGTGTTCGATTCTTGTTCTATTTTGTTGTGCAATTAGGTTGACCTAGTGTAAGTCTCATGTCAACAGAGCTTTCGACTTCATCTAGATCTTAATTAAGTTGTTTGAGCAATTTGATCGAAGTTTAATATCGTGTAATCATGTGAAATTTTAATTATGCAATTCTTTCACAAATCTATTCAACACCCCTTTTAGATTTGTCATTCCGATTCAATTCACTCTATCATTTAATTCTTGCTTTGGATTTATGTTTGTATTCCTATTTAATGAAAATTGATGGTTTTAAATAAAAGTTTGATGGGTAAATTATTTTTGCACATGAAGTAAGTTGTTTAACAACACTGGAATATCATAAAATATATAGTTAAATTTTCTATTATTGTGGCTATGTTTTTTTTTTATTTTGTTCATGAGAAATTAGATAGAAATAGAGATTATTATGGTATGTCTTGCTTTTGTCGAGTTAAATCTTGAGATTTTATGTAGTTAACTCTATCAGTGGTGTCTTCACATAGTTCTATCCTGAGGATTTATTGTGCTTGATAAATATTTTTGGATATTATTTTATGTGCATAATAATAGTCTATAAATTACAATAAATTTTAGGTTTGCCAAAAGTTTGTGAAAATTTTATGGTTTTATCTATTTCATGATATTTGTGTTTTTAGTCATTTTTCAAATTTTTTTAAGTACTGTGTATATTTCTATTCTATTTAAGCTATTTATGTGTTATGTTTTAATTAAGTTTAAATCTGTGTAAGTGCTGAAATTAAAAGCATGTATAAGTTTTGAAATACTTGTTTGTTGATTAATGATAACAACATGATGCACAATCTTTTATTGCATTTGCATGAATGCATGAGTATGAGTAAATAAGATAATGTTTATGAGTGAAATAATGTGTTAATAAAAGATGCCACAATTAGACACTATCACCATAGGGGGGAGTGAAGCACTACTATAGTAGTGCCCTTATGATATTGATAAGTGAGGATGCAAACGGAATCCGAAATCTTAATATTTCGACTCGATTTCGTAAAAAATTATCAATTTTAAAATTAAAAAATGATATCGATAATTTATTGAAATCGATAGCTATCGAAAATGGAATCAAAATTGAAAAATAATCAGAATCAAAATTAATATTGGTATTAGTTATTTAAATAAATTATCTATAATTTCAAAAAATAAATCTACAATAAATATCTTAATTTATTGAAATTTTGATTTTAATAATCGAGATTCAGAATTATTTATTTTAATTTTATCAAAATCAGAATTAAAATGATATTTCGATTAGTGAAATCGGAATGGAGAGCTCATGTTTCTGATTCTGAAATCGAGGCCCTATCGAGCAGGGAAGTGTATGTGGCGTACGGGATGGCCACGCACCCAGCGGTTCTTTCTCGCCGTTAGATCTTGATCTCACGGATCCACTGTTCCCACCTACCCGGGAGTTGGCAACATCACAACGACCAAGCCACCAACACCAAATTACCAACCCATCCCCGGTCCAATTGTACCAAACCTACCACGGTCCGCCCCCAACAACCACCCACAAGCACATCGACTCCAATTGTGAGCAAAGGCAAATTCATTTTGCCAATAAGAGATCGCTACGTCATAATTAATTAAGTCAGACTGTTTCTCCGTGGTGCGTAGGATTCACCTCCTCTACCAACCCCACTCGCGGAAAACGCGAATTCTTGTACTGCTAAAAATTGCCCCGCGACCGCAATTCGCTCTCCCTGCCCTTCCGCGTCAGACTTGCCGCAGGCTCTGCGCCCGCCAGTCCACCGCCGCCATCTCAGCCATGGACGCCTCCGTCCGCTCCCTCTCCTCCTCCTCCTGCACCCGCTCTCTCATGGCAGCGGCGCTCCCCCAATCGGACTCACCCCGAGCACCTTTCTCCTCTATGAAGTAAGTGCGTTCTTGGCCTTTTTCGTTCCCCCCTGCATCTCCATTCTGTTAATGTATCTCTCTGATGGTCATCCATTGTCAGGCCATGGGTGAGGAGGCAGGGCAAGGGAGGGCTATTGAGCTCGTCCTCCTTGGTTGGGTTGGTGCTGCCTAGGGCGGCTGCGGTTAGGTCGGAGCTTCAGAATGGTGGGGACAATGGAGGCGTTGCCGCGGAGGAGGTCGGGGTGGATGTGACGGTGAGCCCCAGGGTGAGGGCCCTGAATCCGTCCAAGACCATGGCCATCACCGACCAGGCTTCTTCCCTCGTGCAGGCCGGTGTGCCGGTCATCCGGCTGGCTGCCGGGGAACCCGATTTCGACACCCCGGCTCCCATTGCTGAGGTCTGTCTAGATCCCTTTTTCTAGGACTTTGCACCAGCATTGTGACATGATTCCTTTTTCTTTTCATATTGTTGTTTGTATGGAACTTAGAAGATTATGCGAATATTTTTGACCTTATCTTCTGAATCGAACTTAAGCATGTGGGAATATTGTTGATATTGGTTTTGGTATTTGGATTGAAACCTCTTATTGTAAAATTCGACATGATGAGATACTAAATCGCTCTTGTGTGAGTGGCCAATTCACATGCGAACCGGCCAAATTGAATAGCATTGAATAGCATCGGGTGAATCGAGTTGATTTGCTCTCGATTTACTCTGATTCACCCGATGCATGTCTGATTCGGCCGACAAAGTGTCGACAGAAATCCTGCGAAATTCATATCTTATTTACATTTCATATCATTTAAGTAAATAAAATAATTTATTTAAGATATTACATATAAATAAAGAAGTATCCCCCATTTGAATGTAATAAAAATATCAAAAAAATCATATCTCTTACTAATAAAAAGTCAATTCTCCTATCCAAGAAGAAAATCACGATTTTGGTGATTCCATCAAAATAATGACTTTTTAATCTTTCATAATTTAGTCTATTTAAAAGTTTTATAATTCAAATAAACTCAATGAAATACTAAAAATTTAAACTCTGGTAAAAAAAAGTCAAATATACATATGACTTCTTCAAGGGAGTCACTCTCCTACTGACTGAGACTTAGTTGCGGTCAGTAGGAGAGTCACTACCTTGGAAAAGTCATATACACGTTTGACTTTTTCTATCAAATTTTAGAATTTTAGTGTTCTATTAAGTTTATTTAAATTATAAAATTTTTAAATAAATCAAATTATGAGGGATTAGAAAGTCGTTATTTTTATGGAATTACCAAAATCGTGCTTTTCTTCTTGGATAGGAGAGTTGACTTTTTATTGATAAGAGATATGATTTTTTTTTGATATTTTTATTGGATTCAAATGGGAGGTATTTTCTTATTTACATGTAATATCTTAAGTAAATGAATATTTACTGTCACGCCTCGACACGGAATATCGGAATGTGAGGCAGTTGCAAGTAAGCGAGTACAGAGCGTAGAATAGACAACAAACCATTGGACAATTAAATAATACGAAATCAAATATCTTTCATTGATAATTCAACAATTGTCTATTACATCAACTAACTCAGAGCCATAACATAGGGCCCAAATGACTCTAATACATTAAATGAAATAAAAGACTAACTAAGACATCTAGGATAACATGGTGGCGTCATGTTACTCATGGATCACTCCTGGTCCTCCCCATCCTCGTGAGTGTACTCATTCTCCTCGGCCTCACCTGAGAACACAATGACAAATAACGTAGGGTGAGCGACAACGCCCAGTAGGATTTATATCTCATGGTGCGGGCAAACTTTACATGATTAATGTATTAAAAACAGAGTCACTATATGAGAGAGCGACAGAGTCAAGTAATTGTAAGAGATAACACGATCGTATGTGAATGAAATAGCACAAGTTTCCAAATATAGCACAGAGCAGGATGGCCATAGCACAAATAGCACAATGTATAACAATAGCACAACGAGTATAGTATAGCACTTTGATTGTCATTTAGATAGTCGAGATAGATAGCACTTGAGTGTAATGCCAAAACACTCTGGTCAATTAACTCTCGCGAGCAAATAGCACTTTTGGGCGCACCTCCTAGGACCAGACCGGACCCTTTATATTGCCAGACATTAGTTATATTGTTTATCTTTAGACAATCAGTCAAATGACCAATAGAGAGTACCAAGAAATAGATGAGAGTACTAGATGAATAGACGAGATAGCAGAGAGAGTGTGAATAGATGAGCGAGTAGAGTATAGATGAGAGCTAAAGGTCATTACGCATAAACGTCGATTAAACGGGCGATAGTATCAGTTGCACAACACGCGCGATTGGTGTTGACAGTCAGGTGGAATTCACTACCCTTCCACTGGCCATGTTATGCACAAGTCCAGAGGTTCGGCGTGATTCAAGATAAGAGAGAACTTCTAAAGCCATTTGGATCATACTGATCTCTGAGGGTGTTATAGGTGTTAGGGTACAACCAGCTCGGTCTCTATGAGGGAATCTACAGAGTACTGAGTCTTACGGAGGTCTTAACAAAATGTCTCTTGTCTATCAGAACGGAATGTCCAATAGAGAGGTTCCAACTTGTCAAGAGAGTAGTGTGTAGAGACAACGAGTTGCTCGACGTTCTAGAGGAATTCTAGAACAGTGGAGCGGCGATAACGGTATTCCAAATCCACGTAAGAAAACAGAAACAATGTCATTATTATCATGGGTGATAAATGTGCAATTATTGAAGTAAATTATAGATAATTTATTTCATGTATTTTCTGCATGGTTTCATGGCAAGGATATGTATTTGGTGTGTGCATGTGCATGAAATCATGAGACATGTAATGATCGTGCATATTAACTTTTAAATTAAAGAAATTATGTGACATATATCAAAATTTAATAACATGATGGTTTACTGTTCATTACACATTTTTACAGGGTGTACACATGCTTTACAACCCTAAATATTCATTTAAATAGGACAAAAATCATTGCTGGAATAATACAGGTAAATTGTGACGGGTATGATGGTCACGTTTATCAGGCGGTCAGAAACGCGACGACGAGGACCGTCGCGTTCATGCAAACCCTAATTATTCAAACGACACGATTTCCCAGAGGCGGGAAACAACGGTAAAACACGACGACCTTGGTGGTCGCGTTTCAGAAGTCTTCTGACAGTCAACGGGCACACAGTTTGATGCACGGGACCAGAGAAAAATGCGACGACATTGGCGGTCGCCTTTCAGGTAAACGCATCGGTCCGGTCCTACGCGATACCAGTCAGTTGAATCGCGACGCCTGGCTCGGTCGCGATTCAAGGTTCAACCCGAAAATAGTGAAATCAAGCAGCGATCTTCATGCAATGCTTATAACTCACAAACTAGGATACTTGGGACAAAGTGGTGAACATGAAACTTGTAGGGGACATCAAGTAGAAGAGAACTATGCCTTTGGATTGAATCAATGTGGCCTCGTTAGGCGTGCAAACTAGTATGATCAAGAAACAACACAGTTATGCACGACGATGGGAAAACGCTTATAACTCGATGGATTCATGATAAAAATTAGGCAAATCACTTGCAAACGAAGCTAGACAAGTAGCACTACAAGATGGTATGAGTTAGATTTATCTTTGGCCCGAGAATACCTACCTTTGTGAAGATCTAAGACCGGGTTGTGCACAGGTCGTAGCAGAGCACGGTTGAGGAAAAAGCTCCGTTCTCCAACCGTTCTCCTCTGCTCTTGGTGCCCTAGCAGAGCCTCCGACGACCCCAACACGTTGATGAACCTTCCCCTTTAGTCTTAGGATGAATACTTATATGTCTAGGGTTTATTCCAAGTCCTAACATAAGTAGGTAAGGTGGGGTGCGGCCATAGTTAGTTTTCTTCCTTGTTTTGATGATCTCTTCTCCCAATTGGAGTGGGATTACCCTTAGATAGTGCTTGCCATGGTGGGTGACGAATTTGATTACTTCTCTTGGCTAATTACCATGGTTTAAATCCCTAATTTACCCTTTCCTATTTTTCCTACAATTATGGTCACGAATTTCTTGGGTATTTTTCTCTTAACCCATAATCCAACTCCTAGCTTGGCCCAATAACCTTTAGGTGAGCTAATATAACAAGCCCGTTAATTTTTAATGTTTATTGGGTTTTATTTAATTCATTTCTTTCATTGTTTTTATTTATTTGTTTATTAAAATATCGGGTTGCTACATTTACTTAAATGATATGAAATGTAAATAAGGTATGAGTTCTATATAATCTCATGTGAATCTCTGAGTCCGTTCTTATATCTGACATACATATGTTACATATATGTATGCATATATGTCTTACATATACATATATATGTAATATATATTCATTATCTATAATATATATTATATACATGCGAATTAGACCGAATCGGTTTGATTCGCCCGAATCGGTTTGATTCGCCCGAATCGGATCGAATCAGGACAAACCCGATTCGGTCCGAATCGGCGATCTACCAAACCTTGGTTGAGATAAGTGTGTTGGATGTGTGCACCTAGGTAACCATGGGAAGACATTTGTCACTAGGTTCCCAATTTGTTCTAGCGGAAAACTCTTCAATGATCAAATCAGCCAAGAACTCCATGGAAAGTATATAAATACAAGAATAGTGTAGGGTGCCAAAAGTAATAAGCCACCCCTCTTTATAGTACATTAAATTACATATAGGCTGCTTGGAAATTGTGCTTTTCCCATTATTCGATATGGGACTTATCCCAATTCCCAACTATTAGCTAATTACATGTTACCTTTTGGAGATTTTTGGTTGGGAACTCAGACCCAATTTGTTCTAACAGAAAACCCTCTGATGATCAAATCAGCCGAGAACTCCATGGAAAGTGTAGGGTGTCAAAGTAATAGCCCACCCTTTATACTACATAAATTATATGTAGGCCACTTGGAAATTGTGCTTTTTCCCATTCTTCGATATGGGACTAATCCCAACTATTAGCTAGCCACATGAACCTTCTGGAGATTTTTGGTTGGGAACTGGGACCCACACCTAGTAGACCTATGGGCAATTATGACCGAAGGTGCCACCTTGAGGACCTGAGGTGCCAAGTTGCTGAGTTAAGATAGTTCTCTTATAGAGTTGGCCTAGAATAGTTGAGAACAGAAGTCATGCTGTACGAGGTTATGTATCTGGCTGATAACTAAGACATGTCAGGCCTGAGAACAGTTTATTGAGATGGGGTGCTGAGGTGATTACCTGCTTTTATCAACTTTGGTGCTTCTTGAAATCTGAGTTGTTATATCCTTGTCCTCATATTGTAATATGCCTTAGGCTGAGAAGTATTTTTCAACATGTTGATGATTAGGTCAACTTAGTTCAACAAATGTGATAAGATCAATCTTTGAACTTCAGAGGGAATTGTTCAAACTGTGGCGGATCACACAAGCCGACCTAATCACTGGACGAACCTGACAATTGATCTTAATCGAAACCTAATGTTATGGAAGAATTCACATATGCATTTTCCCAATTGAACTTATGAATGTGAAACTAGTTTTGGTTCCTTTTTCCCCTGTGAAACTTATGACTGGGGAAATGTTTATTTCTCCGTTTTGGATTGAACTTCACCAGGCAGGCATCCATGCCATCCGTGAAGGTTACACCAGGTATACTCCCAATGCTGGCAGTCTGGATCTCTGTAAGGCAGTCTGCCATAAACTGCAAGGTTTGAGCAAAACTCTTATTTGCTTTGGTTGCTCTACATTTATGTTATGTTCTTCAATGCTGGTGTTTGGATTAAAAGCGAAATTTTTATGATTGGCAGAGGAGAATGGACTCTCTTATACACCTGACCAAATTCTTGTCAGCAATGGTGCAAAGCAGTGCATCTTGCAAGCTGTACTCGCGGTTTGTTCTCCAGGGGATGAGGTTGGTGCCAACTGAATAGCTTTAAATGTAATATGTCAGCGTCTGATGCTCTTAGCAAGTTGTAGCATGTAGAGACAAATCACAGTCTGTTATGTTTCAGATTAGATTGAATGCCGTTGCTCAATGTGGTTAGGTGCATAAGCTAAAATGACTGACCATGTTTGTGTATCAATTTTTCTTGACAGGGTAGTTGAACATGTCTCATGTGTTGATTGTTCTTCCTCCCTTTATTTATGCAGGTTATAATTCCTGCTCCATATTGGGTTAGTTATCCTGAGATGGCAAGGCTTGCTGATGCAACTCCGGTCATTCTCCCGACACATATATCTGATAACTTTCTTCTAAGACCTGAGGTTCTTGCATCCAAGCTTAATGAGAAGTCAAGGCTGCTTATCCTCTGTTCCCCCTCAAATCCTACTGGCTCTGTTTACCCCAAAGAGCTGCTTGAGCATATTGCAGACTTGGTGAGAATGCATCCAAGGCTCTTGGTAAGCATCCTGGTGGAGACAGAATGTCCAAAATTTAATTCTTCCATATTTGTGGAATTATAATGATGAGCTTGAATTCCTGATGTTTATACCATAGGTATTATCTGATGAGATATATGAGCACATAATTTATGCACCAGCAAAGCACACAAGCTTTGCATCTTTGCCAGACATGTGGGAGAGGACTTTGACAGTGAATGGGTTCTCAAAGGTAATGTTGAGTTGTCTTGAAGTAAATCATGTTTACCAAGATCCCAGTGAAGTACACAAGCATTTTGTTTCTTATAATTCATGGCCACTATCTCATCCAATCAATTTACCCAATTTCGGTAATTATTTGGTAAATCCATCTAACTTTGGAGATATGGTGGTTCAATGAGGCCTTTGACAAATGAAAACACCTTTTTATAATCTTGTGTCTTGACATTCATGTAGGCCTTTGCGATGACTGGGTGGCGCCTTGGATATCTTGCTGCTCCTAAACATTTTGTGGCAGCGTGTGGAAAGATCCAGAGTCAGGTGTGTTATTAATTGCACTCTCATTTCATTTCCTTTTATGTTGAATTATTTTTCATGTTACCAACTCCTATGATCATAAGGTTATCAATTATCTTTGCACTATTATTTCTTATTCTGTTATATTGTTTTCTATATTACCAACTTGTTTATTATCCTAAGGAGGTTCCCTTAGTTGGTAGTGCTTAGTCTAACTTAGACGTCTTACTACTAGTCATTTTACTGTGAATGTAACTTGACCTATTGTAGTGATCCACAGGTTTAACATGCTATAAGAAATGAACCTTCTCTAACCAAATTCACATTTTCTGGATTTGACATAGAGTTGGTGATCCATTAAAGCCTACAAGACAATCTGGAGATGCTCAACATGCTCCAGTTGTAAAAATGAGTAGATCAAGATATCATCCACAAAGACAACCACAAATTGATCCAGATAAGGATGAAACACCTGGTGCATGAGATCCATGAAGGCCACTAGTGCAATAGTGAATCTACAAACTCATAATGCCCATACTAGGTTCTAAAGATTGTCTTGCTGATATCTGACTCCTTGATCCCCAGCTAATAATAACTAAATCTCAAATCAATCTTGTTTAATACTTTAACTGACTACATCCGATCAAACAGATCATCAATTTTTTTTGAAAGGATACTTGTTCTTCATAATTACCTAATTCAATTGCCAAGAATCATACACAATTGTAAACTGCCATCATTCTTCTTTACGTACAGTACAAGACTGGAGCACCCCAAGGAAAATGACTCGGCCTAATAAACCCTTTATGTAGCAATTCTTGCAATTGAGTCTTCAGCTCTCTCAACTCCCCATGTCTCTTGTTGTCTAACAGTATGAAGAACAATATGCTTAAATTTAAAACTGATCCAATCAAGAGAAGAAGTTTATGTAGCAAGATGATGTGTTTCCGAGGCATGGAATACTTCTCTTAGGTTATTGATGCGGGATAGAGTGTGGACAGCGGAAGAAGAAGATAAGGAGGAAGGGTCGCCGGACTCTCACCGGAGAGGGGATAGACGGTGGGGGTGTAGGCTTCGTGCCCTCCCCTTCACAGGGACCACCTTGGGGTGGGGCTTCTTCTCAAAGCTCCAGTCTTCTCCATCGTAGAGAACAATTGTCAAACTTTTCTTTCATTCAATTCATCAATAATCAATTATTCTCAAAAGAGCAATACATGTGTTTATATAGGCTTGGGCTATTCTTAATCATAATAGACTTCTAATAAAAGACTCCAAATTAAGGACAAACTTCTATCCCTAATAAGACTTAATATATTATAAACCTAAAGAAAGAAAAATACATAATCCTACCCAAATAAAACTTGACTCAAATAAAGAAATGCAAAATTACACAATAAAAGCTAAATAGACTCTAATTTGACTCTTTTGGACTATTTTACCCATGGACTTAAAAATAGTGCGAAAATTACACAAAAAATTACAGAAAAATAAAAAAAAATTCCAAACAGGTTCTAAATGGGCCAAACCATTACTTCAGCTTCTCACTTCCCATCATTCTCTCCTGGTTCGAGAAAACTCGTCCTTGAATTTTGAAGTGTCGTAGTATCCATACAAGAGGTAGGGAATAACAAAGTCATGCACTAATAAAGTCGTCGTAGGGATATCCAAATCAATATGCCTTCTGAAAAGTTGCAGTCTGCATAGAATGTGTGCATCAAGATCACACCATATCATATCATAGATGCACTGATCTCTAGTAAAATCTATGGTGGGGACATCCGAGCCTGGGATCGGGCCAACCAGGTCTAAGTCTATCGTAGACGGAGGCGACGTGCAGCGACGACGACACCCATAGCTTGGCGATAGGCTTCCTTGACATGCAAGTGTCTATTTTAGTTGTTTGAGTATTTGGTTGTATGAATAAGGCCCAAATGAGGCCCATTAGAGTGTTTTCTATTTTCTGGATGTTTTCGGGTGCGCATTTTGTCTATTTTTAAGTCTAAGGGTATTTTAGTCCATGTTTGAGTCAGCGAGGGCCAGTAAGGTTCCCTCCCTATAAATACAATTGTAATCTCTTATATAAGAGTTAATGATGATTAGAAGAAAGCTTTGACCGCAGTCTTCTTATCTTCTCCTTCAACAGGGTGGAATCCCCAGGGTGGAAGCCCAACCGTTTTCTCCCCTCTTCTTCCTCCTCACTCTGCCCCTCCATTTCTATCTTCTTCTTCCTCCACGCTCTGCTGTGCCGCATCAATCTCGCAGATCACTGTCAACTGTCAATGATGAGCTTATCTCAAACACATCATCACAAATCAAATGAAGTTCAGACCCGACGAATAAGTCTTGATCCCAAGCATCAGCAAAAACAATCTTCACACATACACGGTCAACAATAGTCACTAACTCCAATGGCTTTTTATCAATCACAATCTTCTCTAGAATCACTGGCTTGGCAGCAGTAGAAATATACTTGGTAAAACAAAATTTACCTCTTAAATAGAAACATGTCGCTCTTCCAACCACTCTTTTTCCAAAGTAATGTAAGATCTCGAGGGATCAATAGTGCACTATACTCTATCAAAATAATTAACTGATTTCAACTAAGTATTACCTAGAAATTGCTTGTGAAACTCGACAAAAGCTCGATCACCATCAATAATAATATCACCGGTTTGTAATAATATATTAACAATAGCTTGTGAAATATAATTGTCTTGATGCTTCACATCGAGTACTATTTTTGTCGGCTTCTCATTTGGTAGACAGACGAAGAAGTTAAAATTCATGTGGCACATGTGTAAGAGATTACCCAAATTGAGACCAATAGTGTAGAGTCGGATGGACTATTGCAAGGCACGGGCCAATGAATGATTAAGATTTGTCGAGATGATCACAATGGCACAAACAACACGTAAATTCGACCCCAAATGAAACCTTTGTGCTGGCAGTGTGATAAGGGTCCCTATTGCATCGCCCGACACTGTAGCTGGGCCAGCTACAGTAACTGGCCAAGTTGAACCGGCTTGAACCAGCCCGACAACGGTCTTCTTCTTCCCTCCCCCTTTTCACTTCCTACCCTTATACAGGGAGAAACCAGAGGGAGGGAAAGAGAGATCGGGAGGGGGTGGCTGCGGCAACGGCAGAGGCGGAGGCGACAGATGGCGAACGGCGGGTCCCACGCTGGCAACAGTGGAGGCGGCGACAGACTGCGGCTCCTCCCTCCTCTCCTTCCTTTGCTTTTGTCGGTGCCGAGAGAGAGAGTGGGGAGACGAAAGAGGGAGAGATGGGAAGGGAGGGGGGTGGGGTCGCGGGGACTCTACGTCCGCGGGGGGGGGGGGGGGGGGCGCGGGGTTCTGCGCTGGGGGGAAGGGTGAATTCGTGAGGGAGGGGGCTTCCGACGAGGTGGGGAAGCCGATGCGATGGGGGGGGGAGGGGAAACCACGAGCGAGGGGTGAAGTAGGGCGGTGACGCCACGGTCTTGTAGTAGGGCGACGGTGTGCGGCTGGTGCTCCCGGGGTTGGCGAGGTAGGCAGATGGCGATAGCGACGTAGACGAGTTGGGGGGCGAGAAAAAGAGAGGGGGGAGGGTTGTTTGCTGTGTGCAAACAAAGAGAGGAGGAAGTAGGGGTTTCGCGGTGATCGCGAGAAAGGAAAGGAGGAGGAAGGCGAGGTAAGAGGGGGGGGGTTGGACCGAGGGTTGCTCTGTACCAAAATTGATGCGGGACAGAGTGTGGACAGCAGAAGAAGAAGGTAAGGAGGAAGGGTCGCCGGACTCTCACCGGAGAGGGGATAGACGGTGGGGGTGTAGGCTTCATGCCCTCCCCTTCACAGGGCCCACCTTGGAGTGGGGCTTCTTCTCAAAGCTCCAGTCTTCTCCATTGCAGAGAACAATTGTCGAACTTTTCTTTCCTTCAATTCATCAATAAACAATTATTCTCAAAAGAGCAGTACGTGTGTTTATATAGGCTTGGGCTATTCCGAGTCATAATAGACTTCTAATAAAAGACTCCAAATTAAGAACAAACTTCTATCCCTAATAAACTTAACATATTAGAAACCTAAAGAAAGGAAAATACATAATCCTACCCAAATAAGACTTGACTTAAATAAAGAAATGCAAAATTACTCAATAAAAGCTAAATAAACTCTAATTTGACTCTTTTTGGACTATTTTACCCATGGACTTAAAAATAGTGCGAAAATTACACCAAAAATTACAGAAGAATAAAAAAATCTCCAAACGGGCTCCAAATGGGCCAGACCATTGCTTTAGCTTCTCACTCCCCATTAGTTATTATTGAAGAGTGTGCACTCTCACCCTGCCATGTCTTTGGTCTTCAGGAAATTTACAAAATGAGTTGATAGAGCTACAACATGTAAAATAGGAAAAGGCATAAGCCACATGACACATCACATAAACTTGGAATATAAATAAACGTTATGCTGAATTGAGAAAACTGCTACGTGAAAGAGAACAAAATCTTAGTGATTGGCATGGACCATGGAGGTTGTCTTGAAAATTGAAATCTTTATAGGCTTTTTGTATGACACATTATTTACAAAGATAGCATGTTGATTTTGGCGGCAGTGCTAGGAATGCTTAGAGAATCTGGGAACTACCAAGAAAATGGATCGTTGTTGAATTTTAATGACAATTCTATTCAAGTCCACATTGATAGGACAAGACTTGATGATGAAGATATGTCCACACCTGATATTTGAAATTGAATCATGGGATACAAAATCCTATTAGAAAATTTGGACTGAAATTTGATCAGATAATGCACCGATACAAATCAAGGCCTGCAGATAGGATTAATCCTCCTTGTTTGTAGTTATAGCCATTTATTTTGGTAATCTAGGTGTTCATCTCTCTCTCTCTCACTCTCTCACATTCAGTGACAACTTTCTACATACTTATCAAGAAAATGAGATGATTTCATGGAAATTAGCACTTTTGAAGTCCCTTAGTTTATGCATACTAAATGTAAAATCTATAATAACCTCTTGGCATAATCTAGTTTACAATCTTGCACAAACAATCATATTGCTTTTTGGGTTACTGAAAGGGAGAAGTAAACAATAGAGTTCCACTATTCAAGTTGACGGGTCTGAATCCAAATAAAACAAAAAAAGCCAAATCATAATTTTGTGTGTGAAGTTCATGTAAGCATTGTTCTCTAACTCAATTAATCTCATGCCATTTTTGACTATTTTCTTTATTGCCT
The DNA here is from genome assembly GCA_014218235.1 of Colocasia esculenta. NCBI lineage: Eukaryota > Viridiplantae > Streptophyta > Magnoliopsida > Alismatales > Araceae > Colocasia > Colocasia esculenta. The sequence goes on from CM024766.1 coordinate 79,236,342, forward strand.
GCTTTCCATCCAAGAAGCCTACTTCTTTCGCTTCTTGACCTTATATTCATCTATTCTTCTCTCTGTTCTCTTGAAGAACATGAGCCATCAAGTCATGCATTAAAATGAAATTAGTTTGGGACATTATGACTTCATGGTGTCACCTATGACAAACAGGTTCTGTTTCGGTTCCTCAATGCACACACCACCATCAAAAGGGTTCTATTGAGATTGAGCAAATGGGCACTTACATGAATTTTTCTTTGGGTGGGTTTTTTTTGGGGGTGCGGTGGGGGTGGTTCAAATGGCTGACTGGTTCTTGAATGATTGAAAGGCTACTCGAAAGCCCAAAAAGTTATGTTTAAGCACGCACATGCTTCTTGTTTATACATTTCTTGAAAATTGAGCCATTAGGAGTTGATAGAGCATCCAAATTCCAAAATTTGCAAATGACTACTTCTCTGTCTAATTAATTCAAACCATGATACCCTGTTTGTATTTATTAGACAAACATCAACACCTGAAAATTTCTCAGGTGCCTTCTATGTAGTCCAGTGCTTCATTAGCTCTCAACATGCGCTGTGTGCTTCAAGATTTCTCATGCTAATAAGGTCTCGACACTTGTACTTGTGCCTTCTTCCTGGACATAGTTGTCAAGGCGGCAAAGCGACCAAAGCGTTTTTGGGCTCCTTGTGTGCCTAAGCGCTTAGGCGCCCGCCTAGGCGCTAAAGATAACGTCTAGTCTAGGCTATTTCAAGAGTGACATCCTATATAAATAAAGATATATAATGGCAATGCTCATAAAAAATTAAATAAAAGAATTCATAATATATTATTATGTTAAATCTAAAAAGAATTCATAATATAAATAAAAAAGACATTACAATTATACAATCATGCAAAAACCACACAAACATGACATTATAAACACAATGTGAAAACAATTGCCATTACAATAGTGCACCAAATTAAACATATGAAAGAAAAATTACTTGAATAAATAAAAATACAAAATGCAAGTACTAACCTGAAATACAGTGTGTGCATGTGTGTGTGTACGAGAGAGAGAGAGAGAGAGAGAGAGAGAGAGAGGAGAGAGAGAGAGAGAGAGAGAGAGAGAGAGAGAGAGAGAGAGAGAGAGAGAGAGAGAGAGAGAGAGAGAGAGAGAGAGAGAGAGAGAGAGAGAGAGAGAGGAGGAAGTGGGACTATGACAGTGACAGTGTGTGTGTGTGAGAGAGAGAGAGATGAGAGGGGGGGCGCCGGGGCGGGACTGTGACAGTGTATGTGTGTGTCTGTGTGTGCGTGTGTGACAGAGAGAGAGAGAGAGGGGTGTGACCGTGAGAAGAGAGAGAGAGAGAGGGGTGGGACTGTGACAGAGTGTGTGTGTGAGAGGGAGAGATGACTGTGTGTGAGATAGAGAGGAGGGGGGGCGGGACTGTGACAGAGTGTGTGTGTGTGTGAGAGAGAGATAGACACAGAGAGAGAGAGAGAGAGAGAGAGAGAGAGAGAGAGAGAGAGAGAGAGAGAGAGAGAGGAGGGGGTGCCTGGGATTGTGACAGAGTGTGTGTGTCTGTGTGTGCGTGCGTGTGTGTGTGTGAGAGAGAGAGATGACTCTGGGAGTGTGACTATGTGAGGGAGACGGAGGGAGAGAGGTTGGGAGACGTCGGACAGGGAGGGGGGAAGTGGGAAGCCAGGGGGGGGGGGGGGGGGGGGGGAGATGAGACGGGGAAGGGGGATGGGGGTGGAGGTGGGACGTCGGAGGGAGGACTCAGACGAAAAGGGGGATTGGCCAATTGGGGACCGTACCTGAAGTCCGGCGACAACGACAAGGTCCAACTGTGGCGGCGAGAGCTCCGACGGCAGCGGAGAGACCTTCGACGGCGGCGGCGAGACCTCCGACGGCGGCGAGACCTCGGTTGGGGAGGAGGAACCCTAGCTGGGCCTGGGGGCGAGGCGGGGTGGGAATTGGGAAGACGGGATCGGGGACTCGGGGAGCGCAGGGGAGTCGGGGCGGGGGTGGGGGGTGTTTAACTAGGATCCGATCCACTAAGTGGATTCGGTTTGGACCCGGTAACCAGCCCAAGGTGCCAACGCGCACGCCTTGGGCCGCCTACTGCGCCTCGGCGACGCCTTGGCTTGGCAACCCAGAAACAACGCCTTGGCGCCGCTTAGGCGCCGCCTTGACAACTATGTTCCTGGACCATGCTCGTTAAATAGACATCTTCATGCTACAACAATAAGCCAATCCTTCTCTGTTTAATTAATACAAGCCATGATACCCTGTTCGTATTTATTGGACAACCATCAGCACCTGAAAATTTCTCAGGTGCCTTCTATGTAGTCCAGTGCTTCATTAGCTCTCAACATGCGCTGTGTGCTTCAAGATTTCTCATGCTAATAAGGTCTCAACACTTGTACTTGTGCCTTCTTCCTGGACCATGCTCGTTAAATAGATATCTTCATGCTACAACAATAAGCCAATCCTTCTGGGTCATTTGCAGCGCATAATCTTTCAAATGGATAAAGCAGTAAGTATCATAAAATGCATTCTTTTATTTATCAAAATCAATTGTCGTCCCACAAAGATTTGTGATGCAATGTTATCTCCATGATGGTTGGAAAAATATGAAAACAGAGATTCACTGATACATGGGAAACTCTTAGGTAGATTTCAACTAGAGTTCTGAAGGTGTATATATCAAGCAATGGGAGTGTCTGATTGCCGTACTTCCATTGCATGATGCACGGTATGCTCTCTTTTCTGGCTCACTATCATATTTCACTAATTTAGATATTATTGGTCAAACTGCAGTCCACATCAGGTGCCAGCAGCATTTCTCAGAAAGCTGGACTTGCAGCTTTAGGCCTCGGGCATGCAGGAGGTGAAGCTGTCTCCACGATGGTAAAAGCATTTAGAGAGCGTCGTGATTTCCTAGTTAAAGGCTTCAGAGAATTAGAGGGAGTTAAGATATCAGAGCCCCAGGTATAAATGGTTGCATTATTTTCTCTCTTACTTCTCTCAGTTTCTTAGCATTGCTTTTTTTGGTACTTTTGCAGGGTGCATTCTATCTGTTCTTGGATTTTAGCTCTTATTATGGGTCAGTGGTAGAAGAATTTGGCATAATCAAGGATTCAGAATCATTATGTCGTTTCCTCCTAGACAAAGCTCAAGTAAGCCGACAGTGCATGTTTTTGTTCTGCTTATTCTAATACGTCCAAATTTCTTTTGGATCTTAATTCATTAGTTACTTTCATAACGATAATTCATAAGTTATTGACAGACAATGCTGATGTCCCTCCTACAGGTTGCTCTTGTCCCTGGGGATGCTTTTGGAGATGATAACTGCATTAGAATCTCATATGCTGCATCCCTCTCTACACTGCAAGAAGCCATGGAAAAGATGAAGAAAGCTATGGCTCTTATCAGGCCGCCAGTTGCCGTATGAGCTGTAATCATTCGCGCACCTATGGTGCCTTCGCTGTGCATTACCTAGGAATCATGCATATTTAAGTAATAAAACTTTATTTTTTGAATTCCGTAGGAAAGTCGGGGAAAAAATGGACATCCAGATAATAAAATGGGATTTAATTTTGTTCCCCACCCCCCTTTCTTTTTGGCTTGCTTTCGTAAGACAGTTCAATCGGCTAGTATGAAAGGTTGAGGTCGTGGCGATGAAAGTTTTATGTAAATTTGCTTGAAATGTTATCTAGGATGGACTTTCTGAAGAGAACATCTGTTGCATCCACTCCCTTTCAGCTCGTGGTGCTCGCTGGGTTGCCAATGGGTTTCCACTTTCGAGAATCTGTTTCTATTTGGCCCCTATCAAGTGGGCTCGAACCATTTCGTTGTTGAGCTAGACATGATCGCTACAATTGTAAGCCCGGTTCTCTTAGGACGGTTTTGGTAAAACTTTTTTTGTTGGAAGCACTTTTGGCTTCTGGAAATCCTTGGCCTAGTTGTTTTAAGAGCGAAGATAGTGGTCTTTAGAAGTCATTTATGTATCTATCAAATCGTTTTCGGCGTCCAAACTTCAAGTTGTAGCTTTCTAGATTGGAGGGGAAAAAAAGGGGTTACTATACCCCTCAAGATCTAACATCGTCAAGGTTAAGCATATTATGTTTACTATATATATATATATATATATATGACACTTTCGATGATATATAAAATAATGTAAAAGATTCTGGGGTTGTACCGAGAAAATTACACAAAGGTAAAGTAGTTTTCATTTGATCATAGGGCTGCCATGGGTTGAAGTCATTAGAGGACACTTTGTAAATCTATTTCCTATAAAAAAATCAAACTTGAAAACAGAAACAAAGGAAATAGAAACAATAGTTTCAATGTTATAGTACGCCTCCGTGGTTCTAGGAGTAATAGGAAGAGGGGATAGTTTGGGAGACTATGGAGACAACCAGTAGTAGGAGAGAGTAGTGAGCCGGTCCTGTTTGCAAGTTAAAAAAAGAGCCAAGGGACTCAGTCTAAAATTTCTAACTATTAGAAAATTAGAATTTAATAGTATATATTTTATATTTAAATTTATATATTATCAAAAAGAAAATCCAAAAAGGATGCAAAATTGAGCTTTTTGTATACTTTTAAAAAAGTCAGCAGTGAATAGCCGTAAAGCTTGACAACCCTAGTCCTATTTTTTTTTTACAATGAAGCTACCATGATCTTATGAAGAATGGAGGGCTGCAGAATAGAATATGCATGATTTGTTTATTATTAATATAATTATTGAGGTATAGTAAAATCGGCCTAGCCTATTCGCTCGGCCAACCAAAGTGAGAGAACGGGCTTGGGCCAGCGCTCTTCAATGGTGGGCCCATGCTGAAGGACAGATGTGGACCCAGTCGACTAGAGTCTGTCTCCTCGTCCTCCAGACTAGTCATTTCTAGATGACTAATTACTTGCCAGGGTGTGTCCTCGACTCTCTTGGTCACGTTAAGGCTCCTCTCTCCACAACTCAGGGTGCACTTGCATTCACTACCATGCCCACCCTATCGTGCTAGGGCACGACTTGTTAGCCGTACGACATGCATCTAGAACGAAAAGAAATGACCTCCCTTCCTACCTAGAACACTCCTTCTCTATCTCAAAGAGGCCAAAGACATCCATAGAGTCTTGTCCATGCCATAGGAGTAGCACACACCAGCTGACCAACCCACCCTAGTGACCACTTTAGTTAGGCACAAGCCTAATGATTGCCCATAGGTTGGCTTCACATTTGGGAAGAGGGGTGACACACCAAGAGAACCCCTTATGTACACTTAAAAGAGACTAGCCAACCACAGAATGCGGGGAGGAGAGTCTAGAACATGAAGTTCTAGGGGACCTCCATAGACCCCAAGGGACAGGAGCCAGGTAAGTAGGATAGCTTGTTACAAATAGAGGAGAAAAAGGCTTGCTTTGGGCTCCATGGAGCGAGGACTTTGGCCCTCTCTCTCTCTCTCTCTCTCTCCCCTCTTTTTTGACTTCCCTATATTCTAGCTATCATTCTTGATTTGAGGATTAGAGGTTTTTCCCTAGGGGCTCTCCTTGACCTCCTATCTTCCTTTGTAGGTGCAAGCTGCATTCTTTTCATCATCGACTTAGGGTGCACGTGGAGATTGGATTGTGGGGGATCATTGAGCACTTTTGGGCCTCTAGACTATTTTGGCACCATTTATGAGAATGCTGCAACAAGTCATGGCACCTCAAGAGCACTACTAGAATGTGTGCAACTGCTATGGAAGTGAGGCCAATTCTTGTGTGCCATCATACAATGGACAAGCTGGTGACTGTCAGGGGCCTTAGCCAAAACCCCCCATGGAGATCTCAACAGAAGATTGGCAGCCATGTGAGACTTGTTGTGTTGTGTGTTTTTGATGATGACATACATAATATGTTTTGATTAATTTTGATGATGACATGACTAAAAAACTAAATAACATGTTTTGATGCAGGTCTACAAGCTCAAGAATAGATGTCAAAGATATGTGTGTCGACACACAATTGGTGTGTGTCGACCTGATAATTATTTCCCAAGTATCAGTCGAAGATATACTTATTGTCAGTTGAAGCTCTTTAACTAATCAATCAAAGCTATGCCAGTCAGTTGATGTTCGACAATCGAAGTTCACCAGTTGAAGTTCGACAGTCGAAGTTCACAAGCCAAAGTTTGACAGTCGAAGTTCACAAGTCAAAGTTTAGCAGTTGAAGTTCACTAGTTGAAGTTCAACAACCGAAGTTCAACAGTTGAAGTTGAACCTCCAGCCAGTCGAAGCTACACTTCATGTCAATTGAAGCTTAACTTCTAATCAGTTGAAGCCAAACCTTCAAAACCTTGGTTATGGAAAAGAGAACTTGAACAGTAGCTGTCGACAACCACCAATCATTTGTCGACAACTAAAGACTAGATTTAGGAATGCAGTTCTGGATGAGACAGTAGCTGTTGACAACCACCAGTCGTCAGTCGAAAACCGAAGACACTCTTCAAGAATTTGATTCTGGATGAAGAACTTAGAGCAGTAGCTGTTGACAACCTATGTGCATATGTCGACAACTGTAAAGTATGACGACCAAGCACGTGAACCGCACGAGGTATTTATTAGGGCATCCTTTTCTCGTACACATGCTCTCCCATGTACGTGTGAGGATTAGGACAACCCTATAAAAGGTGTCCTTCTGTCTCTTTTGAAGTAAGAGAGCCCTCATAACACTTAGAGAAGGTTGTGGCGACTAGAGAGGGGTTCTCCATTGCTCTACACAAGGTTCAAGAGAAAAAGACAAGGAGATTGTGCCGAGGAGATCAAATTGAGGATGAATTCAACATCCAATCTAGAGGATATCCTTCAGTATTATGAAATTCGAGGCTAGAAGACTTAGATAAAAGTCTTAGGGGAGGACGAGACCTACCCTATCACGTCCTGAGAACATACACATCAGACATTAAAAGTTTATAATTTCGAGATGTGAACAGTCGGCAAAGAAGCCTCTAGCTAGCGAGGTTTAGAGGTGCATCTACACAATGTAACAGGGGCCATATAATAAACACAACTAAACTAATATTCCAAATATCATTAATGTTAAACACAACATTGTTAACTTCAAACCATAATAACTTAAGAAAAAAAGGAAAATTTCATGTCTATAATTTTTCACATCCTACAAAATCGAGCTACCGTAAGGCCCTTGAACTTTGTTCTTTTATTCGGATTTTGTCATGTGATGTTTAGTTGTTTTGTGTATATAATTAAGTGCATATGTGTATATGTAAATGTATGTGTATATGTATTTATTTCTATACATATTATATTCAAATGATGTTATGTATATATAGGTATATGTATATACTTGTTTAATTATGTACATGTTACTTTTATTAAATAGTACAAATTGTATTTAAATAGTACAACATGTATTGTGTAAATATGTATATAGTGTGTACATGATGTTGACATTTTTGTGTTCTGGACGAGAGGCTATTTAACGTCAACATGCATGGACGTTTATGGGAGAGTCGACGTCCAGATCGATGGACACTGATTCCCAGTAAACGGCAGCAATGTGGCCGTTTATTTCCCAGAAATTTTGCTGTTTCAGATTTGGAAACGGCCGCATTTCCTTCGGTTTTGATTTTGGAAACCCACCTCCAACGGTAGGATTCCAACCCTAAAGTGTATCCCGACCTCCTAAAAACATCTTTTTAGGTCAGAATAGGTTCCTTTGGCTCTTGTGAAAACCCTAGGAACTCTGTGCGAAAAATCAATTTTTGGTGGCTTGATCTGGCGTTTGTCTACATCTTCTGGCGATCTTCTTCGACTGGAAGGAGCTCTGAACATAGAGGATGCTTCCCCGAATCCGGTGTGCGATCTATCTCAACTCAAAGACTGGATCTGGGAGGATTTGGTGTCTCTTCTTGGCTTGGCCAAGGAGAGCTTCTCTGGTAAATTAGTCCAATCTAGCAATTTTTCTGAGGCAAGTAATTGAGGGATATCATCCCTACACATGTCCTCTAGGTCCTAAGAATTTTTTTGGGATTTTTCCTCGTGTCCTGGAACCCCCATTCGTCAAGTTTTATGCATTCAGTCTGCACTTCTGTAGACTAGAACTTGACGGCAAGCTTGCTGCCATCAAGATTCTGAGTTGGCGGCAACATCCTGTGCCGTTAACCCCTGATAGCGACAACCCCCTTGCCGCCAAGTTCATCTGTTTTTCACAGAACCCTAATTTTATATTTGTTTGATTATGTTCAGACTTGTGGTTGTCTGTGTATGCTGTGAGATTTATGTTAGGTCAGGTATGACTAGTAGGTCATGTCATGAAGATGTACCAAATTTCTGTAATTAGTTTTAATTATTAAAATTTCTGTAATTGGCCTGTGAGCATGATCTGACCATGATTAATCTTGTATAAATAGATCCGTTGTGGACTAAGGTTTTATAAATTTTCCCTGTTCGTATGATGACTGTTTTCATGTTTTGAAACTGTTAGATAGGACTATTTTATTATGAAACCTGATTAAGTGAAATTCTTGACAAATATGCCAAAAATTTGTTTTAATTATTATAATTAATGTACAAATCGAAAAAATCTAAAACATTGAGGATGTGACATGTTATCTATTTAGAACTTGTGCTAAAAATTTTGCACTATTTTGGTAACTATGGATATTGATTGTTTAAATAAGAGTATTAAACTATGATTAAGTGGGTGTGAAATAAACCATGTGAAAATTTAATGTTTTACAGCATGAGTAAACTCTGTTATAGTTAATTTTACTACTGTAAAATAGTAACCTTGTGTTAGATAAACTGAAGCATGTGTAAACTCTTGAAGTACATGTAATTGTGTAAATTAGAAGATGTGTATAATGTGATTAAAGTGAAATGTGTAAATATGTGCCATTAGTGACACTACTACCATAGAGGGTTGTGGAACCGTACTATAGTAAAGTCTCTAAGGGAAGGTTCAATGTGTGTGATATCCTATGGGCATTAGGATGAAATCTTGGAGGTGGACAAGTACCACTGGTTAGGGTGGAGAGGGCTTCTCCCAGTTCTGCGCAGTTAACCAAGATTCGTCACTATGTTGCCTAGGTGACGGGTATGTGTATGTGTATATGTGTGTCCTTCTACTGGTGGCTTGGACTATGTGTCACAACAATTAAGTGTAAAAATGTGAATATGTGCAAGTGAACATGTGAATTGTGAAAATGTGAAGTATGAGTATGTGCAATTGTTAAGTGAATGAGTTAGCATGTAAATAAGTGTAAACCCATGTGATGGTGTTTAATTCATGTCAAAACAGCAAGCAAAATGTGTGTATAAGTGTGATAAATGTATGAAAAAATGATTAGATATCATGCTAGGTATGTTATTCACTTTGTACATAGTACCATGCTTTAATTGGGTATAGTTCTAAAATGATTTGAATATGATTTAGATCCTTGATCCATGTTGAATAGAATGTGTAGAAAGCATGCTATGGATTTTATATTTAGTTGTTAAATTAACATGAAGCATGTACCATGTTGATTCCTAAATGTAAAAGAAAACTAGCATGTATATGTGATATGTGTAAGGGTGTTATTCTTAGATTGCTTGCTGGGTCTCTTTAGACTCATACTTGCTTTGGCGTACAGGTGAGCCTGGTGTCCCCACCTTTAAGGAGGACATTGTGAGGAGCGACTCCGAGCGCGAGGAGTAGCTTCAATTGTGGACATTCTACGTTGTACTTTTCCTTTCATATTATGTAAATAAAGTGATGGACAATGTATTTTATTTGAAGTTGTAATAATGTGGACATTTGCATTTCTTTTATTGCTATGTAGACTGTGGATTATGTGATGATGATGGAATGAGAATAATCATTTGTTTAATTCTGCTGTACTCTTTTGTTATCCATGTGCATATCAACCTATCGTTTAGTGTTAGGTCAATGTCCCACTATGACGGCACTCATTATATCGACGTGGATTGGTATAATCGTACCGGTATAAGGAGGGTTATTATAGAGATTAGTATCAGAGAACACAAGTTGAGATTGTATATGAATATACCATCATCTTCACAATACGCGAGTCCAGTTGGGTTCACGTGTAGTGGACCGTTGTTACCTGAGGTTTATGTGAGGTTTCACGTGGTTTGTGTGTGACGTGCACGTGGTTTTGTGTACGTGGCGAGTAGTACGACGCCTACCGTGGTTACCTCTCCAGTTGGGTGCCCCAGGTTCTTTGTGAGCCAGGCTGTTAGCTCGGGGCTTTGTCCCGGTACTTGTGTTGTACCGTCGAGGTCTGTGTCGTCTGACCTGGACACCCTCACTCTTGTGTTTGAGTTGCACGTCCGGCTGAGGGAAAGACGACAGTGGGATAGTGACACTTGTGTTTGTCTTTAGTCACTTATAGCGCACTCGTAGTTGGGGGTACGGACACCAGTAGACGTACTGGACCCCAGCTAGTCCTTTTCCAGTGCCTCACTCTAGAGAGTTCTGGGCCAGGATCTCTAGAAGTGTCAGGCATGGGCCTGTGACCGTGTGGTCCGTAGGTGGTGGTGTTTGGTTGGTCTCCACAGTTGCTTGACTTTTCACATGGAGCGGCAGCTGGACCTTTCGTCCGTGGCTGCGAGACTGAGAGGTAGACCTGTGTTAGCTTGTCCGAGTCAGTTTCTTGTGTCGCGAACCAGTTCACGTGGCTCGTGTTTGGCTGTCTCTACTTTAGCTTGTACACCTGTACTGGTTTGCCGTTTAATTATTACAGTTGTTTCTCGTAGTCGGCAGATGGTGAGTACTTTTACAGCTTTTATATCCTGCTTAGCTGTTCTATAAATTGTTGGTATTGTTTATTGCTTTGTACCTGTGGTTTTTGGTTTGCTCGGTTTTGGGGGAGTTCCCTACTGTGCCAGTGACTAGCGAGGCTCACCCCTACCCCCATAGGTGAGAGCGAGGAGGACGTTTACGACGGCGTCCAGTTCAGAGCCGCGCCGTAGCGGTGCAGGGTCGGTACCTCCAGCTGTGTAGTAGCAGCTCCAGCAGTGTAGCGTAGTAGTTGTTTATTTTCTTTGAGCACCTCTTGGTGCAAACCGGAGGCTTAGTTTGCATCCAGGGTGGATGCAAACTAAGCCCCCATTGGGGTGGGCACAACCCTTGGGGTGTGCCCACCCCCAATGATGTCACCCCATCCAATGGGTGGGTGGGTTTGTTGCAAACCGCCACCGTGGCGGTTTGCAACAAGACATTCCCATTTTCTTCAGTTGTACCTCGGGGTATGCCCCAGGCTCTTGTACTTCTTTTCAGTTTTGTGGAAATATGGCTATGTAACTTGTGATATATATATAAAATGTGGTGTGTTTCTTTGTGTTTACACGAACTGTGGTTTGGTATCCCTTGCGAGGCTTCGGCCCGTTCGCGGGAGGCGGACTCGGATCAAGTACGTTATTGGTTTAACGGGCTTGGCCGAGGCGTTCCGTCACAGTTGGTATCAGAGCAAGGTCCGTGTTAATATAAAGAAACTAGAAAGATACATAGCCTTATTTCGGTCTTTGTACACTGCTGGTAGGGACCCTGGTTTCTGATAATTTGTTGTTTTGATTTTTGCTTGGTGTTTTGTTTATGTAGAAAGTTCTGGAATGGCTGATAGAAGAGATTGGGGTGGTGGAGGAGATGATCTGGAGGAAAGTACTCAGCGTATGATTGAGAGGATCTGGGAAAGGCTCACGGATATTCGGGCGAGGATGGATCAGCAGGCGCCGGTACCACCGGTTGCAGTGCCACCTGGGGATGGAGAGACTGTACCTGTTGCTCCCGTCCCGCCAAGAGTAGAGGTGCCTTTTGTAGCACCTGTACCACCACCACCAGTGCTATTAGCAGAGGAACCAGTGATGCAGGTTGAAAAGTTTCTCAGATTGCAGCCACCTACTTATTCAGGAGGGCCGAATCCAGATACAGCGGAGCACTGGGTTCATGAGATCGAAAGAGTTTTTGCAACTATGAGGTGTCCGGCAGCAGATAAAGTTGTGTTAGCTGCTTATCAGTTGAGAGGTTTTGCATTAGAATGGTGGCGATTGAAGATGCAGACCACCTTTGCAGGCAGGACAGAAGAGGCTATTACTTGGTCGAAATTTCTCGATGTATTTAACGATACATTCTTCCCGAGTCAAGTACAGCAAGTGAAAAAAGAGCAGTTTCAGACGCTTCAGCAAGGTAACTCTTCAGTTTTAGAGTACCAGATGAGGTTTATGGCACTTAGCCGTTATTCACCTTATGTAGTTTCAGATAATAATATGATGGTTGAGTATTTATTAGAGGTTTGAGAGTGGAGTTGCAGGATGCAGTAGTACCTCTCATGTACAAGACAGTGGAAGAAGCAGCCCAGAGAGCAGCTACATTGGAGAGGTCTATTCGGACTCGTCAGGTGGGCGAGTCAGGCTCAGGTAGTTTTCGGCTACCGCAGTAGTCTGTGGGTGCAAGTAAGGGTAAAGCACCAGCAGGACATTCTTCATCAGGCTTTGGTAAATGGGGTCAGAAATTAAAGCAAGCATTTAAAGGCAAAGGAAGAGGATGGGGAGGTCGTCAGCAGTTTCAGCAGGGCCGAGGTAGGCCTGAGGTGGAGGAGTCGCAGCAGAGTACTGCCAGGCAGCCCATTACTCCACCAGGATATAGATGCTATAATTGTAATCAGCCGGGGCATTTGATCCGCAATTGCCCCTATCCGAGAGAATATGGGTATGGAAGAGGTGTGCAGCAGCAGCAGCAGCCTCAATAGTTTCAGCAGCCACAGGTAGGTCGTGGCAGAGGAGCACCGCAGCAGCGGGGAAGAGGCCAGGTTATGGCTATCACTCGAGCCCAGGCGGAGGCATCGAAATGATAGAAGTACTTTACCTCTTTATAATTATTCAGCAAGAGTCTTATTTGATTTGGGTGCCTCTCATTCTTTCATTTCCGAAGAATTTCTGAATTGTATAGCTCATCCTTTAGAGGAGAAGTCTTGTGAGTTAGTAGTGGAGGTTCCTTCGGGTGAGTTCCTACTCACTTCAAGCTATATAGATGAAGCTTCTGCTATGATTGAAGGGAACCAGATGCTGGGTCGGTTATATGCCCTGCATTGTCAGATTATGATATTATTTGGGTATGGATTGGCTGGAGACTTATGGAGCAATGTTAGATTGCAGAAAGAAAAAGATCAGGTTTTGTCATCCTAATGGTGCAGTATTTGAATATCAAGGTATGCCTTTTTATACCTCTAAGTTTCTAATTTCTGCAATTAAAGCTAGAAAGTTGATAAATGCTGGATGTGTGGCTTATTTAGCCTCGGTAAGTCTGGTAGAAGCTAGTCAGTCAGTGGAAGCAGTTCCCGTGATTAAGGAATTTACTGATATTTTTCCTGAGGATTTGCCTGGTTTAGCTCCACATAGAGGTGGACTTTACCATTGAGTTGTTGCCAGGTACCATGCCGATTTCTAAAGCTCCATATCGGATGGCACCAGTAGAACTTAAAGAATTGAAAAAGCAGTTAGAGGAATTATTGCAGAAAAGGTTTATTAGACCGAGTCATTCCCCATGGGGAGCACCGGTTTTGTTTGTTAAAAAGAAAGATGGAAGTTTTCGGATGTGTATTGATTATAGGAAGTTGAATGATGTGACCATCAAGAATAAGTACCCGTTGCCGAGGATAGATGATCTGTTTGATCAGTTGCAATCAGCAAAGGTATTTTCTAAAATTGATTTAAGGTCCGGGTACCATCAGTTGAGAATCAAAGAGGAGGATATAGATAAGACAGCTTTTAGAACCAGATATGGTCACTTCGAGTTTGTGGTTATGCCATTTGGGTTGACCAATGCTCCTGCAGGTTTTATGGATCTGATGAATAAATTTTTCATCCATATTTAGACCAATTCATTGTGGTCTTTATTGATGATATTCTAATTTATTCAGCATCTGAAGAGGAGCATGCAGCTCATTTGAGGTTTACTTTGCAGTTGTTAAGAGATAACCAGTTGTTTGCTAAATTCAATAAGTGTGAATTTTGGTTGAAAGAAATTCAGTTTTTGGGTCATGTTATCTCAGCTAAAGGAGTAGCAGTGGACCCAAGTAAAGTGGAAGCAGTGATGAGATGGGGAGTGCCTAAGACGATAACCGAGATTAGAAGTTTTCTGGGATTGGCAGGTTATTATAGGCGCTTTATTCAAGATTTTTCTAAGATTGCAGCACCTATGACTAAATTGACTAGAAAAGGTGTGCCTTTTGTGTGGTTCGGTGAATGTCAGAAAAGTTTTATGGAATTGAAGAAGAGACTCACATCAGCACCTATATTGACATTACCGACAGGGAGTGGTGGTTTTGTGTTGTATACTGATGCTTCAAGGAGAGGACTTGGTGCAGTGCTTATGCAGCATGGTAAAGTGATAGCTTATGCGTCCAGGCAATTGAAGCCGGCAGAAGAGAATTACCCCACTCATGATTTGGAATTGGCAACAGTTGTGTTTGCCTTGAAAATGTGGAGGCATTATCTGTATGGCGAGAGATTTGAGATCTTTACAGATCATAAAAGCTTGAAGTATATCTTCTCGCAGAAAGATTTGAACCTTCGTCAGCGCAGATGGATTGAATATTTAAAGGATTATGATTTCAGTTTGGCTTACCATCCGGGTAAGGCCAATGTTGTAGCAGATGCCTTGAGCAGAAAGGCATATGTAAGTTTGATGATGATTAAAGAATGGAAGCTGTATGAAGAGGTAGTGGAGAACTCCTTATATGTGCCCAGTAGTCAGCGACGGGCAGTACTAGCTGCTAGTGCTGTAGAGCCGTCTTTGTATTGGCAGATTGTTGAAGCTCAGAGAGCAGATGCAAGTTTAGCTGAAATTGTGAAAATGGAAGGAGTTACCATTGATGATAATTGTGTGGTCAGGCTCAAGGCAGGTTGTTTGTTCCAGTAGAAAGAGAGGTAAAGCAGCGAGTGTTGGAAGAGGCTCATAAATCTAGGTACACTATTCATCCGGGTAGTACTAAAATGTACCATGATTTGAGAAAGCATTTCTGGTGGACTCATATGAAAAAGGAAATAGCTGAGTTTGTTGCAAGGTGTGCTATCTGTCAGCAGATTAAAGCAGAGCATCAAAAGCCTGGAGGTTTATTGCAACCGTTACCCATTCCGCAGTGGAAGTGGGATGATATTGCTATGGACTTTGTGGCAGGTTTACCCAGATCGAGTTCTGGGCATAATGGAATATGGGTATTTGTTGACAGATTAACCAAAGTGTGCAGATTAGTGGCAGTAAGTATGTCTTGGACAGTGGACAAATTAGCAAATATTTATGTTGAAAGAATTGTTCCACTGCATGGTATTCCGAAGACTATTGTGTCTGATAGAGATCCAAGATTTACTTTTGGTTTTTAGAGAAGCCTGCAAAGAGTAATTGGTACTGAGCTGAAATATAGCTCCGCTTATCATCCCCAAACAGATGGTCAGACAGAGAGAACTATTCAGACGATTGAAGATATGTTGCGGGCTTGTTGTTTAGTTTGGGGAGGTAGCTGGGAGCATCATTTGGGAATGGTTGAGTTTTCCTATAATAATAGTTATCATACAAGTCTTGGGATGGCACCATATGAAGCTTTATATGGAAGGCCATGTAGAACCCCATTGAACTGGCATGAAGTGGGAGAAAGGCAATTAGTGGGTCCTGAATTGATTCACAAACCACAGAAGTGGTGAAGCTTATTAAAGAAAAATTGCAGGCAGCTCAAAGCAGGCAAAAGAGTTATGCAGATATTCGGAGGAGACCACTTCAGTTTGAGGGGGGAGATTTGGTTTTCTTGAGAGTTTCCCCGAGTAAAGGTATTATGAGATTTGGAAAAACTGGGAAGTTGAGCCCGAGATATGTGAGACCTTTCCGAGTAATTGAAAGAATTGGGGAAACAACTTATAGGCTGGATTTGCCAGCAGATTTTGCAGATGTTCATGATATATTTCATGTCTCTATGTTGAGAAAGTGCATTGAAGATCCAGCTCAAATAATCAGATATCAAGATGGTGACCTGAGGCCGGATATGACTATGCCAGAGTATCCGATGCAAATCACTGATCGAAAGATAAAGAAATTGAGAAATAAAGAAATTGTGCTAGTTAAAGTGAGATGGGAAAATAGGTTAGGTGGTGAGGATACCTGGGAGTTAGCCGAGGAGATGGCTAAATGGTATCCCTATCTGTTTGAATAAGCCTTTGTATTTCTTTTTAGATAACAGTGCTTGTAAAAGTGTGTATATTTAAGTTGTTTGTGTCTGAGTTGTGTTATGAATTTCGAGGTTGAAATTTTCTTTTTAGATGATAGTAATGTAACGCTGCGTGCTTTTCGGATCCTTTTGGATCATGTGTGTAATGGTTGTGTTGGCCGTTGTGAGGCCAGTGTGAGTTGGTTGTGTGGAATGTGTGGTTTGGATGTGTAGTTTGTTTAGGTGAGGAGCAGGTTTGGTCCTGAAATGGAATAGGACCTGCTGTAGTTGAGTTGGAGTTGGCGGCCAGGGGTGGCCGTTGACTTGTTGGCGTCCAGGTAAGGTGCCGTTGACTGCATGAACTTGGCGGCATTAGATGTGGACATTTATGGTGGCGGTTGCCCTAGGCGGCAGAGGGGTTGACGCCAACCTGTGAATTCTGCAGGTTATAGGGTCACCCGAGAGCAGGTTTTCCACCTGGTTCTCTCTTCCCCTTGCCCCAGCTTCATGCCCCCGTGTCCCTAAAGCTTCCAACAGGTACAGGAGAGTGGTTGGAGGATCGTGGGACGTGTGGCGTTGCCAAATCGGACGAGGAAACACCGTGGCGTGGTACAATTCCCGTGGGAGCTCGCGGAGGGTTTGGTGTGAACCGGGAGAATTCGGGAGGTTTAAGCATGTCCTGAGGTAGGGAATGACCTTTGTAATTCTTATAGGTCGTGATAATGTAATTAGAAAACATGGATCTGCATGAAAATAGCAATTTCGGGTCATGGTATCCATGCGAGGTACATGGGTGGTTTGAGTAATTTAGCAAATGAAGCATGCTGTTATAGTTTAATTATAGTGTATGGATGTTAGAGGAACTATTTATGCATGTCTTTCCATTGTTTTAACGATTGTAAAACCTGTAGGATCGGTTTAGGGTTTCTGCAGGAATAGAGGCTGAAGATATTGGCGTCAACATCGTTTGTCGCCAAGATCATCAGCTGGGATATTGACGGCCATATCCCTTGCCGTCTACTTCCCATAAGCGGCAGTCGATGTTGCCGCCAACTTGTGTATAAGCAGAAACGGCTGTTTATGGTATTTATCGATAATGAATGGTGCATTGGCACCTGTGGTGCACTGAGTGCACATGATTTCTGTATTTAGCATATAGGGTATGCAGTTAGTTACTCACTTCGAGGCTGTGTGTTGTTCACGCGAGTCCAGTTGGGTTCACGTGTAGTGGACCGTTGTTACCTGAGGTTTACGTGAGGTTTCACATGGTTTGTGTGTGATGTGCACGTGGTTTTGTGTATGTGGCGAGTAGTACGACGCCTACCGTGGTTACCTCTCCAGTTGGGTGCCCCAGGTTCTTTGTGAGCCAGGCTGTTAGCTCAGGGCTTTGTCCTGGTACTTGTGTTGTACCGTCGAGACCTGTGTCGTCTGACCTGGACACCCTCACTCTTGTGTTTGAGTTGCACGTCCGGCTGAGGGAAAGACGACAGTGGGACAGTGACACTTGTGTTTGTCTTTAGTCACTTGTAGCGCGCTCGTAGTTGGGGGTACGGACACCAGTAGACGTACTGGACCCCAGCTAGTCCTTTTCCAATGCCTCACTCTAGAGAGTTCCGGGCCAGGATCTCTAGAGGTGTCAGGCATGGGCCTGTGACCGTGTGGTCCGCAGGTGGTGGTGTTTGGTTGGTCTCCACAGTTGCTTGACTTTTCACGTGGAGCGGCAACTGGACCTTTCGTCCGTGGCTGCAAGACTGAGAGGTAGACCTGTGTTAGCTTGTCCGAGTCAGTTTCTGGTGTCGCGAACCAGTTCACGTGGCCCATATTTGGTTGTCTCTACTTTAGCTTGTACACCTGTACTAGTTTTCCGTTTAATTATTACAGTTGTTTCTCGTAGTCGGCAGACGGTGAGTACTTTTACAGCTTTTATATCCTGCTTAGCTGTTCTATAAATTGTTGGTACTGTTTATTGCTTTGTACCTGTGGTTTTTGGTTTGCTCGATTTTGGGGAAGTTCCCTACTGAGCCAGTGACTAGCGAGGCTCACCCCTACCCCCACAGGTGAGAGCGAGGAGGACGTTTCACGACCGTCGTCCAGTTCAGAGCCGTGCCGTAGCGGTGCAGGGTCGGTACCTCCAGCTGTGTAGTAGCAGCTCCAGCAGTGTAGTGTAGTAGTTGTTTATTTTCTTCAGTTGTACCTCGGGGTATGCCCCAGGCTCTTGTACTTCTTTTCAGTTTTGTGGAAATATGGCTATGTAACTTGTGATATATATATATATAAAATGTGGTGTGTTTCTTTGTGTTTACACAGACTGTGGTTTGGTATCCCTTGCGAGGCTTCGGCCCGTTCGCGGGAAGCGGACTCAGATCAAGTACGTTATTGGTTTAACGGGCTTGGCCGAGGCGTTCTGTCACACCAGTGCTATAAATCTCACCAAGAATCCTGTACAACACTCAAGGACAAAGCATATTGAGGTTAGATATCATTTTATTCGAGATCATGTAGCAAATGGTAATATTAATATTTCCTTTGTAGACACTCAAAATCAGTTAGCAGACATCTTTACAAAAACCTTACCTGAAGAGAGATTCACCTCTCTAAGACGAAAATTAGGCATGTGCAATTTGTAACAGATTTATTTGTGTATAACAGAAATAAGATAATCTATTTCAAAACAAGTTTTAACTCTGTCATCTTATTTAAATAAATCTATTCTTTTCACCTCTACGCTATCGTCATCCTCTATTTTGTTAACTTATGCAATAAATGCTCTACTTTTTCGATAGTCACTTTATCTCCCTCTGTTGCGAAGGCAACTCATCCCTTACCGAGTCTCTCTCTCTCTTATCGTGCCCTTTGACTCCGAGGTCTACAAAACCCTCCATCAACTATAGAATCCTTCTCCCCATTCTTAAAAGATTTGATTCTTCCCGCCAAATGTCTTGAGGGGTTTTATTCCTCTTCCTTCCACGATCCTTTAGAACCTTCTCTCGAAATTTTCCATGGCCGCTTCTGGTAGTTCCAACAATTTGGGAGGCTACAACGCCGCTTTTCTCATGACAAAACAACTCGAGAGATTTCAGGTAGTGAAGATCAAGATTTGTGGAAACAAGGCTGTAGATTTAGCAGATTTAGAGAAGCATGGAATGATCAGTGTGATTGTAGCCCTACAGAGGATGAAATGGACAGAGGTTTGTACAGTTTCCAAACCCAGCTATCCGTATTTGGCCAAGGCATTCTACACTTGCCTTCAATCTGAAGAAGATGGGTCTTTCACATCCCTTGTCAAAGGTAAGCCCATTCGTATCACTCATGATTTGTTGGAAAGACTGTTTGGTGTCTCTAAGGTAGGCCACAGTTTGATCAACTCCATAGATATTCATGCCAAAGGCCTTGGGATTATAGGAACATAGTATAAGCTAAGGGAAGGAAAAATAGATATCAATCAGTTCAATGCTTTCAATAGGCTACTGCATTTTATTGTATGTCAAATACTAGTACCTCGCAGTGCCACCTTTTCTTCATGCACAAAAGGAGATGCAAATGTCATGTTTTGGGCTATGCAATATTAGAATGTTAATATGACACAAATTATGGTTGAGAAGATGAAGTCTGCCATTGAACTTATTTGGGATAAGAAGAACAAGTTAGCAGTCTCCCTTCCCTATGCTCATTTGCTTACAAGAATTTTAAGACACTTTGAAGTTGATTTGGAAGGGGAACTGTTGGGGAAAATGGGACAGCCCATCTGAACCAGGAACCTAGAGAAGAGTGGTTTCTCTCTGACAGTAAATGTCTAGTCAAGAACTTTCATGGCTGAAGGAGAAGCCATCAATGGCGACACTTCTACCACTAAAGCTCCATCTATTCAAGAGGATGAGACTACATTTAGGGATGATGAACCCGTGGCATCTACATTATCTGATCGAAGGATTGAAGATATAGCTCCTAAACACATTGAGCCCATTGGGCAATCAGCTGAAGGTGAAGTACCTGCCCCTATACTTGACACTCCTGTTGTACAGGAAACTCTTGTCAGCCCTGTTGAAGAAGAAGCTGCTCACACTGAGGGGGAGCATGTAGAAATTCCTATTGGAGAATCACTTAATACTCCTGTTGAAGAAGGGCTTGTTGAAGTTGTTCCAGATGGTGAGCCTCAAGGTCAATCAGAAGAAATTCATATGGATGATGCTCCTACTCAGGGGGAGCCTACTGCTGGTGTCTTTGTAGATCCATTTCAAGAGGGTTTGGTGGAAGATGCTTCTCACCAGCAAACTGACTTTACAGCCATGCATGATGAGCCAGTTGTTGGGGCTGTAAGAAAAGACAAGGCTGTAGCTAGCAGCATTCCTAGACTCACTAGAAGAGCTCATAATAAATCCAAGAAAATGAAGTTATGTGTTCATCTGGACCCAGTTGTCGCTCGGTTGGATGCTCATGGAGAGTTATTGTGTTCTCTTCAGGTAGATGTGCCATCTATTTTTCTCAATCAAAGCTCTCCAGCCAAAGAAATCTGTGAAGTCAGATCTAAGCTCCATGATATGAGAAATGAATTGGACAGTTTAAAGAGCATGGTGACTGATCTCACACAATTTATGAGACATCACTTTCTTTCCTCCTATGCAGCACCCTCTTTAGCTCAAACCCCTCCTGTTCCTCCTGTTGTTTCTGAACCAGGGCCTTCAGGGCCATCTGTATCAGTACCTGAAGCTCCTGCTGGGCCATCCGAGCCTTCTCAATAGTTAAACTAGGCAGCTCAGTCAGTGCCAGAAGAACAAATTACAGGGCCATTAGGGCCATCTATTCCTACAGTAGAGGTAGATGGGCCATCAGGGCCTTTTGAGCAAGCAGAAGCAATGGTTGAGGTAGCTGGGACATTAGGGCCTTCTGAGCAAGAAGAAGTAGTTCTTGAGCCATCAGGGCCTTCTGAGCTTGTTGAGGAAGTTGTTGAGCCATCAGGGCGTTCTGAGCCTATGGGGGACTCTGGGCCTTCTGATCCTCCTCCAGTCTTGGATACTCCTACCCCTTCCTCCCCTACTGCTCCACATGCTCCTGAACCCTCCAAGAAACCTCTTCTCAAACATATTTCTTCTCCTACTCCCTTCTTTACTGAACCCTCAACATCACCAACTCCTCCTTCCTGTATTCCTCCTCCCTCTTCTGAGGCACCTCCAGCCTCTTCTTCTGGTCCCTCCTCTTCTAGTCCCTCCTCTTGGTCCCTCCTCTGCTGGACCCTCTACTCAACCTCCTCCCACTTCATCTTTCTCCTCTCTTCATCCGCCCACTCCACCATCCTTCACCACTCTCATTCCTAAGAGTGCTAGCACCACTGGCCTTACTGTCACCAATATTAAAGATGAATTTGAAGAGGCCATTCTTAGAACAATTCTATCTGTTTCCTCTCATCACCACAGGACTGACTCTCAGCCCTCTCCCAGTCCTGCCTTAAAGAAAAAGAAACTCTCCAAAGAACTTTTTCCCCACACCTCTTTAGCCTTATTTCCTCCTCTGTGGTACTCTCTTTCAGTAGTCCACAGAAGAAAATCCCTTTACACTGAATACCTTCAAAAATGTACCTTTGTTGTAATTTTTGGCCTCCCCTATCTCAATCTATGAGAATATCTCACTCTTATTCTTCCTACATCTCCTGTGCCTAAACCTGACCAAAATAAAATCCTTTCCTCGGCTGAGGATCAGTGGGCCAAATCACATAAAGTCCTCTACAGAAAGTTTGAGTTTGCAAGGGATCGCAGATACCCTTCATCAGATCATCTTCTTTCCCTTTCAGAGTGGTTTGTGAGTTAGCATACCTCCTCTTGGGGTCCTTTTATTCAGAAGGAAATCAAATTGATCAGGCAATTTCAGATGTACAATGACTACTGCCATGTTAATGGTCTTCCTGAAGTCCAGCTTGCTCAATTCCGGTCTGCTGTCAATGATCTTTGGATTCAACACCCTCTCAATACAGCTCTTCAGGTTCATTTTGCCACCTTCTAGATGCTTGAATTCAACCTGCTGCCTCAGTTACATTTTCTACTCATGGACTCTGATGTTGGTCCAATTATCTTTGAGAGGTTTGCTAGAGTCAAAGCTAGGATTTTTGTTCAAAAAGGAGCCCCCTTAGCATTCCATCGTTTTCTGTTCAGAGAATATCACAGGAGATTCATTAAGTCTTCAGTTTTAGCTCCTTTGCTGGCAGAATCAGAAAGGTTTTTCCCTACTGACTGGTGTAAGATATATCATCAGGTTGTTCTCCTGTTGGATCAGCTCAACTCATCTCTATTCCAGTCAAATCAACCCACCTTGTCTCTTGAGCAGTTTATGGATCTCAACTACATAAATCTGGTGTCCGATCCTTACTCCATCTAGGTTGAGAGATACAAAGTGTTTGAGGCTTTGAAGAAGGAATTGCTAGCTCACAATCTGCATTATCCTATCTTTATAGATAAGTTTCTTTAGCATGCTAGCTTTAGTACTATTGGTTTTTACAGACTGTCTCTTAGTGCTTCTGAATACAACAAACTTATTGAAGATCAGAGATACGCTCACATTCAAAGACTTAGTCTAGAGATGGGGCCTTCATATAACATTAGTTGGGGGGTATTTAAGAATCTTTTTGAAGAGCAGGAAGTCCAGGGTTGGCAGATTATCACATGCCTTGCTTCTCTTCTGTCTCCTGTCTTCTACATCTCAGACCCTCACTAATGGATACTATCTTTAGGCTCCCATTTCTCTTTTTCTCTCTTTCTAAATTCTATCTTCTTCTTGATTACTCATTTTTGCTTAATGACAAAAAGGGGGAGAAAACACTCTGAAATACATACTTGAGAAATTTCCAGAAAATTTATTTCAGTCCTTTCGTATATATACTTTTAATGTTTTGTCATCACCAAAAAGGGAGAGATTGATGATCAGTCCTTCTCCATATAAATATTTATATATTACATGTATTTTTGGTGACTAACAAAACCATGCAAATTATTGACTAACACTATTCTATGAAGCTTGTCAACATGTATCAAATAAAGCAAATTCACTAAGTTAATTACACTCATTTTTATTAGAAGTCAATTGCATATGATTTGCCTAAGTCTACATCGACTACTGTTGTAAGTTCACAGCGATTACTGTTCTGTTACTACATCAATTTCACTTAAACAATGACTACGTCTTTAAATACCAAAGACATCAATTTCATTCAGACATCGATTTCACTTAGAACATCGACTTCATTCAAACATCGATTTCAGTTAAACATCGATTTCACTTAGAACATCGATTTCATTCAAACATCAACTTCATTTAAACATCGATTTCACTTAAACATTGACTTCATTTAAACATCGATTTCAGTTCAACATCGATTTCACTTAAACATCGACTTCATTCAAACATCGATTTCAGTTCAACATTGATTTCACTTAAACATCGATTTCGGTTCAACAATGATTTCACCTAGAACATCGATTTCACTCCAACATCGATTATGCTTCAACATCAATTACATTTATACATGGATTACGTTCACATCAACTTCATTTCAACATCGATTACATTTGTACATGGATTGCGTTCACATCAACTTCATTTCAACATTGATCACATTTCTACATAGATTATGGTCACATCTCAACATTGATTTCATATTAACATCGATTCCATCCCAACAACGATTACACTCACAACAGCTTCACTTGAACATCAGTTGTGTTTGGACATCGACTGCCATAGACTATCTCTAAACATCGACTTTACTTTAACAATGATTGTGTTTTAGACAGTAAATGGATCATTTTGATAATAACTTTTATAATTATAATGTATCTCACATATCATTCAAAAATAGTTTGAATCTCTGTGCATTTCAAATTTTCTTGCGAACCATGATGTATCTTGTGCACTCAAACATTTATTATTTTAGGTACAATATCTTAGCACGACATCCCTTTTGGATTACCATATTCATGTCACATAAAGTAGAATTTAAAGGATGATAGAACGGAATTTCCTCTTCAGTATATCATCCTAAAGCTTAGCCTATGACGTTGACTGACAGTTTAGACACATTTAAGATGTCTATGCTCCAGCATTTATTGTGTGCAGGTTTCTGGTAGTCACACATGTTACAACGTTGGACTTGTCATATTGACAGAAGCAAAGAGGATATCCAGATAATCTTTCTCTCTGTATGTGTCTATCCCAGCATTTAATGACTGCGGGTTTTCCTGATTCCTACGTTGGATCAGACACAACTAACGTGTTTTAAGATGAGAGACAACAGACACTTCAACAGATACTTTATCAAGAGAAGATAAATAGAAGTCTGTTGACTCCATGAAGAACAACCTTTGAAGAAGGGAAGAAATTAGAGCCTGTTCCTTCATTCAGAACTTCCTCCTGCTCTTAGCTCTTCACAAAGCACTTGTCTTCAAATTTTTTAAGAGCTTGTTTTTAGATCTGAGAGAACTTCCTCCTGTGTAATTCTCTTGTCTCTCAGATTCCACCTCAGATCAAGCAGCTGCCATAAGCTTGGTCTAGGGGCCATCATCTCTCTACTCTTCTTGAGTGCTCCTCTTCATTTGTGAAGAGAGGACCTGCTGTGGGGTGGGTGTTTGCTTTCTATCAAAGTAATTTTATTAACAGGAACATTTATAGAAGAATTTTTAGCAATCCATTCACTCTGGGCTTGCAACCTGGTCAACAATCGGATCTTGTCAGAAGAAAAGGAAAATGTGACGGCCTCATCTGTTGTGTTTAATCTAATTGAGAGGAGTTAGCCTGTTGCCATACTAGTCTATAAATCACGACGTTTGGAGTGGTCGCTGCTTATGGTTCAACCCGAAAACAGTTAAAACATTGCAACCATGCATGTAAGGCCCATAACTTAAGATCTAGGGCTCTTGGGACAAAAGTATGAACATGAAAGTTGTAGAGTACAATGAGTAGAAGAGAACTATACTTTTGGGTTGACTCAGTTTGACCTTGATATGCGTGAAACATGATATGAACACTAAAAGCCCTAATCATTTGTGATGTTTGGAAAACACTTAATACTCATGGCATGCTCAATAGAAATTAGGCAAAACAGGTGCATATGAAACTAGACATGTCGAGTATTAACATGGTATAGGATTTTTTCATGTTTAGCCCGAGAACACCTACCTTTGATCACTTAGAAATCCCTAGTTGTTAAGGGTTGATGCAGAGGCTTGGGGAAGATGTCCTTCATGAATCCAAACTCTTGCGTCGTCCTCCTTGCTCCTGGGCATTCTTCCCACATCCAACAACGAAGAAGGCTTGCTAAAGTCGGCCCTAGGGGTCTTATGATGGTTTTATAATGCTAGATTTGCTTAATTTCGAGTTTGGGGTTTCCTAATCTCATGGTAGGATTCCTATCATGACTAGAACTTCTATATAAGCTATTTCCATCTTAATCCATCCCAATTGGAGTAGGAAAGTGTCACGCCCTGCCAATTTAGTAGCGGAATAAATTGGGGAGACGTGAGCAAAGTGCATGGTAGAGAAAATTGCACTACAGTTATGTAATTCAGAGCATCTAATGAACAATAATTAGAATAAACTCTTCATTTCATTGAAATTTCACTAAGACTATTACAACCACTAACCCAGAGCCAATACATATTGCTCAATGACACCATTACATTTGAAAAGAAATCTAATTCAATAAATACTAGATGCCATGGTACTAGGATAACTTCATTAGTTGACTCCAGGTCGCTCATCACTCTGGTCCTGTCCCATTGGTGTTTGTAATGTCATCATCCAACTTACCTAAGACACAATAACAAATAACGAAAGGTGAGCGAGAATGCTCAGTAGGACTTAAATCTCATGAACCAAGCACGTTTTAAATAATTAATGCTTTAGAGAATAGAGTAACTAATGATAGAGAGAGTCATGTAAAGTCCAGAGAGTAATAGCACAAGTAACATGGTTCAAATAGCACGTGAATCAAGTATAGCACAATGAACATGATCAAGTCACGATAGAAAGCGATAACTCATGATAGCAAGTAACGACATTGTCAAGCAATAGCAACATGTATAGCAAGGAGAGAGAGAGTAGTTGGCCATATAGAGAGTAATTGCACTTTGATTGATTTTTTCATCAATTGAAATAGTATAGCACTTTGATTAACTTTCATAAATCGAGATAGTATTGCACTTTGGTTATCCGTAGATAGCCGAGAGAGAGTATAGCACTTTGTTTTGTCAATAGACAACGATAGAATATAGCACTTTGTTTTGATTATCTTAGATGAATCTTGATAGTATGTCACTTGGATGTAATTCCGACATCCTGATCATTGAACTCCCGCGGGTAAATGGCACTTTCGGGCGCTCGTCCCAAGACCAGATCGGGCCCCTTATATATTGCCAGGCATTGGTTATATTGTTTATCTTTAGACAATCAACAGATGACCAAATAGAGTACCAAGAAAAGATGAGAGTACTATATGAATAGACGAGTGTATAAAGAACGTGAATAAGTGAACGAGTAGAGTATAGATGAGAACTAGAGGTCATTGCATATAAAACGTCGAGTAAACGGGTGATAGTATCAGTTGTACAACATGCGCAATTGGTGCTGGCAGTCAAGTGGAATTCACTACCCTTCCACTGGCCATGTTATGTACAGGTCTAGAGGTCCGACATGATTCAAGATATGAACGGCAGAGCATTCTAAGGCCGTTTAGATCTTACTGATCCCTAAAGGATATCATAGGTATTAAGGGTACAACCAGCTCGTCGACCATGTGGGAATCCATAGATAGAGGAGTCTTACGGAGGCCTTAAACAAGGATTCACTTGTCCGATAGAAGGAATATCCGACGGAGAGTTTGTCCAAGTCAAGAGAAAGTGTATATATAGAAACAAGTGCTCGACATTCCAGAGGCATTCTAGAATAGTGGAGCGTCGGTAACGGTATTCCCAAAATATCGCGAGAAACGAAGACAAGTCCATTTAAAATATGGCAATTTAAATACAATATTGAAGAAATTACCAGATATATTATGAGATATTTTCATGCCCAGTCAAGTCTTAATGGATGGTTACAAGTGTGTGCATGTGATAAAGAAAATCATGGATATGAAAGGATCATGTGAATGACTTTTAATTAACAATTACATAGCCAAGTTTATCATTTTCATTTACTGTGTTTGAGACAGTTAACAGGGTATGTGGTTACTGTAGAAAGTCAAGTTTAGCAAAAATATAGGGTTTTAATGCAAAAGTTTAGATTGCGACATACCCTTGTAAGGATTACGATAGGGTATGTACAAAACGCGACAGGGTCAATCAAGGGTCGCAACGGGTCGGTTAGGACAGGTCGCCAGAACGCGACGCCGGGGCCTGTCGCGTTCAGAATGCGACAGGTAGCTATGTCGCGATCATCCCTGAGAATGCAGCCTATCGAACCGTCACGTTCTCAAGTCTTGCACCTGAGTCCGAGCGGGAAAAAGACCATGCCTTGGATTGCGGTCCAAGTTTCCATGGTTTGACACAGGGTCATTCAAAAATTGATATCTTAATGTACAATTGATCAAAAATCGTGAAACCACTTTTAAACGAAGCAAGACATGCTCAAGTATACACAGTAATTAGCAATTCGTAACTCATCATGGTCTGAACAGGTATTACGCATGAACATGCACGATGAACACAGAACAGTGTACAGCGAAGGTAAGAGATTTAATTCGAGGAGTATGCTGGATGAAAATTGGGGCATTCTGGGGCAAACGATGCCTAACAACCATTAGTATCTCCAGTTAAAATTTCATGGCATGGGATCAAGAGTACATGGAGATCTAGATTTATCATGAGGGCACGGGGTCATGATGATTGCAGAACTTCAAAATTAAAGAACAAAAGATTGGATCGATGAAAAATAGAGCAACAAGAGGGCTTTTGTTCCTGATGTTTGGAACATCCTACAGACGAAATTAATTGAGTTTAGCCTGTGAGAATGCCTACCTTTGAGTCATTTTGTCTCCTAGGGCTTTGAACTTGAAGAACAAGGGTTGGGGCTTGAGCAGTCCTTCTCCCCATGAGTTCTCCCTTTCCTTGGCCTCTTCTCCATGTCCAACAACCCTCAGCAACGCATTAGGACCGGCCATGGAGAGATTGGGGAGTATTTAAGCTCCCTTGGTTTCCATTTCCTATTATGACTCTAATTCCCCTTTAATTCTGAGATTTCCTAATTTCTCTCAACCTTCCAAGATTTCCACCTCCTATTTGGGTTAGGATGGGTTGCAATTTCATGGCCAACTAATTAGGGTAGGGTTAGGAGTCCAATTCCAACCCACATTCACTATTTTAATGATTTAATAGCCCTTTTCTTTTTAGGTAATATTAAATATACGAATTTTAGGTATTATTCTATTATTCATCTTTTAAAAATCCCTATTTTTCCCAATAAATTATCATATGATCCATTTAACGAAGCCCATCACTTAATGGAATTTAACTTAGGGGAATTTTCCCTTTTAATTAGGGAATATAGAGTTTCAGATTTTATTGTATTTTTCTTACTTGAGTTTATTCATGGGCTATGAGGGGTCCATTGGTCCAAATTCTTATGATGGACTATCAATACATATCGTTTGGAGTCTACCCATAATTTTATTTTAATATTTAATCCACTTTGGTTCATATAATAATGGGTTTTTCGACTTATTCCTTAATTACAATAATAAGTCATATAAATTCTAAAACTTGGTCCAAATAATTTTTCTATGCCCATATTTCTTAATGGGTCATTAGAGAATATTATTTAAGGTATAGCTATTATTTTTACAAATTTTTATATGAGTTTTTACGCATGCAATAATGATGCGTATTCTTTTAACTAGTTTGATTATTTTATTTGACAAAAATTTCAATTTATCTAAAATTTTTAATTAATAAATTTTATGGGGTACTACAGAAAGTCTTTAGGAGACTCCATTTTATGGTTAGGCATGAATTTGGGTTAATATGAAAGTTTAATTGTCTTAAGTTTTGTCCTAATTTCCCTTTCTAATTTATTCCCAATTTGAGCTACGAATTTTGGGGATTTATTGTTAATTGGGCTTTTATTCTTTGGGCTATGAGTGTATGTTTGGCCTATAGTACTATTTGGAAAATATTGAATTTATCATTTCTGATTTATTTCAAAATTTTAAATTACTATGTTTCCGGGATGCTACATCCTCCCCCACTTAAGAGAATTTGGTCTGCAAATTCATATGATATGATATGACTAACAATTTATTCTAAATATTTCTCCACATCATCTCCCCCACTTAAGACTTTGCTATCGAGAAAACAAATACGAGATTAGACTAAGCTTTTAGTGAAGGTATCTTGTCCACCTTCTTTGATAGGATCTATATCTACCAGGGCTTGTAATCATCCTTGGCGTAGAGGTTGGTTCTTCTTTGTTGAACAATCAACAACTCAATGTTGTTGACTTCCACATCGCAAGCATCTGACCAATTTCTTCCAACAATTATCATCTTGATCCCCTACTTTTTCACAGACTTCCTCTCGCTCCACTTCCCTTTTCACTCTTTTGTTATCTACGATATTTCTTCCTCTCTCGCCATTGGGATGCACAACCCGTTCTCTCTTTAATACCTTCTTCTTATAGATCTTTTCAAGATCTTCCATGTTGTCCTCTATGATTTGAGCTCTCAAAACCTGGTCTGAATACACTACAATGTCTAGTGGAGCCAACCTTTCCCAGTTGATAGGCCTCTACCCTTCTAAAAATCTATTCACCTTCATCTTTTCTGTACCCACCAAATGTGGTGCACACTGTGCTAGTCTTTCAAATTGTGCTTTATATTATGTGTAAGACCCGACCCACTTGGGCCCTTTGGCCCCGTACTCAGGGTCGCGACAGGCGCCTTGGTCGCGACATGGTCGCACCAGAGAGGCCTGCCGCGGCAGTTTCGAGTCACGACGAACCCAGCCGTCGCGTTCTTGTCGCGGCGGGGGTGGTCGTCACATTCTTGTCGTGGCGTCTGACGATGTCGCGACTACTTTTCTGACAGATGTGACCGTTGTCTTGTCTGTCAGAACGGTCATGTCGGGTGGCAGGTGCGTACAGTGTTGACGCGACCAGGTCAGCCGTCGCGATTGCTTTTCCGATCTTCGAGGTTTGACCGCCTTTTGGGGTCACACCAGGGGCGGCCGTCGCGACATGGTCGCGATGCGTAAGGGCGTCGCGACACGTTGGTTATCGTGCCGGGTCGGCCCGTCACATTCTGGGGGACGTCGGTTTAAAACCGAACGCCGCGTCCCATTCTCCCCCTCTCCCCTTGCGATTCTCTTGTCCATTCTTCGTTCTCGAGGTGTTCGTGCTGAGGCGGTGTCGCCTTGGTCGTGCAAGGGCTGTGTTCGTGTTGCATGGAGCGAGGAGGAGGTGGTCATTCCTACGTGAAGGCCCCAACGGGTCGGCTCTACACGTGGAAGTAGGGACTCTTGATCCTCTCGCTCTAAGCATGCTCCCTTCCCCCTTTAGATCGTGTTTTCCCTGTGGTTTGTGGCTTTGGAGTGTGAGGAATCCATGCTCGAGGTTGAGTGAGGTTTTCCTTCAAGTGTAGATTCATGTGAATCCATGTTTATGGGGCTCTAAGGGTGGTTTGGAGGGATTTATAGCTTTCAATACATGTTGAGCATGATCCCCTCCCCCCATGGAATGTTTATTTTGTGTTTTTGAGGTGGTTCCCAGAGGGACTGCTCCGGAACACCCTCTCTGCTGAAGATGCGACCACTATAAAGGTCATGATCTCGTCATGACAGCCCGGTTGGTCGCGACATGATCGCGACGCTCTTTGGGTGTCGCGACCTGGTCGCGATGACAAGGGCCGCCGCGACAGTGTCACGATAGGGAAGGGCGTCGCGACAAGGTCGCGACGGCCCGATGCGTCGCGACTACAGCCGAGAGATAGGTTTTGGGTCTTTATCATTTCCGCTTCTTTTACTGTACCCGTGGCACCTGTGCTAGTTCCCTAGTACGGTAATACACTAATCGTTCGCCCAGTGCTCGGCACTTGAGGGCTTGTCCCGTGTGAGAGGTTGTTACCGTTGCTTGGGGCCCCCGTCCTCGGGAGCCTGTTGAGGGAGTACTCCGGGCTATGAGCGTGCTCGAGTTGGCATCCCAGCAGGCGGACTCTGGAGCTGAGGGGAAAACGGTGGTTACGACAGCGACGTTGAGTCATTTGCAAAGCTCTCGTGGTTGGTCTGGGACGCCGAGGACGGTTAGGAATTCTACCCGGCGCAGGCTAGCCAGTCCTGTTTTTCACTGCCTCGCACCTTGTGGCCCCGGAACCACTAGGAGAGGCCAGGCGTGGGACCGTAGTCCGGCCAGACTACGGCGGTTACTGTTGTGTACTTTGTGTCCTACCTCGCTCTGACGAGACGTGAGGGTCAGGACTTGGGTCGAGGGTAAGACGTCGATGGGCGCACCTGACCTTTGACTAGTGGCAGTGCTTCTCGTAGCTAGTGTTCCTTGTCCAGGTGGAGTCCCCTCTGTCTATGTTTGCTAGCCTTGTGGTGGTCACAACGAGCAGTCGTACGGAGTTTCCGACCGTGTGGTGTTTCCGTACTGTGCTAGTTGTAGCTTTGCTTTCGTAATTCCATTTGTAGGTAGAAGATATAAACTACTGTCATTTAATTGTTATATATTCTCCTGCCTATTAGATCTAGTAGGATATTTGTAGTCCCTACTGAGCTTCTGTTGTGAAGCTCATCCCTTTCTTTCCTAGGTGAGACTTCTCAGCAGTGGCAGGGCGCGCGTCGGGCGGATGAGACGGGGTGGTAGTGGAGGTCCCCATAGCTAGCAGTGGTTCCCCTTTCTTAGTGTACGTCACCCTCGGGGTATGCCCCTAAGGGATCTATTTTTCCCCTGCCTCTTACTTGTACTAGTGTGCGTGCGTTGGGACTGTACTTAGAATGGTACATAGCAGTCTCACTCTCTTTTCTGTTTCCACTTGTACGCGTCTAGTTTAGCAGTTGATGTTTACTTCAGTTATATATCCTGTTAGATATATATTATAGCCCTTTCTAGTCTCCGGATCCGTGGGCGGTGACCACAAAAATTGGGTCCTCGGTATGGGCCGAGGGTCGATTTCTCGGGGTCGTTACAGTGGTATCAGAGCTAGTGTCTGACAGGACTTGTAGTGGATTTAAACTGCGACAGAAAGTCCCAATAGTAGTACAAGTACATTGCTAGCCGCCCGAGTGGTATTGTTAACCTTTATTGGTTGTGTGCCGTGCAGGACATGGCTCCGCGCATGCCGAGGTAGGTCAGAGAGTTGGTAGAGCATCAGGATGAGTCTGATATGCCCACGTAGGGGCGGGTCTAGGAGGAGGTGTCAGCAGAGGAGTCCGTGGCACAGCCTCAGGTTGCACCGGCAGCAGCAACAACAGTGGGCGGGCAGCAGCATAAGGTGTACCAGCCTTAGCCGTAGTAGTACGCAGACTATTTTCCCTTGGCAGAGTAGTTCTTCAGGAACTTGTACCAGGGAGCGTGGCGGCCTGGGCAGGCAGCAGTAGGTGGTCAGCCTCTGGTACCTCCCCTAGCGGTGCTGGAGCAGCAGGCAGAGCGAGAGGTAGAGCAACCAGCAGGTCATCAGCCATCAGGTACTGGGAGTACTTGGGTAGGTCGACAGAGGATGACGGTTACGGAGGACAGGACCTCTCTCCTTGAGAGGTTCCTGCATCTCTGGCCACCGATGTTCTCCGGAGAGTATGATCCAGATAAGGCAAAGAGTTGGACACATGAGCGCATGTTCGAGACCATGGAGTGCGCTGAGGAGGACTAGGTTAGACTGGCGGTGTACCAGCTCAAGGGAGCAGCCCATGAGTGGTGGAGAGTTCAGAGGCAGACTCACTTTCAGGGGCAGCAGTTGGATCATATCACATGGCAATGGTTCTTGGAGGTCTTTCACGACGAGTACTTCCCCGACTACTCTCGATGTGAGAGGCGAGACATGTTCCACGAGTTGGTGCAGGGTGATCTCACTATTTCTCAGTACCATCAGAGGTTCGTTCGGTTGTTGAGGCATGTTCCTCATGTTGCAGGCAGTGAGCAAGCTTGTGTAGAAAGATTCATTGCAGGACTGAGACCAGACCTAAGGTGGGGTGTGATGGCTCACATGTGTACCACCTTAGGAGAGGCCGTGGCTAAGGCCACCACCTTGGAGAGGGAGACTTAGAAGCCCTAGTAGCAGGGAGGAGCCTCTTCCAGGTCATCTCTGTACCAGCGTCCCGCCAGGAGCCGCGGTAGCACGACTTCTTCTTCCTCAGGTTCAGGCAGTTCCGGTAGCTCCGGAATTCGCTCGAAGTTTAGGCAGTTTTCTACTCGCAGGGGTGGGTGGAGCCGACAGTAGAGGTGTCAGTCCAGGTTCGCAGAGCAGTCGGTGTAGTAGGGAGTCAAGTAGGGTAGACAGGAGGCAGTTTTCTACACTTGTGGTTTGTCGGGCCACTTCTGGAGGGATTGCCCGACGGGGCAAGTCCCGCAGCAGCAGCAGCCAGTACAGTATGCACAGTAGCTACCTCAGTACTAATACCCTCCCCAGCAATAGGCACCACGTCAGCAACAGCGAGGGCAGTACCAGCAGCTAGCTCAGAAGTTTCTGCAGTTTCAGTAGCCGTAGCAGTACCATCCGTACCAGCAGCAGCAACAGTTGCCTTAGCACCAGCAGCCGCCGCAGCAGCAGCAGCCCCAGCAGGCACCGCAGCGTGGGCGTGGTCGTAGTCATGTGATGGCACTCACCAGGGAGTAGGCCGAGGTGTCAAACCTGGTTATAGGTATCCTACCTATCCTTGGTAGAGCTGCTCGTGTTTTGGTTGACCCTGGTGTTTCTCTCTGTTTTGCTTCTGAGGAGTTTTATGAGTCTTTGGCTTGTCACACACCTAAGAGGCAGTGTGACGTAATGGTCGATCTTTCGTCTGGTGACTATATGCGTTCTTTTGGTTACTTGGAGGGCGTCACAGTTGAGGTTGAGGGGCACCAGTTGCCGGCCAGGTTGCACGCGTTGCAGCTTCGTGACTTTGACGTCATCCTGGGCATGGACTGGTTGGAGGCTCACTTGGCTGTGGTTGATTGTCAGCAGAAGACCGTTCGCTTTGAGATACCTGGAGCGCCCGTTCTCTACTTCTGAGGTATCCGGTCTACCCGTCGGCCATTTATTTCCTTGTGTAGAGCTCGTCATTTGATCCGTGATGGCTGTGTGGCGTACCTTGCTTCTGTTTGTTCCTTAGAGCCTAGCAGATCATCAGTTTTTGATGTGCCGGTTGTTTCTTAGTTCCCTGATGTCTTCCCAGAGGATCTACCTGGGTTGCCGCCTAAGCGGGAGGTAGAGTACTCCATTGAACTTTTGCCCGGTACGATGCCTTTGTCCAAGGCACCTTACCGGATGGCTCCGGCAGAGTTGCACGAGTTGAAGTGCCAGCTACAGGAGTTGCCTGAGCTGGGCTTCATTCGTCCGAGTCGTTTGCCGTGGGGAGCGCCTGTTTTGTTTGTGAGGAAGAAGGATGGCAGTCTTCGTTTGTGCATCAATTATCAGCAGTTGAACTAGGTCACTGTGAAGAACAAGTACCCGTTACCGAGGATCGATGATTTGTTTGACCAGTTGCAGTCAGCCAGAGTTTTCTCGAAGATTGACTTGAGATCCGATTACTATCAGGTGAGGATCAGAGAGTCAGACGTTGGCTTGACAGCTTTCCATTTCAGATACGATCACTTCGAGTTCGTCGTGATGCCATTTGGGCTGACAAACGCACCTGCAGCATTCATGGATCTGATGCATAGGGTGTTTAGTGAGTACCTAGATCATTTTGCGGTCATCTTTGTTGATGATATTTTGGTCTACTCGGCTTCTGAGGAGGAGCACGAGGAGCACCTGAGGATCGTGCTAGAGACCCTGCGAAGTCACTGCTATTACACCAAGTTCGACAAGTGCGAATTATGGCTGAGGGAGGTGCACTTCCTCGGGCACGTGATGTCGGGTGCTGGTGTGGCAGTGGACCCTGCCAAGGTGGAGGCGGTGCTGTCGTGGGAGCAGCCCACATCAGTGTCAGAGGTTCACAGTTTTATGGGCTTGGCAGGTTACTACCGGAGGTTCGTTCAGGATTTTGCCAAGATTGTAGCGCCGTTGGCCAGGTTAACGAGGCAAGACGTCAGGTTTGTTTGGTCAGAGGACTGTGAGCAGAGCTTCCGAGAGCTGAAGACGAGGTTGACTTCAGCGCCAGTGTTGGTCTTGCCGTCGGGCAGCGGTGGTTTCGTGGTCTACACCGACGAGTCGAGATCTGGTTTGGGTGCCGTGCTGATGCAACATGGTGGGTTCGTTGCCTATGCTTCTCAGAAGCTCAAGAAGCATGAGGAGAACTACCCCACCCACGACTTGGAGTTGGCAGTAGTGGTGTTCGCTCTCAAGTTGTGGAGGCACTATTTGTATGGAGAAGCGTTCG
Source organism: Colocasia esculenta (assembly GCA_014218235.1). NCBI lineage: Eukaryota > Viridiplantae > Streptophyta > Magnoliopsida > Alismatales > Araceae > Colocasia > Colocasia esculenta. The sequence continues at coordinate 79,271,995 of CM024766.1, forward strand.
AGATCTTCACCGACCATCAGCGTTTGCAGTACATTTTCACTCAGAGGGATCTAAACTTGAGGCAGCACAGATGGATGGAGTATTTGAAGGACTACGACCTAACCCTTTCCTATCACCCAGGAAGGGCTAACGTCGTGGCCGATGCTTTGAGCAGGCGTGTTCGCTTGAGTTCGATGATTGTCAAGGAGTGGAGGCTGTTTAAGGAGCTATCCCAGGGGGTGTTCTACCCGTCGAGGCACAGAGACTGTGCTGTAGCGTCCAATTTGTCAGTTCGGCCATCAGTGTTCAGGCAGGTGTTGCAGGCTCAGTAGGTAGACTCACAGTTGGCAGATGTTTTACAGATGCCAGATGTAGAGCTTGACGAGGACAGTGAGGTCAGATTCAGAGGCCGCTTGTACGTTCCCGAGGAGGCGCGCCAGACGCTACTGACAGAGGCTCACAGGTCGAGATATGTTATTCATCCTGGCTCCACCAAGATGTACCATTGCTTGAAGAGGTTCTGGTGGCCAGGGATAAAGAGGGGCATGGAGGAGTTTGTCGCTCAATGCTTTACCTGTCAGCATGTGAAGGCTGAGCATCAACGTCCTGGTGGTGAGCTACAGCCGTTACCCATTCCTATGTGGAAGTGGGTCGACATCACCATGAACTTTGTGGTTGGTTTGCCCCATACCCCACAGAGCCACGATGGTATCTAGGTGATTGCGGATCATTTGACCAAGTCAGCACACTTTTTGCCATTTAGGATGTCTTGGTCAGTGGACAAGTTAGCCAAGCTATAGGTGGACAGAGTTATTCCATTGCATGGCACTCTAGTTTCGATCGTCTCCGACATAGATCCGAGGTTCACGTCAGGGTTTTAGCGCAGTCTGCAGAGAGCACTTAGCACAGAGTTGAGGTTAAGCACAACGTATCATCCGCAGTCAGATGGGTAGTCAGAGAGGACCATTCAGACTTTGGAGGATATGCTGAGAGCGTGCTACTTGGACTGGAGTGGCATTTGGGAGTCGCACCGTCCGATCGTAGAGTTCGTCTACAACAACAGCTATCACTCGAGCATCGGAATGGCGCCATACGAGGCTTTGTATGGTCGCCCGTGCAGGACAACTCTTCACTGGTTCAAGGTTGGAGAGAGGCAACTTTTAGGACCAGAGTTAGTGCAGCAGTGTGCAGACACAGTCAGACTGATCAGGTAGAGGCTTTAGACAGTGTAGAGCCGGTAGAAGAGCTACGCAGATAGCCGCAGGAGACCATTACAATTCAGTGTAGGTGACCTTGTTTTCTTGCGGGTCTCTCCGACAAAGGGTGTTATGAGGTTTGGAAATAAGGGAAAGCTCAGTCCCACGTACATTGGGCCTTTCCCTATCTCAGAGAGGGTCGGCGAGGTGGCTTACAGGTTGAGTCTTCTGGTAGAGTTGGCAGGCGTGCACAGCGTTTTCCACGTTTCGCAGCTCAGGGAGTACGTCGCAGATCCTTCGCATGTGTTGGACTACTCACAGTTTGAGGTAGCGCCAGATTTGTCAGTGCCAGAGTACCCAGTCAGTGTTGTCGACCGCCGAGTGCAGTAGTTGCATCGGAGTCAGATCCCGCTGGTTAAGGTTGTTTGACAGAACCGCGTTGGTGGCAAGGCCACCTGGGAGTACGAGGATGAGATGCAGGAGCAGTTCCCCTATTTGTTTGATTGATTGGTATGTTATTTCTCCCTGTACCGCTTTCCAGTTGAGACCAAGTTTATTTTAATTTCAAGGACGAAATGTCTTGAGGTGCGTGGGATGTAAGACCCGGCCCACTTGGGCCCTTTGGCCTCATCCTCAGGGTCGCAACAGGCGCCGTGGTCGTGATGTGGTTGCGCCAGAGAGGCCTGCTGTGACAGTTTCGGGTCGCGATGAACCCGGTCGTCACGTTCTTGTCGTGGCGGGGGTGGCCGTCACGTTCTTGTCACAGCATCTGATGGCGTCACGATAGCTTTTATGTTAGATGTGACCGCTGTCTTGTCTGTCAGAATGGTCGTGCCGGTTGGCAGGTGCGTACAACATTGACGCGACCTGGTCAGCCATCGCGATTGCTTTTCTGGTCATCGAGATTTGACCGCCTTTTGGGGTCTTGCCGGGGGCGGCCGTCATGACATGGTCACGACGCATAAGGGCATCGCGACACGTTGGTTGTCGCGCCAGGTCGGCCCATCGGGTTCTGGGGGCCGTCAGTTTAAAACCGAATGCCGTGTCCCATTCTCCCCCTCTCCCCTTTCTCTCCTTCTTCTTCCCCTCTCCTTCCCTCCGAGCTCTCTTGCGATTCTCTTGTCCGTTCTTTGTGCTCGAGGTGTTCGTGCTGAGGCGGTGTCGCCTTGGTCGTGCAGGGGCTGTGTTCATGTTGCGTGGAGCGAGGAGGAGGTGGTCATTCCTACTTGAAGGCCCCAACGGGTCGGCTCTACACGTGGAAGTAGGGACTCTTGATTCTCTCACTCTAAGCATGCTCCCTTCCCCCTTCAGATCGTGTTTTCCCTGTGGTTTGTGGCTTGGGAGTGTGAGGAATCCATGCTCGAGGTTGAGTGAGGTTTTCCTTCGAGTGTAGATTCATGTGAATCCATGTTTATGGGTCTCTAAGGGTGTTTTGTAGATTCATGTGAATACATGTTTATGTGCTCCACTCCCCCTGTGGAATGTTTATTTCGTGTTTTTGTGGTGGTTCCCGGAGAGACTGCTCCGGAACCCCCCCCCCTCTGCTGAAGACGCGACCACTATAGAGGTCACGATCTTGTCGCGACAGCCTGGCTGGTCGCGACATGATCACAACGCTCTTTGGGTGTCGGGACCTGGTCGCGATGGCAAGGGCCGCCGCGACAGTGTTGCGACAGGGAAGGGCATCGCGACAAGGACACGACGGCCCGATGCGTCGCGACTACAGCCAAGAGACAGGTTTTGGGTCTTCATCGTTTCTGCTTCTTTTACTATACCCGTGGCACTTGTGCTAGTTCCCTAGTACGGTCCTACACTAGTCATTCGCCTGGTGCTCGGCACTTGAGGGCTTGTCCCGTGTGAGAGGTTGTTACCGTTGCCTAGTCCTCGAGAGCTTACTGAGGGAGTACTCCAGGCTACGAGCGTGCTTGAGTTGGCAGCCCAACAGGCAGACTCTAGAGCTGAGGGGAAAATGGTGGTTAGGACAGCGGCGTTGAGTCATTTGCAGAGCTCTTGTGGTTGCTCTGGGACGCCGAGGACGGTTAGGAGTTCTACCCGGCACAGGCCAGCCAGTCCTATTTCTCACTGCCTCGCTCCTTGTGGCCCCGGAACCACTAGGAGAGGCCAGGCATGGGACCGTAGTCCGGCCAGGCTACGACGGTTACTATTGTGTACTTTGTGTCCTACCTCACTCTGACGAGACATGAGGGTCAGGACTTAGGTCGAGGGTAAGACGTTAGTGGGAGCACCTGACCTTTGACTAGTGGCAGTGCTTCTCGTAGCTAGTGCTCCTTGTCCAGGTGGAGTCCCCTCTGTCTGTGTTTGCTAGCCTTGTGGTGGTCACGACGAGCAGTCGTACGGAGTTTTCGACCGTGTGGTGTTTTCGTACCGTGCTAGTTGTAGCTTCGCTTCCGCAATTCTATTTGTAGGTAGAAGATATAAACTGCTATCATTTAATTGTTATATATTCTCCTTCCTATTAGAGCTAGTAGGAGATTGGTAGTCCCTACTGAGCTTCTATTGTGAAGCTCATCCCTTTATTTCCCAGGTGAGACTTCTCAGCAGCGGCAGGGCGCGCGTCGGGCGGACGAGACGGGGCGGTAGTGGAGGTCCCCATAGCTAGAAGTGTTTCCCCTTTCTCAGTGTATGTCACCCTCAAGGTATGCCCCTAAGGGATCTGTTTTTCCCCTGCCTCTTACTTGTACTAGCGTGCGTGCGTTGGGACTGTACTTAGAACGGTACGTAGTGGTCTCGCTCTCTTTTCTGTTTCCGCTTATGGGCTTCTAGTTTAGCAGTTGACGTTTACTTCCGTTACATTTCCTATTAGATGTATAATATAGCCCTTCTGGGTATCCGGATCTGTGGGCGGCGACCGCGAAAATCGAGTCCTCGGCGTGGGCCAAGGGTCGATTTCTCGGGGTCGTTACATTTTGCTAAGATATCATTCATTGTTTTAAGTCTGCAAATTCCTTTGCCTTCTTCTCACGAATCCTCTCAGAAGAATATTTGGTGTTGAAAAGTTCTAAAAATGCTTCCCACTCTATGTCTATGTTCGGTAAATGTCGACTAGCAGCTTCCCACCAAGTTCTAGCATCACGGTCCAATTGGAAAGTTGTTAGAAGGACTTTCTCCTATTCTGAGCATTGCATAACTCTAAAGATTCATTCCATGTACGGTCTTCTTAACTGTGACGACTGAACCAGTCATGATTTAGAGGCCAACCCGAGACTATTTTCTTAAGTTGTACAGTCAACCATGTCATGTCCTACTGTCATACCCAGTCATTTAGTTAGTCAATGGCCTAAAATCATCAACCCACGTGAAAGCTATAAGTATATGAATCTTTATTCTAAGTGTTCTTAATGATACTTGATTCCATGTACCATGTGAAGATCATTGTGCCTTGTCCATACTCTGTCTTAATCATAACTAAAAATGCTATATGTTAAAAGTACAAGAATTATGTGATAGTCTGAATTGCACATCATGTCATGTTTTCCTGTTAAAAGATTTCCGTCTTGTTTTAAACCGATGGATTGTGATATTGAGCCATGTTCTACACTACACATTGCACTGATAGGCAACCCTTCTTGGGGGATTAGAAACTTTTGACTGGTCATTCCGTATCGACAGACTAGTGATCTTTTCTCTGAGACCTCCGTAAATCTCCGTACTCCGTGGATTCCCTCATGGAGACCGAGTTGATTGTACCATTGAAGCTCCCAAAAGATAGACAACACCTCTGTTCTCATCTACTTCTCGTGAGAGTGATTTTATTACATTGAAACCAAGCCACTAAGTATAATGATTGAACTAATGAAATCAAGTTGTTATGTTGCCAAAATTTACTCTAGATCATGTCCACTTGCCTTATTTATAATCATTGACATGATCTTTAGTTCATAATTGTCCATTGATTGAAAATAATGTTGGCCATAATTGAATGAATGTAATTATCAGAAACTATTGGAACTTAAGTTCATAACTATGCTTGTGCAAATAAGGGCTCAGTTTGCTCCTGGGAGGAGCACCCGAAATACTTATAATTGCGAGAGTATATGATCCAATGAGGTGTCTGGCAATCACCTAAATGAAATGCAACATTGATCTGGGTAATTTCCACATTGTTATTGAATGATTAATTGAACTGTTATATGTGAAATGGCCAAGTCTTTTGTACTTGTCATCGTTATTGAATCCAATATGTCATTGTCCATTAGAATTCTATGGAATTCTATTTGTGATATCTACTGTACATGCTATAGACTGTTGAATCCCTTCTATCTGATAAATGATCGTACTGTCATCCATCTCATTGTCAATCGTTCCGTCTCACATGAGAATTGTCATTGGATTTGTTTACTGAACCATTCTCATACATGTTATAGCTTGGAATTGTCCCTATCATTATTGTCATGAGTATTGCTTGTTAGTATCTATCACATCCCGAGAATTATGCTGCGGATATTAATTCAGATAATTCGAGTCGATATTCCGAGATGTGATCAGACGGAAAATAAGCCTCTAGCTAGCACGCACTAAATATATATCAACGCAACATCATAATAGGGCCCAAATATTGAACTCAATGGAAATTGTATTCAAAACTCATCTCATTGTATCAAAGGGAACTAATACAACTCTTAAACATTGTATAACATGACTAAGACTCTTTAATTCCAACTACATTGTTCTAACACTCAAAGCAAACTAACTAAAGATAGACACAGGGTTGGAACGCTCATCACTCGGACGCATTCCCCTCCTCGACTTGATCCTCTTCTTGTATTTCATAGTCACCTAGAATGGTTAAAAGTAGGGAATGAGCAAACTAGCCTTGTAGGATTTATATCTCAATGTGCGGGCAATGATATAAGTGATTAGAAATTTAGAACTAGGTAAGCATAATTGTCATGATATGTATGTATGAATAAAACACATTAAACAAGATACTTGAACACGCTAGAAAGAATGATCATGAAAGAGCAAGATCTAGAATTGATATAACGAGCAAGATGTTATCACTAGGGTAGCATGTAACAAGCACGCAAGATATCACTTTAAATTGCAATAATTGCAAGATGGCCATACCACGCAAGCAAGCAAGAACGAACACGATCATGTAACACTAGTTAAGCATGAAGACACTAATGTACACAAAGAAAAGATCCACCTTGAAATGCACACTAGGACACGTGTATGTGGTTATTGTATCTAGCATTCAACACGCAAGTTCTCCCACCACAGATGCAACGCCAGTAATCATTATACCCCATGGTTAACAGTATATTTATGACTCTCCATCATTGGGGCTAGACTGGAGCCCTTGGACACTCTCCGTGCCCGATCAGCATCTCACTATTTTTAAATGTAGATACCCACAGTCATTAATGGCCAATAAGAGTTTCAAAATATAAGCATGTGTAATGTCATGTTCATGATGATGATGAGAACAAATAGTAAGTAATGTGAACATGATTCCAAGATGACAATAGTCAAGAGATAATTTTGGCAGCATAACGTCGCAATTTATAATTTAGTTCACTCTTTACATTAATGGCTTAAGTCTAGATTGCAAATCACACTCACGAGAACAAGATGAGAGAGGAAGTGCACGCTATCTCCAGGGAACTTCAATGGTACAACCAACTTGTTCTCCATGAGGGAATCCACAGAGTATAGAGATTTACGTAAGTCTTAATGGAAAGGTCGCTAGTCTGCCAGTATGGAATGACCGACAGAGAGCTTCCAATTCCCCAAGAAAGGGCTGCCTATGTGTGCAAGTGTGTATTGATGTACGCATCTCAATCCACAATCCATCGGTTTCAAACTTGCGGAAAGTAATTAACATGATAACATAAGCTGAACTATGCATTTAACTAGACATGGTTTGCAACATTTTAAGATAGCGCTTATCATTTTAACAAGTTAGAACATCAAGATGAACAAATCACTAGTTGCATGAATAGGTCATATCATTAATGAGCAATTAGAATAACATTCATATAGTTATAGCTTTTCCATGGGTTGACTGCTTTTAAGCCACTGAACAGACCTCATGCATTGACCGGAACCAAGACATGCATGTTGGATCTCTTATTTTGATGATGCCTAAATATGATTCATTAATATATTGAAATCATGTTTATCATGCTTAAATTTATATCGCACAATGTTTCCTTCATGTGTAGCTCAAAGAAAAGGACAAACATGCCCAGTGGTGTCCACACAGCCCACCTGTTTGTTGACACTAGTGCTCTATCCCAGCAACATGTTTTGAAGAAAATTGCCAATGGTGTCGACACAGCCCATTTGTGTGTCGACACTAGTTGACTGTCCCAAAAGATCATTTCCCAGCCAGGAACCTGTGTGTCGACACATAGTTGTGTAATGTCGACACACTTTGAACTTTTTCTCCAGACCTGAAATACCAAGCCACGTGTATGACTTTGGTAAAGGATTTTTAGGCTTTTTAGTGGACCCATGGGGCTATAAATACCCCTTATCCACTTGGCTTTTAAAAATAATCCATCAGGACACGCATCTGCTCTTCCAGACTCCAGAGTGTTCCAACCGACTTCTGAAGAAGACCTCATCCTACCGAATTGCTCCCAGATCTGAAGGAACAAAGGTCATGAGCACCTTGGATGATCCAATTGAAGGAAAATTTCAAGCCATCAGAGTCTTCTTCCTGGAGCTAAAGCAGAAGACCTGGTCCCCATTCTTGAAGCAGAAACAGGGATCTTCGAGCCAGTCATCTTCAACTTGGATTTCAATTGTTCTGACTGGTTCTTCGTTTCAAACTTACTCTATTGAAGTGTGTGCTGTGAAATTGGTGCAATCCTTGTGCCCAATTTCATGTGTGTGGTGGTTTCTGAGATTTCTGAATCTTACAGTGTGTGTGTTGTGGTGTATCTTTTCTAAACTGGCAAGATAAGCCACATTTGTGTGTGTGTGTGTGTGTGGATGGTGGATGTAGGATACACTGTTGTGTAATTCGAACCACCCTAAATCTCTTTGTTCTTGGAGATTGATTGTATCTTGCGGTAGATGCTTGATAGGCTCGTTAGTATTTCACCATCTAACTTGTCTAAGTTGCACAGAATTGTGAATAAGCTTTAGACTCAATTCTTAATTCGATTTCTCAAAAGTCTAATAGAGTGAATTTTAAAATTCAGAGAAGTCTATTCAACCCCCCCCTCTAGATTTCTTCATAGCAGTTTTTTCGTAACATTTTAATGCAAACTCTAAACTCTAGATCATGTAAAACAGGTCTCGGGTAGTCCTTTAAATCCGCGATGGACACAGTCGTCGTATTTCATAAAATAGTGTACAGTTGAAACACGAGCATCCTGTAAAGACTCAAATCGAGACGAACTATACCGTCACCTTCATATTCAAATTGTGACGAACCACCCTGTCACGTTCATAACGCGACAGGAAGCATGTCGCCAACATCCTTGAATCGCAACGGTTCGATCCGTCATGTTCAAGAGATGTATTCAAAACAATAATATAAAAATAGCGCGAAATCCATGAGCGGGAAACATGTCCAAATCGCGACGTGGTGCTACGTCGCGTTCATGCAGGCTCTGAAAACCATGCAGCACACAATTTGAGGTGTCAGGACCGGTCAATCAGAGTTGAAATCACGACGTAGGGCACAGTCACATTTCAGATAAACGCGACATCTGATCCCGTCGCATTTTTGGTTCTTGCCCGAAAAGACAGAAAATTGACACTCGATGCATGCAATGCTTATAACTTCAGATCTAGGGCTCTTGAGACAAAAGTGTAAACATGAAACATGTTGGGAACATGGAGTAGAAGAGAACTATGATTTTCTCTTTATGAAAATTGGCCTCGGTGTGTGCAAGAAATCTACATGAACATAAAAATCCTTGAACTGCGCGACTTTGGAAAAACACTTAATACTCGGTGTAGACTCAATGAAAGTTTGAGAAATCACATGCACATGAAATTAGACTCGACGCTCTACACATTGGTATATGATTTATCAATATTTGGTCCGAGATCACCTACCTTTTGGGTTGAAGAAGACTCGTCCTCCAGAAAGCCCTCACTCAAACCACTTGGAGGAGAATGCTTAATACACCCATTCTACTGAATGAAAATTAGACAAACCAGTGCCATTAGGAACTAGACTCGACCCTCTTTCCAGGGGTATAAGTCTTGCATGGGTTGGTTGAGGTTTGACTCACCTTAGGTCGACTCCAAGATGAGCTCTCTGCACAGGTCGATGCAGACGCAGCAGGGAAGAAGGCTCTGTGTTGGGGCATTTTCCTCCACCTCTGGTGCTCAAGAACAGCTACCCACGACCCCAAAAATAGGTAAACTCATCCCCTAGGGTTTCATGACAAGTATATATGCATCTAGGGTTTTTAGAAGTCCACTTGGGTGTAGGAAGGAAGGGTTGCGGTTTTGGTCTCTCATCTTCCATATTTTGATGATTTCTCACCCCAATAGAGTGTGTGAGGCTTTAGGAAACCCCATACCATGGCTAGGCACGAATTTGGGTTGCCAAGAAAGGCTAATTGCCTTAGGATTTGCCCTAATTACCTCTTCCTATTTTCAGCTCAATTAGGGTTACGAATTTCTGGGTATTTTTCTTGCTTCATTTTATTCTTGGGCCAAAAATGGTCCATTGGCCCAATTCCGATAACGGGTAATCAATGCATGATGTTTGGAGTCTCTCCAACATTTTTATTTAATTTATGATCATGTTTTATTTCCATGGTAACTATTTTCCGTCTTGTTTCCTAATTAGGATAATAAGTCACAATGTGACGTACGCTTGGTCAATAGGATTTTCCGTTGCACGAATTTCTTTGTGGGACTTTTAAGAATAATGTTTGGGGTTGATTTATAATTTTTATAGAATTTTATGATGTGTTCTTGCACATACGATAATGGTACGTATGTTTTAAACATTCAGATATTATGGAATTTATTTATTCCCATTTCTTTAAAATTTTAAATTACTAAATTTTCCAGGGTGCTCCATTATCTTACCTATTAACATGTTAATTACGTAAGGCATGCCCGCACCATGAGATGTAAATCCTACTGGGCGTTAGTGCGCTCACACCTGCTTTCCTTAATATTTCAGTTGAAGAATATGAAGAGGTAGAACATGATGGGGCTGGGGAAGAGTGAAGAGCTTCTCAGAGATACCCATCCATATAGCACATCAGCCAATATGATTAGAGTTAAAAGAGTCTGTAATAATTAGTTTTACTTTTTTTAAGTCATATGTACTGGAATGACAATATTGGGCCCTATTATTGGCTCTGATTATGTAAGGTTTTTAAGTTAGATTTGATGGAAATGAAATAAAAGAATTATTTGGCTGGCACAATTATTGACTTGAATCTTTTGTTATACTTAGTTGTCGCTCTGAATTACTCGACCGTGATACTCGCACTTGTATCGCTCTTGCTCTCGACATTTATTTCCGCTGCTAAATTTCGGGGCATGACAGTTGGTATCAGAGCCTAGGCTTTCCCTTAAGTTCTAGGAAAATAGGAAATTGTTAGGCTTAGCCATGACTAAACCCCCATATGTCGACTTGTCAAAAATCAACAGTGAGATTGGAGTAGAAACATGGGCTAAGTCATCTAGTTAGAATTAGGTTGAGATAAAGTTAATGACTAATGATCATGATGTGGTTATCTTGAAGGATTGCATTGGCTGATGCACGTCAAAGAGACTTGCAAAGAACCATCAACACACTGACCTAGGCCCTACTACAGACCACCCAAGGTAGAGCCAAGAATCAGGGGGATCTCCACAGAAACTTTCGCAGTATGAACCCACCCAAGTTTGGGGGTAGCACAGACCCAGATGAGGCCGAGCATTGGCTAAAGGAGATGGAGAGTGCATTCCGCGTAATGTGATGCACAGATGAGGACAATGTTACTGTGGCTACCTATCAGCTAGAGAGGGAGGCCCGCACATGGCGGGAAACTATAGAGGCTATGTTGGGAGACGCCCAAGTCACTTGGGCACAGTTCTAGGAGTACTTCAACAACAAGTACTTCTCTGACAGAGTACATGAGAGAAAGGTGGTGGAATTCGCCAATCTGAAACAACAGAGTCTTTCCATAGCTCAGTACAAGGCCCAGTTCTCTAAGCTGGCCCGTTATGCCCCGCACTTGGTCCAAACTGAGTGGTTGAAGGCCAAGAGGTTCATGAGCGGTCTGAGGCCCCAGTACATTACACAACTGGGACTGATAGATCTGCAAACATACCTAGAGATGGTGAGGAAGGCACTACTACTAGAGAACTCTCTAGCTATTGCTCAAAACATCAAGAACAACATGATGAGGAGGGAACAACAGAAAATATCCAAAAGGCCACCAGCTTTGGTCAGAACAAAGAGGTCGATTGGCCAAGCTGGGAACTAGCCGGTTAAGAAGTTCAGGGATGGAGGCAATCAATAGGTGTCACTCCCCGACACAGAATATCGGAACGCGAGGCAGTTGTAAGTAAATGGGTACAGAGCAAGTACTAGACATCAAACCATTGCACAAGAATAAATACTAAAGCAAATTCTTCTCATTAATAACTTTCCAATGTCTAGTTACAACCACTAATATCAGAGCCAATCTATAGGGCCCAATTACATTGAAATAAAAGTAAAAGACTAAACTAAGACTCTGTCATAGTACTGGGACACTAGGGTACTCTTGACATCACTCCTGGTCATTCCCGTCCTCTTGAGTGTATAGTTCATCCTCGGTCTCACCTGAGAACACAATGACAAAAAACGTAGGGTGAGTGATAACGCCCAGTAGGACTTAAATCTTAATAGTCAAGCAGACTTTAAATGATTAATGAATTAAAAGGCAGAGTAAACTAATGATAGAGCGAGAGAGTCAAGTAAAAGATAGTAGGATAGCACGTGAATGAAATAGCACAACTTTCCAAATATAGCAATAGTGTCGAGTAAAGCACAAAATAGCAAGATGTCCATAGCACAAATAGCACAAAGTATAGCAATAGCATAACGGGTATAGTATAGCACTTTTGTCAATAGACAATGAGAGAACATAGCACGTTTTGATTGTCACTTAGATAGTCGAGATAGATAGCACTCGAGTGTAATGCCAAACACTCTAATCATTTAACTCCCATGGGCACTAGCACTTTCGGGTGCACATCCCAGGACCAGATCAGGCCCTTTATATATTGCCAGGCATTGGTTATATTGTTTATCTTTAGACAATCAGTCAATGGCCAATATAGAGTACCAAGAAATAGATGAGAGCACTAGATGAATAGATGAGATAGTAGAGAGAACGTGAATAGATGAACGAATAGAGTATAGATGAGAGCTAGTGGACATTGCACGTAAGACGTCGAGTAAACAGGCGATAGTAACAGTTGCACAACACGCGCACGTGGTGTTGGGAGTCAGGTGGAACTCACTACCTTTCCGCTGGCCATGTTACGCACAAGTCTAGTGGTCCTGCATGATGCAAGATAAGAGCGAACTTCTAATAGCCATTTGGATCATATTGATCGCTAAAGGGTGTAATAGGTATTAGGGTACAACCAGCTCGTCGACCATGTGGGAATCCATGGACAGAGGAGACTTACGAAGGCCTCGAACAAACACTCACTAGTCTGGCAGAAGGAGTATCCGACGAAGAGTTCGTCTAAGTCAAGAGAGTGTATATATAGAAACAAGTGCTCGACGTTCTAGAAGAATTCTAGAACAGTGGAGCGTCGATAACGGTATTCCCAAAACAATGTGAGAAATGATAGACAAGTATATTCAAGACATGGCAAATTTAATTACATAAATTACCAGATACATTATGAAATATTTTCATGACAAATTAAGCCATATTGGATGGTTCAAGTGTGTGCCTGTGTTAAGAGAAATTATAGATAGAGAAAGATCATGTGCATGTATTTTATCACACATAAATATTTGATTTATGACAAGTGTAATTTTCTGTGTATATGACTGTTAACAAAGTGTACATGGACTGTATAGAGTTAGACCATCGAAATTTGGGGGTTTTTATGCAACACCTCAGATCATGACGTACCCTAATGAGAGTCGTGATCGGGTCAACAAAGATCGCGACTGGATCTTGTACAGGTCGTGATGGGCTCATGGGTTCAGGCAGACAGATCGCGATGGGATCGTTTGAGGGTCGCGAAGGGCTCTTCGGATTAGGTAGCAGATCGTGACGATAGGCCTGTCGCGATCAGATCATGATAGAGGGCACTATCGGGATGGCCCTTGTGAACATGGCATATCGGGCCGTCGCGTTCACAGGGTCTATGCTCGAGTCCGACAAGGAAAATACATTACATGGGATTGCGGGCCAGAACTTATCGTATTTGACATAGGGTGATTTAGAAAATCATAACTAATTGTATAAGCGATGAAAAATCATGAAACTAGTTGCGAATTGATCTAGACATGCATGGGTACTTACAATAAATAGGAATTTGAAAACAAGGAGGGTTTAGACATGTTTTAAACATGAGTATTCATGAACATGAAACAGTACATAGTTGAGATCAATGATTAAATTTGCAAGATAGGATGAGTCAAAATTAGGGCTTTTAAGGGCAAAAGATGCCTAACGTGCATCAGTTCCTACAGTAAAAATCTCGTGGCATGGGGTTGAGTACATAAAGAGATCAAGAATTAAGAAGAGGGTTCGGGGTCATGATGAGTACAAAACATGAAAAATCAAGAACAAAAGATATGCTCAATGGAAAATTATGAAACTAAAGAGCTTTCGTTCCTGATGGACGAAACATCCTACAGATGAATTTTCATAGTTTATGCTCGTGAGAATGCCTACCTTTGACTCGTTTTGTCTTCTAGGGTTAAGAACTTGAAGAACGAAGGAAGAATCTTTGAGCAGCCTTTTCCCCACGAATTTCTCTCCTCCTTGGCCTCTTCCCACGTCCAGCAAGCCCTTGGCATGAGCTAGGGCCGGCCATGAGGGTTTTAGAGGAGTATTTAAGCATCTCCCCATTCTATTTCCTATTATGACTCTAATTCCTATTTATTCCAAATTTCCTATTTCCCTCTCCCCTTTTTAGGCATGAGATCTCCTAATTTGGGTTAGGTTGGGACCCAAATTCGTGGCCAACCTATTAAGGTAGGTTTAGGAATCCAAATCTAACTCAAATTAGCTTTTTAATGCATTAAATACCCCTTTTCTATTTAAGTAATAATTTAGTTACAAATTTAGGATATTTTCTTATTATTCTTCCTTTAAAAATCTCTATTTTGGCCCACTAATTTCTAATGGGTCCATTTAACAAAGCCCATTACTTCTTTTCATTTAATGGGTTTTATTTAATTCTCTTTTATTTGATTTTCTAATTAATTTAATTAGTTTTCTTTTTATATTATTAAATTTTTATTTTTTCGAAAAATCTAGGTTGCGACATCCCCCCCCTCTTAAAAAGAATTTGGTCCTCAAATTCATATGATCATTCAGGAGAGAATGTCTTACTGAAAAGATCGGGGTAGTTCCGTCTGATGATTCCTTCCGGTTCCCATGTGGCTTCTTCCACTTCGTGGTTATTCCATAAGACTTTAACCGCATGGATGGGATGGTTCCTGAGTTGTTGCACCTTCTGTTCTAATATCTTGACTGACTTCTCTTCATACGACACATCCTTGTTCAACAATAACTTCTCGTGTCGAATGATGTGTGTAGGATCATATACATATTTTCTGAGCATGGAGACATGGAACACATTGTGTACACATGCCAGATCCGGTGGCAATGCCAGTCGGTATGCAACCTCACCAATCCTTTCGAGTACCTCAAAAGGACCGATGAATCTAGGACTAAGCTTTCCTTTCACACCAAATCTTTGGATGCCACGAGTAGGTGACACCTTTAAGAATACATGATCACCGACTTGGAATTCCAAGTCTCGCCTTCTTTTGTCGGCATAGCTTTTTTGTCTGGACTGAGCAGTCTTAAGCCGATCTCTAACCACCTGAATGTCTTTTGTTGTTCGTTGTATCATGTCTGGGCCTAGCCACTGCTGTTCTCCAACCTCATTCCAGCATGCAGGAGATCTACAATTCCTTCTGTAGAGTGCTTCGAACGGTGCCATCTTGATGCTCGCCTGGTAACTGTTGCTATAGGCGAACTCAATAAGAGATAGGTGTTCATTCCAATATCCTTGGAAGTCTATAGTGCAAGCTCTCAACATGTCTTCCACTATTTGGTTGGTTCTTTCAGTCTGCCCATCAGTTTGTGGATGGAATGCGGTACTAAAGTTGAGTTTAGAACCCAGTGCACCTTGCATTCCTTTCCAAAAATGAGATGTGAATCTCGGATCTCGATCCGAGACTATGGATGATAGAACTCTGTGCAGTCTCACTATCTCCTTGACATATAGGGCAGCTAGTACCTCTACCGACCACTTACTCTTTATGGCTAGGAAGTGGGCAGATTTGGTTAGTCGGTCTACAATAACCCATATGGCGTCGAGTCCACCACGAGTCTTGGGTAAACCCATGATGAAGTCCATGCTAATGCTTTCCTATTTCCATTCTGGGATATCTAGCGGTCTGAGTACACCAACAGGGCGCATGTGTTCCGCTTTTACTTGTTGGCAAGTAAGGCAGTGTGCGGCATGTTCAGCTACCTCTCTCTTCATGTTTGACCACCAAAATGTTCTTTTCATGTCTTGATACATTTTGGTACCTCTTGGATGAGTAGTGTACTTTGTCTTGTGAGCTTCATCCATTAGCTTCCTCTTTAGTTTTTCATTGTCGGGGATGCATGTCCTCCCTTGGAACACCAGTCTTCCATCCTCAGTCATAGCAAAGTTTGGTCTTTCGGCTAAGGTTTCTTTGATGCGGACTAAGAATGGATCATTATCTTGTTGGATTTTAATTTCTTCCAGCAAGTCGGATTGAATCTTGATGTTGGTAATCAAGACTCGATCATCTCTATGTTCAATAGTTAAGTCTAACCTTGCGAATTGTTCTAGTAGTTGCATCTCGCCAAGGACTAGACTTGAAATAGATACCATCGGCTTTCTACTAAGAGCATCAGCCACGGCATTTCCCTTGCCTGGATGGTATTGGATGTTGAAGTCAAAATCTTTCAGATATTGTAGCCATCTTCTCTGTCTCATGTTGAGTTCTTTCTGGGAGAATAAATACTTCAGACTTTTATGGTCTGAGTAGACAGTGAATTTCTCTCCATACAAGTAGTGTCTCCAGATCTTCAAGGCGAAGACCATGGCCGCCAACTCCAGATCATGCACAGGGTAGTTGACTTCATGCGTCTTTAGTTGTCTTGAAGAATAAGCAATGACCTTCTCCTTTTGCATTAATACACACCCTAGCCCAATCTCTGAGGCATCGGTGTAGACAGAGAAACCTTCTCCCTCTATTGGCAGAATGAGAACAGGTGCTGAGGTAAGACAATCTTTAAGAGTTTGGAAACTTTTCTCACACTCTTTACTCCAGGAGTATGGATTCTCCTTTCGTGTCAGTTGTGTGAGAGGAACGGCGATCTTGGAGAAGTCCTTGGTGAACCGCCTGTAGTAGCCAGCCAGCACCAAGAAACTTCTGATTTCTGTGGCATTGGTCGGTCTCTCCCAATTGTGTACAGCTTCAACTTTGGAGGGATCAACGGAGATGCCGTCCTTTGAGATGACATGGCCCAAGAAGGACACTTCTTTGAGCCAAAATTCACACTTGTTAAGCTTTGCATATAGCTTGTTGTCTCGCAAGACTTGCAGTGCAATCTTCAAGTGTTCTTCATGCTCTCCTTTGGTCTTTGAATAAATGAGGATGTTGTCAATGAAGACGACCACGAACTTGTCAAGGTATGGCTGATATATGTTGTTCATGAGTTGCATAAAGGCTGCAGGAGCATTGGTTAGACCAAAAGGCATAACGACGAATTCATAGTGTCCATACCTGCTCCTAAAAGCTGCTTTGAAGATATCATCATCCTTGATCCTCATTTGATGATAGCCAGATCGAAGATCGATCTTGGAGAAATATTGAGCTCCGGATATTTGGCCGAACAGCTCATCGACCCTAGGCAATGGGTACTTGTTCTTGATGGTAAGCTGATTGAGTTGACGATAGTTCATAGTCTCATCGATCCATCTTTCTTCTTGACGAATAGCACGGGTGCTCCCCATGGGGAAGTACTCAGTCTAATGAACCCCTTCTCTAATAGCTCCATCAGCTGTGTCTTCAACTCCTTTAGCTCGACAGATGACATCCAGTACGGTTAACGCGATACCGGGGCAGCTCCAGAGATCAACTCTATGGCGAAGTTGACATCTCGTTCCGGGGGAATCCCTAGCAGATCTTCAGGAAACACATCGGGGTAATCCTGGACTATGTGGATGTCTTCTATCTTAGAACCCTTCTTTTCCACAACTACGGCTGCTAGGAAAGCCATACACCCTTTCCTTATCATGTTATGGGCTTTTATGGCGGAGATTAGAGACATCCGTCTCTTATGTCTAATCCCAGAGAATGCCAATTTTGGAAAATCTCTAAAGGTCACCCTTCCCTTTTTACAATCGACACTTGCCCCATAAATGGACAACCAGTCGGCTCCCAAAATTACATCATAGCCTTCCATGGGCATACACACCAGGTCGACTTTTAGGTTATGGTCTCCAATCATTACATCGACAGACAGAAAGTATTTGTTCAATTTCTCCTTTTCCCCTAGTGGCGTTGTGACAGAGAACTCACAACCTATGGATATTGGTTTTGCAATTAGGGTATCAGTAAAGTGTAGAGATATAAATGAACGCGTTGCTCCAGTATAAAATAAAACAAAAGCTGATAAGGAGAAGACTTGTAAAGTACCTTCTACCATGCCACCTTCTTCAGTGGCCTCTTCATTGTGCAGGGCTTGCAGTCTTCCCTGTTTCTTAGGCGCATTAGGATGCCTCTCATGTTCTTTCAGTAGCGGGCACTCGGGAATGTGGTGCTCGCAACTTCCACAGTGCAGACATGCGCCGACTTTCCTCCAGCACTCGTCCGCGGTGTGACCGGGCTTGTCACAGTGCTTGCAGTTACCTTTTGTTTGAGTGTTGGGGACAATAACTTTAGGTTTCCTTTCTTGGCTGGGTCCCTTCGTGATGTTGAAGGGATGCTTCTTGCTATTGTTCGGCTTAGCAGATGACTGTCTAGAGGTCATTTCCTTTTTCATGAACTTCCTTTTGATACGGTCGGTGAAGTCCATAGCATCGTTCAGCAGTTGAGCCTTTTTCACCATCTCAGTGTAGGTCTGGATGTCGAGAGGTGCCAGTTGGGTAATATACTGAGGCTTAAGGCCGTTGAGGAAGTGCTTAGCCTTCATTCTCTCCGTGTTCACCAGGTGTTCAGCATACCTTGCCAGTCTAGAGAACTGGGCTTCATATTCAGCCACAGTCAAGCTCTGCTGTTTCAGAGCAGCGAATTCCGCAGCCTTCCTTTCTTGGACATGTTGAACCACTCTCTATTTGTTCTTGTATTTTGGTGATAACAAAACTTATGATGATAACATAATGAATATTTTTGTTTCATCTGTGTCGCATCAATCCCATAGCAAAATGCTAAGTCTTTCATTGATGCAATATTTGGCGCACTAAAATGATAAAATCGATGTTTAATCAATATACATCGATTTCTGTTTAAAGTGCCAAAGTATCAAGCGCCGCAACGATTTGTTAAGAAGTCGATGCCATAACGATTTCATAAGTGTTCGCAACGATTTGTTAAGAAGTCGATGCCATAACGATTTCATAAGTGTTCGCAACGATTTGTTAAGAAGTCGATGCCATAACGATTTCATAAGTGTTCGCAACGATTTCTTAAGAAGTCGATGCCATAACGATTTCATAAGTGTTCGCAACGATTTGTTAAGAAGTCGATGCCATAACGATTTCCTCTTTAAGCGCATTGATTTTCTAAGAAGTCGATCTCATAACGATTCTATAAGTGAGCGCAACGACTTGCTCTCACAACGATTTGTTCACATCGATTTGTTTTTAAATGAGCAACGACTCTTCACAATAACGATTTCATAAGTCATGCTCATAACGATTTCTTCATGGATTCTGTTGAAACACAGATTGCTTTTATATTTCAAATATGCTTGGCGCTTAAATGAAAAGTCAAATATCTTCTGACAAAAAGCTGCATGCATATTTCAGAGTCTTGTCAAAAAGATATGACCTCTATTTTCAGTATGTTAGCAGAAGCACAGTACCATGCATCGTTTATCATAAACACTCTTTTATGCTAACACTCTCTTCTATGCTCACAGACATCGAAGACCACCAGAGTCTGATTAAGACAAATGAAGAGAAGATAAGCAACGGTCAGAACTCCAACGGATCCAAAACCAAAACGGCTATCTCTTCAACGGATTTGCTCAAAGCTGCTCAATATAAAAGATGGAGCATTGCTGAAGAACAAACAGAGCCTTTTCTTGAATATCTTTGAAGGAGTGTACATCTGTGAGAAGCACCTTCACGCCACATACACTCAAGAAAGAGAGAAAGAGCCTGAGCCAAGAAGAAGCATTCAAATCATTTCAAGCTCTCAAGCTTCCAAGCTTTCAAGCATTCGAGCCTTCTTTTCTCTCTTCTGTTTCTCTCCGAGCTTATTGTATATCTGGGGAGAGTTTGGGACTGTGAGCTTTACATGAGTGTTCATCTTGTAAGGTCTCTCAGTCTGATCTTTCTAAGAAAGATCTGTGTCCAGCTGTAGGACTGTATACAGTTATTAACCCAGCTAGGGGTTGGTGTCTAGCAGAACCTAACTGGGGTTTGTACCAGTTGTCAACCCAGCTAGGGGATTGTGTCTAGCAGAACCGCACTAGGGTTTGTTCCAGGAGGTTGGCTTCTTGACCTGTAAGAGAAGTGGGCTGCCTTCTTGCCCGGGAAAGAGAAGAAGACCTGGTGGGGGATCCAGGGTGTTGTAAGGTCCATAAGGGGGACTGTACCCTTGGTTAGTGAAATCCCAAGAGTTTGCTTGGGGACTGGACGTAGGACTTCCATGTGGGAAGGGCCGAACCAGGATAAATCTCCTGTGTCCTTGTGTGATTGTTTATTTGCTTCCGCACTGCTACTCTTTATCACACTAAACTAACCAAACCTTCAAGTGTTATTTTATGTGTTTAAGATTCCATTTCAGATTTCAGAAAAACCTATTCACCCTCCCTCTAGGTTTGCTTGCTGCCGTACCAAAAGGGCCAACAGGACACACTCCAAGAAGTATTTGGAATTGAAAGCTTCTTTGAATTCGGCCCAAGTGAATTGACCATTCGCTCGGGTCGCTTCCACAGACTCCCACCAAGCGCGGGCGTCCTTTTCGAGTTGAAATGTGGCTAGTAACAGCTTATCCCCCACTGCACATTGCATAACATGGAAAATTCTTTATGTTTCTTTTAGCCAGTGTTCTGCCTCATCCGGATCTGTGGATCCACTGAACCTAGGTGGGTTCAAACTCTGAAAGTTATGATGCAGGTCGCCTACACCACGATTGCCACCTCCTTGGGTAGCTTGCACAATCGCGTGAGTAAGTTCTTGAATGGTCTGTTGCATGCCCCTCATTTGAGCACGTTCAGCCATCATCTTGATTGCTTAGTTCCTACAAAAATAACTTATTGTTATGATGTTGATGTGAAATTTAATTCGTGCGTGTGTGAGTTTATTTTAGCTAGTTACCCTTGGCTCTAACCACAACTCACATAGGTAGGATAATTGACTCTAGCTGAGGCAGGTAAACCTAGATCATCCTATACTTAAGAATAACCTAGGCTCTGATACCACAAAACTTTCATGCCCCGACGTGGAATATCGGAACGCGAGGCAGTTGCAAGTAAATGGGTACAGAGCAAGTACTAGACATCAAACCATTGCACAAGAATAAATACTAAGGCAAATTCTTCTCATTAATAACTTTCCAATGTCTAGTTATAACTAATAATATCAGAGCCATTCTATAGGGCCCAATTACATTGAAATAAAAGTAAAAGACTAAACTAAGACTCTGTCATAGTACCCCACTAGGGTACTCTTGACATCACTCCTGGTCGTTCCTGTCCTATTGAGTGTATAGTTCATCCTTGGTCTCACTTGAGAACACAATGACAAATAACGCAGGGTGAGTGATAACGCCCAGTAGGACTTAAATCTCAATAGTCAAGCAGACTTTAAATGATTAATGAATTAAAAGGCAGAGTAACTAATGATAGAGCGAGAGAGTCAAGTAAAAGATAGCAGGATAGCACGTGAATGAAATAGCACAACTTTCCAAATATAGAAAGAGTGTCGAGTAAAGCACAAAATAGCAAGATGACCATAACACAAATAGCACAATGTATAGCAATAGTATAACGGGTATAGTATAACACTTTTGTCAATAGACAACGAGAGAACATAGCACTTTTTGATTGTCATTTAGATAGTCGAGATAGATAGCACTCGAGTGTAATGCCAAACACTCTGATCATTTAACTCCCATGGGCACTAGCACTTTCGGGCGCACATCCCAGGACCAGATCGGGCCCTTTATATATTGCTAGTCATTGGTTATATTGTTTATCTTTAGGCAATCAGTCAATGGCCAATATAGAGTACCAAGAAATAGATGAGAGCACTAGATGAATAGATGAGATAGTAGAGAGAATGTGAATAGATGAGCGAATAGAGTATAGATGAGAGCTAGTGGACATTGTACGTAAGACGTCGAGTAAATAGGCGATAGTAACAGTTGCATAACACGCGCACGTGGTGTTGGCAGTTAGGTGGAACTCACTACCTTTTCGCTGGCCATATTACGCACAGGTCTAGAGTTCCGATGTGATTCAAGATAAGAGCGAACTTCTAATAGCCGTTTGGATCATATTAATCCCTAAAGGGTGTAATAGGTGTTAGGGTACAACCAGCTCGTTGACCATGTGGGAATCCATAGATAGAGGAGACTTACGGAGGCCTTGAACAAACACTCACTAGTCCAGCAGAAGGAGTATCCGACGGAGAGTTCGTCCAAGACAAGAGAGTGTATATATATAAACAATTGCTCAACGTTCTAGAAGAATTCTAGAATAGTGGAGCGTCGATAACGGTATTCCCAAAACAACGCGAGAAACGATAGACAAGTATATTCAAGATATGGAAAATTTAATTACATAAATTACCAGATACATTATGAAATATTGTCATGCCAAATTAAGCCATATTGGATGGTTCAAGTGTGTGCATGTGTTAAGAGAAATTATAGATAGACAAAGATCATGTGCATGTATTTTATCACACATAAATATTTGATTTATGACAAGTGTAATTTTCTGTGTATATGACTGTTAACAAAGTGTACAAGCACTGTATAGAGTTAGAGCATCAAAATTTGGGGGTTTTTATGCAAGAACTCAGATCGTGACATACCCTAAGGAGGGTCGCAATGGGGTCAACTGAGATCGCGATGGGGTCTTGTACAGGTCACGACGGGCTCATGGGTTCAGGCAGACAAATCACGACGGGATCGTTTTAGGGTCGCGACGGGCTCTTCAGATCAGGCAGCAGATCACGACGACAGGCCCTGTCGTGATCAGATCGCTACAGAGGGCACTGTCGCGATGGCCCTTGTGAACGCGACCTATCGGGCCGTCGCGTTCACAGGGTCTGTGCTTGAGTATGACCAGGAAAAGACATTACATGGGATTGCGGGCCAGAACTTACCCTATTTGACACAGGGTGATTCAGAAAATCGTAACTAATTGTTCAAGCAATGAAAAATCATGAAACTAGATGCAAATTGATCTAGACATGTATGGGTACTTACAGTAAATAGGAATTTGAAAACAAACAGGGTTTAGACATGTTTTAGACATGAGTATTCATGATGAACATGAAACAGTACATAGTTGAGATCAATGATTAAATTTGCAAGATAAGATGAGTCAAAATTAGGGCTTTCAGGGGCAAAAGATGCCTAACATGCATTAGTTCTTACAGTAAAAATCTCGTGGCATGGGGTTGAGTATATAAAGAGGTCAAGAATTAAGAAGAGGGTTCGGGGACATGATGAGTACAGAACATGAAAAAGCAAGAACAAAAGATATGCTCGATGGAAAATTATGAAACCAAAGGGATTTCGTTCCTGATGGACGAAACATCCTACAGATGAATTTTCATGGTTTATGCTTGTGAGAATGCCTACCTTTGACTCATTTTGTCTTCTAGGGTTAAGAACTTGAAGAATGAAGGAAGAAGCTTTGAGCAGCCTTTTCCCCACAAATTTCTCTCCTCCTTGGCCTCTTCCTACATCCAGCAAACCCTTGGCACGAGCTAGGGCCGGCCATGAGGGTTTTAGAGGAGTATTTAAGCATCTCCCCATTCTATTTCCTATTATGACTCTAATTCCTATTTATTCCGAATTTCCTATTTCCCTCTCCCCTTTTTAGGCATGAGATCTCCTAATTTGGGTTAGGTTGGGACCCAAATTCGTGGCCAACCTATTTGGGTAGGTTTAGGAATCCAAATCTAACTCAAATTAGCTTTTTAATGCATTAAATACCCCTTTTCTATTTAAGTAATAATTTAGTTACGAATTTAGGGTATTTTCCTATTATTCTTCCTTTAAAAATCTCTATTTTGGCCCACTAATTTCTAATGGGTCCATTTAACAAAGCCCATTATTTCTTTTCATTTAATGGGTTTTATTTAATTCTCTTTTATTTGATTTTCTAATTAATTTAATTAGTTTTCTTTTTATATTTTTAATTTTTTTTTCGAAAAATCCAGGTTGCTACAATAGGCTCCCATGAATAGGGAGTTATGCAAGCATAGTGACAAGGCTAGTCATAGGCCTGAGGACTACTAAAAGGCACTGGGGAGATGCCTCCATTGCAGATGCCAGAACCATAAGATTTCTGACTGTCCGAGGATGAAAAATCAGGCACCGACAACACACTAGGGAGGACAGAAGCGTCATGGTAGGCTGCAGAGGCTACAAGAACCAACTACATCCGAGGAAGGTGGTGTGGTTGAAGGTACGCTCACTATCCTATCATGTTCCGCATTCGTTATATTTGATACGGGAGCTACTCATTCCTTCATATCACAAACATTTGCCGATATTCTACTTGTAAAACCCATTCCAATGAAATCTGAACTAGTCGTGACAACCCCTATTGGTCCTGGCACCAAACTTAGAAACCACTTTCCATCTAGTGAGGTGTTAATTGGAACTCAAAATTTACCGGCTAATTTAATATGCATGGACATGGAGGGTTATGATGTGAGACTAGGAGCAGATTGGTTATCTGAACATGGGATTAGTGTCAACTATAAGAAAAATAGAGTAACATTTAGTTTGCATCTAAAGCTAGTGTTCTCAAGAGATAGAAACCACAGGAGAGTATCCCTCATATCTGCACTACAAGCCAAGATGATGATGAGGAAAGTTTGTATAGCCTTTCTAGCTACTGTTGTCACCATGAAGGAGGAAACCCATATTGAGAACATCCCTATTCTCAGTGAGTACGTTGATGTATTCCTCGAAGACTTCCCAAGTATTCCTCCTGAGCGAGTGGTCGAATTTACAATTGAGTTGATCCCTGGAGCAGCACTAGTATCTAGGGTACCTTATTGAATGTCCCCCCGCAAAACTAAAGGAACTAAATGAACAACTGATGGAACTACTAGAGAAAGGGTTTATCCAACCAAGCACATCACCATGGGGTGCACCTGTTCTCTTTGTCAGAAAGAAGGATGGGTCGATGAGATTATGCATAGACTACAGACAGCTGAGTCAATTAACAATAAAGAACAAATATCCCTTGCCAAGGATCAATGAATTATTTGATTAACTCTCTTGAGCTCAGTATTTCTCTAAAATAGATCTCAGATCCAGCTATCATCAGTTGAGGATCAAAGGAGAAGATATACACTAGACAGCCGTCCGAAGTAGGTACGGGCATTATGAATTCATTGTTATGCCTTTTGGACTAACAAATACTCCTGCAGTTTTCATGCAGCTAATGAATAGTTTTTATCGACCATACCTCGACAAATTTGTTGTGGTGTTTATTGATGATATACTGATCTATTCCGAAACAAAAGAAGAACATAAAGAACATTTGAGGATTGCATGACAAATCTTGAGGGATAACAAATTGTATGCCAAGCTAAGTGTGAGTTTTGGCTAAAAGAGGTATCCTTTTTAGGCCATGTAGTAACCAAGGATGGTATTGCTATTGATCCATCAAAGGTTGAGGCTGTGCTGAAGTGGGAAAGACCAAAAAGTGTCATGGAGATCAGAAGTTTCCTGGGATTAGCAGGGTGTTACAAAAGATTCATAAAGGATTTCTCAAAGATCGTAGTGCCATTAGCCAAGCTGACAAGAAAGGGAAACCCATATGTGTGGACTAATAAGTGCGAGGAGAGCTTTAATAGCTTGAAGAAGTGTCTAACCTCTGCTTCTGTCCTCGCCCTACCCACTGAAGAAGGCGGATTTGAAATATATCCAGATGCTTCTAGAATAGGTCTAGGATGTGTTCTAATGCAACAAGGGAGGGTAATAGCATATGCCTCAAGACAACTAAAAACCCATGAAGCGAATTATCCAGTACATGACCTAGAATTAGCAGCCGTGGTGTTCACCTTAAAAATATGGAGGCACTACTTATATGGTGAACAATTTAAAGTCTATTATGACCACAAGAGCCTGAAATATCTCTTCTCACAGAAGGAACTCAACATGCGGCAAAGAAGGTGGTTAGAGTATCTTAAGGACTTTGACTTTTCCATTCAGTATCACTCTGGAAAAGCCAATGTGGTGGAAGACGCTCTAAGTAGACAGCCAGAAGCTTTGCTAGCTAGTATGATGCTGGGTGAATGGAAGTTGCTAGAATAATTTGCATGTCTGAATTTAGATATGGAGGAGAAAGAGGAACAAGTGATGGTTTCTAATATCAAGGTACAGTCCGATCTACTCACTGGAATCAAAGATATGTAAGGAGCAGATCCCTTCTTAGTCGATATTAAGGAGAAGTTAGAGCAAAGGCTGGATTTTTCTCTGACACATGATGGAAGAATGTTATTCCAAGGTAGAACATGTGTACCTGATCATGAGGAACTCAATAAGAAGCTGCTACATGAAGCCCATCAGTCAAACTACACAATCCATCCAGGATCGACAAAAATGTACCAAGACTTAAAAAGATCTTATTGGTGGCCGAATATGAAGGGGGATGCGGGTGACTGTGTGGCACATTGTTTAACATGTCAGAAAGTTAAGGTTGAGCATTTCTGACTTGTTGGTGGATTGCTATAACTGGAAATCCCAGAATGGAAGTGAGATAGTATTAGTATGGATTTTATCATGGGACTACCCAGGTCTAGAGGAGGTTTAGACGCAATATGGGTGATAATAGACAGATTGACTAAGTCAGCTCATTTCTTGCCAATGAAGAGCACGTGGACAGTAGATGTGTTGGCGGCACACTATGTCAAAGAAGTGGTTGGATTGCATGGGGTTCCATCCACTATAATATATGATTGGGATCCTAGATTCACCTCACACTTCTGAAAGGGGTTACAAGCAGCACTGGGTACCAAATTAAACTTTAGCACTGCCTTTCATCTACAAATGGATGGACAAACTGAAAGAACAAATCATGTCACGTCTCGAGAATTACGCAGCGGATAACATTCGAAGAAGTAAAGTTGATATTCTGAGACGTGAATAGTCATAAAATAAGCCTCTAGCTAGCAAGCACTAATTGTGTATCAACACATCATAATAATAGGGCCCAAATAATGAACACGATTAAACTTGTATTCAAATCTCAAACTCATTGTTTCAAAATGGAACTAATACAACTCTTTATTGTTGAATGACAGGACTAGACTTAATAAAAGGAAAAGTACATAAAATCTCACTTCCTACTACATTGTTCTAACACTCATTCTAACTATGGATATAACACATAAGTTGGAACGTTGTTCACTCAGACACATTCCCATCCTCGACTTGTTCTTCTTCATGAACTTCATAGTCACCTAGAAGGATAAAAGTAGGGAATGAGCAAACTAGCCCAGTAGGATTTATATCTCAATGTGTGGGCAATGATATAAGTGATTATCAATTTGGAACTAGGTAAGCATGATTAACAAGATATGTATGTGCGAATAAAACTCATTAAACACGTTACATGAACAAGATAGACTGAATGATCATGATAGAGCAAGATCTAGAATGATATAACGAGCAAGAGCTATCAATAGAGTGGCATGTAACAAGCATGCAAGATATCACTTAATTGCAATAATTGTAGGATGGCCATATCACGCAAGCAAGCAAGCACGAGCACGATCATGTAACACTAATCAAGCATGAAGACACTAATGTACACCAAGGAAAGATCCACCTTGAAATGCACAATAGGACACGTGTATATGGTTATTGTATCTAGATTCAACATGCAAGTACTCCCAGCACAGATGCAACGCCAGTAATCATTATGCCCTATGGTTAACAATTTGTTTATGACTCTCCATCATTGGGGCTAGACTGGAGCCCTTAGACACTCGTCGTGTCTGGTCATCATCTCACTATTTTCAAATGTAGATACCCACAGTCATTCATGGCCAATAACAAGAGTTTCAAGATGTGAGCAATTTTAATGTCATGTTCATGATGATGATGTCAATTAACAAGTAATGTGAACATGGTTTCATGATAACAATAGTCAAGAGATAATTTCGGCAACATAACGATGTGATCTATACTTTAGTTATCTCTTACCTTAATCACTTAAGGTTAAATCATAAATCACACTCACGAGAACAAGATAAGAGAGGAAGTGCACTCTATCTCTAGGGAAATTCAGTGGTACAATCTTACTCAACCCTCTAGAAGTCAGGTTAGAGAATGCACAGGAGAGAAGTTCCATACGACCTGAAGATGCTCTCTCTCTAACCTTCTAGAGAGAGAAGCTCTGGGGAGGGGGTTCGCAGGAGGTCTCCAGTAGCTCCTCTACCGCCCTTCTGGCGGTGGGTGGAGCTTCTCTCCTGTGCTGTGGAGGGATTCTTCGCTCCTCAGACTTCTTCCCTGTTGGGGAGTTCTCCTCTGAGGGGCTGCCACCGGCTGGAACTCCTCCAGCTGGGGTCTACTATATCCCTCTACATCTCCTTTTCTGTTCCTGGTTTGATGGCTATGGAGTCCATGGTGAGCAAGGTTCAGTCTTCTTCATCCAGAGGTCGGATGTTGCAGCGAGAAGGTGGTGATCTGAAGACAAGGCGCTCGACTTCCAGAGTTTCCCAGGTTCGTAGACCTTGGTCTTCACTCTTTGGTGCTTCGGGGGCAGGAGGCCTTCAGGATTCAGGTTCGGCACTTGAGTTTATAGAGCCGATTCTTCTTGATGATAAGAAGTTTGCCGTGTTTAATGGGGAGGATGCTAAGGAGTTGCAGGAGGCTTGGAAGTTTGCACTAATGGGATATTGTATTGGACTTCGGCCCCTATACAATGCTCTGCGTGCCTTCATCCTTAATGTTTGGAAACCTAAGGGGGATATGGAGCTTTTGATGCGAGAGGAAGGTTTTTTCTTAGTGGTTTTCAATCAGGAGGAAGATCTTCAGAGAGTTCTGGATGGGTTCTGGAGTATTCGAGGCCATCCTTTGGTTCTTCGACGATGGAATCCGGAGCTTCAGATGGAGAAGGAGTTGCTCTGCAGTCTACCGATATGGGTCAGATTCCCAGGACTGCCTCTTCGATGGTGGACCGTCAAGGGACTCAGCAAACTCGCTAGCATACTTGGAAAACCTTTACGTATGGACTCCCTTACGGCTAATAGGAAGAGACTCCACTTTGCTCGGGTTTGTGTTCTAGTTGATGTTGATACTGAATTTCCCTCCACAGTTGATATCATGAATGAAGATGGTAGTTTTGATACGATCTCGGTGGAGTATGAGTGGAAGCCTGTGCTATGTACCGAGTGCAACTCCTTTGGCCATGCTATGGGAGAATGTCGATCAGAGGTCAGGTACCAAAAGAAAGTCTGGAGAATAAAAAATTAGAATGTTTCAAATGATGTTCCTGCTGATGCTTCGATGTTGCGTGACTTGCAAACTCCTGGTTCTTCCGTGTTACTTCGTGATAATTCCGCTGGCAATATGTTACAACGAATGAGTGAGGATTTCAATGGCGGTGAATCTTTGCAAGATACTATTCCTATACCTATGGATTCTCATATCCAATGTAAGGGAAGTGGTGAGGCTGTACCCGGCCACTATGAACAAAGGACGAAGGATATTGTGATAAGGAAAGAGGATGGTTTTGGTCGAATGGAAGGAAGTAATCAAGGTGTGTCTGGCAATCAGCTCTCTTCCAATCCCATTATGCATGGCAGGTTATATGAAGTGGAAATGCATAGACATGGAAAGAATATTGAGTTACCACAAAATGTTGATTGTGATATTGATTATTCTATGTCTACTGTTCTAAGTATGGCCATTCCAAGGATAGAGCGAGCTGTTGAGGGGCGCACTCCAAATGAAGGAAACACAGCAAATAGATTTGCCGCCCTGCAAGATTTGAATACGGACTCATATGATGCTATTATTTCCAGCAAAAGTAACTCAAATCTCGGCCAAAAAAGCAATGGAGGGAAGGTACAACCTGGATGTGAAATCTCCATGCAACCCCATGCAACGTTACCAGGTATGTCTATGGGCTCTAAGATGGATAAGCTTCAAGCTAGGATCCGATCTCTATCTAAAGGTCAATTATGAAAATCATCTCTTGGAATGTAAGAGGTCTCAACAAATATGTGAATAGAATGAGTGTTAAGCAGTCTATTCTCAAGTCTAATGCGGAGGTTGTTGTTTTAGTTGAAACCAAAGTTAGCATGGAAAGAATGGTAAGCCAAAGATTATCTATTGCCCCTCATTTAAACATGCTTCATAACTACAATGAGAGTCCGAGAGGGCGGATTTGGGTTCTCTGGAATGGGACTACAGTCCATATGAATTGTGTCAAAGCTACTAATCAACTCATTCATTTGGATTGCACTGAATTGCACTCTGGGAAGATGTTCAACTTGACTGCTGTGTATGGTTCTAATCTAGCTCATGAAAGGAATTATCTTTGGCAAGATATTTCATGTCTCTCCACCTCTATTTCCTTACCTTGGATTATTGTTGGGGATTTCAACTGTGTTCACTTTCCCGATGAGAAGATTGGTGGTAGAAGGCTGACTTCTTCTCTCCTAAGAGATTTTAATCATTGCATTGATCACTCCGGCCTTATTGATTTAAAAAGTGTTGGAAACACTTTGTCTTGGAGTAATCGGTCTCTAGGTGCTAGAAGAATTGCCTGTACACTTGATCGAGCCTTGATTAACCAGTGCTGGCTTGATAAATACCCTGAAAGCTATGTGTCCTATGGTGATAAACTCCACTCTGATCATTCTCAACTTACCATTTTTACTGAAGAACTTGTTGCTGGGGGCCCTAAACCATTTAAGTTCTTTACTATGTGGACTCAGCATGAGACTTTTTTCACTACTGTTGAAAAGGCCTGGAATATTCAAGTCTATGGCACTCCCATTTTTACTCTCTGTCAGAAGCTTAGGGCTGTCAAGGCGGCTTTGAAGGTTTGGAATCGGTCTGACTTTGGTATGATCTATCGAAAAGTGGAATGTGCTATTTCAGATCTTCATACAGCTCAGGCGGATTTAGATGCTGATCCTTTGAATGCTAAATGTGTTGAGAAGGAAAAGAAAGCCCGAGATAATTACCTTCATTGCTTGCGCATGGAAACATCTTATGCTAAGCAAAGAGCCATGCAGCACTGGTTAACTCAAAATGATGATAACACCAAATTTTTCTATGCAAGTATTAAAGGAAGAAGAATGTTGAATACTATCAGAAGTTGTAAATTGCCAGATGGAAGTGTCACTGATGAAATGCAGATGATTAAACAACATGCTATTACCTTCTACTCTAATCTTCTTAATCAGCAACAACAAGTTGACGAGCCTGTTTTCCAAGCTACTAACACGCTTTCCGAAGCTGATAAGATCAGAATTATGAGGCCTTTCACAGATTCGGAAATTACAGATGTTGTCATGACTGCCCCAAAGAACAAAAGCCCAGGTCCTGATGGTTTTCCTGCTGATTTCTTTCAGATTTGTTGGCATATTGTGGGAAAGGATGTTCTTGCTGCTGTTCACTATTTCTTTAAGGGGGGTGCTTGGCTCAGACAGGTAAACCATACCTTCATTTCCCTTATTCCGAAGAGTGAAAATGCAGACTCTTTTGATCAGGTTCGACCTATATCTCTTTGCAATTTTCTGTACAAGATTTTTACAAAACTGATTGCTAATCGCATGCAAGAGTTTATGCCAAATATCATTAGCAAAAATCAGTCTGCTTTTATTAAGGGGAGGAAGATTCAGGAAAGCATTCTACTGGCCAATGACCTTGTGAGAGACATTCACTCTAAACATCGTGGTAACATAATCTGTATGAAGGTTGACTTGAAGAAGGCCTTTGACTCTGTGCAGCGTAGTTTCATATTTATCATCTTGAGAAAAATGGGATTTCCTGAGCAGTGGATTAAG
Organism: Colocasia esculenta; assembly: GCA_014218235.1. NCBI lineage: Eukaryota > Viridiplantae > Streptophyta > Magnoliopsida > Alismatales > Araceae > Colocasia > Colocasia esculenta. The sequence goes on from CM024766.1 coordinate 79,303,791, forward strand.
TGGATTGAGATTCTCACTAATTCAGCATCGTTTTCAGTTATGCTTAATGGAAGCCTCTTTGGCTTCTTTCATTCCTCCAATGGAATCCGCCAAGGAGATCCTCTATCTCCTTACCTGTTCTGTCTTGCAATGGAAGGGCTTTCTATGATCATAAACAAAAAATTGAGAGATGGTTTACTGCATGTTCCTACTTTTGGGGAATGCAAATTGTCTCACCTGATTTTTGCAGATGATTTATTGATATTTATCAAGCCTCAAATCTCATCTGCTAGATGCATAACTAGCATTCTTGATGAGTTCCACAGATATTCGGGATTGCAGTTAAACTCTGAAAAAAGCAGGATTTTTATTGGTGCTAAGGTTCAGTCACGGGGTCCCCTTATTGATGCTATGAAAGTTCAGGAAGGAACTCTACCATCCACTTACTTGGGTCTGCCATTGTTCTCTACCCGGCTTACTAGTCTCCATTGTATTCCAATCATCAAAAAAATCTCAAGACGTATTGCTTCATGGAAAACTCGGTTTCTCTCTAAAGCAGGTCGTCTGGAATTGATCCGTTCGGTCTTGAACTCTTATGCACTCTATTGGGCAGTCTCATTTCTCTTGCCCAAGAGCTTGATTGGTGAAGTTGAAAGGCTAATGAGGAACTTCTTTTGGCATGCCTCTGGTGACTACAAGCCCTTTCATCTTGTCAAATGGGAGCATATTTGCAGACCTAAGGAAGAGGGGGGACTTGGCCTTAGGCGGCTAGCTTTATGGAACAGTGCTGCAATAACTATGCAATTTTGGAGACTTCTCACTAATCATGACACTAAGTGGAACCAATGGGTAAGGAATAGATATCTCAAATCGGCGTCAATTTGGACAGTGAATTCTAAACCTTACCATTCCCATGCATGGAAAGGTATGTTACAAGCTAGAGATTGGATCCAAGCTCATGTGTCTTACAAAATTGGTAATGGTAATTCTATAAACTTATGGGAAGACCCTTGGATAAATGGGGAATCGATTAACTCTTTGGGTGGTACTTATATCAGAAATCTCACTGGTCTCCCCTTGAATGCCACTGTTAGTTATCTCATTCAGGATGGAAGATGGTGTCTACCTCCTCCCACTTCTACTGAAATGTTAGATATTTGGCCGAAAATCCTAAGCATTCCTATTTCTGGAAACTCTGAAGATAGCATTGTTTGGAGGCACAATAACGGAACTATCAGCAGCAAGAACTTTTATGATATGAGAAGAACCACTTATCCAATAGTTCCATGGTTTCATATTGTTTGGAAGAGGCCTACAAGTCAAAAGCAGTCCCTTCATGCGTGGCAGGTCATCATGAACGGTATTCCATCCTTTAACAAGCTTCAACAGCGTGGCATGCAAGGTCCTAATATTTGTGTCTTATGTAAACAGCAAGGTGAGGACATCAACCACATATTCTTAACTTGCACGTTTAGTTCTTGGATTTGGATCCAACTTTTAAACAGATTGGATATCCATCGCCGGCCAAAAGACATAGTCATACATGAGAGTGAAAGTTTGACAAAGGAATTCCATGACTCTGGTGCTGGTAGGAGTGTGGCTTTTGCCACATTTCGAGCTGCTCTGTGGTGGATTTGGAAGGAGAGATGCTCAAGGATATTTGACAACAAGCAACGGAGTTGTATGCAAGTTCTCATATCTATTCTTCTGGATATCCGCAATGTTACTGAATTCCACATTCAGAAGACTACCTCTTCCCCGAAGACTAATAAGATCCTTAGAAATCTCATCATCCAGAGGATCTAATTAGCTTACAGGTCTCTCTGTTGTTTTTTGGTGTTTTGACTCTTCTTTGTCAGTCTAGTTTCTTCTATGAATCCATTCCTATCGGCCTGTGATAGAATGGACTTTCTTTGTACATATTCCTTTTGTCATATTTAATACAAAATCCGGTATTACTTACCAAAAAAAAAAAGAAATTCAGTGGTACAATAAACTCGGTCTCCATGTGGGAATCTACAGAGTACGGAGAATTACGGAGGTCTTAAGAGAAATGTCACTAGACTGCCGATATGGAATGACTGGCCATGAGTTTCGAATCCCTCAAGAAAGGGCTGCCTATAAGTGCAAGTGTGTAGTGTAGTAAGTGTCTCAATCCACATTCCACCAGTTTAAAACAACGTGGAAAGCAAGTAACATGATGACATAAGATTGAAACATGCACTTAACTAGACATGATTTGCAGTATTTTAGGATAGAAATTATTCACTTTAACAAGCTAGGAGGACAAGATGAGCAATCAATAGTTTTCAAGAATTAGATCATATCATTAAAGAGTAAATAGAATAAACATTCATGTTGTTATGGCTTTTTCATGGGTTAGTAGGTTTTAAGCCGTTAAACATACTACATACACTTAACGGAACCATGACATGCAAACCTTAAACTTTAGACCATGTAAAACAGGTCTCCTGTAGACCTTGAAATCCGCAACAGACACAGTCGTCGCATTTAAGAAGATAGTACACGGTTCAGAAACATGAGTATTATGCAAAAGATCAAATCACGACTGTCTCGACTGTCGCCTTCATGTTCAAAACGCGACGGTCCTGTCTGTCACATTCATAACATGACAGGCATCATGTCACAATCACCCTTGAATCACGACGTATCAACACGTCGCGTTCAAGAGGTGTTTTCAAAATAATAATATAAAATTAGGATGAAAACCACGAGCGGGAAAACGGTCTAAATCGCGACGTGAGGCTACGTCGCGTTCATGCATGTCACAGAAACCCACACGGAGCACAGTTTGAGGTGTTAGACCTGTCAAGTCAAAGGCAAAATCGTGACGTCGGGTACGGTCGCATTTCAGTTGAACGTGGCAGTATTGTACATCACGTTCATGCAATGAAGAACACGACGTTTGGTGTTGTCGCGTTTCATGTTCTTGCCCGAAACGATGAAAACTGCACAATGATACATACAACATTTATATATCATGACCTAGGGCTCTTAGGACAAAAGTGTGAACATGAAACTTGTTGGGAACATGGAGTAGAAGAGAACTATGGCTTTGGTTTCATGGAAATTGGCCTCAGGATGCATGAGAAACGACATGAACATGAAATGCCCTAAGCATGCACGACTTCGGGAAAACACTTAATACATCATGCATGCTCGATGAAAATTAGGGAAAACAGGTGCATATGAAAGTAGACTCGAAGAACTACTCGATGGTATGTGATTTGATTAGGTTTGGCTCGAGATAACCTACCTTTGACTGAGATTAAGAGAAGCCTTCTACAGGTCGATGTAAAACGTAGGTGGGGAAGAAGAGCTCTGGTTGGGGGCGATTTCCTCCACCTCTGGTGCTCAAGAGCTGCTCCCCATGACCCCAACTAATGGTAAACTCATCCCCAAGGGTTTAGTGACGAGTATATAAAGATCTAGGGTTGTTTAGGGGTCCTAATGCAACTAAGAAAGAAGGCTTGCGGTTTTAGCATGAACCCTTCCATGTTTTGATGATTTCTCACCCAATTAGAGTGTGTAAGGCTTTAGGAAGGTTTATACCATGGTGAGGCACGAAATTGGGTTGCTAAGTAAGGCTAATTGCATTGGGATTTGCCCTAATTGCCTCTTCCTATTTTCAGCTCAATTAGGGTTACAAATTTCTATGTATTTTCTTGCTTGATTTTATCCTTGGGCCAAAAGTTGTCCATTGGCCCAAATCTGATTATGGGTTGTCAATACATGTTGTTTGAAGCCTATCCATCATTTTGTATTTAATTTATGGTCACATTATCCACCCATGATAATGGTTTTCCGACTTTGTTTTCTAATTATGGTAATTAGTCACCATGCATCATAAACTTGGCAAATCGGATTTTTGTCGCATGAATTTCATTATGGAACATTTAGGAATATTGTTCAGGGTTGAACTATAATTTTTACGGAATTTTCCGATGTGTTCTTGCACATACGATAACGGTACGTATGTTTCTACTATTTCGATAATGTGGAAATTTACAATTTCCATGTATTTAAAAATTTTAAATTACTGAATTTTCCGGGGTGCTAGACCCCCCCCCCCCCCCCCCCCCCCTTATGAGAATTTGATCCCCAAATTCATAGATCGAATTCATAGTACAAGTGAGGTGTACTTACTTGTGAACAACTCTTGATATCTCTTGCGCATCGCTTCCTCCGTCTCCCACGTATCATCTTCTTCCAGGCATTGATTCCATCTAACCCTTACCAGTGGGATGACCTTGTTTCTCATTTGGCATAGTTCCTGGCCCACGATCTCACTTGGCCTTTCCTGATAGGTTCCATCTTTGTTGAACTCTAGAAGTTCATATTCTATGACGTGATAAGGACCACGTACATATTTCTTCAACATTGATATGTGGAACACATTGTGTATTCCATTTGTGGTGGTAACGCCAGATGGTATGCAACCTTGCCAACTCTTTCGAGGATTTTGAAAGGACTAATGAATCTTGGTGATAGCTTGCCTTTAATTCCAAACCTTCTAATTCCACGGCCTGGAGACACTTTTAAGAACACATGATCACCAACCTGAAATTCCAGGTCTCTCCTTCTATTGTCTGCATATGCCTTTTGCCTATGTTGTGCTACTGCCATTCTTTCTATGATAAGCTTTACCTTCTGTAGTTTCCCTTATCATCTCTGGTCCTAGCAATTGTTTTTCACCAACTTCATACCAGCAGATTGGAGATCGATAGCTCCTACCATAAAGTGCTTCAAATGGTGCCATTTGAATGCTGGCTGATAATTGCGCTGTTATTGATGATAATCATGTTATTTTATTATCTTATGGTCCTTAATTTCACACAAACTCATTGTCACTTTATTACAAAAAATGATAATTGATTAAATCTCTATTGTGTTGTATTTGCAGGATTAATGGGCCAAGAAATAAAGTGTCAAATGGGCCAATGGATTGGATTGAAGCAAGAGAGAATAAAAGAGAGATTCTATTAATTTTTTAAAACACTTTCTTATTTTTAAAAATCTCCTCTCCTATTTTCCAAAAATCTCTCCTTCCTTTCTTCTCTCCCCCTTCCTCTCTTTCTCTACTATTTTATAAACCCTCCCCCTCTCTCTCTCATTCCCGATTCTCACCCTCTTTCTCTCTCTCTCTTTCCTCCGCACACACCCTCCCTCTTCTTCTTCTCTTCTTCTTCCGCTCCCGGTTTCTCTCTTCTCGCACAGCAGAGCAGCAACAGGCCGCGTGCAGGCCCACCTGTGCGCCAACCCGCGCCAGCAGCCGCCCAGCCCGCCCGCCTGCTGCCCCGCGTGCCTGCGCACCTGGCTGTCCCGCACCCGCGCGCCCCAGCACCCCAGCGCCCCAGCCCGCCTGCCAGCGCCGCCCAACGCGCCCTGCCCGCCTACCAGCGCCGCCCAGCGCGCCCTGCGCCCCGCGTGCCCCCCTACCGCGCCCCTCTCGCGCCCTCTACGTGCATGCATGCACATAGAGACGCAAGAGTCGCCTCTCTCGTCTCGCGCTCTCTCCTCTCTCTCTCTCGTTTCTCTCTTCTCTCTCTCTCTCTCTCTCTCTCTCTCTCTCTCTCTCTCTCTCTCTCTCTCTCTCTCTCTCCTCTCTCTCTCTCCTCTCTCTCTCTCTATTTTCTCTCTCTCTCTCTTCTCTCCTCTCTCTCTCTCTTGTTTTCTCTCTCTTTCATCTCTCTCTTTTCTCTCTCATCTTTTATTCTCTCTCTCTCTTTGGTTCTCTCTCTCCTTTCTCTATCTAATTTCCAGATTTTCTTAGGATAGTTGAGGATTTATTTGGTTTAGTATAAAACAGTCTTTGTTGATCATTTTGTTTAGTGGAATGCAATTTCAGATCTTTGTCTCTAATCCACTTTTTATCTCTTTCTCTATTTACTTAGTTTAATTAGTTTAGTTTTATTTAATGCAACTTAGTTTAAATATTACCACATTATTTTCTTAAATAAAACCCCAAGGTTTTTAACTCTAAAATCTAGTTCCCCGTGGATTCGACTCGGCTCTCACCACTTAACTATTGTTAAAATCGTTAGTGTAAGCCGATAATTTTGAGATTGCTAGTCACGTGTTTAACGACGCATTCGTGGGCTATCAATTTTTGGCGCCGTTGCCGGGGAATTAGATTTTTAGTTTTGATAATCTTAGTTTTCTCTTGTATATATTCAGGCTAACTTTTTCTTTCTTTTTGTAGGTATCAAATAAAGGGTGAAAAATCCTGAAAATTGTAAAATTGAAGAATCTGTCAGAAATCTGTCACTAAAAGGGAGATCTGTAAGTAAAAGGGGCTGTTTTGGAAAACAAATCCGAAAATTGCACACAAAAAATCAGAAAAAAATGGTAAGTGAGGTGAGTTTCCTTCTTTCTCTCACTCTTTCTATTTGTTTTACTTTCCAAAAGAACGAGGGATTGCGTTGGAGGTAAGTACCCTTAAAACCCTCTTGATTGAGTTTTCTTTTTTTTAGTTGCCATGTTTAGATAATTCATTAAAAAAAAAAAGATCAATCACTTGAATCCAATAAAAGATGTCATGTCAAGATTAGAAACCTTCCATCTTTAGGACATGCATCATTTAGATTTCCATCTTTAGGTGATTTTCCTTTTGAAAAGTTTCCTTTCTTGTTGAAGATTGCGGGAGGCAAGGTGAGAATCTCAACTTTCTTAAAAGCATGATCATGCATTGCCATGCTTGCATAGAACCCCTTGCTTGATTTTGTGGTGTGCACATCATTTCTAAAATATTTTAAGGGTAGTTTCCTTAACAAGATAAGGTGGAGATTTGATCACCCTTCCTTAGCCCATAAACTACAACTTCCTGCATCTTTTGCAGTCCCAAGCCCAATAAAAGAAAGTAGAAACTTGACCTAGGGTTCGCTTTGAGACTTAGGCCCACTTGGGCCCACTATCAAGTTTGGAGACTGGTGTCTAAGGCTAGAGGTTTATTGGCAAACGCTTAAGTGGACAAGTGGTTACTTAATTAGGTCCCTGTGAGAGCAGGGGGAACCTCCCACTTTCCCACCTCTTACCTGGCCAGTTAACGAGCTTGAGAGTGGATTTGAGTTAGGCCTCAGTTGATTAGTGATAAATCAAATGTTTATGTCCTAAGGAACCATAGGTGTCATAGGATTAATTGTTTGCTAACTTATTTGAAAATACAAAAAAAATCAGATATTTCAAAAAAAAAAATAAAAATAAATAAAAAAGAGATTTATGTGGGTTGACAATCATGGTTATGAAATTGGCACTTCAATTAGACAAATTGGATCAGCCCACTATGGTATGCACTCTCAACCTCACCCACTTTATCCATCAAACTCTACTTACCAGTCCAATGGATCCAAATGGACTCAAGCCCATCTGATTCATGGTCACCCAATTAAAGATCACATGTATGATTCAGGGTGGAGGAAATATGTTGACCCACTTTATATCTCATCACCTCCCTCAACCCAAGAACAGACCCAAACCTTTCAAGTGTTATCCACACCCACTCCTTACTCAAAAGTTGACCAAGGTGTCTCCCCTGAAAAATTGAGTTTACTCTATCAAGATCCTCAAGGGGAAATTCAAGGACCCTTTCTAGGTGCCGAAATCATATCATGGTTCGATCAAATTTTTTTTGGCATTGATCTACCTGTGTGCTTAACAAATGCTCCTGAAGGCACACCCTTCCAACCACTTAGAGAAGTAATGCCACATTTAACACTTAGAGATCAACCTATTCTGGCCCAAGCCCAAAGTCCACCTATCCACAACTTTCAACATTGGGCCCAATGCCACATTGACATTCATGACAAAAGCCATCATGAGGGACATGTATATCCACAGTCCACTTATACTTCTCCCCCACAATCAGGTCTATTTGATGATCAATTTGGGCAATTTATGCAAAAATTCCATGATAACCAACAAGTCTTTGAGCAAACATTCGCCCATAAACAACAAGAATTAGAGCAATCCTTTGTCAAAACTGACCTCCTGATTGCTCAACTCATAGAAATCAAAAGGAGTAAAGATGGCCAATCACCATGTCAACCCATTGACAATCATGAACATCATTATCTTGATTGTGACCAACAACTTGATTCTCAAATTCCATTCGAAACTTCTCAGTCCAATATGATTGTGGACATGCCCACTTAGAAAATAAGAGATAATATTAATGAGTCAAATCAAGAGGAGATGGGTGCCGCTAAAAATCAATCCATACTCTTGGCCCAACTTGAAACTGATCATCAAGAAGACTCCATCCATAATGTCATACTTGAGGAAAACTCTAGTGAGTTAGCTGAACTCAAGTTGGGGGGAGACGAAAAAGAATGTCATCTAGATGTTGGGCCCAAGTTTGATGTGACATTGTTTCAAGTGGGTGACAAAGAAGAAGTGAGTGTGGAGAAAGAGCTGGGTGTAATCATCAATCATTCTGATTGGGTAAGAGATGAATTAGCAATTCTGCCTAAAGTCCACATTGACTGGGTCTCTCTTGATGTTGAGAAAGTACCTCACCCTAACCTTGGCAAATCCAACATGTTCATGGACATGCTATCACTAGCTGATTGGTCAACTACACTTGAAGCTTTTAAGCATCCTTGTGTTGAAGGTCATATCCATTTCATTCCAGATCATGCTACTATTTTTGACACAAGTCAGCCTGTGGAGTTCAAACAATCCTCTGAGCATTCAACTCAATCTGACCTGAACATCATGAAAGAGGATCTGAAAATAGAAGTTGTGGGTGAAAATGGAGAAAATAATAAAGTCCGCATTGATGTGTTTAACACATATAAAGATCTTAAGTGTGCAAATGAAAATTTCTTAATTGAAGATATGATCTTGAGTGTCTCAATTTCTTTATCCTTTACTGATCTACTAAGTACATTTGGAACACTTGACCCACCATGGCTGGTGATGCCTTACAAAGAAAAAATTTGGCATCAATTGATTGGGGGTGTTACGTGACCCTGTTACCCCCATGTGTCTGGCTGAAGACATTAAACTTAGCGCTTGTTGGGAGGCAACCCAATATTTTTAGAAAAATTGATTTCTCTTGATTTAGTTTTTATTTTGTGTCTTAGGTGTTTGCTGGCCACTATTCTTTGATGAAGCTAGTGTGCAACCACCCGCATGTAATCATCAGGTTGCATCTCTCCTTTCTTAACTTACATTGGCTTTATTCTATTGTCATTACTTTTATGCCATTGAGGACAATGTCATTTAAGTTGGGGGGAGAGATAAGTTGTATTTCAAATTTTTGTCCCTAACATTGTGCTTCATGTTTCATATTTCATGCAAGATTTTTTTTTTTTTTTTTTTTAGCTTGACTCGTAGTATGTACTTGTGAAGGTGGTGAGTTGAAGGGGTGAGTTAACTAGTTATGTTACAGTAAAGTATTATTTTGAGCTATTCAAATGGATGATGAGAGTTTTACCGAACATTTAGATTGATTGATTGATATTCTACATTCCTATTGATGACCAATCGTGGGGAAAAAGCTACCTGCCTACAAACAAATGTGAAAATGTATGGAGTAGTGAAAAAAAAAAGAAAAAAAAAGAAACATGGAAAATGCCCCTGATCTTAGTAACCGGGCCTGTGGCTCCTAAGGTAAGAGTTAAGGCTCGCGTCAAACGGTGAAGGGAAGTGCAGCACCATGTAAATGAAAAGAAAAAAAAAAGAGAGCATGAAAAAAAGAATTAGGCGGAGTGAAAGCTACCTGTAATTCGAGGATCGAATTTAAGGAGTGTAGAGTTGATACCATCCTTGAGTGATAGGTAAAAAGCACATGCATCCTCTTTTTGATGCTCAAACATTGAACAAAAAGTCATGAAATTTTGTGTGTATCTTGAGGAACTGTCTAATGACATGAACTGACATATTTGCCTTTGACACTCTCAACTGGAACTTGAAATACTTATGATCAAGCATCATTCTTATTTCCTTGTCATGAAGTATGATGTTTTGAACTCTTGTTTGTCCCAATTATTCACTTGTGTGCATTGCTAAGGGACAAGTAATGAGTAAGTTGGGGGTGTGATAATTGCGCTGTTATTGATGATAATCATGTTATTTTATTATCTTATGGTCCTTAATTTCACACAAACTCATTGTCACTTTAATACAAAAAATGATAATTGATTAAATCTCTATTGTGTTGTATTTGCAGGATTAATGGGCCAAGAAATAAAGTGTCAAATGGGCCAATGGATTGGATTGAATCAAGAGAGAATAAAGGAGAGATTCTATTAATTTTTTAAAACACTTTCTTATTTTTAAAAATTTCCTCTCCTATTTTTCGAAAATCTCTCCTTCCTTTCTTCTCTCCCTCTTCCTCTCTTTCTCTACTATTTTATAAACCCTCCCCCTCTCTCTCTCTCATTCTAGATTCTCACCCTCTTTCTCTCTCTCTTTTTCCTCCGCACACACCCTCCCTCTTCTTCTTCTCTTCTTCTTCCTCCCTTTTCTTCCCCTCCCGGTTTCTCCCTTCTCGCACAGCAGAGCAGCAACAGGCCGCGTGCAGGCCCACCTATGCGCCAACCTACGCCAGCAGCCGCCCAGCCCGCCCGCTTGCTGCCCGGCGTGCCTGCGTACCCGGCTGTCCTGCGCCCGCGCGCCCCAGTACCCCAGCGCCCCAGCCTGCCTGCCAGCACCGCCCAGCGCGCCCTGCCCGCCTGCCAGCGCCGCCTAGCGCGTCCTGCGCCCCGCGCGCCCCCCTGCCGCGCCCTCTTGCGCCCTCTACGTGCATGAATGCACGTAGAGACGCAGGAGTCGCCTCTCTCCTCTCGCGCTCTCTCTCCTCTCTCTCTTTTCTCTCATTTCTCTCATCTCTCTCTCCTCTCTCTCCTCTCGTGCTCTCTCTCCTCTCTCTCTTCTCTCTATTTTCTCTCTTCTCTCTCTTCTCTCCTCTCTCTCTCTCTTGTTTTCTCTCTCTTTCATCTCTCTTTTTTCTCTCTCATCTTTTATTCTCTCTCTCTCTCTCTCTTTGGTTCTCTCTCTCCTTTCTCTATCTAATTTCCAGATTTTCTTAGGATAGTTGAGGATTTATTTGGTTTAGTATACAACAGTCTTTGTTGATCATTTTGTTTAGTGGAATGCAATTTCAGATCTTTGTCTCTTTGTCTCTAATCCACTTTTTATCTCTCTATATTTACTTAGTTTAATTAGTTTAGTTTTATTTAATGCAACTTAGTTTAAATATCACCACATTATTTTCCTAAATAAAAACCCAAGGTTTTCAACTCTAAAATCTAGTTCCCCATGGATTCGACTCGGCTCTCACCACTTAACTATTGTTAAAATCGTTAGTGTAGGCCGATAATTTTGAGACTGTTAGTCACGTGTTTAACAACGCATTCGTGGGCTATCACTGGCCTGATAACTGTTGTTGTAGGCAAACTCCACAAGAGGTAAGTGTTCATGCCAACTACTTCCAAAGTCTAGAACACAGGCTCTAAGAATATCTTCAATCACCTGGTATGTTCTCTCCATCTGTCCATCAGTTTGCAGATGGAAAGCCATACTAAAATTCAATTTAGATCCAAAGGAATAGTGTAGTCCTTTCAAAAAATGGGATGTAAACCTAGGGTCTCTATCAGACACGGTAGACACTAGTACCCCATGTAGTCCAACAATTTCCTTCACATATAAAGCAGCTAGAACATCAACTGTCCACTTATTTTTAACTGGCAAAAAGTGAGCGGACTTGGTTAGGTGTTTGACAATCACCCATATTCCATTGAAACCACCCCTAGATTTAGGCAGTCCAAAAATGAAGTCCATCCCTACACCTTCCCATTTCCATGCCGGGATTTCTAGGGGTTTAAGTTTACCTGCAGGCCGCAAGTGTTCTGCTTTGATTTTCTGGCAGGTTAAGCATCTGGCGACATAATCCAACACATCCCTTTTCATATTTGTCCACCAAAAACTTCTTTTCAAGTACTGGTACATTTTAGTAGTTCCAGGGTGGATGGTATACCTGGTCTTGTGAGCTTGATCCATAATGATCTTCTTTGTTTCCCCATGGTCGGGTACACAGACTCGGCCTCAGAATAGCAATCTTCCATCTTCTGGAAAAATCTGGCCTCTGGTTCAGATTAACCTTTATTTCCATGAGCACAGGGTCATTGTCTTGGAGTGCTAGGATATCTTCAAGTAAGGTGGGTTGAGCTCAAATATTAGCAACTAGACATCCCTCTCTCTCTCATTCCCGATTCTCACCCTCTTTCTCTCTCTCTCTCTTTCCTCTGCACACACCCTCCCTCTTCTTCTTCTCTTCTTCTTCCTCCCTTTTCTTCCACTCCCGGTTTCTCTCTTCTTACATAGCAGAGCAGCAACAGGCCACGTGCAGGCCCACCTGCGTGCCAACCCGTGCCAGCAGCCGCCCAGCCCGCCCGCCTGCTGCCCCGCGTGCTTGCGCACCCGACTGTCCCGCGTCCGCGCGCCCCAGCCCACCTGCCAGCGCCGCCCAGCGCGCCCTGCCCGCCTGCCAGTGCCGCCCAGCGCGCCCTGCGTCCCGCGCGCCCCCTTGTCGCGCCCCTCTCGTGCCCTCTACGTGCATGCATGCACGTAGAGACGCAGGAGTCACCTCTCTCCTCTCGCGCTCTCTCTCCTCTCTCTCTTTTCTCTCATTTCTCTCATCTCTCTCTCTCCTCTCGCGCTCTCTCTCCTCTCTCTCTTCTCTCTATTTTCTCTCTTCTCTCTCTTCTCTCTCTCTCTCTCTCTCTCTCTCTCTCTCTTGTTTTCTCTCTCTTTCATCTCTCTCTTTTCTCTCTCATCTTTTATTTTCTCTCTCTCTTTGGTTCTCTCTCTCCTTTCTCTATCTAATTTCCAGATTTTCTTAGGATAGTTGAGGATTTATTTGGTTTAGTATACAACAGTCTTTGTTGATCATTTTGTTTAGTGGAATGCAATTTGAGATCTTTGTCTCTTTGTCTCTAATCCACTTTTTATCTCTCTCTCTCTATTTACTTAGTTTAATTAGTTTAGTTTTATTTAATGCAACTTAGTTTAAATATCACCACATTATTTTCCTAAATAAAAACCCAAGGTTTTCAACTCTAAAATCTAGTTCCCCATGGATTCGATTCGGCTCTCACCACTTAACTATTGTTAAAATCGTTAGTGTAAGCCGATAATTTTGAGATTGTTAGTCACATGTTTAACGACGCATTCGTGGGCTATCACTGGCATGATAACTGTTGTTGTAGGCAAACTCCACAAGAGGTAAGTGTTCATGCCAACTACTTCCAAAGTCTAGAACACAGGCTCTAAGAATATCTTCAATCACCTGGTATGTTCTCTCCATCTGTCCATCAGTTTGCATATGGAAAGCCATACTAAAATTCAATTTAGATCCCAAGGAATAGTGTAGTCCTTTCAAAAAATGGGATGTAAACCTAGGGTCTCTATCAGACACGGTAGACACCAGTACCCCATGTAGTCCAACAATTTCCTTCACATATAAAGCAGCTAGAATGTAAGGCCCTCGAATTTCCGTCGCATTATTTGTATTTGTGTGTGTGTATTTGTGCTTGTGTATGTATATACATATTTATGTACGTATTGATTAGTATAATTACGTGTGCGTGCATATGTTTATGTTAGATGTAGATAATGCATGTATTGAATGGTGATAGTATGGATACACTACCTTATACATATTGCATGTATATATGCATGGTATGCATGGTTTTCTACATATTTTAGAGTTCTGGCCGAAGGCCGACTTGGCGTCAACCCCTAGCCGTTGAGGTAGTGTCAGCGTCCAGACATGGACGCCAACACTAATCCGGGCGTCCAGCGATATGGATGCCAATCTCTCTGGCCTGCATGCGCAGCAGAGCTGCAAACTTCTGAAACAAGAAAGCCAGCCATTGGGGGGCTGTCCCCAACGACTCTGAGGGCTGTCAAGTCACCCTAAGAGTGGGAGAAAGGCTTCTCCTTAAGCCTGAACCCGGAGCTACCTTTCCCACCCCCTCTCTTCACCCTTGCAAGAGGAGAAAAAGAGAGAAGAAAATCCTAGAAAAAACAGAGGAAAACCCCACTTTGGAACCCAAAAATCCCTCAACCTGAAGATTGTTCCGGAGATCTGCTGCTTCAAGGAGGTTTCTGAATCGACGAGGAAGGCCTCCCCGACCTTGGAAGGCCCTGGAGCTCGCTCAGGAACCCGGAGTCAAGCATTCTAAGAGCATCTTGGGACAGCCCAAGGAGAGCTTCACCGAGCCCTAGATCCCTTGGTGCAATTTTTAAAAGGCAAGTGACCTAACCATGATGTCCCCGTATGAGTCTAGGTCGGTTTTACAATTTTTGTACATTTTCCCTCGAGTCCTAGACCCTCACATTCACCCAATCTTGAGAGGTTGGGTTTGTGTTTCTGCACAGACCTGCATTGACGGCAAGGTCAATGGACGCCGATATCATGCTTGGCGTCCATCGACCATGCCGCTGACCATGAGTCAGCGGCCTGAGACCGCCGCCAAGTTCCTCTGGACAGAACAGTGACCTGTTCTGCCCTTCCTATACAACTATTTTCGGTATGGCTTCTGTGATGAGGATATATGGTAACCCTATACTCTATGTATATTGTGAATTGTGGTGTGTGGATGAGTGTGATGTGTGATGGTGAATGTAGAAAATTTTATACCGTGAATGTGTAAGCATGAATTGTTGAAAATCTTGCCAATCCATGTTTCATGATTAGGATTAGTCTGAATGCCTTAGTTTTGTCTGATCATGAAGAGTAGTAGATCAGTGTACATGTACTCAGTTTTTGATGAATTATCCATGCTTGTATAAATTGCCAATAAACTCGGTTCGGTAAATAAAACGGCATGCAAGAATGATTTGTGATGATCGATCTACAATTGTATGATTTAGAGTAAATTCTGTATTCTCATATCATGTATGTGACAGTAACCTCTGTTTAAACAGTAAGTGGCAAAATTTCATGATGTGTTAAACCCCATGTTAACTTAAATTGTGAATAGCATGCTAAATAAGTGTTTTATTTACTGTAAATCCCATTTAGCTCAGAAAAATCTGAAAATTTGAGTGTATGATCTAGAACCCGAAATTAGCATGTGGTTAAAATTTTAGGTCATTTGGACTAGTATATAGGGAGTTATGTATTTTCCATGTGAAATATAGAAATCTATGAATGTTATTGTAATGTGATTGGATAGTGCTTAAACCTAACTTGAATGGTGAAATTACTATGTGTTAAGCTCCTGAAATCTGTAGTGCCATGTTAGGAAAAACAGAGATGTGCATGTGAGTGAGAAAGTGAATGAGATGAAAAGTGATATGTGTGAACCATGTGTAAAAATCGGTAAAATGTATAAATGTGTAAATTGTGCCAAGTGTGACATTGCTTCCACAGAGGGCAGTGGAACTGTATCAGGGAAAAGTCCCCCTGAGAAAGTTCAATGTGTAAGTGACCCTAAGAGCATTAGGGGGAAATCCTGGAGGTGGACAAGTACCACTGGTTAGGGTGGAGACTTATTCTCCCGGTCTGCGCAGTCCAAGAGTCGCCATTGGAATGCCTAGATGGCGTCTATGTGTAATGTGATGTGTATATGTCCTTCTTTGGTGGTTTGGACTATGTGTCACGGCACCTAAAATGTGTAATGTGTATGTGTTCATGTGTAAATGTGTAAGTGAACAAATGTGAAATGTGTATGTGTAAAGTGCAACTATGTGAAAGAGGAAAACTTGTGTAAAGAAAATGTGAAATTCTAAATGAGAGGTTATGATATTGAAACCCATGTGAGACAAATCTGAAATCATGTGAATCAGTAAATTCATGTTATTATCATCATGTTTATATGTGCAAAGATGCCTAGAATCCATGTTAGGGATAATTGGTGAACACGGATACAAGATAACATGATGGGTTGTTCACATGATATGTTTTACGCAATATTGTAGCTCTCATGTATAGGTTTTCAGCCATGAAACCATGTGAAATCAGCAACTTAAAGCATGTGAAAACGTTTATGTATGTGTTTAAAAACATGTAAGATCCATGCTGTCGTGTTTTCTTTTCATGTATGCACAATGTTCATGTTGGTAGCTCTCATGTCCTGGTTCTTTAAAGACAAAGTTTCATGAGTAAATTGAATAGAGAGCATGTGATAGGTAAATTTTATTCTTAGAAATCTGAAAGCATGATCCATGTATAAAATCGTAAAACTTTCATGATAGGTTGAAACTTTAAAATGACTAGCATGCTATGCTTGAAAATTTGTAAATGTGCATGTAGAACCCGCTTTGACTTATACGTGTATGTTATGGGTAGTGTTTCTTGCTGAGTCTTTGGACTCACTCCTTGCTTCGGCGTACAGGTGTAGTTGGTGACGTGGCACCTTTGGAGGAGACAGTGGAGACGGACTCCGAGCGCGGAGATTAGCTAGTCTTTGGAGTTTCTTTGTGACTTGTGCATTCCATAGTATGTAATTTGGACATTGTATTAGAAATATCATGAAAATGATGTATAAGTGTGGACATTATGTATTTAAATTTCAGCAATTAAATTATGTGAACTTTTAGTTCCTTATTGTTAATTTCTAACTTCATGTATGTTAAATGTGGATGATGAATGAATGGAGACAGTTGTCTTTTACTTCCGCTACTCTGTTGTATATTCGCGTGTATCTCAGCTGTTAGTATCGTTTGGGTAAATGTCCCACTGTGAGGACTCTCGCTATACCGACGTGAGTTGGTATAACCGTACCGGTATAATGAGGGCCGTCACAGAGATTGGTATCAGAGCAACTGGGTTGAGATTGCACATGAATATACCTAAGTCATCATCACCATTGCATGCTAAGTATGTCCACATGTGTAGAAAACACTAATGAGAAGTGAAAGATAGATAAGAAAATGGTTAGAAAACTTAGTAACCTAGCTCTAATGCTGGCTGAAAATTTATTACAGCCATGGCTTCGAGAGGTAGGCGTGGTGGAGCGTCGGCCCGTAAGGACGAGCCGCGACGTGATGATCAGGCGGAGCAACAGGCCCCAGCACCACGAGGCCCTGTACTTCCCCCACTGCCGCCTGTGGACTACGGAGTATTCATGCAAGGTCTGGTGCAAGCCATGTAGACGCAGGCTCATACCTAGGCAACACTCCAAGCACAGTTGGAGGCCCAGGTAGAATAATGAAACAACCAAGTAGTTTGCTATTTAAATTGCATGATATTGTGTTTATTGTGTATTGTTATTGTTTAATGTAGCAGGCTCAGGCACCAGCTCAGGACCATGGTGGACCATCCATCATGGAGCGATTCAAGAGGATGACCCCACCCTCTTTTAAGGGGGAGAGTGATCCACTAATGGCAGAAAGCTGGTTAAGGGAGACAGAGAAAATTTCCGAGCTATCAGGTGCCCTGATGAGGATAAGGTGACATTAGCCACCTACATGCTACATGTATGTTTTAGTTTATGCTTGTATGTTGTTTGTCAAGTTAGAATTTGTTAGTTGGTGCTTATGAAGGTGTATTGAAGGAGAGAGCCGATGTATGGTGGTCCTCCCTACTGCGTACACGCTTTGAGGACGGAGCAGTAGACGTGGCGTGGGACGCGTTCGTGAGGCTCTTTCGAGCCAAGTTCGTCCCAAAGCATATCCAGGACAAAATGGAGCAGGAATTTCTCTCCCTGACGCAAGGCTCCATGACCGTGCTGGAATACGAGGCAAAGTTTTTTGAACTTTCTAAATTTGCACCGCATATCGTAGAGGATGAGCGCAGGAAGACCAAGAAGTTCTTGATGGGACTCAAGCCATCACTGCAGACGAGACTTGTGGCGTTTGACCACCGCATGCTAGACGAGGCCCTCAGTGCTGCCTGCAGGCAGGAGGGAGAAATGGAGCAATATCTGGAGGAAAAGAAGGCTTCGCAGAAGAGGCCGGTAGCGACATTCCAGCGGCAAGATAAGAGGAAAACAGTGTAGCAGACACCGCAAAAACCAATGACAGTCAGCAACTCTCAGGTACCTTCTGTACGTTCCCCTGGTGTGAAGAAAGAGTGTCCCCATTGTGGGAAGACACACGGTGGTTCCGAGTGTTGGTTGGTAGCGGGTAGATGCTTGAAGTGTGGGAGCAGCGACCACAAGATCAAAGACTGCCCAAGACTTCAGCAAGGAGCTCAGCGTGGAGCGCCAGCACCAGCAGTAGCGGCAGCCGCGCCAGCTACAGGAAGACCAGGAAGGCCTCGAGCCCCAGCTCGAGTGTTTGCTTTAGCTCGCGAGGACGCCGAGCAGGCGGAGCATGTCACCGAAGGTACGGTTTTGCTTTTAGGTGTGCACGCTCGGGTTTTGTTTGATACGGGTGCTACTCACTCGTTCATTTCCGAGCGGTTCGCTAGGCAGTTAGCCCTAGAGTCAGGCATAGAGTCTGAGGAGTTAGAGGTCCCTTTGTCTGTGCACACCCCTGCGGGTACGGTATTGACTAGGAAGTGCATTCCGTCGTTACCTGTGTGCATTGAGGATAGAATCCTAGATGGGTGTTTCTTCTTGCTAATGATGAAGGACTATGATGCTATTCTTGGTCTGGATTGGCTAGAGGAGCACTATGCGTTAGTGGATTGTCGTCGGAAGAAGATTGTTTTCCGCATTCCCGGTGAGGACGAGTTTTCTCATCCCTTGCCAAAGAACTTAGCGGGAAAGTTAGTTATCTCTGCCATGAAGGCGATGCGCATGGTGAACAAGGGTTGTGACGCATTTCTTGCCAGCGTTATGCTAGTACCCGATGCTGGTTCGTCACTGACTCTTGCAGAGATCGATGTGGTGCAGGAATTTCCAGATGTCTTTCCCGATGACTTGTCTGGATTGCCACTGGATAGGGAGATAGAGTTCACTATAGAGTTGCTTCCAGGCACCTCTCCTATCTCGAAGGCCCCATATCGGATGGCCCCTGCAGAGTTAGCCGAGTTGAGGAAGCAATTGCAAGAATTGCTTGATAAGGGATTCATTCGCCCTAGTGTTTCCACTTAGGGTGCACCTGTATTGTTCGTCAAGAAGAAAGACGGGTCACTTAGGTTGTGTATTGATTATAGGAAGTTGAACTAAGTGACTGTGAAGAACAGGTACCCCTTACCTCGGATTGATGATCTGTTTGACCAGTTGCAGGATGCATCAGTCTTTTTTAAGATTGACTTGCGATCTGGTTATCATCAGCTGCGTATTAGGAGTGAGGATGTGTCCAAGACGGCATTTAGATCCCGTTATGGACATTATGAGTTTTTGGTCCTTCCCTTCGGATTGACCAATGCCCCTGCAGCGTTCATGGATCTCATGAACCGGGTGTTTAGTCCGTATCTAGATAGCTTTGTTGTTGTGTTCATTGATGACGTGTTGGTCTATTCTCCGGATGAGGCCACGCACCGTCAGCATTTGAAGTTGGTCTTAGAGGTTCTCCGTGAGCACAAGTTGTATGCGAAGTTCAGCAAGTGCGAGTTCTGGTTGCGCGAGGTTCACTTTCTCGGGCATGTCATCTCCGGCGCTGGTGTTGCAGTTGATCCAGCAAAGGTCCAAGCAGTTATGGATTGGGAGATTCCCCAGACTCCTTCGGAGATTCGTAGTTTCATTGGGTTAGCTGGTTATTATCGGCGATTCATTGAGGGTTTCTCATCCATCGCCGCCCCTTTGACAAAGCTGACCAGGAAAGGTGAAAAGTTTGTATGGTCTGAGGCATGTGAGCGTAGCTTTCAGCTATTGAAGGCTAAGCTTACTTCTGCTCCGGTATTGGTATTGCCTAGTGGTCTAGAAGGTTTTGTCATTTTTACGGATGCATCTCAGATTGGTTTAGGCTGTGTACTCATGCAGCGAGAGAGGGTAGTGGCTTATGCTTCTCGTCAGTTGAAGGAGCATGAGAGGAACTATCCGACTCATGATTTGGAGCTCGCAGCTGTGGTTCATGCACTAAAGATCTGGAGGCACTATCTTTATGGTGTCAGATTTGAGGTGTTTACCAACCACAAGAGCTTGAAGTATCTTTTCTCCCAAAAGGAATTAAACCTGAGGCAGAGGAGATGGATTGAGTTCTTGAAGGACTATGACTTCGACCTTCAGTATCATCCTAGAAAGGCGAACGTCGTAGCAGATGCTCTTAGTAGGAAGAGGTCTTCGCTCCAGCAGGATTGGAAGATGCTGGAGGATGCAGCGTACTCTATGACCGAGTTAGAGCCATCGCTGTGTCAGGCTTTTGTAGCTCAGCTATCCCTTAGATCCTCAGTCTTGGATGAGGTGATTGAGCAGCAGAAAGCCGACCCTAGATTGTTAGAGTTAGTGGGTAAGGCGGGCATTGCTCGTGATGAGGACGGTGTGATTAGATTTCAGCATCGTGTTTGTGTCTCTGATTTGGTAGATGTCCGTGAGCATGTGTTAGCGGAGGCTCATAGATCGCGATTCTCTATTCATCCGGGTAACACTAAGATGTATCAAGTCCTGAAGAGATCATTTTGGTGGTCCGGCATGAAGAAGGATGTTGCGGATTATGTGTCTAGATGTCTAGTATGTCAGCAAGTGAAAGCCGAGCGGCAGCGACCATCCAGCCTTATGCAGAGGATGGATATCCCCGTATGCAAGTGGGAAGCTGTCACTATGGATTTTGTATTGGGTTTGCCTCGATCTAGAAGGGGCAATGACTCGATTTGGGTAGTTGTAGATAGATTCTCGAAGACTGCTCATTTCTTGCCTATGAAGAAGAAGCAGTCAGTAGAGAGTTTAGCTAGATTGTATGTTAGCGGTATCATTAGATTGCATGGTGTGCCGAAGTCGATCATTTCGGATCGAGATCCGAGATTTACTTTGAGATTGTGGAAGGGTCTTCAGGATGCGTTAGGTTTGGAGCTTAAGCTCAGTTGGCGTTTCATCCCCAGACCGATGGACAGTCGAGAGGACTATCCAGACGCTCGAGGATATGTTGAGAGCGTGTGTTCTGGATTGGAAGGATGATTGGGAGCGTCATTTACCTCTTGTGGAGTTCGCATACAACAACAGCTTTCATGCTAGTATTGGTATGGCTCCATTCGAGGCGTTGTATGGTAGGCCCTGCAGATCTCCTTTATGTTGGGAGGAGACTGGTGATAGGCAGTTGATCGGACCGGAGTTAGTTCAGGAAACTTCGGATAAGATCCAGCTTATAGGAAAAGGCTTGTTGCGGCACAGGATAGGCAGAAGAGTTATGCCGACAACAGGAGAAAGGATTTGGAGTTCGAGGTTGGCGATCATGTCTTCTTGAAGATATCGCCTACTCGAGGTGTTGTCAGATTTGGCAGGCATAGCAAGCTAAGCCCTAGATTCATTGGCCCATATGAGATTCTCAGACGTTTGGGCAGCGTGGCGTAGGAGCTAGCTTTACCCCCAGCTTTTGCTAGCGTTCACCCGGTATTCCACGTATCTATGCTCAGGAAGTATGTCCGAGATCCGTCTCATGTGATTAGTAATGAGCTAGTGGAGATCCAGCCAGATCTTTCGTATGTCGAGCAACCAGTAGCCATTCTTGACCGGAAGGTTCAACATCTCCGGAACAAGAGTATCGCGTCGGTGAAAGTTCTATGGCGGAACTTCTCACGTGAGGAGGCTACGTGGGAGCTTGAGGATGCGATGAAGAAGAAGTATCCCCTTTTGTTTGAGTAGTGTCGTTCTAACTTCGAGGACGAAGTTTCTTTAAGGGGGAGAGGGTGTAAGGCCCTCGAATTTCCGTCGCATTATTTGTATTTGTGTGTGTGTATTTGTGCTTGTGTATGTATATACATATTTACGTACGTATTGATTAGTATAATTACGTGTGCGTGCATATGTTTATGTTAGATGTAGATAATGCATGTATTGAATGGTGATAGTATGGATACACTTCCTTATACATATTGCATGTATGTATGCATGGTATGCATGGTTTTCTGCATATTTTAGAGTTCTGGCCGAAGGCCACCTTGGCGTCAACCCCTAGCCGGTTATGTAGTGTTAGCGTCCAGACATGGACGCCAACACTAATCCGGGCGTCCAGCGATATGAATGCCAATCTCTCTGGCCTGCATGCGCAGCAGAGCTGCAAACTTCTGAAACAAGAAAGCCAGCCATTGGGGGGCTGTCCCCAACGGCTCTGAGGGCTGTCAAGTCACCCTAAGAGTGGGAGAAAGGCTTCTCCTTAAGTCTGAACCCGGAGCTACCTTTCCCACCCCCTCTCTTCACCCTTGCAAGAGGAGAAAAAGAGAGAAGAAAACCCTAGAAAAAACTGAGGAAAACCCCACTTTGGAACCCAAAAATCCCTCAACCTGAAGATTGTTCCGGAGATCTGCTGCTTCATGGAGGTTGCTGAATCGACGAGGAAGGCCTCCCCGACCTTGGAAGGCCCTGGAGCTCGCTCAGGAACCCGGAGTCAAGCATTCTAAGAGCATCTTGGGACAGCCCAAGGAGAGCTTCACCGAGCCCTAGATCCCTTGGTGCAATTTGTAAAAGGCAAGTGACCTAACCATGATGTCCCCGTATGAGTCTAGGTCGGTTTTACAATTTTTGTATATTTTCCCTCGAGTCCTAGACCCTCACATTCACCCAATCTTGAGAGGTCGGGTCTGTGTTTCTACACAGACCTGCATTGACGGCAAGGTCAATGGACGCCGATATCATGCTTGGCGTCCATCGACCATGCCGCTGACCATGAGTCAGCGGCCAGAGACCGCCGCCAAGTTCCTCTGGACAGAACAGTGACCTGTTCTGCCCTTCCTATACAACTATTTTCGGTATGGCTTCCGTGATGAGGATATATGGTGACCCTATACTCTATGTATATTGTCAATTGTGGTGTGTGGATGAGTGTGATGTGTGATGGTGAATGTAGGAAATTTTATACCGTGAATGTGTAAGCATGAATTGTTGAAAATCTTGCCAATCCATGTTTCATGATTAGGATTGGTCTGAATGCCTTAGTTTTGTCTGATCATGAAGAGTAGTAGATCAGTGTACATGTACTCAGTTTTTGATGAATTATCCATGCTTGTATAAATTGCCAATAAACTCGGTTCGGTAAATAAAACGGCATGCAAGAATGATTTGTGATGATCGATCTACAATTGTATGATTTAGAGTAAATTCTATATTCTCAGATCATGTATGTGACAGTAACCTCTGTTTAAACAGTAAGTGGCAAAATTTCATGATGTGTTAAACCCCATGTTAACTTAAATTGTGAATAGTATGCTAAATAAGTGTTTTATTTACTGTAAATCCCATTTAGCTCAGAAAAATCTGAAAATTTGAGTGTATGATCTAGAGCCCGAAATTAGCATGTGGTTAAAATTTCAGGTCATTTGGACGAGTATATAGGGAGTTATGTATTTTCCATGTGAAATATAGAAATCTATGAATGTTATCGTAATGTGATTAGATAGTGCTTAAACCTAACTTGAATGGTGAAATTACTGTGTGTTAAGCTCCTGAAATCTGTAGTGCCATGTTAGGAAAAACAGAGATGTGCATGTGAGTGAGAAAGTGAATGAGATGAAAAGTGATATGTGTGAACCATGTGTAAAAATCGGTAAAATGTGTAAATGTGTAAATTGTGCCAAGTGTGACATTGCTTCCACAGAGGGCAGTGGAACTGTGTGACGACCCAACCAGCAAACTGGCCCAACAACCGTGTCAGTTGGTAGACTTCCCAGGAAGGTCACCCATCCTGGGACTACTCCCAACTGAGCACGCTTAACTTCAGAGTTCTTTTCCTGCTCGAGCTCTGAAAATGACTAGTCCGGGTTGTTGGTAGTCTACTGATTTAGTCCATTTAACATTTTGTTATATGGGGTATTACAATCTACCCCTCTTATATAAGCGACGTCCTCGTCGCTGCTCACATATAGCACACAATCAAACCCCAGGTAGGCAGGATTCTAGAGGTGGCCCCCACAGGCTCAAGAGGTGGCTCCCACTATGTAGCACTTTGCGCCATTATGGCTTCAAGAGGTGGCTCCCATAGCGTAGCACTTTGCCCTGTGTGGCACTTAGTTCCTGCACTTCCGGCTGGGTAAGTCTCTGATACCATTTCTGTGACGGCCCTCATTATACCGGTACGGTTATACCAACCCACGTCGGTATAGCGAGTGCTGCCAGCCACAGTGGGACATTTACCCAACGATACAAACAGCTGAGATACACGCGAATATATATAACAGAGTAGCGGAAGTAAAAGAGAACTATCTCCATTCATTCATCATCCACATTAAACATACATGCAGTTTACAATTTGCAAAAGGAACTAGAGTTCACATGAATTAAATTGCTGAAATAGAAATACAAAATGTCCACATATTACATTCTTTTAATGATAATTCTAATACAATGTTCAAGTACATACTAAGAAGTACACAGTCACAAAGATCTCAAAACTGTCTAGTCTCCATGCTCGGAGTCCGTCTCTGCTGCCTCCTCCGAGGGTACTGTGTCACCAACTATACCTGTACGCCGAAGCAAGGAGTGAGTCCAGGGACTCAGCAAGTAACACTATGCATGACATACACATACAAGTCCTAGCGGTTTCTACACGCACATTACAATTAGTAACACATAGCATGCTAGTCCATTTAAGTTTTCAACCTATCATGAAGGTTCTACAATTTTTATACATAACGCATGCTTTCAGATTTCAAAAATAACATTCACCTATCACATGGTCTCTATTCAATTCACTCATGAGACTTTAATCGAAACGTGAGAGCTATTGACATGAACAATTTGCATACATGAGCGGGGAATATAATTAGCATGGATTCCACATGTTCTTAAGTACATACATAACTTTTTATCATACTTTAGGTTGCTGATCTCACATGGTCCAATGACTATAAACCTACACATGAAAGCTACAACGTTGCTTAAACATAACACATGAACAATCCATCATGCCATTTTACTCACATACTCATTTGTTGTTCCTAACATGGATTCTAAACACTTTTGCACACACAAACATGAGAATAATAACATGCATTTTCTGAATTCACTTGGTTTCAGATTTAGTTTCACATGGTTTCTATAACTCATTTACATATCTAAGATTTTACATTTTTCTTTACACTAGTTCCCTCTTTCACATGGTTCACTTTACACATACACATTCACATATCACTTACACATTTACACATGGTCACATACACTTTACACATTACACTTTACACATATTTTAGTGCCGTGACACATAGTCCAAACCACCAAAGAAGGACACAAACACATCACATCACATAGACGCCATCTAGGCAATACAATGGCGACTCTTGGACTGCGCAGACCGGGAGAACAAGTCTCCACCCTAACCAGTGGTACTTGTCCACCTCCAGGATTTCCCCTAATGCCCTTAGGGTCACTTGACACAATGAACTTTCTCAGGGGGACTTTTCCCTGATACGGCTCCACTGCCTTCTCGGAAGCAGTATCACATTGGCACAGTTTACACTTTTACACATGGTTTTACACTTGACACTCTTCATCACATTTACACTTTCTTACTCACATGAACACCTCTGTTTTTCCTAACATGGTACTACAGAGTTTTCAAGGTTCAACACACAGTAAACACATTAATCATGCTGGGTTTAAACAAAATCTAATCACATTTCGATCATATGCACGAATTATCACATTTCACATGAAAGTACATAACTTTTTATTTACTGTTCCAATTGACTTGAAATTTTAACCACATGCTGTTTTCGGGTTCCAAATCATACCCTCAATTTTTCATATTTTTCTGAGCTAAATAGGATTTACAGAAGATCAAACACTTAATTAGCATATTATTCACAACTTAAGCTAACATGGGTCTAACACATTTGAAATTCATCCACTTACTATTTTGCACAGAGAACACTAACGCATGATTTCAGAATATAACATCATCCTAATTCATACATCTATAAATCCGTTACCACAAACCATTTTTTCATGCTTTCATTTTACCGAACCGAACTTACTAGCAATTCCACAAGTATGCATGAATTACCAAAAATTCGGAACATACATACATGTCCCACAATTCTTCATGAATAGACTGAAAACAAGACATTTAACTAATCCTAGTCATGGAACATTAATTTGCCAAAAATTATCTACAAGTTATGCTCAAAATTTTACAAGATGTCATTACCCCACATTCACCATTACATCACATTCATCCACAACCATAATGCACAATATACATAGAGTATAAGGTGTACAATATATCCTCATCGCATAAAACATACCGAAATTAATATACAAGAGGGACAGAACAGCTCACTGTTCTGTTCAGAAGAACTAGACGGCGGTCTCTGGCCGCTAAATCAGAGTCAGCGGCATGGTCGATGGACGCCAAGGATGAACTGGGCATCCAGGGACCTTGCCGTCTACTCAGGTCTGTGCAGAAAACACAGACCCGAGCTCTAAATCTTGGGTGAAATAGAGGGTCTAGGACTCGAGATAAATTCCATAAAAATGTTAAAAACCACCTAGACTCATATGGGAACACCATAGATAGGTTACTTGCCTCTCTAAAATTCCTCCAAGAGATTTATGGCTCGAAGAAGACCTCCTTGGGCAGTTCCAAGAAGTTGCAGAAGTGCCTCCAAGATTGCCTTCCTCCGAGCTCCTGGGTGATCTCCACGCCGAGGGGATGATGGGGAGGCCTTCCCCTATGCTTCAGCTTCCTCCTTGATGCAGAAGATCTTCAAATGAACCTCCAAGGGGTCGGATTTGGGGGTTCAAAAAAGGGTTTTTCTCACAGCTCACCTAGGGTTTTTCTTTCTCACTTCTCTCCTCTTGCAAGGGTGAAGGGAAAGAATGGGGAGAGCCATTTCGGGTTCAGACCTAAAGAGGGTCTTTCCCCACTCACTAGGGTGATGGGACACCCTCAGAGTCGTTGGGGGACATCCCCCCAATGGTTGCCATGCCTTGCTTCAGAAGACAGCAGCTCTGCTGCGCATGCAGGTCAGAGAAGTCGACGTCCAGATCGCTAGACGCCGGAATTAGGGTTAGCGTCCAGGGCTGGACGCTAACACCACCTCAACGGCCTGGGGATTGACGCCAATAGGGCCTTCGGCCAGAACCCTAATTTATGCAGAAACCAAGCATACCAAGCTTCTATACTTGCAATAAGTACATGGTATTATATTCACACTATCATCATGCAATACATACATTATTTACGTTTAATATAAACACATGTACACGTAATTATACTATTTTAATACCTACGTAAATACGTACATACATACTCCAACACAATATACACACATAAATACGAAAATACGACGAAAAATTCGAGGGACTTACACCCTCTCCCCCTTAAAGAAACTTCGTCCTCGAAGTTAGAACGACACTACTCAAACAAAAGGGGATACTTCTTCTTCATCGCATCCTCAAGTTCCCACGTAGCCTCCTCACATGAGAAGTTCCGCCATAGAACTTTCACCGACGCGATACTCTTGTTCTGGAGATGCTGAACCTTCCGGTCAAGAATGGCTACTGGTTGCTCGACATACGAAAGATCTGGCTGGATCTCCACTGGCTCATGACTAATCACATGAGACGGATCTCGGACATACTTCCTGAGCATAGATATGTGGAATACCGGGTGAACGCTAGCCAAAGCTGGGGGTAAAGCTAGCTCGTACGCCACGTTGCCCAAACGTCGGAGAATCTCATATGGGCCAATGAACCTAGGGCTTAGCTTGCTATGCCTGCCAAATCTGACAACTCCACGAGTAGGCGATATCTTCAAGAAGACATGATCGCCAACCTCGAACTCCAAATCCTTTCTCCTGTTGTCGGCATAACTCTTCTGCCTATCCTGTGCCGCAACAAGCCTTTTCCTAATAAGCTGAATCTTATCTGAGGTTTCCTGAACCAACTCCGGTCCGATCAACTGCCTATCACCAATCTCCTCCCAACATAAAGGAGATCTGCAGGGCCTACCATACAACGCCTCGAATGGAGCCATTCCAATACTAGCATGAAAGTTGTTGTTGTATGTGAACTCCACAAGAGGTAAATGACGCTCCCAATCATCCTTCCAATCCAGAACACACGCTCTCAACATGTCCTCGAGCGTCTGGATAGTCCTCTCGGACTGTCCATCGGTCTGGGGATGAAACGCCGAACTGAGCTTAAGCTCCGAACCTAACGCATCCTGAAGACCTTTCCACAATCTCGAAGTAATTCTCGGATCTCGATCCGAAATGATCGACTTCGGCACACCATGTAACCTAATGATACTGCTAACATACAATCTAGCTAAACTCTCTACTGACTGCTTCTTCTTCATAGGCAAGAAATGAGCAGTCTTCGAGAATCCATCTACAACTACCCAAATCGAGTCATTGCCCCTTCTAGATCGAGGCAAACCCGACACGAAATCCATAGTGACAGCTTCCCACTTCCATACGGGAATATCCATCCTCTGCATAAGGCCGGATGGTCGCTGCCGCTCGGCCTTCACCTGCTGACATACTAGACATCTAGACACATAATCCGCAACATCCTTCTTCATGCCGGACCACCAAAATGATCTCTTCAGGTCTTGATACATCTTAGTGTTACCCGGATGAATAGAAAATCGCGATCTATGAGCCTCCGCTAACACATGCTCACGGACATCTACTACATCAGGGACACAAACACGGTGCTGAAATCTAATCACACCGTCCTCATCACGAGCAATGCCCGCCTTACCCACTAACTCTAACAATCTAGGATCGGCTTCCTGCTGCTCAATCACCTCATCCAAGACTGAGAATCTAAGAGATAGCTGAGCTACAAAAGCCTGACACAACGATGGCTCTAACTTGGTCATAGAGCACGCTGCATCCTCCAACATCTTCCAATTCTACTGGAGCGAAGACCTCTTCCTACTAAGAGCATCCGCTACGACGTTCGCCTTTCCAGGATGATACTGAAGGTCGAAGTCATAGTCCTTCAAGAACTCAATCCATCTTCTCTGCCTCAGGTTTAATTCCTTTTGGGAGAAAAGGTACCTCAAGCTCTTGTGGTCGGTAAACACCTCAAATCTGACACCATAAAGATAGTGCCTCGAGATCTTTAGTGCATGAACCACAGCTGCTAGCTCTAAATCATGAGTCGGATAGTTCCTCTCATGCTCCTTCAACTGACGAGAAGCATAAGCTACTACCCTCTCTTGCTGCATGAGCACACAGCCTAAACCAATCTGAGATGCATCCGTATAAATGGCAAAGCCTTCTAGACCACTGGGCAATACTAATACCGGAGCAGAAGTAAGCTTAGCCTTCAATAGCTGAAAGCTGCGCTCACATGCCTCAGACCATACAAACTTCTCCCCCTTTCTGGTCACCTTTGTCATAGGGGCGGCGATGGATGAGAAACCCTCAATAAATCACCGATAGTAACCAGCTAACCCAAGGAAACTACGAATCTCCGAAGGAGTCTTGGGAACATCCCAATCCATAACTGCCTGGATCTTTGCTGGATCAACAGCTACACCAGCGCCGGAGATAACATGCCCGAGAAAGTGAACCTCGCGCAACCAGAACTCGCACTTGCTGTACTTTGCATACAGTTTGTGCTCACGGAGAACCTCTAAGACTAACCTCAAATGCTGATGATGTGTGGCCTCATCCGGAGAATAGACCAACACGTCATCAATAAACACAACAACAAAACTATCTAAATACGGACTAAACACCCGGTTCATGAGATCCATGAACGCTGCAGGCGGGTCAATCCGAAAGGAAGAACCAAAAACTCATAATGTCTATAACGGGTTCTAAATGCCGTCTTGGACACATCTTCACTCCTAATCTTCAACTGATGATAACCAGATCGCAAGTCAATCTTGGAAAAGACTGATGCCTCTCGCAACTGGTCAAACAGATCATCAATCCGAGGTAAGGGATACC
This sequence comes from Colocasia esculenta, assembly GCA_014218235.1. Lineage (NCBI taxonomy): Eukaryota > Viridiplantae > Streptophyta > Magnoliopsida > Alismatales > Araceae > Colocasia > Colocasia esculenta. Next base: position 79,333,687 of record CM024766.1, read on the forward strand.
TGTTCTTCACCGTCACCTGGTTTAGCTTTCTATAATCAATGCACAACCGAAGTGACCCATCTTTCTTCTTGACGAATAATACAGGTGCGCCCCAAGGGGAAACACTGGGGCGAATAAATCCCTTATTGAGCAATTCTTGCAATTGCTTCCTCAACTCGGCTAACTCTGCAGGGGCCATCCGATATGTGGACTTCGAGATAGGAGAGGTGCCTGGAAGCAACTCTATAGTGAACTCTATCTCCCTATCCGGTGGCAATCCAGACAAGTCATCGGGAAAGACATCTGGAAAGTCCTGCACCACATCGATCTCTGCAAGAGTCAGTGACGAACCAGCATCGGGTACTAGCATAACGCTGGCAAGAAATGCGTCACAACCCTTGTTCACCATGCGCATCGCCTTCACGGCAGAGATGACTAACTTTCCCGCTAAGTTCTTTGGCAAGGGATGAGAGAACTCATCCTCACCAGGAATGCGGAAAACAATCTTCTTTCTACGACAATCCACTAACGCATAGTGCTCCTCTAGCCAATCCAGACCAAGAATACAATCATAGTCCTTCATCTTTAGCAAGAAGAAACACCCATCTAGGAACCTATCCTCAATGCACACAGGTAACGACGGAATGCACTTCCTAGTCGATACCGTACCCGCAGGGGTGTGCACAGACAAGGGAACCTCTAACTCCTCAGACTCTATGCCTGACTCTAGGGCTAACTGCCTAGCGAACCGCTCGGAAATGAACGAGTGAGTAGCACCCGTATCAAACAAAACCCGAGCGTGCACACTGAAAAGTAAAACTGTACCTTCGGTGACATGCTCCGCCTGCTCGGCGTCCTCGCGAGCTAACGCAAACACTCGAGCTGGGGCTCGAGGCCTTCCTGGTTGTCCTGTAGCTGGCGCGGCTGCCGCTACTACTGGTACTGGCGCTCCTCGCTTTGCTTCCTGCTGAAGCCTCGGGCAATCCTTGATCTTGTGGTCGCTGCTCCCACACTTTAGGCATCTACCCGCTACTAACCAACACTCCGAACCTCCATGGGTCTTCCCACAATGGGGACACTCCTTCTTCGCACCGGGGGAACGTACAGAGGGTACCTGATAGTTGCTGACTGCCACTTGTTTCTGCGGTGTCTGGTACATCGTTTTCCTCTTATCTTGCCGCTGGAATGTCGCTGCCGGCCTCTTCTGCGAAGCCTTTTTCTCCTCTAGATACTGCTCCATTTCTCCCTCCTGTCTGCAGGCTGCGCTGAGGGCCTCGTCTAGCATGCGGTGGTCGAACGCCACGAGCCTCGTCCTCAGTGATGGTTTGAGACCCATCACGAACTTCTTGGTCTTCCTGCGCTCATCCTCTACTATGTGCGGTGCATATTTAGAGAGTTCAGAAAACCTTGCCTCGTATTCTAGGACGGTCATTGATCCTTGCGTCAGGGAAAGGAATTCTTGCTCCATCTTGTCCTGGATGTGCTCTGGGACGAACTTGGCTTCGAAGAGCCTCACGAACACGTCCCACGCCACATCTACTGCTCCGTCCTCGAAGCGCGTACGCAGTAGGGAGGACCACCATACATCAGCTCTCTCCTGCAACACACCTTCATAAGCTCTAACTAACAAATAACAACCAACATTCAAGCATAATCTAAAGCATACCTGTAGCATGTAGGTGGCTAAGGTCACCTTGTCCTCGTCAGGACACCTGATAGCTCGAAAGATTTTCTCGATCTCCCTCATCCAGCTTTCTACCAAAAGCGGATCACTCTCCCCCTTAAAAGAGGGTGGGGTCATCCTCTTGAATCGCTCCATGATGGAAGGTCCACCATGGTCCTGAGCTGGTGCCTGAGCCTGCTACATTAAACAACATGCAATATACAATAAACACAATATTATACAATTCAAATAGCAGACTACTTAGTTGTTTTATCATTTTACCTGGGCCTCCAACTGGGCCTGGAGTGCTGCCTGAGTGTGTGCCTGGGTCTGCATGGCTTGCACCAGACCTTGCATGAACACTCCATAATCCACTGGCGGTGGTGGGGGAAGCACAGTACCCTGTGGGGCCGGGGCCTGCTGTTCTGCCCGCTCCTCACGCCTCTGCTCGTCGTCGCGAGCTGGCGCACCTCCACGTCGTCCACGGGAAGCCATGGCTGTAATAAAATTTCAGCCACCATTAGAGCTAGGTTACTAAGTTTTCTAACCATTTTCTTATCTATTTTTCAGATCTTATTAGTGTTCTCTACACGTGGACATACTTAGCATGCAATGGGGATGATGACTTAATTATATTCATGTGTAATCTCAACCGATCTCTCTGATACCATTTGTGACGACCCAACCAGCAAACTGGCCCAACAACCGTTCCAGTTGGTAGACTTCCCAGGAAGGTCACCCATCCTGGGACTACTCCCAATTGAGCACGCTTAACTTCAGAGTTCTTTTCAATCTCGAGCTCTGAAAATGACTAGTCCGAGTTATTGGTAGTCTGTTGATTTAGTCCATTTAACATATTCTTATATGGGGTATTACAATCTACCCCTCTTATATAAGCGACGTCCTCGTCGCTGCTCACACATAGCACATAATCAAACCCCAGGCAGGCAAGATTCTAGAGGTGGCCCCCACAGGCTCAAGAGGTGGCTCCCACTATGTAGCACTTTGCGCCATTATGGCTTCAAGAGGTGGCTCCCATAGCGTAGCACTTTGCCCTGTGTGGCACTTAGTTCCTGCACTTCCGGCTGGGTAAGGCTCTGATACCATTTGTGACGACCCAACCAGCAAACTGGCCCAACAACCGTGTCAGTTGGTAGACTTCCCAGGAAGGTCACCCATCCTGGGACTACTCCCAACTGAGCACGCTTAACTTCAAAGTTCTTTTCATGCTCGAGCTCTGAAAATGACTAGTCCGGGTTGTTGGTAGTCTACTGATTTAGTCCATTTAACATTTTCTTATATGGGGTGTTACAAACTGTATCAGGGAAAAGTCCCCCTGAGAAAGTTCAATGTGTAAGTGACCCTAAGGGCATTACGGGGAAATCCTGGAGGTGGACAAGTACCACTGGTTAGGGTGGAGACTTGTTCTCCCGGTCTGCGCAGTCCAAGAGTCGCCATTGGAATGCCTAGATGGCGTCTATGTGTAATGTGATGTGTATATGTCCTTCTTTGGTGGTTTGGACTATGTGTCACGGCACCTAAAATGTGTAATGTGTATGTGTTCATGTGTAAATGTGTAAGTGAACAAATGTGAAATGTGTATGTGTAAAGTGCAACTATGTGAAAGAGGAAAACTTGTGTAAAGAAAATGTGAAATTCTAAATGAGAGGTTATGATATTGAAACCCATGTGAGACAAATCTGAAATCATGTGAATCAGTAAATTCATGTTATTATCATTATGTTTATATGTGCAAAGATGCCTAGAATCCATGTTAGGGATAATTGGTGAACACGGGTACAAGATAGCATGATGGGTTGTTCACATGATATGTTTTACGCAATATTGTAGCTCTCATGTATAGGTTTTCAGCCATGAAACCATGTGAAATCAGCAACTTAAAGCATGTGAAAACGTTTATGTATGTGTTTAAAAACATGTAAGATCCATGCTTGTCGTGTTTTCTTTTCATGTATGCACAATGTTCATGTTGGTAGCTCTCATGTCCTGGTTCTTTAAAGACAAAGTTTCATGAGTAAATTGAATAGAGAGCATGTGATAGGTAAATTTTATTCTTAGAAATCTGAAAGCATGATCCATGTATAAAATTGTAAAACTTTCATGATAGGTTGAAACTTTAAAATGACTAGCATGCTATGCTTGAAAATTTGTAAATGTGCATGTAGAACCCGCTATGACTTATACGTGTATGTTATGGGTAGTGTTTCTTGCTGAGTCTTTGGACTCACTCCTTGCTTTGGCGTACAGGTGTAGTTGGTGACGTGGCACCTTTGGAGGAGACAGATGGACTCCGAGCGCGAAGATTAGCTAGTCTTTGGAGTTTCTTTGTGACTTGTGCATTCCATAGTATGTAATTTGGACATTGTATTAGAAATATCATGAAAAGATGTATAAGTGTGGATATTATATATTTAAATTTCAGCAATTTAAATTGTGTGAACTTTTAGTTCCTTATTATTAATTTCAAACTTCATGTATGTTAAATGTGGATGATGAATGAATGGAGACAGTTGTCTTTTACTTCCGCTACTCTGTTGTATATTCCCATGTATCTCAGCTGTTAGTATCGTTTGGGTAAATGTCCCACTGTGAGGACTCTCGCTATACCGACGTGGGTTGGTATAACCGTACCGGTATAATGAGGGCCGTCACATAGAACATCAACTGTCTACTTATTTTTAACTGGAAAAAAGTGAGCGGACTTGGTTAGGTGTTTGACAATCACCCATATTCCATTGAAACCACCCCTAGATTTAGGCAGTCCAAAAATGAAGTCCATCCCTACACCTTCCCATTTCCATGCCGGGATTTCTAGGGGTTTAAGTTTACCTGCAGGCCGCAAGTGTTCTGCTTTGATTTTCTGGCAGGTTAAGCATCTGGCGACATAATCCAACACATCCCTTTTCATATTTGTCCACCAAAAACTTCTTTTCAAGTCCTGGTACATTTTAGTAGTTCCAGGGTGGATGGTATACCTGGTCTTGTGAGCTTCATCCATAATGATCTTCTTTGTTTCCGCATGGTCGGGTACATAGACTTGGCCTCAGAATAATAATCTTCCATCTTCTGGAAAAATCTGGCCTCTGGTCCAGATTAACCTTTATTTCCATGAGCATAGGGTCATTGTCTTGGAGTGCTAGGATATCTTCAAGTAAGGTGGGTTGAGCTCAAATATTAGCAACTAGACATCCCTCCTTTTTAACATCAGCCTCAATATCCAGCTTGGCAAATTCTTTAAGTAATCGGCATTCTCTCACCATAAGGCTTGAAAATGTAATCATTGGCTTTCTACTCAGAGCATCTGCCACAACATTTGCTTTGCCTGGATGATATTGGATAGTGAAGTTAAAGTCTTTCAAGTACTCCAACCACCTCTGCTGTCTCATGTTCAACTCCTGTTGAGAAAATAGATACTTCAAACTTTTATGGTCAAAAAACATAATGAACTTCTCACCATATAGATAGTGACGCCATATCTTCAAAGCAAAGACTACAGCAACTAGCTCCAGATCATGCACAGGGTAGTTGTCTTCATGCTTCTTCAGTTTTCTGGAGGCATAGCATATCAACTTCCCGTTTTGCATCAATACATGCCTAGGCCGATCCCAGATGCATCTGTGTAAAGTTCAAAATTTCCCCCAGCCACTGCCAGTGTCAATACAGGTGCTGAAGTGAGGTGCTCCTTCAATGCCCTGAAACTGTCTTCACATTCGGTGGTCCATGTGAATGAATTTTCCTTCCTTGTAAGTCTGGTGAATGGTACAACTATCTTTGAAAGGTCTTTAAAAAAGTGACGATAGTAACTAGCTAAACCCAGAAAGCTTCTGATTTCCGACATAGTTGTTGGCCTTTCCCAATTCTTTATAGCTTCCACTTTGGATGGATCTATAGAGATTCCCTCCTTGGATATGATGTGGCCAAGGAACGATACTTCCTTCATCCAGAATTCACACTTGCTAAGTTTTGCATAGAGTTGATTGTCTCTAAGCACTTGCAGAGCGATCTTCAAGTGTTATTCATGCTCTTCCTAAGACTTGGAGTAAATAAGGATGTCATCAATGAATACCACTATGAACTGGTCTAAATATGGCCTATAGATATTGCTCATAAGTTGCATAAAGGCCGCTGGAGCATTTATTAAGCCAAATGGCATAACTAGGAACTTGTACTGACTATATCTACTCCAAAATGCAGACTTGTGTATATCTTCTTCTTTAATTCTTAGCTGATGGTAGCCCGATCTTAGATCGATCTTGGAAAAGTATTGAGCATCAGAGATCTTATCAAACAGCTCATCGATGTGGTGCAGTGGATATTTGTTCTTTATTGTCATCTGATTTAACTAATGATAATCACTACAGAGCCTCATTGACCCATCCTTCTTCCTAACAAACAGTACTGGCACTCCCCAGGAGGATGTGTTGGGCCTGATAAAACCTTTATCTAATAATTCCTGGATCTTCCTTTTCAGCTCATGCAATTCAACAGAGGACATGCAACATGGAGCTTTGAAAACAAGGGCTGCCCCAGGGAGTAAGTCGATGGTGAAGTTTACCTCCCGCTCAGGTGGTATTCTTGGTAAGTCTTCTGGAAAGACGTTGGGGTACTCTCTAGCTATGGGAATATCTTCTAGAGTGGGTTTCTTCTTTTTAGCCGCCATGACCGAAACTAGAAAGCATCACAACCCTGGTTGATCAACTTTGATGCTTTTAGGGAGGATATCAGAACAAGATGTTTATGATAGAGGGTGTCAAGTAGTGAAAGGGTTGGAAGGTTTGGTCTTTTAATGGTGACCCTCCTATGACGACAATTTACATCGGCATCATATTCGATCAACCAATTGACACCCAATATGCCATCATAGCCCTTCATATCTAGATAAATGAGATTGGCGGGGAGATTGTGCCCTCCAATCATGGTTTCACAAATTGGTAGGTGGTGTGTGAGCTTAGATTCCGAGCCAAGTGGAGAAGCTATGGTGATCTTGGACTTCATGGGTATAAGTTTAATTGGTAGAGTTGCAGCAAATGTGGTGGAAATAAATGAATATGTGGCTCCAGTATCAATAAGTACAATAGCAGGTTGAGAGTGTATGAAAATGGTACCTTCCACCATACCCCCTTCCTTGGTTAGGTCAGCTTCTATGATGGCACTAAGGCGTCTCTGACGCCGTGGTACATTCTGGCTCTTTCCTAGCTGGTCGTTTAACATCAGATAGTCTGGTATACGGTGGTCACGACCACCACACCTCAAGCATGCCCCGAGCTTCTTCCATCATTCTTCAGCTCGGTGTCCTTTTTTGTCATAGAATCGGCAGTTCGCCGCTAACTGCCTTCCTTCCACTTTGACTTTCTTGTCCATGGAGTAGTCTCTTCCAGCATTCGGCCTCTTATTGTTATTGTTATAGGTGTTGTTCTTGTGGTTGTTGTTGTTTGGGAAAGTTGGCGTTGTATTAGCCACTCCCTTCTTGATAAAGACCAGTTTCGCAATTTCTTTTCCCCTCATGCCTTCCACCTTAGCCATGGTATCTTCCACTAGCTGAGCTCTCTGGACCATCTCCGTGTATGTTTGGAAGTTGTGAAATCCGAGCTTTTCAATGAACATGGGCCTAAGCCCATCCATGAATCTATTGGCCTTCAATCTTTCAGTGCCCACCAGGTGTGGGGTGTACATAGCCAGGCGGGAAAACTAGGCTTCATATTCAGCCACAGACATACTCTTTTGCTTGAGTGCAGCAAACTCTGCAGCTTTCTACTCCTTGACCCTCTCAGAGAAGTACTTTCCCCAGAATATCTTCAGTAAACCAGCCCATTCCTGTTCTGCCACATTAGGCAAATGAGCCGATGTGGCCTTCCACCATGCCCTAGCATCCTTGCTAAATTGGAAAGTAGCAAGTATCACCTTCTCCCTATTAGTGCATTGCATGACATGGAAAATCCTTTCTATTTCTTCTTGCCAGTTTTCTGCCTCGTCTGGATCAGGGGATCCAAAGAAACGAGGAGGATTCATGCTTCTAATATTTGCGTTGAAGATCACCAACTCCATTCCTAGCAGTCGCAGCCTGATTTCCAGCCTGAACTATGTTTTGTAATGCCTGAGTCAATCCAACTACGGTTTCTTGCATGGCCTGCCATTGATTGTGTGCCATTGCAGTTGAGTGAAAGAGTTATGAGGTTCCTGAGAAAAGGATAGAAACTAATTAATGTCTCTTGATACATTGTATGAGTCAATGGGTAGGAGTGCTTAGTTCATTCTAACATATTCCCAATCTCTACCCATGCTAACCGGGTACTATATGTATGATCCATGATGTAAGTTTCTATTGTGTCACTTAAACCTAGGACTTAAATACTCCTATTGTTTCCTTGGCTTTGATACCACTAAATTGTCACGGCCCGAGAATTACGCAACGAATAATATTCGAAGAATTAAAGTCAATATTTCGAGATGTGAACAGTCAGCAAATAAGCCACTAGCTAGCAAGCACTAATTGTGTATCAACACATCATAATAATAGGGCCCAAATAATGAACTCAATTAAACTAGCATTCAAATCTCAAACTCATTGTTTCAAAATGGAACTAATACAACTCTTCATTGCTGAATGACAAAACTAAGACTCAATAAAAGGAAAAGTACATAAAATCTCACTTCCTACTACATTGTTCTAACACTCATTCCAACTATGGATAAAACACATAAGTTGGAACGCTCTTCACTCAAACGCATTCACATCCTCGACTTGCTCTTCCTCTTGAACTTCATAGTCACCTAGAGGGTTTAAAGTAGGGAATGAGCAAACTAGCCCAATAGGATTTATATCTCAATGTACGAGCAATTATATAAGTGATTAGCAATTTGGAACTAGGTAAGCATGATTAACAAGATATGTATGTGCGAATAAAACTCATTAAACATGTTACATGAACAAGATAGATTGAATGATCATGATAGAGCAACATTTAGAATGATATAACGAGCAAGAGCTATCAATAGAGTGGCATGTAACAAGCACGCAAGATATCACTTAATTGCAATAATTGCAGAATGGCCATATCACGCAAGCAAGCAAGCACGAGCACGATCATATAACACTAATCAAGCACGAAAACACTAATGTACACCAAGAAAAGATCCACCTTGAAATGCACAATAGGACACGTGTATGTGGTTATTGTATCTAGCTTCAACACACAAGTACTCCTAGCGCAGATGCAACGCCCTTAATCATTATACCCCATGGTTAATAGTATAGTTATGACTCTCCGTCATTGGGGCTAGACTGGAGCCCTTGGACACTCGTCGTGTCCAGTCATCATCTCACTATTTTCAAATGTAGATACCCATTGTAACGACCCACCTTATACCGGTACGGTTATACCAACCCACATCGATATAATGAACGCCGCTACAGTGGGACATTTACCCAATAGTTATACGATAGGCTGAAATATACCTAAATACATTCACATAGCAGCGGAAAAGAAATAGCCAAGTGTAACTACTTATTCCATCATCCACATTCTATTCACAGTCCATATATAGAAGAAAAGAAATCTAAACTTTTCATAACTGAGTAATGAAATAAATACATTGTCCAGAACTTTCCACAAAATAAGTACACAAATCCCAAAGGTAGAGCAAGTCTACTCTTATTACATACTTATGAAAAATAAAAGTTCAACGCCAAGTCCAAAACAAGGTCTCCTACTCCCGCTCCGAGTCACTCCTAACGATCTCCTCGGAAGAAGTAGAAATCTTTGCACCTGTACGCCGAAGCAAGAGTGAGTTCAAATGAACTCAATAAGTAACACCAAACACACTAAACTTACATGCATCACATAACATTCACATTTTCATTCTACACAATAACATATAAACATGGATTTAACAATTAATTCAAATAAAACTCCTAAACATGATGTCTACACATGTTACACATGGAAATTGTCTTATACAAAATTTTCAATAACTTAAAGCCTATCACATGCTTTCTGCACACTTTTCAATATATTAAACTAAGCTCATTTAACCACATTCACACACACTTACAAGTTAAACATTAGTCAATTTAAACATGGAGTTTGTACACATAAATAAGAGACAATTTTAGCATGGATTCTATAATCATTTTCACATGGATAACATATTTATACTCAAGAAAAGGTTGCTGTTTTGCTATGTACATATTATAATCATTTAAGAAGTTATCAATTTACATGCTGTCACAAGAATTCATATTAACACATGATCACTTACACAATTTCACAATTTACACATTCACTTTCACTTAGACACAAGTTCACATTTATTAAATGCCGTGACACATAGCCCAAACCACCTTTCAGAAGGACACACACTAATCACATCACATATCTATCACCTAGGCATTTCAGTGATAAATCTTAGTTACTGCGCAGAACCGGGAGAAGCACTCTCCACCCTAACCAGCGATACTTGTTCGCCTCCAAGATTTAATCTCAATGCCCGTGGGACATTACACACTATGAACCTTCCCATGGGGACTTTACCATAGTACGGTTCCACAGCCCTCTAAGGTAGAAGTGTCACCCATTGGCACATTTACACATTTGTCTAAATTTTAACAAACGCTTAATGCACAATTTTAACAAATCCAATACATGCTCACACATTTACATACTTTAGTGTTAACTAACATAGTGCTACTATTCTCAATATTAACAGATTCATACAAGTCTAATCTTGTTGAAATTAGCTGATTTTAATACTAATCATATTAACGTGCATTTATTTATCAATATTGCACACAAAATCTACATATATAGTTACTGTCATTATTTCAGTACAAAATTTTAACCAAACACCTATTACAGGATGACCATCATGCATATAAATTTTCGCATTTTTATGAATTTCACACTAATTATGAAAATTCTATCAGTGGAATCACATAAGACTAAAATAACCAAACTAACATGGATTTTCATTATTCGGATTCACAGTTCATTATATACATGTATACTGACAGTTCTAATCCTGTGCCAAATTCTAGAGACTTAATTGTTTCCATATCATTTAATAGAATTTCTTCACTAATTAAGTATGCTCACTATTTTTCAGTTTAGAAAATCTAAAAATTTACACAGTCATCAGAAAATTCCCAAATTTTAACAACATGCTCTAACATCGATTTAAGTACCACAAAAACTTTTTGTGACTTAAATCCTACAAGGGTAACATAAACAGTAATTTACAATATTCATAACCTATTTAACATGTATTTCAAAAATTTTAATAAATAATACACTTGAACGAAATTTCACAGAATTTATACAACATGCTCCACTACACATATTTCATAACATATAAAATTTACCATATATCCTCATGCACAGAAATTCCAAAAAATAGCTTATAAAGGCAGACAGTCCACTGTTCTTGCCTTAAGAACTCAACGGTAAGGGTATGGCCGTTTACTCATGTTAACGACAACATAGTGTGCCGCCAACTCAGGATCTTAACGGCAAGGGATCCTACCATTAAGTTCTTGTCTGTGCAAAACACAGACTGAATGTATGAAACTTGGTGAAATTGGGGTTCCAGGACTCGAAATAAAATCCAACAAATTCCTAGGATTTACTAGACACATGTAGGAATGATGTGGATGGGGTACTTGCCTCTTGGAAAATCCACAAGCAATGATTTAAGCCGGAGAAGCCCTCCTCGGCCAAAGCCAAAGAGTCCTCAAAACTCCCTCGATCCGAGTTCTGTGATGATCTCCTCTACATACCAGTGTGGGGAAGCCGTTCCCGGATGTTCAGAGCCCTCTCCAGTCATTGTAGAACGTCGGATGAATCCTCAAATGGCCAGATCGAGGAGTTCCAAAGTTGGGTTTCACACATAAAATGTTAGGGTTTTTGACAAAGAGTCAAAAGGGTTAGATCTAGCCAGAGATGGGGTGTTTTATAGGGCTAGGGTCAGAGACAAAGTTGGGTAAGGTTGGGTTACCGTTGGGGAACAGTTTCCTAAATCAAGGGCAACATTTTCAGAGGCGTTTCCGGATCTGAAATCGCAATAGATCTGGGAGATAAACATCAACATCAATAGTCATCAATTCTAAGTAGGCGTCCATCAATGTGGCCGCTGATTTATGGTCAACGTCAACTGATGTTGACGCCAACTAGCCGCCAGAACAGAACTTAACACTGCAGAAATTCTTTGTACACCAAACATATATATATATATATATATATATATATATATATATAATCTACAATGCACACATTAAAATAATACCTATTCAACAATGTAAACAAGTAAGTATTATGCACAATAAAGTTTATACATCGATGGCATATATTTATACATACATAAGAAATCACCCAATGATGAAAAATCAAGGGCCTTACACCCTCTCCCCCTTAAAGAAACTTCGTCCTCGAAGTTGGACTGACGCTACTCAAACAATTGAGGATATTTCTTCTTCATTGCACCCTCAAGCTCCCAAGTAGCCTCCTCTCGTGAGAAGTTACGCCATAAGACTTTCACCGACGCAATACTCTTGTTCCAAAGATGTTGAACCTTCCGGTCAAGAATAGCCACTGGTTGCTCCACATAAGAAAGATCTGGCTGGATCTCCACTGGCTCGTGGCTAATAACATGAGATGGATCTCTGACATACCTCCTGAGCATAGATACGTGGAAAACGGGATGGACACTAGCTAACGCTGGGGGTAAAGCTAGCTCATATGCCACATTGCCCAAACGTCTGAGAATCTCATATGGGCCAATGAATCTAGGACTTAACTTACTATGCCTGCCAAATCTAACTACACCACGAGTAGGCGAAATCTTTAAAAAGACATGCTCACCTACCTCAAACTCCAAATCCTTCCTCCTATTGTCGGCATAACTTTTCTGCCTATCCTGTGCCGCAACAAGCCTCTTCCTAATCAACTGGACCTTATCCGAAGTCTCCTGAACTAACTCTGGACCGATCAGCTGCCTATCGCCTGTCTCCTCCCAACATAAAGGAGATCTGCAAGGCCTACCATACAATGCCTCAAATGGAGCCATACCAATACTCGCATGAAAACTGTTGTTATATACGAACTCCACAAGAGGTAAATGGCGCTCCCAATCATCCTTCCAATCTAGAATGCACGCCCTCAACATATCCTCGAGCGTCTGGATAGTCCTCTCGAACTGTCCATCTATCTGGGGATGAAATGCCGAATTGAGCTTCAGCTTCGAACCTAACACATCCTGAAGACCCTTCCACAGCCTCGAAGTAAATCTCGGATCTCGATCCGAAATGATCGACTTTGGGACACCATGTAATCTAATAATGCTACTAATATACAATCTAGCTAAACTCTCTACTGACTGCTTCTTCTTCATGGGTAAGAAATGCGCAGTTTTTGAGAATCTATCTACCACTACCCAAATCGAGTCATTACCCCATCTAGATCGAGGCAAACCCATAACAAAATCCATAGTGACAGCCTCCCACTTCCATACTGGGATCTCCATCTTCTGCATAAGACCAGATGGTCGCTGCCGCTCGGCCTTCACTTGCTGGCAAACTAGACATCTAGACACATACTCTGCTACATCCTTCTTCATGCCAGACCACCAAAAAGATCTCTTCAAATCCTGGTACATCTTAGTGTTACCCGGATAAATAGAGAATCTAGACCTATGAGCCTCCGCTAAAACATGCTCACGGATGTCTACGACGTCTGGAACACAATCACGGTGATGGAATCTAATCACCCCATCCTCATCACGAGCAATGCCCGCCTTGCCCACTAACTCTTGGTGTTTAGGGTCGGCTTTCTGTTGCTCGATCACCTCATCCAACACCGAAGACCTAATGGACAACTGAGCTACAAAAGCCTGGCACAACGATGGCTCTAACTCAATCATCGAACACGCTGCATCCTCCAACATCTTCCAATCCTGCTGGAGAGACGACCTCTTCCTACTAAGGGTATCTGCTACAACATTCGCCTTTCCAGGATGATACTGGAGGTCGAAGTCATAGTCCTTCAAGAACTCAATACATCTTCTCTGCCTAAGGTTTAATTCCTTTTGAGAGAAAAGGTATTTTAGACTCTTGTGGTCAGTGAACACCTCAAATCTCACACCATAAAGATGTTGTCTCCAGATCTTCAGTGCATGAACCACTACCGCAAGCTCAAGATCATGAGTCGGGTAGTTTCGCTCATGCTCCAATTGACGAGAAGCATACACTACTACCCTTCCTTGCTGCATCAATACACAGTCAAGGCCAATCCGAGATGCATCCATGTAGATAGCAAAACCCTCTACACCGCTCGGCAAAACTAACACAGGAGCCGAAGTGAGCTTAGTCTTCAATAATTGAAAACTTCTCTCACACTCCTCAGACCAGACAAACTTTACTCCCTTCCTGGTTAGTTGGGTCAATGGTGCGGCGATGGATGAAAATCCCTCAATAAATCGCCGATAATAACCCGCCAAACCAAGAAAACTCTGAATCTCCGAAGGAGTCTTAGGAATCTCCCAATCCATAACAGCCTGGACTTTTGTTGGATCCATTGCTACACCAGCACCGGAGATAACATGCCCAAGGAAATGAACCTCGCGTAACAAAAAATCGCACTTGCTGAATTTTGCATACAGCTTGTGCTCACGGAGAACCTCCAATACTACCCTTAAATGCTGACGATGTGTGGTCTCATCCGGAGAGTAGACCAACACATCATCAATAAAAATTACGACGAAACTATCTAGATATGGTCTAAACACCCTGCTCATGAGATCCATGAACGCTGCCGGGGCGTTGGTCAGACCAAAAGGAAGGACCAAAAACTCATAATGTCCATAACGGGTTCTAAAAGCCGTCTTGGACACATCGTCACTCCTAATCCTCAACTGACGATAACCAAACCGCAAATCATTCTTAGAAAAGACTGATGCATCTTGCAGTTGGTCAAACAAATCATCAATCCGAGGTAAGGGATACCTGTTCTTAACCGTCACTTGGTTTAACTTTCTATAATCAATGCATAACCTAAGTGATCCATCCTTCTTCTTCACGAATAAGACAGGTGCGCCCCAAGGGGAAACGCTAGGGCGAATAAATCCCTTATCTAACAAATCCTGCAACTGCTTCCTTAGCTCAGCTAATTCCGCAGGTGCCATCCGATAAGGTGCCTTCGAGATAGGAGAGATGCCTAGAAGCAACTCTAGGGTGAACTCTATCTCTCTAGCCGGTGGCAAACCAGATAGGTCATCAGGAAAGACATCTGGAAACTCTCGTGCTACATCTATCTCCGCAAGAGTAGGTGACTCATCAGCCTTGGGTACTAATACCATGCTGGCAAGAAAAGCGTCACAACCCTTGTTCACCATTCTCATCGCCCTCATGGCAGAGATGACAAACTTCCCTGCCAAGTTCCTCGACAAAGGATGAGAAAATTCATCTTCACCAGGAATGCGGAAAACGATCTTCTTCCCACGACAATATACTAACATATAGTGCTCCTCTAGCCAATCCAGACCAAGAATAGCATCATAGTCCTTCATCTTTAGCAAGAAGAAACACCCTTCTAGGACTCTATCCTCAATGCACACCGGTAAAGATGGAATACACTTCCTAGTCGATACCGTGCCTGCGGGTGTTTACATAGACAAAGGGACTTCGAAATTCTCAGACTCTATTCCTGACTCTAAGGCTATCTGCCTAGCAAAACGCTCAGAAATGAACGAGTGAGTGGCACCCGTATCAAATAGAACTCGAGCGTGAACACCTAAGAATAAAACTGTACCTTCGGTGACATGATCCGCCTGCTCGGCGTCCTCTCGAGCTAACGCAAACACTCAAGCTGGGGCTCGAGGTCTCCCTGGTCGTCCTGTCGCCGGCGCTGCTGCTGCTGGGGCTAGTGCCGCTCCATGCTGACCTCCCTGCTGCAGTCTGGGGCAATATTTGATCCTATGCTCGCTGCTCCCGCACTTCAAGTACTTTCCCGCCAACTTCCAACATTCCGTACCGCCATGTGCCCTCCCACAATGAGGACACTCCTTCTTGCCACTAGGGGAACGTTGAGAAGGTACTTGACTGCTTCCCGATGCCACAGGATGCTGTAGTGACTGGAAAGCCGCCTTTTTCCTCTCCTACCTCTGGAAAGGAGCTGCAGGCCTCTTCTGAGAAGCCTTCTTCTCCTCCAAGTACTACTCCATCTCTCCCTCCTGCCGACATGCCGCGCTGAGCACCTGCTCGAGGGTACGATGGTCGAAAGCCACCAACCTCGTCCTCAGTGATGGTCTCAGACCCATCACGAACTTCTTCGCCATCCTGCGCTCATCAGCTATAATATGAGGGGCATACTTTGATAGCTCGGAAAACCTGGCCTCGTACTCCAGCACTGTCATGGAGCCCAGAGTCAATGAGAGGAACTCCTGCTCCATCTTGTCCTAGATGTGCTCCGGAACAAACTTGGCTCGGAAAAGCCTCACGAACTCATCCCAACCAACCTCCACAGCACCATCCTCGAACCGAGTACGTAACAACGAGGACCACCACACGTCGGCTTGCTCCTGCCAAAACCATCCATAAGGACTAACCAACATAATCTATAATTAAAGAAATAACCACCAAATTAAATTACACATACCTGTAGCATATAGGTGGCTAAAGTGACCTTGTCATCCTCAGCGCACCTAATAGCCCGGAAGATCTTTTCGATCTCCCTCATCCAGCTCTCAGCTAATAAGGGATCTCTCTCCCCCTTAAAAGAAGGTGGCGACATCCTCTTGAACCTTTCCATGATGGAGGGTCCACCATGGTCCTGAGCCTGGGGAACTGGCACTTGAGCCTGCCACAACAAACATCATAAGCAACATATATAGCATAGCAACATAGCAAACATATCATCAAGTAAAACAGACTACCCTTTTTATCATTCTAACCTGAGCCTCCAACTGAGCTTGGAGTGTAGCCTGAGTGTGGGCTTGTGTCTGCATGGCCTGCACTAGACCCTGCATGAACACTCCATAGTCTACTGGTGGCGGTGGGGGAAGCACAGGACCCTGGGGTGCTGGGGCCTGCTGCTCACCCTGATCCTCATGCCGAGGCTCATCTCTCCACTGCTCACCCTCACGAGTAGGAACACCACGCCTACCATGTGAAGCCATATCCTGCAAAATGATTTAATCACAATTTAGAACCAGACTATCTAATTTTTAACTATTTATTTATCTATGTGGACAATCTACACAGACTTAGCATACAATGAAGATGATGGTATATGTATATTTATGTACAATTTCAGCCTGATTCTCTGATACCAATCTCTGTAACGACCCTCCTTATACCGGTACGGTTATACCAACCCACATCGATATAATGAACGCTGCTACAGTGGGACATTTACCCAATAGTTATACGATAGGCTGAAATATACCTAAATACATTCACATAGCAGCGGAAAAGAAATAGCCAAGTGTAACTTCTTATTCCATCATCCACATTCTATTCACAGTCCATATATAGAAGAAAAGACATCTAAACTTTTCATAATTGAGTAATGAAATAAATACATTGTCCACAACTTTCCACTAAATAAGTACACAAATCCCAAAGGTAGAGCAAGTCTACTTTTATTACATACTTATGAAAAATAAAAGTTCAACGCCAAATCCAAAACAAGGTCTCCTACTCCTGCTCCGAGTCACTCCTAACGATCTCCTCGGAAGAAGTATAAATCTCTGCACCTGTACGCCGAAGCAAGAGTGAGTTCAAATGAACTCAACAAGTAACACCAAACACACTAGACTTACATGCATCACATAACATTCACATTTTCATTCTACACAATAACATATAAACATGGATTTAACAATTAATTCAAGTAAAACTCCTAAACATGATGTCTACACATGTTACACATGGAAATTGTCTTATACAAAATTTTCAATAACTTAAAGCCTATCACATGCTTTCTGCACACTTTTCAATATATTAAACTAAGCTCACTTAACCACATTCACACACACTTACAAGTTAAACATTAGTCAATTTAAACATGGAGTTTGTACACATAAATAAGAGACAATTTTAGCATGGATTCTATAATCATTTTCACATGGATAACACATTTATACTCAAGAAAAGGTTGTTGTTTTTCTATGTACATATTATAATCATTTAAGAAGTTATCAATTTACATGCTGTCACAAGAATTCATATTAACACATGATCACTTACACAATTTCACAATTTACACATTCACTTTCACTTAAACACAAGTTCACATTTATTAAATGCCGTGACACATAGCCCAAACCACCTTTCAGAAGGACACACACTAATCACATCACATATCCATCACCTAGGCATTTCAGTGATAAATCTTAGTTACTGCGCAGAACCGGGAGAAGCACTCTCCACCCTAACCAGCGATATTTGTTCGCCTCTAGGATTTAATCCCAATGCCCGTGGGACATTACACACTATGAACCTTCCCATGGGGACTTTACCATAGTATGGTTCCACAACCCTCTAAGGTAGCAGTGTCACCCATTGGCACATTTACACATTTGTCTAAATTTTAACACACGCTTAATGCACAATTTTAACAAATCCAATACATGCTCACACATTTACATACTTCAGTGTTAACTAACATGGCACTACTATTCTCAGTATTAACAGATCCAAACAAGTCTAATCATGTTGAAATTAGCAGATTTTAATACTAATCATATTAACGTGCATTTATTTATCAATATTGCACACAAAATCTACATATATAGCTACTGTCATTATTTCAGTACAAAATTTTAACCAAACACCTATTACAGGTTAACCATCATGCATATAATTTTTTGCATTTTTATGAATTTCACTTTAATTATGAAAATTCTATCAGTGGAATCACATAAGACTAAAATAACCAAACTAACATGGATTTTCATTATTCGGATTCACAGTTCATTATATACATGTATATTGACAGTTCTAATCCTTTGCCAAATTCTAGAGACTTAATTGTTTCCATATCATTTAATAGAATTTCTTCACTAATTAAGCATGCTAACTATTTTTCAATTCAGAAAATCTAAAAATTTACACAGTCGTCAGAAAATTCCCAAATTTTAACAACATGCTCTGACATCGATTTAAGCACCATAGAAACTTTCTATCACTTAAATCCCACAAGGATAATGTAAACAATAATTTACAATATTCAGAACCTATTTAACATGTATTTCAAAAATTTTAATAAATAATACACTTGAACGAAATTTCACAGAAATTATACAACATGCTCCACTACACATATTTCATAACATATAAAATTTACCATATATCCTCATGCATAGAAATCCCAAAAAATGGCTTATAAAGGCAGACAGTCCATTGTTCTTGCCTGAAGAACTCAACGGCAAGGGTATGGCCGTTTACTCATGTTAACAGCAACATAGTGTGCCACAACTCAGGATGTTAACGGCAAAGGATCCTGCCATTAAGTTCCTGTCTGTGCAAAACACAGATTGAACGTATGAAACTTGGTGAAATTGGGGTTCCAGGACTCGAAATAAAATCCGGAAATTTCCTAGGAATTACTAGACACATGTAGGAATGATGTGGATGGGGTACTTGCCTCTTGGAAAATCCACAAGCAACGATTTAAGCCGGAGAAGCCCTCCTCGGCCAAAGCCAAAGAGTCCTCAAAACTCCCTCGATCCGAGTTCTGTGATGATCTCCTCTACACACCAGTGTGGGGAAGCCGTTCCCGGATGTTCAGAGCCCTCTCCAGTCGTTGTAGAATGTCGGATGAAGCCTCAAATCACTGGATCAAGGAGTTCCAAAGTTGGGTTTCACACATAAAATGTTAGGGTTTTTGACAAAGAGTCAAAAGGGTTAGATCTGGCCGGAGATGGGGTGTTTTATACGGCTAGGGTCAGAGACAAAGTTGGGTAAGGTTGGGTTACTGTTGGGGAACGGTTTCCTAAATCAAGGGCAACATTTTCAGAGGCGTTTCCGGATCTTAAATCGCAATAGATCTGGGAGATAAACGTCAACATCAATAGTCGTCAATTCTAAGTAGGCGTCCATCAATGTGGCCGCTGATTTATGGTCAACGTCAACTGATGTTGACGCCAACTAGCAGCCAGAACAGAACTTAAAACTGCAGGAATTCTATGTACACCACACACACATATATATATAATCTACAATGCACACATTAAAATAATACCTATTCAACAATGTAAACAAGTAAGTATTATGCACAATAAATTTATACATCGATGACATACATTTATACATACATAAGAAATCACCCAAAGATGAAGAATCAAGGGCCTTACTGCGACGACCCTCTTTATACCGGTACGGTTATACCAACCCACGTCGGTATAGCGAGCGTCATCACAGTGGGACATTTACCCAACAATGACATTCAGCTGAGATATACGTGAATATAAGAACAGAGTAGCGGAAGTAAAAGAACCACTGTCTTCATTCATTCATCATCCACATTTAACATACATGATTCGATAACATTTAGAGAACTAAAAATCCACATAATTTAAATTGCTGAAAATCAAATACATAGATGTCCATACTTATACATTCTTCCATGATAATGCTAGTACAATGTTCAATTTACATACTATGAAAATCACAAATGTCACTAGTGCTCCAACACTCCAATCTCCACGCTCGGAGTCGGGCTCCAACGTCTCCTCCACAAGTGTCTCGTCACCAACTACACCTGTACGCCAAAGCAAGTAGTGAGTCTAAAAGACTCCGCAAGTAATTCTACATATACCGTACATGCACATATCATAGTAGGTTCTACATACACATGCACAAGACACAACATGTAGCATGCTTGACATTAAATTTTACAACCTATCATGGTGAATCTACAATTTAAACACATGGACTATGCTTTCAGATTTCCTAAAATAGAATCACCTATCACATGCTTTCTATTCATTCCTCACATAGAAATCTACCTTCAACCAACTAAGACATGAAAGCCATTAACATGAATTTCCGAGCATGCATGAAAGGAAACATATCTAACATGGAATCTACACATTCCTACACATATACGTAACCATTTTACATGCTTTAAACTTGCTGGTTTTACATGCTTTAGCAACCATAATCTAACACATGAGAGCTACAACAACGATTTAAATCACAACATGTGAACAATCAAGTATGGAAGTTGTTTATATATGCTTAACAATTATTCCTAGCATGGATTTTAGGCATTTTGCATACATAAACATGATCATAACATAGTAAATCTACTGTTTCAGCATGATTTCAGATTGTCATAACATGGATTACAAACTCACATCCTCACCTTTTGGTTTCACATTTTTACACAATTTCAAATTCGCATATTTCACACTTTACACATGCACTTTTACACATTGTTCACATTCACATTTTTCACATGAACACATACACATTTACACATTCACATTTAGTGCCGTGACACATAGTCCAAACCACCAAAGAAGGACACAACACATCACATCACATAGACGCCATCTAGGCAATACAATGGCGACTCTTGGACTGCGCAGACCGGGAGAACAAGTCTCCACCCTAATCAGTGGTACTTGTCCAGCTCCAGGATTTCCCCCTAATGCCCTTAGGGTCACAACACATTGAACCTTCTCAGGGGGACTTTTCCCTGATACGGTTCCACTGCCCTCTACAGAAGCAGTGTCACATTCGACACAAGTTACACATTACACATTTTACCGATTTTAACACATATGTTTACACATGTCACCCTCACTTCATTCACTTTCTCACTCACATGCACACTCCTCTGTTTTTCCTAACATGGCACTACAATTACAGAAATTTAGTGCTCAGGAAATTTCACTAATCAGGTTGCTATATACAAAATCAAATCATTTTACAACGGCATGCTTTAGTTTCACATTTTTACATGGAAATCCATATTGCATCATATACTGGTCCAAATGACCTGAAATTTTAACCACTAGCTGATTTTGGGTTTAGGATCCCACATGCAAATTTTCAGAATTTTCTAACCTAAAACGTAATTACAGAAAATCTAACATCAAATTCACATGCTATTCACAATTCAAGTTAGTATGGAGTTGAATAACAATCACAAATTTAACAACTCACTGTCTGAACCCTAGCATGCATAGAGCCACATGATTTATTCCCGAATTTATTGGGCAATACATGATTTACCGAAGATTTATCATGACCTACACATGATTTCTATTTCCCAAACCACATTTTCACTAATTCACGCAAGCATGGGAAAAATCTCAGAATTTCAGAACAGAGACTGACTAATACATGCATGACCCATAAAATGTAGGACATTCAAACTCGTCCTAAATCATACAAACAAAGGGTTGACAAGATTAGCAACTCATCATACATGTATTTCCATGGAATAAATAAACTCTATCATTTACCACCTTGCACAAAATCCATCCACACACCACATTCACTAGTATACATAGCATATAAGAGATTACATTATATCCTCATTGTGAAACATATCGAATTTAATCATATAGAAGGGCAGAACAGCTTGCTGTTCTGCTCAGATGAACTTAGCGGCAAGCTATGGCCGCTAATTGGTGTTAGCGGCATAATCGCTGGACGCTAAGCATGATCTTAGCGGCAAGGGATATTGCCGTTAAGGTCAGATCTGTGCAAAACACAGTCCTGAGCTCCAAAGATGGGGTGAATTTGGGGGTCTAGGACACGAGGGAAAATACATAAAAAGGGTAAAACCATCCTAGACACATACAGGGACGTTATGGGTAGGGTACTTGCCTCTAGAAAATACACCAAACGGATCTAGGGCTCGGTGAAGCTCTCCTTGGGCTGTCCCAAGAAGCTCCTAGAAAAGCTTCACTCCGGGTTCTAGGATGAAGATGGCTCCAAGATAAGTTCGGGGAAGCCTCCTTCTCCACTCCAGCTAGCTCCTTGCTGCAGTAGATGGCCGGTGCAAGCTTCAGGTAGCCGGATTTAGGGTTGCAAAGGTGAGCTCTTCACACAAATTTTAGGGTTTTCTCTTTTTCCTCTTCTTCCTCTCTTGCAAAGGGGCAAAGAGAAGGGTGTGAGTTGCGAAAATGACTTTGTATATAGGAGAGGGGGTTCTCCTATCCTGCAGGGGTGACAAGATGGCCTTTCAGACCGTTGGGGACAGCTCCCTAATGGTTGGGGTGGCTTGCTTCTGGAAATTCTGGGCTCTACAACGCATGCAGGTCAGAGAAGTTAGCGTCCACATCGCTGGACGCTAGGATTAGTGTTGGCGTCCATGGGGTTGACGCCTACACAACACAAGCGTCCATTGATATTGACGCCAATCTGGCCTTCGGCCAGAACTCCAAAACATGCAGAAACCATGCACATCTTATACCTATATATGTGCCATATGTATACGCTATCATGTACACACTACCATCATACCATTCATACATTATTTATACTAATTATACACATACACACATAAGTATACTAATTAATACATACGTAGATACATACATACGTACATACACAACATGAATTATTCACATGCAATTCAATAATGTAACAAATTTCGAGGGCCTTACACTTACACCCACAATCATTCATGGCCAATAACAAGAGTTTCAAGATGTCAGCAATTGTAATGTCATGTTCATGATGATGATGTCAAGAAGTAACAAGTAATGTGAACATGGTTTCATGATAACAATAGTCAAGAGATAATTTCGGCAGCATAATGATGTGATCTATACTTCAGTTGTCTCTGTAAGACCCCCGAATTTCATTCATTTTATATTCCATGTATGTGATGTTTACTTGTTCTTGCATATGTGGTGTGTATTAAATTTTGTGCATGTAATATATTTAAATGTGCATGCATTATCTAATGGTTGAGGTGCATATTGTATTTATATGTTCATGCATATTGTATTTAGTTATTCCATGCATATTATATGTAACTATGATGCATAAATGTATCTGTGCATGTAATACATTTAAATGTGCATGCATTATCTAATGGTTAAGGTGCATATTGTATTTAGTTATTCCATGCATATTATATGTAACTATGATGCATAAATGTATATATATATATATATATATATATATATATATATGTTCACCTTGTGCAAATGATAATTATCTATTCTGGGTATGTTAAATCGTTTATAGTGTATATGGTACTTAAATAATACTGTGCATAGTGTATATATATATATCAAAATATTATAAGCATGTTATATTTGTTTAAATTCATGCATAATGCATGTAATTATGTTTTGTATGTATATATATGTATGTTATTTCATGCATGTTATCTTTAAATAAGATTAGTACAAATTATATTTAAATAAATAGTGTGTAATGCATGTAGTTTATATGGTGAATGTATGTTTATTTATTTTAGTGCACATTTAGTTGGTTGTGATGTAATTGTATATTTATTTTCATGTATGCCTCTGTTCTGGCCCAAATCCCTGTTGGCGGCAACATGCCTGCCGCTGACCTGGCCAGAGGAGTTGGCGTCCAGATCGATGGACGCCAACCTCCCTGTGAGCGGCACCATGGGTGGATGCCAACTACCTATTGGCGGCACCAAATATGGACGCCAAGTTCCCAGCTGTAAGACAGTTTCAGATTTGGTAACGCTCGCGTTTCTCGCGGTTCCACTTAAGGAAACCCATCTAAAGTCGTAGGAGACCTACCCTAGTGCGTACCCCAATCCCTTGAGCTTATAAAAACTCTCTCTTTCAGCCGGATTGAGTCTTTTGGTTCCTTGTGGAAAAACCCTAGAAACCTGTGTGAAACCTGATCTTGAGAGGCTTGGATCTGGAGATTTGGTGTGACTCCTAGCATTCTACTTCGACTAGAAGATACTCCATACATAGAGGAAGGCTTCCCCGACCTTGGTGTGCAGACTACATCGACACAGATCAAGCTCGGGAGAAGATTTGGAGGGTTCCTTGGCTTGGCCGAGGAGGGCTTCTCTGGCAAATAATTTCATTCAGCAAATTTGTAAGAGGCAAGTGATGGATAGATCTCATTCCTGTACATATCCCCTAGGTCCAAGGGATTTTTCTGGATTTTTATTCGAGTCCTGGAACCTCCAACTTCCCCTTGCATGTGTGTGATGTCTGCATGGTCTGCTGATAGGAGATTGGTGGCCGCATCCTGTGCCGCCAAGATCCTGTGTTGGCGGTAGGATACTGTGCCGTTGACACAGTAGGCGGCCCACAGTGTGCCGCCAAGTTCCTTAGAGTTTTGAAAAAACTGCTGTTTAATCTCTTTAAGGTGTTTATGTGACTTCCGGGTACGTGTGCATGCTGTAAATTTTATATGTTGTCAAATGTGATCAGTAGGTCATGTCATGAGGATATTTTGAATTTCTGTACGTAGTATTAATTATTGAAATTTCTGCATTACTGAGAGAAGCATGATTTGTCAATGTTAAATCCTAGATAATTAGATTTGTTGCATGTTAGGGTTTTAGAAATTTTATATGATCATATGATGACTGTTTCCATGTATCTGATCTGTTAAGCATGACTGTTTGGTTGTAAATCATGTGTTACTGAAATTCTTGATAAATAGACCTTGAATTTGTCTTAATTAGTAAAATTATATTTACTATCCAGAAAAATCTGGAAAATTGAGCATGTGATATGTTTACTGTTTGAAATCTGTTATAAAAATTTCATGCTATTTTAATAACAATGGATACTTTTATGGTTTGAAATGAGAAAATGACCATATTGAGCATGTTAGGTTTAATTATGTGTAAATCAAGGGTTAACAGCATGTTAATATTCTATTTTGAGTTGTTTGTTACTGTTAAAGAGTAAGAGTGAATACTGTAAACTGAAATGTAAATATTATGTAAAGTGCATGCAAAAAAGGATTAAAGTATCTATATAAATATGAGTAAAAATGTGACGAAGTATGATAATGTGCTTAATGTAAAATTTGGCCGAGATTGACACTGCTACCATAGAGGTTTGAGAGCTGTACCATAGAAAAGTCCCTATGGAAGGCTCAACGTTGTGAAAAATATCCTAAGGGCATTAGGATGAAATCCTGGAGGTGGACAAGTACCACTGGTTAGGGTGGAGAGGGCTTCTCCCGATTCTTCGCAATTACCTAGATTTGTCACCCCATTGCCTAGGTGACAAATATGTGATGTGTGAATGTGATGTGCTATGTGCTATGTGATATGGGTCTGTGTGTCTTCTAGATGGTAGTTAGGACTATGTGTCATGGCAACCTAAGTGATAAAATGTGAATAAAGTGTAAAATGTGAATGTGGCACGCGGTTAGTGCAAATGATGTGACATGTGATAACTGAAAGTGCAAGTGAAATATATGTGAAAAGTGTGTGAAACCCTATAAAAGTGAAAGTGAATGTGAGTGAGAGAGTAAATGCATGTGAAAAACTAAGGTAAAAATGTGTATATTTATATCATTTATGTGTTGATATTTTGATGTAACATCATGTTTGGTATCATGTTATATAGGTTAATAAACTTCCATGTGGTAGTGTGTATTTTTTTTTTTTTTTGGTAAGTAATACCGAATTTTGTATTAAATATGACAAAAGGAATATGTACAAAGAAAGTCCATTCTATCACAGGCCGATAGGAATGGATTCATAGAAGAAACTAGACTGACAAAGAAGAGTCAAAACACCAAAAAACAACAGGGAGACCTGTAAGCTAATTAGATCCTCTGGATGATGAGATTTCTAAGGATCTTATTATTCTTCGGGGAAGAGGTAGTCTTCTGAATGTGGAATTCAGTAACATTGCGGATATCCAGAAGAATAGATATGAGAACTTGCATACAACTCTGTTGCTTGTTGTCAAATATCCTTGAGCATCTCTCCTTCCAAATCCACCACAGAGCAGCTCGAAATGTGGCAAAAGCCACACTCCTACCAGCACCAGAGTCATGGAATTCCTTTGTCAAACTTTCACTCTCATGTATGACTGTGTCTTTTGGCCGGCGATGGATATCCAATCTGTTTAAAAGTTGGATCCAAATCCAAGAACTAAACGTGCAAGTTGAGAAAATGTGGTTGATGTCCTCACCTTGCTGTTTACATAAGACACAAATATTAGGACCTTGCATGCCACGCTGTTGAAGCTTGTCAAAGGATGGAATACCGTTCATGATGACCTGCCACGCATGAAGGGACTGCTTTTGACTTGTAGGCCTCTTCCAAACAATATGAAACCATGGAACTATTGGATAAGTGGTTCTTCTCATATCATAAAAGTTCTTGCTGCTGATAGTTCCGTTATTGTGCCTCCAAACAATGCTATCTTCAGAGTTTCCAGAAATAGGAATGCTTAGGATTTTCGGCCAAATATCTAACATTTCAGTAGAAGTGGGAGGAGGTAGACACCATCTTCCATCCTGAATGAGATAACTAATAATGGCATTCAAGGGGAGACCAGTGAGATTTCTGATATAAGTACCACCCAAAGAGTTAATCGATTCCCCATTTATCCAAGGGTCTTCCCATAAGTTTATAGAATTACCATTACCAATTTTGTAAGACACATGAGCTTGGATCCAATCTCTAGCTTGTAACATACCTTTCCATGCATGGGAATGGTAAGGTTTAGAATTCACTGTCCAAATTGACGCCGATTTGAGATATCTATTCCTTACCCATTGGTTCCACTTAGTGTCATGATTAGTGAGAAGTCTCCAAAATTGCATAGTTATTGCAGCACTGTTCCATAAAGCTAGCCGCCTAAGGCCAAGTCCCCCCTCTTCCTTAGGTCTGCAAATATGCTCCCATTTGACAAGATGAAAGGGCTTGTAGTCACCAGAGGCATGCCAAAAGAAGTTCCTCATTAGCCTTTCAACTTCACCAATCAAGCTCTTGGGCAAGAGAAATGAGACTGCCCAATAGAGTGCATAAGAGTTCAAGACCGAACGGATCAATTCCAGACGACCTGCTTTAGAGAGAAACCGAGTTTTCCATGAAGCAATACGTCTTGAGATTTTTTTGATGATTGGAATACAATGGAGACTAGTAAGCCGGGTAGAGAACAATGGCAGACCAAGTAAGTGGATGGTAGAGTTCCTTCCTGAACTTTCATAGCATCAATAAGGGGACCCCGTGACTGAACCTTAGCGCCAATAAAAATCCTGCTTTTTTCAGAGTTTAACTGCAATCCCGAATATCTGTGGAACTCATCAAGAATGCTAGTTATGCATCTAGCAGATGAGATTTGAGGCTTGATAAATATCAATAAATCATCTGCAAAAATCAGGTGAGACAATTTGCATTCCCCAAAAGTAGGAACATGCAGTAAACCATCTCTCAATTTTTTGTTTATGATCATAGAAAGCCCTTCCATTGCAACACAGAACAGGTAAGGAGATAGAGGATCTCCTTGGCGGATTCCATTGGAGGAATGAAAGAAGCCAAAGGGGCTTCCATTAAGCATAACTGAAAACGATGTTGAATTAGTGAGAATCTCAATCCACTTAATCCACTGCTCAGGAAATCCCATTTTTCTCAAGATGATAAATATGAAACTGCGCTGCACAGAGTCAAAGGCCTTCTTTAAGTCAACCTTCATACAGATTATGTTACCACGATGTTTAGAGTGAATGTCTCTCACAAGGTCATTGGCCAGTAGAATGCTTTCCTGAATCTTCCTCCCCTTAATAAAAGCAGACTGATTTTTGCTAATGAGATTTGGCATAAACTCTTGCATGCGATTAGCAATCAGTTTTGTAAAAATCTTGTACAGAAAATTGCAAAGAGATATAGGTCGAAACTGATCAAAAGAGTCTGCATTTTCACTCTTCGGAATAAGGGAAATGAAGGTATGGTTTACCTGTCTGAGCCAAGCACCCCCCTTAAAGAAATAGTGAACAGCAGCAAGAACATCCTTTCCCACAATATGCCAATAAATTTGAAAGAAATCAGCAGGAAAACCATCAGGACCTGGGCTTTTGTTCTTTGGGGCAGTCATGACAACATCTGTAATTTCCGAATCTGTGAAAGGCCTCATAATTCTGATCTTATCAGCTTCAGAAAGCGTGTTAGTAGCTTGGAAAATAGGCTCGTCAACTTGTTGTTGCTAATTAAGAAGATTAGAGTAGAAGGCAATAGCATGTTGTTTAATCATCTGCATTTCATCAGTGACACTTCCATCTGGCAATTTACAACTTCTGATAGTATTCAACATTCTTCTTCCTTTAATACTTGCATAGAAAAATTTGGTGTTATCATCATTTTGAGTTAACCAGTGCTGCTTGGCTCTTTGCTTAGCATAAGATGTTTCCATGAGCAAGCAATGAAGGTAATTATCTCAGGCTTTCTTTTCCTTCTCAACACATTCAGCATTCAAAGGATCAGCATCTAAATCCGCCTGAGCTGTATGAAGATCTGAAATAGCACATTCCACTTTCCGATAGATCATACCAAAGTCAGACCGATTCCAAACCTTCAAAGCCGCCTTGACAGCCCTAAGCTTCTGACAGAGAGTAAAAATGGGAGTGCCATAGACTTGAATATTCCAGGCCTTTTCAACAGTAGTGAAAAAAGTCTCATGCTGAGTCCACATAGTAAAGAACTTAAATGGTTTAGGGCCCCCAGCAACAAGTTCTTCAGTAAAAATGGTAAGTTGAGAATGATCAGAGTGGAGTTTATCACCATAGGACACATAGCTTTCAGGGTATTTGTCAAGCCAGCACTGGTTAATCAAGGCTCGATCAAGTGTACAGGCAATTCTTCTAGCACCTAGAGACCGATTACTCCAAGACAAAGTGTTTCCAACACTTTTTAAATCAATAAGGCCGGAGTGATCAATGCAATGATTAAAATCTCTTAGGAGAGAAGAAGTCAGCCTTCTACCACCAATCTTCTCATCGGGAAAGCGAACACAGTTGAAATCCCCAACAATAATCCAAGGTAAGGAAATAGAGGTGGAGAGACATGAAATATCTTGCCAAAGATAATTCCTTTCATGAGCTAGATTAGAACCATACACAGCAGTCAAGTTGAACATCTTCCCAGAGTGCAATTCAGTGCAATCCAAATGAATGAGTTGATTAGTAGCTTTGACACAATTCATATGGACTGTAGTCCCATTCCAGAGAACCCAAATCCGCCCTCTCGGACTCTCATTGTAGTTATGAAGCATGTTTAAATGAGGGGCAATAGATAATCTTCGGCTTACCATTCTTTCCATGCTAACTTTGGTTTCAACTAAAACAACAACCTCCGCATTAGACTTGAGAATAGACTGCTTAACACTCATTCTATTCACATATTTGTTGAGACCTCTTACATTCCAAGAGATGATTTTCATAATTGACCTTTAGATAGAGATCGGATCCTAGCTTGAAGCTTATCCATCTTAGAGCCCATAGACATACCTGGTAACATTGCATGGGGTTGCATGGAGATTTCACGTCCAGGTTGTACCTTCCCTCCATTGCTTTTTTGGCCGAGATTTGAGTTACTTTTTCTGGAAATAATAACATCATATGAGTCCGTATTCAAATCTTGTAGGGCGGCAAATCTATTTGCTGTGTTTCCTTCATTTGGAGTGCGCTCCTCAACAACTCGCTCTATCCTTGGAATGGCCATACTTAGAACAGTAGACATAGAATAATCAATATCACAATCAACATTTTGTGGTAACTCAATATTCTTTCCATGTCTATGCATTTCCACTTCATATAACCTGCCATGCATAATGGGATCGGAAGAGATCTGATTGCCAGGGGATGAGATCTGCTGTAAGGTAGACACACCTTGATTACTTCCTTCCATTCGACCAAAACCATCCTCTTTCCTTATCACAATATCCTTCGTCCTTTGTTCATAGTGGCCGGGTACAGCCTCACCACTTCCCTTACATTGGATATGAGAATCCATAGGTATAGGAATAGTATCTTGCAAAGATTCACCGCCATTGAAATCCTCACTCATTCGTTGTAACATATTGCCAGCGGAATTATCACGAAGTAACACGGAAGAACCAGGAGTTTGCAAGTCACGCAACATCGAAGCATCAGCAGGAACATCATTTGAAACATTCTGATTTTTTATTCTCCAGACTTTCTTTTGGTACCTGACCTCTGATCGACATTCTCCCATAGCATGGCCAAAGGAGTTGCACTCATACTCCACCGAGATCGTATCAAAACTACCATCTTCATTCATGATATCAACTGTGGAGGGAAAGTCAGTATCAACATCAACTAGAACACAAACCCGAGCAAAGTGGAGTCTCTTCCTATTAGCCGTAAGGGAGTCCATACGTAAAGGTTTTCCAAGTATGCTAGCGAGTTTGCTGAGTCCCTTGACGGTCCACCATCGAAGAGGCAGTCCTGGGAATCTGACCCATATCGGTAGACTGCAGAGCGACTCCTTCTCCATCTGAAGCTCCGGATTCCTTCGTCGAAGAACCAAAGGATGGCCTCGAATACTCCAGAACCCATCCAGAACTCTCT
This sequence comes from Colocasia esculenta, assembly GCA_014218235.1. Taxonomy (NCBI): domain Eukaryota; kingdom Viridiplantae; phylum Streptophyta; class Magnoliopsida; order Alismatales; family Araceae; genus Colocasia; species Colocasia esculenta. The sequence goes on from CM024766.1 coordinate 79,364,862, forward strand.
GAAGATCTTCCTCCTGATTGAAAACCACTAAGAAAAAACCTTCCTCTCGCATCAAAAGCTCCATATCCCCCTTAGGTTTCCAAACATTAAGGATGAAGGCACGCAGAGCATTGTATAGGGGCCGAAGTCCAATACAATATCCCATTAGTGCAAACTTCCAAGCCTCCTACAACTCCTTAGCATCCTCCCCATTAAACACGGCAAACTTCTTATCATCAAGAAGAATCGGCTCTATAAACTCAAGTGCCGAACCTGAATCCTGAAGGCCTCCTGCCCCCGAAGCACCAAAGAGACGAACCTGGGAAACTCTGGAAGTCGAGCGCCTTGTCTTCAGATCACCACCTTCTCGCTGCAACATCCGACCTCTGAATGAAGAAGACTGAACCTTGCTCACCATGGACTCCATAGCCAACAAACCAGGAACAGAAAAGGAGATGTAGAGGGATATAGTAGACCCCAGCTGGAGGAGTTCCAGCTGGTGGCAGCCTCTCAGAGGAGAACTCCCCAACAGGGAAGAAGTCTGAGGAGCGAAGAATCCCTCCACAGCACAGGAGAGAAGCTCCACCCACCGCCAGAAGGGCGGTGGAGGAGCTACTGGAGACCTCCTGCGAACCCCCTCCCCAGAGCTTCTCTCTCTAGAAGGTTAGAGAGAGAGCATCTTCAGGTCGTATGGAGCTCATATGTGGTAGTGTGTATGAACATGTATAAGTAAATATGTAAATTGTGCAATGTGAAAGATGAACATATGGAATTGGTAAATGAATAAGATAGCATGTGAATAAAGGTAAACCCATATGAATGTGTTTAATTCATGTCAAAACATCAAATAAAAGATATGTATATGATTGTTAAATGCATGTGAAAATGATTAGAATCTATGCTAGGTATGCTATTTACTTTATACTTAAAGTATGTATAATTGCAAAAGGGTGTGAATGAAATTTAAATTTTGTAGTATGTGGAATAAAAGATGTAGAGAGCATGTTATAAGTTTTGTTATACTTAGTTGTTTAAGATATATAAAACAAGTTCCATGTTTATCCATAAGTGCAAGTAAATGACAATGAGAGAGTAAGTACATGTGAAAACAAAGATAAGAGTGCATATGTTCATGTAATACATGATATGATTAATGTTAAATACGAAAGAATATCTAAATTCCATGACAGACATGCTATCCACTCAGTACATAGTTCCATGCTTAAATTGCATATAGTTGCCAACCAACTTGAATATTTTTTAAATCTTCAATTCATGTTCCATAAAATGTGATATCATGTGTAATTATGCATTATATACATTAAAACAGCAAGCTAAATGAGTAGTTAAATGTGAAAAGATCATATGAAATTAGTTAGATACCATGCTAGGAGTGTTCATTATCTTGTACATAACCTCATGTTTTAAATTGGTAGAATTGTGCAATGATATAATCAGTATTTGAATCATGTATCATAGGATCTATTATGTGTAGAAAACACGTATAGGTGTATGTTTATTATCCATGATTTAATATGAGCATGTGTTAGTTAGGAACGTGTTTGGGTGAATTATGTGTAGTTGATCATAAAAAGCATGTGCCATGTAAATTGTTATAGTTAAAATGATAACGTGTGTTTCCTTATTGTTGGTAGCTTAGTGTGTATGTGATATGTGTAAGATTGAGATTTTAGATTGCTTGCTGGGTCTTTTAGACTCATACTTGCTTCGGCGTATAGGTGTGACAGGTATTCCCGTACCTGAGGAGAGTGTAGTGAAGGTCGACGGCGAATTCGAGGAGTAGTTGCTTATGGAGACCTTAGTATTTCCTTTATTTTACAGTATGAATAATGTCATTCGTATGGACAGTGTAATAGACAACTGTAGTTCTTTTGAAATTGTAATAATGTGGACTCTGTTATTTTATTTTGCTATATAGACTGTGGAATGGTGTGATGATGATGGAATAAAATGAGTTAGTTCTTTTATTTCCGCTGTACTCATATGCTATTCATGTACATATCAACCTATCGTTTAGTGTTGGGTTACTATCCCACTGTGACAGCGTTCTTTGTACCGATGGAGATTGGTATAATCGTACCAGTATGAGGAGGGTCGTTACAGTCTCTTACCTTAATGGCTTAAGTTTAGAACATAAATAATACTCTTGAGAACAAGATAAGAGAGGAAGTGCACTCTATCTCTAGGGAACGTCAATGGTACAACCAACTCGCTCTCCATGGGGGAATCCACGGAGTACGGAGAGTTACGGAGGTCTTAAGAGAAAGGTCACTAGACTACCAATACAGAATGATCGACCGTGAGTTTTCAATCCCCCAAGAAAGGGATGCCTATAAGTGCAAGTGTGTAGTGTAGTACGTGTCTCAATCCACATTCCACCGGTTTAAAGCAACGTGGAAAGCAAGTAACATGATGACATAAGATTGAAACATGCACTTAACTAGACATGATTTGTAGTATTTTAGGATAGCAATTATTCACTTTAACAAGCTAGGAGGGAAAGATGAGCAATCAATAGTTTGCAAGAATTAGATCATATCATTAAAGAATAAATAGAATAAACATTCATGTTGTTATGACTTTTTCTTGGGTTAACAGGTTTTAAGCCACTGAACATACTACATACACTTAACAGAACCATGACATGCAAACCTTAAACTTTAGACCATGCAAAATAGTTCTCGCATGGGCCTTAAAATCCATGACGGACACAGTCGTCGCATTTAAGAAGACAGTACACGGTTCAGAAAGATGAGTATTCTGTAAAAAATCAAATCGTGACGGTCTCGACCGTCGCCTTCATGTTCAAAATGTGACGGTCCTGTCGGTCACATTCATAATGCAACAGGCATCATGTCGTAATCACCCTTGAATCGTGACGTATCGACACGTCGCGCTCAAGAGGTGTTTTTGAAATAATAATATAAAAATAGGAAGAAAACTGCGAGTGGGAAAACAGTTTAAATCGCAACGTGAGGGTACTTCGTGTTCATGCATGTGTACAGAAACCCATACGGCGCATAGTTTGAGGTGTCAGACTGGTCAAGTCAAAGGCGAAATCGCGATGTAGGGTACAGTCGTGTTTCAGTTGAACGTGACGGTATTCTACGTTGCGTTCATGCAACGAAGAACGCGACATCTGGTGTCGTCGCATTTCATGTTCTTACCCAAAAATGATGAAAACTGCACAACGATGCATGCAACGCTTATATCTCATGATCTATGGCTCTTGGGAAAAGTGTTAACATGAAACTTGTTGGGAACGGGGAGTAGAAGAGAACTATGGCTTTAGTTTCATGGAATTTGGCCTCGCGATGCGTGAGAAATGACATGAACATGAAACACCCTAAGCATGCACGACTTCGGGAAAACACTTAATACATCATGCATGCTCGATGAAAATTAGGGAAAACAGGTGCATATGAAAGTAGACTCTAAGAACTACACGCTGGTATGTGATTTGATTAGGTTTGGCCCGAGATAACCTACCTTTGACTGAGATTAAGAGAAGCCTTCTGCAGGTCGATGCAGAACGCAGGTGGGGAAGAAGAGCTCTGGTTGGGGGCGATTTCCTCCTCCTATGGTGCTCAAGAGCTGCTCCCCATGACCACAACTAATGGTAAACTTGTCCCCAAGGGTTTATTGAAGAGTATATAAAGATCTAGGGTTGTTTAGTGGTCCTAATGCAACTAGTAAAGAAGGGTTGCAGTTTTAGCATGAACCCTTCCATGTTTTGATGATTTCTCACCCAATTAGAGTGTGTAAGGCTTTAGTCATACCATGGTTAGGCACGAAATTGGGTTGCTAAGTAAGGCCAATTGCCTTGGGATTTGCCCTAATTGCCTCTTTCTATTTTCAGCTCAATTAGGGTTACGAATTTCTATGTATTTTCTTGCTTGATTTTATCCCTAGGCCAAAAGTTGCCCATTGGCCCAAATCTGATTATGGGTTGTCAATACATGTTGTTTGAAGCCTATCCACAATTTTTTATTTAGTTTATGGTCACATTATCCACCCATGATAATGGTTTTCCGACTTTGTTTCCTAATTATGGTAATTAGTCACCGTGCGTCATAAACTTGGCCGATCGAATTTTTTGTCGCCCGAATTTCTTCATGGAACATTTAGGAATATTGTTTAGGGTTGAAATATAATTTTTACAGAATTTTCTGATGTATTCTTGCCCATATAATAATGGTACGGATGTTTATACTATTTCAATAATGTGGAAATTATCTATTTCTATTTCTTTAAAAAATTTAAATTATTGAATTTTCCGGGGTGCTACAAATCAGATAGTGGAAGACATGCTCTAGGCTTGTGTGATTGATTTTAGAGGACGTTGGAATGAGCAGTTATTTTTGATTGAGTTTGCATATAACAATTGCTACCAGGCAAGCATCAAGATGGCACCGTTTGAAGCCTTATATGGTAGGAGTTGCAGATCAACTCTTTGTTGGGAGGAGGTTGGAGAAAACCAATGGGTTGGACCCGACTTAGTAGAAGTGACTATCAAGAAGGTTCAAATTGTTTGGGAACGTTTGAAGATAGCGCAGTCAAGGCAAAAAAGTTATGCAGACAAACGGAGGAGAGAGTTGGAATTCCACGTTGGTGACCATGTTTTCCTGAAGGTCTTACCTTCATGGGGAATTCAAAGATTTGGGATCAAGGGAAAGTTGAGTCTCAAATTTATCAGTCCTGTTGAAATTCTTGAAAGGGTTGGACAGGTAGCCTATAGACTAGCACTACCTTCACAACTAGCAAATGTACACAACATCTTCCACATATCCATGCTGAGGAGGTATGTGTTCGACGCTGACTATGTGATTCACCATGAAGACTTGGAGATTCGGGAGGAGTTGACTTATGAGGAGAAACCGATCATGATATTGGATCAGAAACTACAACAACTAAGGAATCGTACAATATCTATGGTGAAGGTCAAGTGGAATCGGGAAGGAGTTACAAATGTTACCTGGGAATCAAAGGAAAGAATGAAGAAAAATCACCCAGAATTAATACTATCATGCGTAAATTTGGGGACCAAATTTTCTTAAGTAGGGGAGGATGTAACACTCGAGAAATTTAATTGATTAAAAATTAAGAAAAATAGTAAATGAATAAAGATGCTCAAATAAAAATAAAATAAAATCATAGTTAGACTCCCAAGGATTTGAATTAACTAATTAGTATTACGGGGCCAAACAACTCTTATGGGACCTAAGAACAAAACCCAATAGCATTAAAACCCCAAAATTTATGGGTATAAATGGACATAAATTGGAAAGGGCAATTAGGGCAAAACCCAAGGCAATTAGACTCCTATGGTAACCTAAATTCGTGCCCAACCAAGTTGGGATGTTTCCTAAAGACTCTACTACTCCAATTGGGTAGAGAATCATCAAATCTTGGAAGGTCCCAAGCTAAAACCGCAACCCAACCTTTCCAAGTCACATTAGGACTTGAATCAACCCTAATTCTATAAATAATCGTCATAAGAATCATAGGTAAGGGTTACCATAGTGCTAGGGTCTAGAGGAGGCGAGCTAGGGCTCCAAGAGACGAGGAGGACGACCAAGAATCAAGCTTCCTCTCCAATCTTTCATTGCTGCGACCTGGAAGGAGACCTCTCTTAGATCCAACCAAAGGTAGGTGATCTCGGGCTCAAACTTAACATGGCATATACCATTGGAAATCTCTTCAAGTCTACTTTCATTTGCCCCTATTTTTCTGAATTTTCATTGCCTATGTTAAGAGTATTAAGCCTTTTTCCATCGTCGTGCAGTTTTAGGGCTTTTCTTGTTAATCTCATAATTCACGCATCCCTAGGTCAAATGAAAACCAAAGCAACAGGGTTCTTCCTCTTCATGTTTCCAACAAGTCTCATGTTGAGCATGTAATATGTGCGGAATTATCTATTATGGTAATCTAGAAGGGGGGGGGGTTGAATAGATTACTTCCAATTAAAACACTGTGACCTTTTTGACTGAACACTGACCAATTAAAAACTTCAACAGATTCGTATTGAAATCGAACTACTATGTGTGTGCTTATTGTGAGTAGAACAGGAACAACCTATCTAACGTGTGAGAAATCAACGCGCCTACCAAACATCTATCGTGAAAACGTTCAAACCACAGGACACGAAGATTTACGGTGGTTCGGAGTACACAACTTGTCTATCCTACATCCACCATCCACACACTCACGCAGAAACACCTGCTTATTAGAGAGTTCCACTCTACAACTCACACACACACGTTGTCTGATGTAAACACGCAATCAGAACAACAAAAACCACGTGAATCAAGCACAAGGGATGCTTGAAACATAACCACACACATAGATGTATGAGAAATATGAAAAGACAGGAGTTCTGAGATGAAAGAACAAATCCCAATGAAGAACTCTTGTCGCTGGTCGTCTAGAAGAACTCCAAGCTCCACTTTGATGATCCTCAGATGACATAGAAGCTTGAACCATAGACGAACCAACTTCAACTCCGTTCTGAAGATGATTCTTCTTTGATCTGGACAGAGGGTTGAAGCAGAGCAGCAGGGAAAAGCTTTCTCTCTTTGGTTTTGCTTAGGCTTTTTGTATGGTGGCTTCTCTCTACGAAAATAACTCCATATGTCCTATATATATGGGTGTCCAAGTTTGGAGAGGCTATAATCACAGGATTGTGCTCCCAAAAAAATATGTATATGTGAAGGATAGGAAAACGTACCGTGATTGCCACCAAGTAGTCACCCGAGGGATGTATGGATGAAGAGACGACTGACTACGTTGGAAAGGAAAGGGAAGAGAGAAAGCGTACCTGCTAACGCGACAAGATGATTGTCGCAATGCTTGTACCTGAACGCGACAGGATGAATGGCGCCTTCTGGGTCGCGACAGCCAGATGGTCGCTTTCTTCTTCTGTGGATGGAGATTGGGGGTTCTGATCTTCCTGCTTCTCAGCCGGTCGAGGGGCAAGAGCCTCACGCTTCCCTTGTCTTCAGGCACTTGCCAAGGTCAAGCGAACATGGAAAAACCCATTAGAAATTCGTGCGTGAAAGATCTATTCAAGAAAAAACAAGTGAACATGCACTATATTGGGGGGAACTCACGTGGGTGGGATTTTTAACCCCTTTGGGTGTTTAAGATAGGTGTGTGGTGTGTGTTCTAATGCAAATCTACGAAAATAAAGGATCTATGCATGCATGAAAGAAGAGAAATAATGAAGAGAAAGGGGGAGAGAAAGTGTAGCCGGTGGGAAAATGCCCTGGGGGGCAGTTCTTGGTCGTCTGGAGAGGGAGCTCTCTTCTTCGGAGTTGGAGCTCTCTTGTAGGGGAAGAAGCAGACGTGTCTTGCCTAAAAAGATGGAGTATTGAGATAGTTATAGGTGATTATTCCTGGAAGGGCTGTGGGAGGAATAACGGGCAAGAGTCCGGGTTTGGGTAGGTATGGCCGTGCATGGGCGATTGGAACTTGGAAAGGAGGCTTTAAGGAAGGTCTCCACGAGTTTTGGTAGGATTTAGATGTGATTTGGACGACCAAAAGGGGAAATATCCATGTATGGCATGTGTCCAGGTTAGGCTCGGAAAGGATCTTCTGCAAGAGGTCCAGAATCCGACGGGCTTCTAGTCGCTATCAAGAATGCGACGCCTCGATACGTCGCCTTCCTTACATGGAAGGTGAATTTAATTCATTTTTGGCAATTTTTCAGGGAATTAAAATGCCTATTTATGAACGCGACATATCGAGTTGTCGTCTTCTTTAACGCGACAGGGGTGCTGTCGCCTTCAGGGCCTTTTCAGCATGCGGCCATGCAAAGTGTCCGATCTCCATGCGCGGGCATCAGAATGACGTACGGTTTGAAACGCCGGACTCTTGACTTAGAGAACTACAAGATGATGATGAGGAGGATTGATTTTGATCAGGAAGAACCCACCAGGGTGATGAACTGATGAAAAAGGATGTCATGATCGGAGAAAGCCAGCTTGACGTTGATGAGCCAACGTTGGGCATTGATGATGTGACAAGGAATTTGCTCGACTTATGGGTCAGAAATGGGTGTCTACAGATTGCCCGTCCTTGATGCTTGCTTTGCAAGGGAGTGGTGCGAAAGCGGAGCGAAGATGACATGAAATGATGATGTAGTGGAATGAAGTGAAATGAGCTGAAAAGCGGTGCATCAAGGTAAAGAGACACCCATTCTGAACGAATAAGTAGTGAGAACTCTCCGGCTAACTTCGAACATGGCTAGGGACAGAATGCGAGGATGGTTCCAATTTGGGATGAATAAAGGTCAAAAGAAAGGAAATGATCAACCTCTTGATTCAATAGGTACCCTGGCTATCTTTAGCATGCAGGTTTCGTTCATTAGGGGATTGGGGCTGCCCGACGGGTCGATTCGACTCTAGCCTTCAAGCGATTCACGACTAATGAGAGGATCGGGGGAAAGGGATGACTATTATAATGAATGGGGATGAGAGGAATCCTGAATGGGAACCATACTCACAAACTGGACCAAGCAGCTAGCTTGAGGAAAACTTTCAAATTCGGAATGGAATGAAATTCTTGTCTTGGGAAATGAGGATCTGAGTTAAAACATTATTGGGAAGTTGGCTTTGACAAATCATGAAGCATGAAGCTCAAAGTCCTACATGATGCATGCTGGGCTAAAAGAAAAGAAATCATAAAACGAATGCGAAGAAAGGAAGAAAATAACAAGTACTCAAGGATAATATTGTTAGACAATACGAGCAAAGGGTCAAGACACTTCGCAACCCCGACGTGCGATAGAATCCATCGTCCCCGAGTCATACCACCCAACGACCTATCCAGCGATTAGCAGTGTGCACCTAGATCATCCTTGTTTTTGGTGAAGGGGAACTCAGATCCCAGAACACACTGAGAACCAGCCGGTCCTTGAGGTGATATAATAGTGTAGATACCATATAGTAATGCAAAGGGATCAGGGTTAGAAATACTTACCTGCACTTACCTGACTAGCCATTTCTTTTGATTTTCTAATTTTTTTGTATTTTTATGGATTTTCAAATAATCAGCAATAAGCATGATACAAATTGAAATGCACCAAGTAAAAAACATTAAAGCATAAGTGCAGCAGAGAAGCAATCAATAATGATTTGAAAGAAATGGGTGGGAGACTGCATCTGGTCAAAACGTGGCAGAAGGGAGGTCGCTACCCTTTTGATCAGAAGGCGACGCTTCCTGTGTCGCCACCCTGAAGGCGACATGTTGATGTGTCGCGACCACAGGATTTGCGGCCAGAGCTCCAATAACAACCCAAAATTGGCCTTTTTGACTCCCACTTGGACTCTTAGTGTTTTCTAATCAATGTCCCACTCCTATTAGTTCTTCTCAACCCTTTCCAACCATGAATAGGAGTTCTATGGCTCTATAAATAGGGGATGAGAGGCTCCAAATTTGTAGCTTACTCTCTCTCTCTCTTCTTCTCTTCAGGTTTTGAAGCTTTCATGGCCATGAAGAGAGCTCCAAGTGCTCTCATGGGGGAGGAGGCGGCTTATGAAGGTCCGAAGTGCGCTCGGATGATCTATGGCGCCCTTACGAGGTTGACGGACGTCCCCAACCATCTGAGCAAGAACAAGGATGTGAGAGAGGTATGTAGATTGGGTTTTTCAATTTTTCATGAATTTTCACTTCGAATTTCTTCATTAATTCTTTGTTCTTCTTCTCCTCTCTTTTCCTTTTTCTTTTTCTTCTCTAGCTCTTCCCCGGCTCCCGCGTTATTCCAAACTCACGTGGATCACCCCCATGATTAAGGCCTTACCCATGTTTGTGATCCGATTCTTGAGAGAGTGGGGTTTGAGGGGTGTTTTGATAGCGGCCCACAACTAGCACAAGATTTCTTTTGATTGGCATAGCATCACGGCCTTAGTTGAGCTTTGGCACCCACAAACCCATACCTTTATTTTCCCCAAATTCGAGGCGACCGTCCTTCTTGAGGAGGTCGAGGCCTCTTGGCTCTTCCCAAGACCAAGTGGGGGGACGAGCAAAACATAAGCTATACCGTGGAGCCTATCAACCCGAAGCTTATTCTAGGTGAATTCATGACGGACCCCGGGGATGTCTACACCATGATTAGCCCACAATCCATCCATCTCATGCAATTGTCTAAGTGGGTCATATCTCAATGTAAGAACAAGAGCGTGGACCACCGAGAGATAGTGAAGGCCATGGCCATTTGCTTGTGTGGGGTGGTACTCTTCCCGTCCGGAGATCACCTCATAGACTACGCGAGCTTGAGTGCTATACGCGGGGTATGGTGGGGACTTTCCCTCTCCCATGCGGTTTTGGCCTACCTTTATGCGGGTCTTACCTTGGCCTCTACGGGGGGCCCACTTTGTGGCTCCATGATCCTTTTGGAGTGTTGGATGGGGGTGAGGATAAAGTTCAAGCTTGTAGACAACCCCACTACCGATAGTCGGATCTTCGGGTGCCATCCACTGTGCTTCATTGGTGGGGCGGCCAGATTCCCCAATAGAGTTATGTGCAGGACAACGGATAAGAAGACAAGGAACGCATGGCGACATTATTTCAGTACCCCTCCGGTGGAGCACTTCACTTTGGACATCGCGATGTTGTGCGGAGTGGAAATTTGGCTTCCCCTTGGGCGTGGATTAGACCTACAACTTGTGGGAAACATGGCGAAGGTGCTCTACAACCCACAACGGTGCTACCTTCAGGTTGGGAAACCAAGGACCAAGGTACTCCCGCCGTCTCACTTGCCTCCGATGAAGAAGTGGCGCTTGGGAGATCCGGAGGACGAGCAAGCCGTGCAGAGTGCGTTGGCCTTATGGCGGGCGTGCGTGATCCATGCACTACCACCGACACTGTAGAAGGAGAGGGAGACGTACCAGGCGTACCTCCGAGAGCATGAGAAAATCCGGCCACTTGGGGACCGTGAACTTGAGAGAATGAGTTGATTGTATTTTGAGAGTTTTGAGGGACTTGATGTAGTGAAAGTGAGAGACATGTTACTTTTTTCATGGCCTTTATTTGATGTAAGCATTGGAAACTTATGATGGAAATTGAATTTTCTAAGGGTTCTGTGCATAGACTGAGAAGGCGACATAGTGGGGTGTCACGACCTTGAACGCGACAGGTCAACAGGCGCGACCCGTAAAGTGAACGCGACACAGGGGATGTCACGACCTGAGGAGAAGGCGACCAGCCCCTTGTCATGTTGATAGAGCAGAGAGGGGTTTGAATTTGGGGCCCAACGCCCCTTCCTCACTCTTCCTTTCATGCTCCTCTCTCTTCTTCTTCCCCTTTTCCTCTCCGACGACGAGTTTCCCCCTCTTTTCTCCTTCTTCCCTTCCGGCCTTGCTCCGGCGATCGCCGGCCGGCGGCGGCTTCTTCTTCCTCTCCCCTTCTTTCCTTTCTCTCTCCTTCCCCCGGTGGTGTGGCGATGGAGGGCGGCGGCGACGGAGGCGGTGACGGAGGTGGCGGCCGGAGACGGACCAAGAAGATAATTCGGCATCGTCAAATGGATGAAGGTCCGTCTGTGGCGGCGTGAGAGGAGGAAGCTCCGGCCGTCCCGATGGAGGAGGATGTTTCGGCGTCGGCACCGGGCGAGGGCAAACCCATCGGGCCCAAAAAGGTAGGTTCCTAAGCCTTATGTGTGGGATGGGGAGAGTGTGGTGCACTCTCATGTAGGGATTTTTCCCAAGGTGGAATGGCCGGGAAATGGATTTTACCCGTCCCCGATCACCCTGGTAACGCGACAGCATGACTGTCGCATTACCAGTGGGAAGGTGACAGACCCCCTGTCGCCTTTTAGAAGGCGACGGGTCGACCTGTCGCCTTCAGGAATCTGAAAGTGACGGTCCTCTCATCGCCTTCAGAAGGCGACAGGGGCCCTATCGTGATGACAGGACTGAGTCCCTTTTGGTGGTTTTCCTGGCTGACTTTTGTGCTCTGATGTTTGTTTTGCAGAGTGAGTTGCGGTTCAGGCTGGGATGGGCAGTCGTCCGGGCGATCTACCGGGGTCTGCCGGACTTCCAGAGGGCACGGCTAGAGGAGATGGGGTTCAGCCCCTTCCTCCGATTGGACGAGTTGACGCCCGACGTGGCGCTTATTCAGGCGTTAAAGGAGAGGTGGGACCCCGAGTGCCACACTTTCCTCTTTCCGTGGGGTCATATGATCCCTACGTTAGAGGACGTGGCACAGATCACTGGCCTACGGGTGGACGGCTAGGCGGTGACCAGGGTCACCTACACGAGTTATCAGGAGCTGGCAGAGAGATTTCTTGGATTGGAGGTGACGAGGGAGAGATCCTCCCAGGTGGAGAGGACGAGGCTGCAGGCGAGCCTCGGGGTGGTAGACGCGCGCCACTAGACGGGAGAGGGCCAGGCAGAGTATATGGCCCGGTTGACAGCGGACGCCAGAGTAGCACTGGCGGAGGAGGAGGGAGCAGCAGCGGATCGTGACCTGAGGCGCTTCCTGATCCTTGTGATCGGGATGTTGATTCTGGGGACTAGAGGGGATCCAGTCAGTTGTCGGTGCCTGCCCCTGCTGGAGGATTTGTCCAGCGTAGGCAGTTACGCATGGGGTGCGGCCCTCCTGGCCCACCTCTTCGACAGCCTGGGCACCTCCAGTAGGGAGACGGGGGTAGCCGGGTTCTTCCCACTCCTTCAGGTACGCTTCTTTCTCTTACCCATTACTGCTTTTCTTCTGCTTATTTTGATTAAATGTGGTACTGACTGAGTTGTTTTGCAGGTGTGGGCGTACTACCACCTCCCCTCCTTGGGTCGCGGTGTACCGAGGTGACCGGGCGCCGTGCCTCTTCTACAGCGCTGGCGGTTCTGCCGAGACGAGTAGTCAATGCGCCTGCAGGTGACGCTGATTCATGATGCATTGGACACGGTTCCCTTTGGTCATGTAAGTACTTCTAGCCTTAGCACCTTTTCCTTTGCTTTACTTTCTTTGACAATTGACTGATAGATTTTTCTGCTTGTGGTGTGCAGGTCGAGTGGACTCCCTACATCAGGGAGGATGACGCCGCCCAGCCGTGGGTGGAGCGGGGCCGTCTCTACTTTGGTAGGGACATTTGGCATCATGCTTTTAACACTGTGGTGCCGCTCCACCACGGCTAATTGTGCGCACGCTGGGACTCCACCAGGCGATGGTGGAGTTCCCGACTCGATAGAGGCCATGGGAGAGACCAGGCCGGAGCTTCCGCGGGATCCAGCAGGAGACTAACTGGACGGTTCGGGTCCATGACCAGTTCACGGACTGGGAGCAGCGGGGGAGAGAGGTGGCTTCAGAGGCCACAAGCGATGAGAATTACTTCCGTGCCTATGCACGGAGGTACGGGGCCCAGGTTTATAAGGGGTCTCGACGACCGGTGAGTTTTGCCGCTTTTGGTCTCTTTTGAATTTTCAATGAAATGTTTGATTGACCTGACTTGTGTTTGCAGTTTGATCCTGAGGGGCGAATTGCCTCGCTCAAGGGCGTCCTCCACTCTACCATTCAGCAAAGGGATGACCTCCAGGCGATCGTGACCCAGCTGGTGAGTTCTTCATACCCTACTCCTTCTATTTTTAGCTTTGGTTGACTGACTTTTCTTGTTTTCCTTCGCAGTGGGAGGAGTTGGATAGGGCTCAGCAGATGGTGGGAGGTGCTTCTTCCTCCCGAGAGGACCCTGGCCGCTCCGTGTTGGAGGGCCAGTTGGCAGCGGCAGTGGCCCGAGCAGAGGATGCTCTTGCTCAGGTGCGGGAGCGGGTAAGTTATCAACTAGATGCCCCTTGACTTCTTGTTTCTTTTGGGCGCTTTGACAAGATATTTGATGTTGTAGGAGGCGGAGCTGAGAGACTCTCTAGCGCGGATGGCCACGCTAGAGGCGGAGATGGCGGCGCTGCGCCTACGCCCGGAGGCAGTGGAGGTGACGCGGTGGCGCCAGGAGGCCGAGGAGGTGACGAGGCTGCGCACCGAGGCCGGGGAGCTCTGCACGCAGCTGGGAGAGGAGAGGCACCGCTGCGAGCTGCTGCGGTCCGAGATGAAGGGCCTTGAGAGGGCTCTAGCTTTGGTCGGACGCAGCCGCTCGTCGGTTAGCAGGAGCGGCATCCCGAGGGGATCTGTCAGGCACTATCTGACTGGTTCCTCCGGACGGCAGAGGAACGAGGAGGAGGCATGACGGCACGAGAGAGCGCCGGAGGGGAGTGAGACAGGACCGAGGGTCATGGCCCCTCCATCTCCCCGCCCGCCTGAGGGTACAAGGGAGAGTGGCTGAGGGTTTGTACTTTTGCCCCTGATGTACATGTATGATATGGAATGGACCTTTCTTATTTTATGATTTGCGACTGAGTGAGAGTGGCGAGTGAGAGTGACGGGTGAGATGCGAGTGCCGCTTTCTTTTGCGCCCTGCACACTTAGACAATCACGAAACAAGTTAGATCCGTTCTTAGGCTTAGCCCCTTGCCTTACAAATGCAACGATTGATCAACCTTGATAAATGGTCAAAGGGGCTAAGCCTTATTAAATAGGCAAAAGACATAAATAAATAACATGCATGAGTAGGTGAGTGGAGTGGTTGAAAACATTTTTGGAGTTTTTTGAAATATTCGATTTTTTTTTTTTACTTTTGAGTTTTGAAATATTTGATTTTTTTGGAGTTTTAAAATATTTGATTTTTTTGGAGTTTTGAAATATTTGTTTTTTTTAGTTTTTGAAATATTTTATTTTTTTGGAGTTTTTGAAATATTTGATTTTTTAGAGTTTTGAAATATTTGATTTTTTGGAGTTTTGAAATATTTGATTTTTTTAGAGTTTTGAAAGATGCCTAAAGTCGGCGTTAGCCCTTCCTGAAATAAGACGCGCGAGACGAAAGGTACTCGCCCCTTTGGGCCACAACACTTAGACCGGTTCGAGCCGCTGGTTTGGAGTCTTGATCACCTCTAGTTCTCGCCACGGACCTCACTAGGCTAGGACGTGCGCTGAGGGGTGACAATGCCTCGGGAACTACCCTTAGTTGACGCAGCGACTAGTTAAGCCATACCCAAGAGGTGATTCGGTCTTATAGGGAGAGATGGAAGACTATTTAAGGAAAGTCTCATGTGGGTTCAAGGATGTCGGGTTCGACTACTTCCTACGGCATACCTTTCAGAGATTGGGTCTGTTGTGAAGGGACTTTATGGTCTTTTGCTATGGACTTGCATTATTTGGGGCATGCGTACGACTGGGCTCATGAGCGTCCCGCGGGGACTTTGCCACTCTTTGCCATGCCCCTATCGTGTTATGGATTTCCTTTTTCCTTTCTTTTGTTTCTTTGCTTCTTTGGCCTTTATTGTTTTGACCGTCCCTGTTTGAGACTTGATCTCGTCAGAATATGCTTTAGGTTGACGACCTTACCCTTACAATCCTTTGCCCCTACACTTCGACCGATTAGAAGAGAATGACCGACGCATCGCTAGAGTAGGACCCACACAGTTGCGGCCTCTACCAAGTGCAGCTACCCAAGCTTGCCGTGTGTGTGTGTTAATCCTAACTTAGAGCAACCCTTGATGATTAGGGAGGGACTTTAGACTCTCAACACGGGGTTATTCCCCGATCTAGGTGTTGTGGCCTCACACCTATAGGCCTAAGGATAGAATCGTTTGAGGTACAACCCATTCCACGGATGCGACAATTCAACACCCTCAGCATTAGTTAAGCGATAAGCATTTCCGGAGTACACTTCCCTCACAACGTATGGACCCTCCCAATTAGGTTGCAGTTTGGACCTAGGACCTCCGGGTTTGATAAAAATGCATGTCAAGACCATATCACCTTCTTGGAATTTTCGCTCAATTACCTTCTTTTCGAAAGACCTTGAGATTCGCCTTTGATAAGAGAGCACATGGTTGGCTGCCATAAGCCGCCTTTCATCTAATAACTCCAATTGGACTAGCAACGCCTCTCGACGTTCATCAAGATTAAGTTCCTTATCTAATTGGACTCTTAGCGAAGGGATTAGAATCTCGTATGGAACTACCGCCTCCATCCCATAGGTGAGGGCATATGGGGTTTGTCCCATGGGAGTATGGATGGAGGTACGATAGGCCTATAGAGCCTCTATTAGCTTCTCTGGCCAATCGGCGAACTTGTGCGACTCACAGGTTTTCTTCAAGATTTTAAGAAGGGTTTTATTTGTTGCTTCAGCTTGGCCATTGCCCTGTGGGTAATATGGAGATGAATGATGCAGGGTGATGTTATATTTCTTATAGAGGTCCTGAAGTTGTTGCGAGATGAACTGTGGTCCGTTGTCCGTGACGATGCTGCTTGGCACTCCGAACCGCGAGATGATGTTCTTCATGATAAAGCGGTACACTGTGGATGCTTTGATTTCTGCGAACGATTCTGCTTCTGCCCACTTGCTGTAATACTCAGTTGCTGTTAGGATAAAGGATTTCTGCTTGGTTTGAGCATTAGGATCACCAAGAGGGCCAACAATATCGAAAGCCCACATGGAGAATGGCCAAGGTGTGGAGAGTGGATGAAGTGAGGAGGAAGGAGCATGAATTTTATCAGTGTGGAGTTGACACTTGACACACCTACGGACGTAGATGGCACAGTCTTCTTCTAGGGTTGGCCAATAATAGCCCTGCCTAATGATCTTCTTTGCAAGCATTTGACTGTTGACATGCCCTCTGCATTCACTAGCATGGGCTCCTTCCACCACTCTCCAAGCTTCATCGTCGTTCATACATCTTAAGAGAACTCCATTGAGAGCCCGCCTATACAAGACTTCTCTAATGACTGTATACCTTAAGGCGGCTCTTCTTATTGCCCTGCAATCTTCTGCGCTTGCCCCTTCGGGATACGTCCCATCCTTGCAGTATTGCTCGATCTCAAAATACCAAGGTAGCTCCTCTTCATCTAGGATTTCCTCAAGCTCGGTTAGCATGACTTGCTGCGCTCCTCTCTTCTTAGCCCTCTCTTCTAAGGTTGTCCTAAGGTTGTTGAACCAAGGATCCTGGATAGTTGGAACATCGAGTCATTGGATGATGATTGTCTCGATCCGACGACTCAGAGGGAAGGATAGGGAGGAAGCTAGCGATGCCAAAGCGTCTGCCAGGATGTTCTGCGAGCGAGGAGTATGGATATAGACAAGCTTTCGGAATTGCCTTGCCAATAGCGTGACCAGGTCTTGATATGGCTTGAGCTTTGGGTCACGGGTGCGGTAAGTTGAGAGCACCTGCCACAGAACAAGCTGAGAGTCTCCGATGATTCTGAGGTGAGATGCACCTAAGATGTAAGCGTGTTTGAGGCCAGCGAGGAGAGCTTCGTACTCAGACATGTTGTTAGTGGCGAGGAAGGTGAGTTGATAGGCAATGGGGATGGTAATGCCTTCCGGGGTAAGCAGCACAGCTCTAATGCCCCGTCCCTGAGAGTTGAGTGTGCCATCGAAATGGAGGGACCAGAAGGGGTCTTTGATGATAACTGAGAGTTCCTCATCGGGGAACTCTTCCTGGATAGATTCGCTGTGAGGGAGTGGAAGGTGGGCAAGATGCTCGGCGATGGCATACCCTTTGATAGCCTTTTGGACCACGAAGGAAATGTCGAATTGGGAGAGGAAGCTCTGCTAGTGCGCGAGTGATCAGAAAGGACAAGCTTCTCTAGAAGGTATCGGAGTGGGTCCATCCTTGAGATCAACTTGACCTCGTGGGCAAGGAAGTAGTGCCTGAGCTTTTGGACTACCCATACGAGCACGGCACAAGTCTTGTCTGTGGTGGTGTACTTGGATTCGGTGGTGTTGAAGAGCCTAGAGAGGTAGTATGCTGCCCTTTCTTTGCCGGATTCATCATGTTGCGCAAGGACAGCACCTAGGGAGTCCTCAATGACCGAGAGATATAGGATAAGCAGTTTTTCGGGTACCGGAGGCTGCAGAACTGGGGGATTCATGAGATAGCTCTTCAAATCATCGAAGGCTGCTCGGCATTTATCATTCCATTCGAAATTTATCCCTCCTTTCAAGAGATCATAGAACGGGCGGCATCTCTGTGAATGCTGGGATATGAATCTTCTGATGAATTGCAAACGCCCTATAAGCCCTCTTAATTGTGAGATGTTCTTTGGAGGTGGCATTTCTGCTATCACCTTGGCCTTATTTAGATCGATCTCAATGCCCCGCTTGCTAACTATGAAGCCTAGCAACTTCCCTGACGATACCCTGAACACGCACTTCTTTGGATTCATCTTCAGTTGATACTCCCTTGACCTCTGCAACACCTTGGCGAGGATTTCGGGGTGCTCTCTCCTGGTTCTTGACTTCACCAAGATGTCGTCCACGTATACTTCTACATAGACATGTATCATATCGTGGAAAATGGCCATCATCGCCCTCTGATAGGTAGTGCTGGCATTCTTGAGCCCAAACGGCATGACTACATAACAGTATGTTCCCCAGGGCGTGGTGAAGGATGTTTTCTCTTGATCTTCAGGAGCTAGACGGATTTGGTTATATCCTGAGTATCCATCCATGAACGAGAGGGTCTCATACCCAGCAGTGTTATCAATCAACACATCAATATGAGGAAGCGGGAAGTCATCCTTCAGACATGCCTTATTCAAGTCCCTAAAGTCGATGCAGATTTTGACTTTACCATCCTTCTTCATGACAGGGACTATATTTGCCACCTAGTTCGGATAAAGCACTACCCTGATGAATATAGCCTTATGGAGTTTGTCTACTTCATCCTTCATCTTCGGGGCCATGAGTGGGTGGAATCTTCTGAGCTTTTGTTTTATGGCCTTTTGCCCCTTCTTTTAACACGAGTCAGTGCTCCACTAGTGAGGGGTCTAGACCGGGCATGTCCTCATATGACCAGGCGAATGTGTCTTTGTACTCCCTTAGAATTTGCACCAATTCCTCTTCTTCATCAGGAGGGAGGTTTGCTGAAATTACCACAATCCTGGGATCTTCTTCTATTCCGAGGTTGACTTCCTTAGTAGGTTCATCCACTGCCGTGGTGGGCTCATCGAATCTCCTTACGCCACTGGCGTACTTTTCGGCAGCGTCATCTACTTCACTATCCTCTTCATCGATTGGGTCCTCGTCATTCAAGATTTCATAAACGCCAAATCCGTTGTCTATGAGCACCCCATCCTGCACAAATTCTTCTTCTAACACCAACGCTTCTTTTGTGAACTCCTCTATCAGCAGTAATGCTTGACATCGCCGAGCTAGCTCTTGAAGGTATCTCTGGGGAATGACCTTAGCCCGTTGCTTCCTAGGGCGACGCTTGGACATGGTGGGCTCTGGGTTGCCCTAACTCTCCAACCTAGGCCTATCTAAACTAAGACTAGACTCTCCTACTCTAGACTCTTCCAGGCTAGATGACTCTATAGGACTGGTGGAGGACATGTCGTCCTCGAAGAGAATGGCTCCTAGTGAAGGAGCAGGAGGGGAAGCCCTAGTCGAGGGGTGCCCCTGATCAGAAGGGTGAAGGAAGTATGCCGGCTCCTCGACCTCAACGTGCATTTGAAGGTTGGCATTTTTTTTTGGAGATCAGTGGAGAGCATGCAGCAAGAGAGAGTGACCTCGTGGTCGTCCGGATCAGTGTGCAAGGCAGAGAGGATCGCAGGTGGGAGCTCAGGAGTGAGGAGGCTGTGTGCGGCTGCCAGGAGTTGGTGAGTTAGCTGAATGAGCAGAGGAGGAGAGGAAGGAACGAGGCTGGGAAGCAGGGAGTCCAGAATCGACGGGTGAATGGCTAGGCAGGTGCCCCTCCAGAGTTCATCTACCGTCCTTCCCTCTTCGTAGGGGATGTCTGGTTCTCCTATGTCTGTGGTCTTGCTCATGAGTTGCCTTTTGGAGGTGATGGATGTGGAGGAATCGAGCAACTCGTCCGCAGCTGGCGGCCAGGTTCTTTCTTCCTCCCAGAACAGGCGGCTAAAGGCTATGGTGATGTCTTCTTTGTCAAACCAGCGGTACCACTCGGCCTCTGGGTCCCCAGTTTTTCTTCTTTTGTTTGGGTGGAGCGCTTCTAGAGCTCTATAGGTCAGCATAGGTGCCATGTGCCGAGAGAAGTTCCGGCCATGTACCTCATGCTGGGACAGTTCTGCCACGACTACCACGGTGTTGTATCCAGGTTGGGTAGGCCCCCTAATGAAATGACACCAAAGTGTCCATGTAAGCGGCTCGCGGTCGGCCTTGAGAGTGGATGTGTGGGATGACCATGGCTTGGATTTCTCTCTATAACCCAGTCCCCATCGGCTCTTCTTTACAATGTCTGGGATGGGTCTGACTATGCCCTGCAGCTCTGCCCCTAACCCCTTGCCTTCTTCGTACCCTAGCTTTATCATGATTTCCCATCCCTTGGTGTTCAGTGGCTCCTTTCTCTTGACTGCATTGACTTACGCTAGGTTGACCTCTCGTTTGGACTAGAATGAGTAGCTCCAGGGGTAGTTGATGTCTACCACGGAGACCACAGGTTTGTTGGCGGGCCACATGGCTGGGAGGTGGGTGTCATGGATGGCATCTACGGAGTGGACAGTGGCGATGCTCTTGACCTTAATGATTCATCCTTGGAAGGGGAACTTAAGGCATTGGTGTGCGGTGGACAGCACGGCTCCGAGTGCTTCTAGCCATGGATGCCCCAGGATAGCCTTGAACATGGGATCAATATCGAGGACATAGAAATCCACTGTGACGGCGAGCGGTCCCAGTTCAGCTTGCACAGTCACCA
This sequence comes from Colocasia esculenta, assembly GCA_014218235.1. Taxonomy (NCBI): domain Eukaryota; kingdom Viridiplantae; phylum Streptophyta; class Magnoliopsida; order Alismatales; family Araceae; genus Colocasia; species Colocasia esculenta. The sequence continues at coordinate 79,385,558 of CM024766.1, forward strand.
TGCCGTGACAAGATCTTCTAGAATTGTCGTAGGTGGCTATGGTGGTTGGGGTTGGCCTTAGCATTCCTTCTGACAGGTCACAGGCTCTCAGGGTACTCAGCGGGCAGATGTTGATTGATGCCCCCGTGTCGACCAGGGATGCTCCTACTGCTACATGGTTGATGACAAGGGTTGCACAGAGTGGGAGCCTCCTGGCTTCTGGGGGTGCTAGTTCACTTTCTGCAAAGGTTATTGTCAGCCCACGAGTCACCATGGCTAGCGCATTCGGCAGTTTGTCGGCCAGCATGTCCTCATTCACCACTACTTTCTACAGGAAATTCCTCAAGGCCTCCTGGTGCTCTTTGGACTTCTTGATCAACTCCAGTATGGAGATCTTAGCTGGCACGTGGTCGAGGTGCTTGAGGATGTCATAGTGGATTCCCGGTAACGGCTCAATCACCCCCTCGGTTGCTGCTGAGCTTGCTGTTGAGGCGGTTGCAGGACCTGCTGGGGGTTGCTCTGGCTGGTAGAGGTGGTGGAGATAGGCGGATACGGACGGAGGAAGACTCGCCCACTCTGCAGGGTGGTTGGTTGGTTGGCTGGCTGCCTAGAGGAGGATAGCGTGGTGGTGGAAGGTTGGTCCGGCCCAGGTGGTGGTAGGATAATGGGTGGGGGAGTGGACATGATGGGTGATAGTGGTATGGAGACAGGTAGAGCGAAGGGTAGGATGATGGGTGGACTAGCGACTGACGCAGATGTTGAACTGAAGGGCAGTATGACGGCGTTGGCCACGGAAACTAAGGGAGGGATAAGCTGAGGAGCCGTGTTGGCTGGTTGTATTGTTTGGGATTGGAGGGGATACTGGTGGTTAATGGCCATCATCTGCTGGACATCGAGCTTATCATCATACGTCCAGTTTGCTTGAGGAGGAGGGTGGTGGGCGATGGGATTTACCTGGGCTGGTTGCTGTGGTGGGTTTGGAGCTGGTGGATGGTTTGGTAGGGGGTTGTGGACGATACCGAGGTCCTACAACGGCTGTTGTTGTTGCTGTTGTTGTTGTTGTTGAGGGGGTGGTGGGTGTTGCTGCCTCTGTTACTGTTGCTGTCGTTGCCTCTCTTTGATGTCTCCGATCACTTGCCGGAGGGCTGTCCAATCTATTTTGTTCTACTCATGTAAGTCGTACACCAAATCCTTGAATGTGAAGCATTGGTCGATGGTATGACCGGGCTGCCGATGGAAGACACAGTACCGAGTTTGGTCCACACTAGGGTTCAAAGGCCTCTCGGGAGGGAGTCTAATGGCTTCTGTGGAGAGCAAGGCCAAGAATATGTCGGAGAGTGTCTCCGGTAGTGGCGGGTAGTGAGTTCTCCTTGGTTCTAAGGGACGCCTTTGTTGAGAGCCATCGGGAGGTGGCACTTGGTTGTACTGGTGCTGCTGTTGCCCTTGTGGTGGATTGGTAGGGTTCTGACCCTGGGCAGTGTAAGGTTGGCGGTTCTGGTTCTGGCCAGCAGGGTTGAACGCGCTCACTTGCTCGTTCACTTGGACTCCTTCAGTGACTGGCCCCTGAGGCTTTCTCTGGAACCGGGGCTTCTGGGGTTCGAACATAGAATGGATGGGAGAATCTTTGAGCTGAGTCTAGATAAACCGGGCCTGGCTATAGAGTTGATGCATAGTGGTGATGTCATTCATCGCCAGGATGTTTCTATAGGCGGGAGTTGCGTTGGCAATGATGATCTTCACCTTCTCTCCCTCCGAAAGGTACCCCGGGACCTGTGTGGCCATCTGCCTCCACCTATTGGCGTATGCGGCAAAGTCCTCATCTGACTTCATCTTTTCGGCCATGAGATCCGTAAGAGAGTATTCGGGCCCAACCCTGTCTTGAAATTGTTCGAGGAATTTGGCCTTCACAATGGCGAAGTCCTCCGCATCCTCGGGTAACAGGGAGTAGAACCAATCCAAAGCGTGCTCGTCCAGTGACCGGCAGAATAGGTAGGCCATTAGGCGGCGATCATGCTGGTAGGGTGCGGACTCATAGATGAAGTCTTAGACATGGATATATGAGTTGCCTGAGCCATTGTATTTGCGGTACTTCGGCAGCTCGGATGGAGAGGGGACCCATAGGCCATTGAAATTGGGCATGTGCACGTCGTGGTGCTGCCTAGGGTCGACTTGCTTGCGGAGCTCTTGGAGCTCCTTTTTGATGGACGCCCATTCGGACATCATGTTTGGAGCGGCAGACGGTTGAGCATATAGAGAGAGGAGGCACGGGACGCCGGCCTGGCGCGCGGCACAGGAAGGTGGGGTGAGTACCATGGATGATAGGTAGGAGATCGGGGCCTCGGCTCCCGTGGATGGTAGTGATCAGACTCGAAAGGGGTGAACCGAATGGCCCGCGGCCGAATGGGAGTGTTATTGGCTTGTCCCACGATGACATGGGGGCCAGATGTAGGTGCTACAGGGCATGACGCACCCGCTCTGGGTGAAGGTGAAGAAGTGGCCTTTCCTTTGAGGGCCGTCATGAGGGTTTGGATCTGGGACTGATCAAGCTGGGGAATTAAGCGCAGAAGCTAAGTGGCTTGATCATCCGACTAAGGGGGATGGATGGTCTGAGATGGGCCACCGTCGTCGTGAAGGTGGTTCTCAGAGGCATGGACTGTAGCGACCCAAGGGTGGGCCGACTCCCCGAAGAGATCTTGAAGAAGGGACTCCTCGTAGTCTTGGGAGGGGTAGAAGGCAGGGTCCTGATTCTCATCGTAGATCGGGTTCAGATATGACTCCATATTTGGCAGGTGGGTATGCCAAAATGAGGAAAGCCTGCCCTAACTTAGACAGACACCTAGTTTCCTAATCAAACAACCTTATGCAGACAAAAGGAAAGAGAAAACATCTCACCCAAAACAAGCAGTTGGCAATGATGATGGTTTCTTTTACTTGGTTCAAGTTTGCCTTTTAATGAATTGATTTTTTAGCAAGTTCTCTTCAATAAGGAAAGTTCCTAATGGGAGAAGGCTTCCAATCTTCGGGTGCGACTAGGATTTCTCAACCTTGCCAAATGCGTGATTCCTAACTCTAGGTGGCAACAGGTATAACCAGCCCGACGGCCGTGTGGGAATCCACAGCCAGTGGGGACTTACGGAGGCCCTCAAGCGAGTGCTCTAGTCAGACACAAGGAGTATGTGGCTGAGAGAGCGGGCGTCGCCGAGGAGGACAACCTATACTATGAGTGCGGAGATGTGTATGCAGATCCTATGTGCACCGGAGTGCATGCAGATTCTAGCCTAAAACTAACAAAACAGAAATCAAGCTGACCTACTCTCAGAAGCAGAAGGCGACGGGTAACCTATCGCGACCAGGTTCACGACAAGAGGCCAGTCGCGTTCCTCTTCGCAGTGGACAGAGAACCGAACAGACCTAATTATGCACGGAAATAAAAAACAACCCTATAACAAACAGGACTGACAGACTCTCAAGAACATGGAATAGGCATGGTATGACATGAAGTATAGATGGAGTATGTAAATGAACCCAAATTTCAAAGAAGACCAGAAACAGGAGTACTGACCTGGTCGCGACGACCTCCCCGTCGCCTCCTTTATCGCGATGGTAGCAACGTAGCGTTCTCAACAGACACAGGAATTTAAAGGACTCTAAACAAATGTACGGGCAGAGGACGTACCTGGTCGCGACGCTCCTCCTGTCGTTTCCTTTATCGCGACGCTTCGGACGTCGCTTTACCTCACAGAACGCAAGAAAGGGACGAGAAGGGCACTGTGTACTAACCTGATCGTGACTCGCTCTGCGTCGCTACTTTGATCACGACTCCTTGATCGTCGCCTTCTCACCCAGAGCAGCAAAACTCCAAAAAACTCAAAAAAAGTGAACAAAAGGGAAGACTAAGAACACACCATACACATGAAGGAATAGGAAAGGTAGGGAAAGACAAGGTCAAGCATGATGAGCACTAGAGGTCCCACCATGATCGCCAAAAGGTGTAATCACGGGATTGTGCTCCCAAAAAAATATGTATATGTGAAGGATAGGAAAACGTACCGTGATCGCCACCAAGTAGTCGCCCGAGGGATGTATGGATGAAGAGACGGCTGACTACATTGGAAAGGAAAGGGAAGAGAGAAAGCGTACCTGTTAACGTGACAAGATGATTGTCACTATGCTTGTACCTGAACGCAACGGGATGAACGGCGCCTTCTGGGTCGCGACAGCCGGATGGTCGCTTTCTTCTTCTGTGGATGGAGATTGGGGGTTCTGATCTTCCTGCTCCTCAGCCGGCCGAGGGGCAAGGGCCTCACGCTTCCCTTGTCTTCAGGCACCTGCCAAGGTCAAGCAAACATGGAAAAACCCATTAGAAATTCGTGCACGAAAGATGTATTCAAGAAAAAAACAAGTGAACATGCACTATATTGGGGGGAACTCACGTGGGTGGGATTTTTAACCCCTTTGGGTGTTTATGATAGGTGTGTGGTGTGTGTTCTAATGCAAATCTACGAAAAGAAAGGATCTATGCATGCATGAAAGAAGAGAAATAATGAAGAGAAAGGGAGAGAGAAAGTGTAGCCGGTGGGAAAACACCCTGGGGGGCAGTTCCTAGTCGTCTGGAGAGGGAGCTCTCTTCTTCAAAGTTGGAGCTCTCTTGCAGGGGAAGAAGCAGACGCCAGTCTTGCCTCAAAAGATGGAGTATTGAGATAGTTATAGGTGATTATTCCTAGGAGGGCTGTGGGAGGAATAATGGGCAAGAGTCCGGTTTTGGGTAGGTATGGCCGTGCATGGGTGATTGGAACTCGGAAAGGAGGCTTTAAGGAAGGTCTCCACGAGTTTTGGTAGGATTTGGACGCGATTTGGACGACCAAAAGGGGAAATATCCATGTATGGCATGTGTCCAAGTTAGGCTCGGAAAGGATCTTCTGCAAGAGGTCCGGAACGTGACGGGCTTCTGGTCGCTATCAAGAACGCGATGCATCAATACGTCGCCTTCCTTACATAGAAGATGACTTTAATTCATTTTTGGCGATTTTTCAGGGAATTAAAATGCTTATTTATGAACGCGACATCGAGTTGTCGTCTTCTTTAACGCGACGGGGGTGCTGTCGCCTTCTTCAGCATGCGGCCATGCAAAGTGTCTGATCTCCATGCGCGGGCATCAAAATGACGTACGGTTTGAAACGTCGGACTCTTGACTCAGAGAACTACAAGATGATGATGAGGAGGATTGATTTTGATCAGGAAGAACCCACCAGGGTGATGAACTGATGAAAAAGGATGTCATGATCGGAGAAAGCCAGCTTGACGATGATGAGCCAATGTGGGGCATTGATGATGTGACAAGGAATTTGCTCGACTTATGGGTCAGAAATGGGTGTCTACAGAGGCGTGGTAAAAAGAAACACCCAAATACAGAACACATCCAAATCTCAGAATTTGTTTTCTTGTACTTGGACTGCAATCAACTCTACAATCAACAAAGGATGTTATCAATGTCTCCCCAATTTTCTTTTCTTTTACTGGTTGGTATCCAAGCCCATGCTTTGTTACATTAATTTTTGCACCCAAAATAGCATCAAGATTTTGTTTTCCCTTTACAAATCTTGTAAGATCTTCAGTCTTTTCTTTTAGATCTTTTTCAGTGTGTTCGAACTTTTTCTTATTTTCTTCATGTTAATGTTGAAGATTTTCAAGGGAATTTTTAGACTTAATTTTTCTTTTTCACTCTCTTGCAAATTTCCTTTCATGCAATCCATTTCCTCACTGTGAGTTTCCTCATCAATTTTCATCATCTCAATTTCTTTACTTAGAGTGGAAATTTGTTCATCATTGGATGTGCTATGAACAAATGAATTGATTTTCTTTTTCAGTGTTTTGTTTTTAGACTTGAACTCACAAAATTTCTCAAAGAGCAGTGTGTAAGCTTCTTCCCATTCATCTACAGTATAGTTCTCAAAGGAAGAGTTTACCTCAGTAGAGTCCTCACTCCTTGCCATTAAGCAGTGAATTTCTTCATCTCCTAAGCTTGCTTGTGGGTCCTCGTTTTCATCTTCATCACTCCAAGTTGCCAACATTGCCTTGGCTTTCTTGAAGGTGAATTTTTCTTTCTTCAGTTTCTTCTTCAGCTCCAGGCATTCTCCTCTCATATGCCCTGGTTTCTTACACTCATAACACACAATCATGTCAGATTTCTTGTTAGATTCAAATTTATTTGAAAAATATTTCTTTGGAAAAGATTTGGAGTTACCTGAGCCTTTCCTTTTGTACTTAAGGAATTTCTTGAACTGTCTAGTGAGCATGGCCATTTCATCATTCTCACTATCACTAGACATTTCATTGTCATCACTTTCCTGTTGAACATCCTTTTTGGAACTAGAGGAATTTTTGTTGGAAGCTTTTAGAGCAATAGTTTTTCTTGGATTTTCTTCAGTTTCTTTCCTCTTTACATTTATTTCGTAGGTCATCAAGAAACCAATTAGCTCATCTAGTTTCATTTTTGAAAGATCTTTCGAATCCTCAATGACGGTGGCCTTAGTATTCCAAGAGGATGGAAGAGACCGAAGTATCTTCCTAACTAAGTCACTTTCTGAGTATTATTTATTAAGACCTTTCAACCCATTGATTATTAGTATGAACCTTGCAAACATATCTGATATGTTTGCATCATTTTTCATTTTAAACATTTCATACTCAGATATAAGCATGCTGGCTTTGGTTTCCCTTACCTCAGACGTACCTTCATAAATGAGTTTCAGCTTGTCCCACATTTCTTTTGCTGAAGAGCATGTGGAGACTCTTGAATACTCCTTGGGATGCACATTGCATTGCATCATGTTCAATGTGCTCCAATTCAAGGTGCCTTTCTTAATCTGATCCTTTGTCCAAGTATCTTCATCTTCAGGCAGCACATAAGCTCCTTTGCTAACGATCTTCCATAGCTCAAAGTCTTGAGCTCTCAAAAATACCTGCATACGATTTTTCCAATATGGATAATCTAAGAAGGGTGGCCTGGACACTGAATGTCCCTCAGCCATAAACCTCCTCGTTAGATTCCATGAGATCGAGAATCTCCTGATCGTAAGATCAACCTACAAAAGCAGTAAATCGGAGAAACCTTGCTTTGATACCAATTGTAATATGTGCGGAATTATCTATTATGGTAGTCTAGAAGGGGGGGGGGGGGGTTGAATAGATTACATCCAATTAAAACACTGTGACCTTCTTTTTGACTGAACACTGACCAATTAAAAACTTCAACATATTCGTATTGAAATCGAACTACTATGTGTGTGCTTATTGTGAGTAGAACTGGAACAACCTATCTATCGTGTGAGAAATCAACGCGCCTACCAAACATCTATCGTGAAAACATTCAAACCACAGGACACGGAGATTTAAGGTGGTTCGGAGTACACAACTTGTGTATCCTACGTCCACCGTCCACACACACACGCAGAAACACCTGCTTATTAGCGAGTTCCACTCAACAACTCACACACACACGTTGTCTGATGTAAACACGCGATCATAACAACAAAAACCATGTGAATCAAGCACAAGGGATGCTTGAAACACAACCACACACACAGATGTATGAGAGATATGAAAAGACAGGAGTTCTGAGATGAAAGAACAAATCCCAATGAAGAACTCTTGTTGCTGGTCGTCCAGAAGAACTCCAAGCTCCACTTTGATGATCCTCAGATGATGTAGAAGCTTGAACCATGGACGAACTAACTTCAACTCCGTTCCGAAGATGATTCTTCTTTGATCTGGACAGAGAGTTGAAGCAGAGCAGCAGGGAGAAGCTTTCTCTCTTGGGTTTTGCTTAGGGTTTTTGTATGGTGGCTTCTCTCTACGAAAATAACTCCATATGTCCTATATATATGGGTGTCCAAGTTTGGAGAGGCGTGGTAAAAAGAAACACCCAAATACAGAACATATCTAAATCTCAGAATTGAAGTTTCTCTTCGTCTGTTGACAGGTGACTATTCATCTGTCGACAAGTACTAATAGATTTCCAATTTTCAGAACACTGGTCTTCCGAAAAATGCTTTCCTATGTATGGCTGTCGATGGGCGATTTGTGGCTGTCGACAGGCACACTTGTCCTAAAGCTTATCTGACTTCCCTGTGCTTGGCTGTCGACAGGGACCTGTAGGGCTGTCGACAGGTACTTGCTTGATGTCTTTTTCTTGAGCTTTTGCTCTTGAATTTGATGCTTGTCTTGCATACATTCATACCTACATTAAAGAACATTGTTAGTGAGATATAATGAATATGTAGATGATCAATTGAACCATGTTTTGATATGATTGTATCTTGCTTGACTTTGTCAATGTCATCATGTTTCAACCATTCATACAACATCAATTAACATTGTTCATCATCAAAAACATGTAATCACAAACATCACACATGTGAACCCAACAGAGCATTTTGTCTAAAATCCCCTAGAATCGTGAGTTTCGAACCAAAACACGAGATCGCGCAACCCAGTCCACAATCTATCTACGGGTTTGAATCACATTCAGTCCAGTGGTCGCGATTCAGTGACTTAAATTGCGACGACTGTGTCAGTCACAAATTTGAAATATTTATGATGATTTTCCAGTTGACCAATCATGACTTATAGGTTTACCCTAACCCCCCCATATACGTTGTTTTGCATGGTATTTTGGTTTTCGGTCATTTGTGAACCGCGACAATGCAACACATCGCGATTTGGCCTATTTTCCCACCAACAGTTTCTGTACATGTTTTTGTTCTTGGATTTTGAAAATACCTCTTGAACACGATGTGTAGAACCATCGTGATTCAGGGTTGTAGCGACCTGTTGTCTGTCACGTTATGAAGATGACTGACAAGGTCGTCGCGTTTTAAAAGCCTTCGCCACATATCGGCCTGTTGTGACATGAAGGCGACTGATAGGTCCGTCGCAATTTGATGATTCACAGAGTGCATATATTTCTGAACCATGTACGGTCTTCTTAAATGTGATGACTGAACCCATCGCGATTTAGAGGCCAACCCGATACTATTTTCTTAAGTTGTACAGTCAACCATGTGCATGTCCTATTGTCATATCATGTCATTTAGTTAGTTAATGGCCTGAAAGTTATCAACCCACATGAAAGCTGTAATATGAATCTTTACTCTAAGTGTTCTTAATGATAGTTGATTCCATGTACCATGTGAACATCATTGTGCCTTGTCCATACTCCGTGTCGATCATAACTGAAAATGATGTGTGTTAAAAGTACAAGGAATCATGTGATATTCTGAATTGCACACCATGTCATGCTTTCGTATTAAAAGCTTTCCGTCTTGTTTTAAACTGGTGGATTGTGATATTGAGCCACGCTCTGCACTACACATTGCACTGGTAGGCAGCCCTTTTGGGGCATTGAAAACTCTTGGTCGGTCATTCCGTATATGCAGACTAGTGACCTTTTCTCTAAGACCTCAGTAAATCTTCGTACTCTCTGGATTCCCTCTTGGAGACCGAGTTGGTTGTACCATTGAAGCTCCCAGAAGATAGAAAGCACCTCTATTCTCATCTACTTCTTGTGAGAGTGATTTTATTACATTGAAACCAAGCCACTATGTATAATGATTGAACTAATGAAATCAAGCCGTTATGCTGCCGAAATTTACTCTGGATCATGTCCACTTGCTTTATTTCCTTATAATCATTGACATGATCTTTATTTCATAATTGTCCATTGCTTGAAAAATCATGTTGGGCATAAATGAATGAATGGAATTACCAGAAACTATTAAAACTTCGGTTCATAACTATGCCTGTGAAAATAAGGGCTCAGTCTAGTCACGGGAGGAGCACCCGAAATACTTATAATCACGAGTGTATATGATCTAATGAGGCGTCTTGCAATCACCTAAATGAAATGCAAGATTGATTTGGGTAATTTCCACATTGTTATTGAATGATTGAATGATTGATTGAACTGTTATATGTGAAATGGCCAAGTCTTTTGTACCTATCATCATTATTGAATCGAATATGTCATTGTCCATTGGAATTATATGGAATTCAACTTGTGATATATGTTGACCAGATTGCAAGCTCAGAGGGGGGGTGAATGGATTGCTAATTTTTTTTTAAAGAGAATTCCTGTTAAAAAAAACACTTTAACAGAAGACACTAAATTCGATGGTTAGAGTTAGTATAAAATGAAGACAGAATAAGATCAAGCACACGAACAACAAAGATTTTATCCTGGTTCAGATCTCCTATCATAAGGAGTCCTACGTCCAGTCCCAAGCAAAGACTTGGGATTCCACTAACCAAGGGTATAGTCCCCTTAAGAACACTTACACATCCAGCCATAGTTGGCCTTCTCTTCACTACACGAAGAGGCACTACACCACCTGATGCAACAAGTCTTCCTTCTTACCAAAGGGAAACAAACACCTACTCCACAGTAGGTCTTCTCTTCACAGATGAAGAGGAGCACTCAGTAAGAGTAAAGGAGATGATGGCCCCTACACCAAGCTTATAGAAATGCTTGATCTGAGGCGGAAACTGAGAGACAAAAGAATTACACAAAAAGAAGGTCTCTCAGATCTACAACAAGCTCTCAAAAAACTAGAAGATAGTTGCTTTCAGGAGAGCTAGAGCAAAAAACTATTTTTCAATTGAAGGAACGAGCTCTTCTATCTTTTTCTTCAAGGTGTCAAGAGTTTTCTTCATGGAGTCAATAGTCTTCTATTTATCTTCTTGTTGAAGAGGTATTCGTTGAAGTATCCGTTGTCTCTAATCTTCAAGCACGTTAGATGTGTCTGGCCCAACGTAGGAATCAAGAAAACCTGCAGCCATTAAATGCTGGGATAGACACTATAGAGAAAAAGATTATCTGGATCTTTTCTTGCTTCTGTCAACGTGACAAGTCCAACGTTGTAATGTGTGTGACTACCGAAAACCTACATACAATAAATGCTGAAGCATAGACAACTTAACTGTGTCTAGACTATCAGTCGATGTTAGTAGCCATGCTTTTAGGATGATATACCAAAGAGGAAATTCCATTCTATCATCCTATAAAGTTTTACTTTATGTGACATGAGTATAGTAAACCAAAAGATATGTCGTGTAGAGATATTGTACTAAACACAATAAATGTTTGAGTACAGGACACAACATGGTTCGCAGGAAGATTTGAAATTCACAGTGATTTGAAGATATATTTGCAAATCATGAAGGATAGAATATATTCAAAACTATCTAGAATGATTATAATAATATCAATCAACTGTCTAAAACATAATCGTTATGAAGGGAAAGTCGATGCTTAAAGATAGTCGATGTCCAAACACAACAAATGTTCAAGAGAAGTCGTTGTGAATGTAATCATTGTTGGAATGAAATCGATGTTGAGATATAATCATAGTCGATGTGGAGATGTAATCCATGTTGTCATCAAGTTGATGTGAACATAATCCATGTATAAATGTAATTGATGTTGAAGCATAATCGATGTTATAGTGAAATCGATATTTTGGATGAAATCATTGTTGAACTGAAATCGATGTTTAACTGAAGTCGATGTTCAAGTGAAATCGATGTGCTAAGTGAAGTCGTTGTTGTACTGAAATCGATGTTCAAGTGAAATTGTTGTTTGTACTGAAATCGATGTTTATGTGAAGTCAATGTTCCAGATGAAGTCGATGTTCAAGTAAAGTCGATGTTCTAAATGAAATCGATGTTGAACCGAAATCCATGTTTAAGTGAAATCTATGTAGAAATGAAATCAATGTTTGAATGAAATCGTTGTTCTAAATGAAGTCGATATAGAACAGAAATCAATGTTCTTAAGTGAAGTCGATGTAGAATCAAAATCGATGTTCTTACATGAAGTCGATATAGAATCGAAATCGATGTTCTTACATGAAGTTGATACTTAAGTGAAATCAATGTTTTAATAAAACAGTAATCGTTGTGAGCTTTTAATAGAAGTTGATGTATACTTAGACAAATTATATGCAATTGACCTCAAATAAAAATGAGTGTAGATAACTTATTGAGTTTGTTTAATTTGAGACCTGTTGATAAACTTTAGAAAACAATGTTAGTCAATAATTTCCAGTGTTTTGTTAATCATCAAAAATACATATAATAAATAACAAATTATACTTTACATGCTATAGACTGTTGAATCCCTTCTATCTGATAAATGATCATACTATCATCCATCTCATTGTCAATCGTTCCATCTCACATGAGAATTGTCATTAGATTTGTTTACTGAACCGTTCTCGTACATGTTATAGCTTGGAATTGTCCCTATCATTATTGTCATGAGTATTGCATGTTAGTATCTTACCTGTTAACATGTTAATTACGTAAAACATGCCCGCACCATGAGATGTAAATCCTACTAGGCGTTAGTGCACTCACACCTACTTTCCTTAATAATTCATGTGAAGAATATGAAGAGGTAGAACATGATGGGGCTGGGGAAGAGTGAAGAGCTTCTCAGAGATACCCGTCCATATAGCACGTCAACCAATATGATTAGAGTTAAAAGAGTCTGTAATAATTAGTTTTACTTTTCGTGAGTCATATGTACTGGAATGACAATAGTGGGCCCTGTTATTGGCTTTGATTATGTAAGGTTTTTAAGTTAGATTTGATGGAAATGAAATAAAAGAATTATTTGGATGGCACAATTATTGACTTAAATCTTTTGTTATACTTAGTTGCAACTCTGAATTACTCGACTGTGATACTCGCACTTGTATCTCTCACGCTCTCGACATTTATTTCCGCTACTAAATTTCAGGGCGTGATAGTAGCAGTTCAGTAACAGTCAGAATAGTAGAAGTACAATAACAATGCAGTATGTTTGAATTAATAGATGAACAATAACAGTGCAGTATGTCTGAATTAACAGTCAAATAGTAGCAGTACGTATAACAATCATATGTCTAGCTAAAATCAGAATAGTTAGAATCGGTGTAAATGTAGACACCGTCATTATCCCCTGCAGGTATTTTCAGGTGGCTTTCTACCCCCAAGACTAGATTGGAGCCCCTTGGACACTCTCCGTGCCCTCAGCAGTATGCATTCAAGTCCATTATAGTCACAAGACCCGTTTTAGCGCTAGGCAGTTCAGAACAGTACAAGACAGTAGGAGCCATGATAGCTCAAAGGGTACCAAGAGGGTACTTTCTAGAGTTCAAGAATGTCACATCAAGATGTTTGAGAACGTTAGTATAGTCATGTCATGGGACAATGATCACTAGTAGTCCGAGACTACCATATCAAGAGCGAGTTCAAGAGCATGTAACACGAACAAGATTGTCAAGAAGGGTAATGACTATCAAGTCAATAACAGTAATTTGAAGTGTCATATATAGTGTCATGTCAATAATGATTTCAAGTAAAACAAGTCATGTGAGCATGATTTCATGATAACAATGGTCAATAGAGAATTTCGGCAACATAATGATGCAATTTACACTTCGTTCAATATTTGCATTAATGGCTTGGTTTTATGGGTAGAGAATCACATTCATGAGAAGTAGACGAGAGAAGAAGTGCACACTAACTGCAAGGAATTTCACTAGTACAACCATCTCGATCTCCATGAGAGAATCCACAGAGTATGGAGATTTACGGAGGTCTTAGTGGAAACGTCATTAGTCTGCCAATACAGAATGAGCAGTAGAGAGTTTCCAATCCCCCAAGAAAGGGATGCCTATTTGTGTAAGAGTGTAGTGTAGAACGTGCCTCAATATCACAATCCATCGGTTTAAAATTGTAACGGCCCTAGATATTTATGCCCAATAAGGCTCCATATCCAAGTCCGCCTTCCCGCGATTGGACCGGAGTCTCGCAAGGGATATCTCACACGTGTCCAATAAGAATATAAAAGACAAGCATGAGAGTATAATATACAAGAAAGTACATATATGTATACTCATTTACCATAATTTTACATTGTCTAAATACATTATTACATGTCCAAGAGAAAAGTACAACGACCTAGGGTATACCCTGAGGGAGCAAAGCTCACACTGAACACGACTACTACTCAGTTGCTGGTGGTACAAGTCTAGCACAATTCCGCTACAAGCCGAACACACGGCAAGCCTTGAAAAGAACTGTAGGGGAGTGAGCCTCAACAAGTCATAGGCTCAATAAGAACCTCCCAAAAACAACCACAACCAACAACTGAAAGAAGGAACCAAGTCCTCAACCCCTAAGGGTCTCACTGGCAGTGCTAACTGAAGCACTATAGAAGTAAAACATACTAAAAATAAATATAATAGAACTACATTAAATATGAACACACTAATTGTCATGGTTTATAGGAAATAAAAGAAGCAGCAGGACTAGTGTAGGCACACCAATCCACCACGACAGCTAAAAGAACCACGCCACAAGCCATATAGACCAACCACTGACCAATGGTAACGAGACTGACAACAAAGAGCCAGTCCCCCACAAAATGAACGAGTGATGCAAGGCCACACAGACCAACAACCAGTGAAAGGTAATGGGGCTAACCACAAAGACCACAATACCCACAATAGCAAACACATCGGAGAACTACCCACACAAGGGTACAACATCAAAAATGGAAGAGAAATCGATCCACCTCAACACTTGAAAAGGCTAGCACACTGCATGCCACAACAGTCAACAACCCACACAAGGTACAAGTACCTAATGCCACGAGGTATCACGACAAATCACCACCACACACAAAACCACAACATAATTGTGCCTCCTATAAGGCACACCACAGCGAGTCAAACCACAACTGGTGGGTCACCACTCACAAGCAACAACTGCTGGCAACGCACGAGTCGGAAGAAACGACGCCACCACATGGGAACAGACTACTGGTTCATGATGCTAGTATCCAACCCAGACAACATAGCACAAGAACTACCTCTCAGTCTCGCAGTCACAGACGAAAGGTCCAACTGTCACTCCACAACCACACAGTAAAACCAAAGAATAGTGGAGACCAACCAACACCACACCTGCAGACCACACACAACTGCAGGCCCATGCCAGACACCTTTAGGGACTCTAGCCTAAGCTCCCTAAGTGAGGCACTGGAAAATAGGACTAACTGGGGCCTAGTATGTCTACTGGTGTCTGTACCCCTAACCACGAGCGCGCTACAAGTGACCACACACCCACAAACATGACTCGCTGCCATCTGTCGTCTTTCCCTCAGCTAGACATACAACTCAAATGCAGGAGTGAGGATGTCCAAGAAGACGACACAGACCTCGACGGTACACACAGTACCGGGACAAACCTCGAGCAGTAACATGCCTGCCTCACACAAAACTTGGGGTACCTGACTAGAGAGGCATTCCAGAATAGGCGTCGGACCACCAAACTCTACAAGCACACAAACCACGCCGATCACTCAACACAACCATAAAACTTATACCATGATACGCAAACCATAATCAGCTCGTCACTGGTGACCACGTGACCTCCAAGCAACTACACACTACTAAAGACATAAACTACATTAAAATCTTGCCTGTCATTGGTCATTTCATGACCTCCATAGCAACACACCACTATGCAAATAAACCACACATATGAATCACATAACCATTTTAACATGCTTAACAAAATTAACATAATCATTTACCTCAACATGCTTTACTAATCATTAATCAACTCAGAACAACTTAAAGTACCCTAAACGATCTGAGCTAGGTCCACATAGGACCCTCATTGCCCAAGGTTTAACAACTTACTTCGGACAGAAGAACGCGATGAGGGTCACTATCGCATTAAAAACGCGACGGCCAGACAAACTGCAATTCCACACTAGAACGCAATTGAGTCTACCATCTCATCAAGAACGTGACGGCTCGACAGGCTGCGTTCACAAACCAGAATGCGACGAGGCCAGTGGTCGCGACCTGAACGCGACAGCCCGACCCATCGCCTTCTCAGACAGAAACCTTGTACTGCAGTGCTCACACAAAAACCAGTTCAAATCCTCATTTCCATGCACACCAAACTTCTACAAATTAATTACACTATATTGGAAACACAACCACACATTGATACATATTAAACATGCTTTAAATCAATCAAATAACGCAAATAAGACAAGGAAAGTCCCTACCAACAAGAAGAACTCGCAGAACGAGGCTCGATCAGTGTTCTCCACGCTCCAAACAGCTTCTACATGCCAAAACCACGTCAAGACACAAGCTTCAAAGCCAACGTCACCGGAAATCACCGCAGCAACCCTCCCCTTGGTCGAACAGAGCTTCCTACTCTGTTTAGCCAGAGGGTAAAACTTATCCCAATCGGAAAGAAGAACGTGACATAGCATTCTGTCGCCTTCAGAACGCGACACACCTCACGGTCGCCTTCTCAAAACTTGCGATGCCACGCATCACAATGGTGGTGCGGAGAACGTAACACATGTGACTATTGCGTTCAAAACGCGACGCCCCACCCTGTCGCGTTCACAACTAGTGAACCTGTGGGCTGTTTGGGCTAAAACCTCCGGCCCACAACACCCACACAATGCATGGAAACCACGACCATGGCTCAATGACCCCACATTGGTCATGAGCACCACACCAGAACCAATAAACACAGATCTAAACAGCCACAACGTTACATTACTCTCACCTAAAAAGGAATGTCGCCCTCGACATTCAAAACGAACCACGGTAAGCCGGACTATTATCTAAAAAGAAATAAAACCATATACAGAACAAGTAGGATACACTTCCTCTGCATTTGCCTTTTAAACCATTATGCGCTGACTGACTTAGTTTGTTCATTTCTGTGCTGGTTCTACTTTTTCTTTTCTGTTTAATTCTTTTCATAACTGCTCTACTCTATTAACTCAATCTGCCTTTCTTTATTTTTCAATTGTAGCCAATTCTACCTTGATGTTGGCGCTTTATCTCCTTGAACTCAACCTACTTCCACATTTTTCTGGCTGTGTTTGCAACATTCCTTTCTGTGCCGCTTCACTTACTTAAAACTCTTTACCATACACTGCCACTCTTAACTGCTCTGCCATATTCAACGGTCTTCAAATTACTGATTTCTTGGTACTATTTCTTTATCGGCCTATTACTGCCAACTGTTATTCTGCCTGGCCTTTACTTATATTCTCAACTGTTAATTCCTTGAAGAAAACCAAAATACCATATCTGAATTTTTTGCCTCTGTATATCAATCTGGTTGTACTACTTTAAATTCTTCTTGTTAAGAACCATTGCCTCTTTAATTAGCTATGCAAGAACCTCGAATTCTTTTTTAAACACTTAAGCTTCTGATGACCTAGGAGTCTTGAATAGCTATGCTTCCTCTGTGCCACTCTGATTACATGAAATACTTGCCAAAATGTTTCATAAATCTTGCCTTCACTATTACCTTTAATTCTCTTTATTTTCACTACTACTCTAACTCTAATTGATCCGACTTCACTTTCTTATCAAATCATCCTACTGAATTAACTGCCACAGAAAGAAAATACCTAAATTCCTGTGTTGCTTTCTTTAATGCTTCAACTTTATCTGTGCCACACTGAATTTCTGAGTCTTGTCATATTACTACTAACATACTTTACCCTTTATATATTTACCTTACTTCAATTAAAATTCTCTAACTGACTCAATAAATCAAATTCATAATCTTTCAAAATATACATTCTCATTACTGTGACATTGTACTCTCTTATCGAGGAAATAAAACTACTCAATTAACTCTATACATACTCTACCTTTAACTTTATCAAACTCTTTCTCAATCAGGTACCATCAGACCTAAAATACTTTACTGCTTAACTGGTTACACTTTTCCTTTCTATATTTTAAGATATACTGACTTTAACAATTCCAATTTCCATACATTTTCTGCTCTTCCCGCTCTATTCTACCATACTTTAATCTGCTCACTATTCTTTAGCTGATCTACTGTAACTTCTATATCAAACTCTGGAAATACCTTTATAGCAAAACTCCTCTGTTCACTTGAATCACTTATTGTACACTACCACATAAACTCTTACTGCACATTTCTTAAACCATCTATCGTCATTCTATAATCTGCCACATTCTTTCTTTCTTTAATCAATAACACTGAACTTAAGCTATACTGACAATCATATCAAATATAATACTATTTTTGTAAAGATTTCTCTCTAATTATTCCACTATCTGACTGATCTCACTGTACCACTTACACTATAACCTTTCTTAACGCCCAATTACCTTTCACTGTAACACTGCTAAAACCAGAATCTGAATACCCTTTTTCTTAGACACAATAACCTGCTCTTCCTGATTCCTCTATTCCACACTGCTGCTTTACAATCTTAGTATTTGCCTTTCCAATTACCTTACCATAATTGCTTTATTCTTAAGACCTGGAAACACCCCTGTTACAACTTATTCATTAATATTCCTTTCATTCAAACCTTATCTTTAATTCTTTTACAATCTGCCTTTATGTTCTGCTCAACTTGACATTCACTTATCATATTCTCAACTAACTTGTCTCTCCTTTTCATCATACTGTCCACAACTACTAAATATTACTGATCTGATCTTTAACACTACAGTTTGCAAAGAAATCCTTATGTTGAATCTTCACAAACTGCCACTTACCAATTGAATGTCTTTGCTTCGAAATTTCTCAGAAAATTGAGCTGAACACTGATCTTCTTTCACTCTCTCTACACCCAACTGCTCACGTCTGCACACACTTATACTGATATTTATATCAAGCTTCTTATTACCACAATCACTTATAGTTGTTGGAAATCGACTTGGGGCATCACATGCGCAGGGGAAGTAAAACAAAACAAAAATCGATTTCCATCCATGTAGTTAATCGGGCTATGATGTATGGTGCATGTAAACATATATACAAATAAGGCGTGAGACAATCTCACCTAGGGGAGATTGTATATCCCTTAAAGTGCAGAACTAGTCCTTGTTTGAAGGAGTTCTTGCGAGACTCCCTCTAGCGGTATCCACACAGTGGATGATTGGCAATGACGATGACCCCTCCTACACCGGTGGTGCCACTCCTCCTCGTCGTGCAACACCACATAGCGGCCAACAGCAGCATGTAGAAGCAACAACAAGAGGGCTCGGCCCTCCTAGTTCTCCTCTTGCCTAGGGAGAGCACTGGGGGGAGAGATGGGAAGGGGGATGAAGAAGGTGGTTTCTCCTCTCAAGCTCTAGCCCACAAACATCAAAGAGAACCCCTTCTATTTATAGAGAGTCTAATGGACACCTCATCATGTCATGATGACAACGGACACCTCGTCCTATCATGATGTCAAGAGGGCCCCTTCTATTTATAGAGAGTCTATGGACACCTCATCATGTCATGATGACAAGGGACACCTCGTCCTATCATGATGTCAAGAGGGACACCTCGTCATGTAATCATGACAAGGGACACCTTACAGGGACACCTCGTCATGTCATGATGATAAGAGGGACACCTCGTAAGGACACCTCGTCATGTAATCATGATAAGGGACACATCACAGGGACACCTCATCATGTCATGATGACAAGAAGGACACCTTGCAGGGACATCTCATCATGTAATCATGACAAGGGACACCTCATAGGGACACCTCGTCATGTCATGATGACAAGAGGGACACCTCGCAGGGACACCTCACAATGTCATCATGGCTAATGATCATGAGGTGTCCTCCTTCTAGAAGGGGTGAGGTGGCATGATCCTGGTATGCTCCCTTAAATGATCCTTGTCAAGGCTTATTGGGTCTTACCCAATAGGTCCATAATGTGTTAAATAAGTCTTATTGAATAACTTTTATCCAATCCTCTATTCATCGTGTTATCCACCATATATGTGTGACCCTCTTGGCCCAATATTGAGATGGTCATGTGTTGCATTCGTCAGAACTCCTTCTGACTTAGTGAATTATTATCTTCATAATAATTCACTCAACTCATCGATTATGAACATGCTAGGCCACTATGCCATAATCCCCAAACGATACGAGTGATCAAATCCATTGGACCGAGTTGCCCACAGTTACCATGTACCTGTAGTCAACTCATCGATTATGAGCATGCTAGGCCACTATGCCATAATCCCCAAACGATACGAGTGATCAAATCCATTGGACCGATTTGCCCACAGGTGTTGTCAGGCCTATACAGAATCTGTTAAAGTCAAACTCTTATCGGATTCTCCCGGAGAACTCCTTCTCTCTAAATCCGATTGACCCTGGCCAGGGATTTGCCTGAGTAAGACAATCTGGGATATTCCTCTCACGATACCAAGAGTGGATGATTCTGTATTGACGCATAATTACCTTGGTAAGATTGGCTACCATTCCTAATGATTAGCTATACTAGACCTAGAACATCCAGACCTATAAATCTAGTATCATAGAATGGAGTACTCAAACAAGACATCTTTGGTGTCTCAAGTCTAAGGACCAGTTACACACCTGAGAGTACGGAATCTCTATCTGATAATTAGGTATCATTAACCATAAAACATTGTAAGAACGGATCATTTAGTGAACTCATTCTCCAATAAGCACCTGCACCATATCCCTAGTGTCTCCACACAAGCAGCTATGAGACCAGCTGCTTCCATCACATGGACATGTATATGGCACACCAGTCTTTCCGGTCATCTCAATGTCCTTCTTGAGTAACCTATGACTATGAATATTTAGGATCTGTGTTTAAAGAGGATCAACCTGATTATCATGATCTCATCATGATCCAATTCCCATTGCACAGACCCATGGACATCTTAGTATACATATTCATGGAATATATAGTGAGAAAATACCATAATATTACCAAAAGAGATTGTACAAAATTACAAGTGCCATCATTCACGTGAATTGGCTTGCAGGGCACCTCTAACTAGCAATCTCCCACTTGACCTAAAATCAATCACCTACATGTTTGATTCCCATTAGACCTCGGTGTCACTCAAAAACAATTTGAGTCAGTGGCTTTATCAATGGATCCGCAATGTTATCATCGGATGAAATTATTTTTACTGCTACATCGCCCTGGGCCACGATCTCTCTGATCAAGTGAAACCTCCTTAGAACATGCTTAGACTTCTGATGAGACCTAGGTTCCTTTGCTTGAGCAATCGCCCCATTGTTGTCGCAAAACAATGAAGTTGGCTCTTCATGGCCAGACACCACTCCTAAATCTATGATGAACTTTTTCATCCAGATAGCTTCCTTTGCTATTTCTGAAGCAGCAATGCACTCTGCCTCATTAGTCGAGTCAGTAGTAGTCTCTTGCTTGGAACTCTTCAAGCTTACTGCTGCTCCATTCAGGGTAAGAACATACCCTGAGTTAGACTTACTATCATCGATATCAGACTGGAAACTTGAGTTCGTGTAGCCTTCAACCTTGAGGCTACCTCCTCCATATACTCTTAAAAGATCCTTAGTCCTTCTTAAGTACTTAAGGATACACTTTATTGCCTTCCAGTGTTCCAAACCTGGATCTATCTAATACCTGCTCGTAACACTTAGAGCATGCGCTATATCAAGTTTAGTACATAACATTGCATAGATAATAGATCCTATAGCAGACGCATAGGGTATTCTATCCATGTATTCCCTTTCTTCTAGAGTCTTTGGGGACATACTCTTAGAAAGAGAAATTCCATGTCTCAGTGGTATGAGACCTCTTTTGGAATTTTTCATGCCAAATCTTTTAATTATGGTGTCTATGTACATGGATTGGGACAAGCCAAGCATCCTCTTAGTTCTATCTCTATAGATCCGAATCCCTAAAATGTAGGATGCTTCCCCTAAGTCCTTCATGGAGAAGTTCTTTGATAACCAAGTCTTAACTGTGAATAGCATTCCAATATCATTTCCAATGATGAGGATGTCATCCACATACAACACAAGAAAATGATAACACTCCCACTTACCTTCCTGTACACAAGGCTCATCTTCATTCTTAACGAAGTCATAAGATCTGATTACCTCATCAAACCTTATGTTCCAACTTCAGGAAGCTTGCTTTAGTCCATAAATGGACTTATCCAACCTGCACACCTTATCTGAACTTTTCAAGGAAATGAATCCATTAGGATGTATCATATACACCTCTTCCCCGAGGTTGCCATTAAGGAATGCGATTTCTACATCCATCTTCCAAATCTCATAGTCATGGTATGCTGCAATGGCCAATAAAATTCTAATAGATTTTAGCATGGCGATGGGCGAGAAGGTTTTGTCATAGTCAATACCTTGCCTTTGACGATATCATTTTGCCACAAGCCTTGCCTTAAAGGTCTCTACCTTTCCATCTACTCCAATCTTCTTCTTGAAGATCCATTTGCACCCAATGGGTACAATGCCCTCAGGCGATTCAACTACGTTCCAAACCTGGTTGGAGTACATGGAATCCATCTCAGAATTCATGGCCTCTTGCCATTTCCTGAAGTCTATGCTCATAATAGCCTCCTCGTAGGTTTGAGGATCAATATCCTCGAAGTCTTGTCCCTTGATATGTCCCACATATCTTTCAAAAGGGATAGGAACTCTACTTAAGCTATGAAAATTTGGAATTTGTGTGATAGGTACCTGAAAAGACTCTTCTTGCATAATGGTGCTTGAGCTCGGTTCCCCAACCTCACTCAATTCTATCACTCTCCCACTGTTTCCACCAAGAATGTGTTCCTTCTCAAGAAACACTGCTCTCTTGGCAACAAAGACTTTTTGGTCCTCGGGGTGATAGAAGTAATACCCACAAGTTTCTTTGGGGTATCCCATGAATATGCACCGTTCTGACCTTGATTCCAATTTATCGGGATTGTGTCTATTAACGTGGGCAAGGCAGCCCCAAATCTTAATAACTTTAAGATCGGGCTTCTTCCCTTTCCATATCACATATGGAGTAGACACTGCCATCTTAGTTGGAACTCTGTTCAGAAGGAAAATTGCAGTTTGTAGGGCATATCCCCAGAATGACATGGGAAACTCATCATGGATCGCACCATATCCAACAGTGTGCGATTCCTCCTTTCCGATACACCATTGAGCTGAGGTGTATAAGGAGGAGTCCATTGGGATAGAATCCCATGGTCCTTTAGAAATTGGGTGAACTCTGTACTCAAGTACTCTCCTCCTCAACCTGAACGAAGAATCTTGATACTCTTTCCAGTCTGATTTTCTACTTCATTCTTATATTCTTTGAATTTTTCAAAGGCCTCAGACTTGTACTTCATTAAGTACATATGTCCGTACCTTGAGAAGTCATCAGTGAATGTAATGAAGTAAGAATATCCTCCTCTGGCTTGTATGGACATAGGTCCACTTACATCAGTATGTATGAGTTCTAGTAACTCAGAAGCTCTCTCTCCAGTTCCACTAAATGAAGAGTTGGCCAAATTTCCTTGAAGGCAAGATTCACAGGTTGCATATAATTCATAATCAAAGGAGTCTAAATATCCATCCTTTAAAAACCTTTGAATTCTACCCTCATGGATATGACCTAGCCTACAATGTCATAAGTAAGCCTCGTTCACCACATCTCTCTTTCTTTTAGACCTATTAACATTCATGACATGTGAAGCAACATCTAATGTAAACAAACCATTGAACAATGTTCCTTTACTAATGATCTCATCATCCAAAATCAGTGAACAACCATTGTTCTTAAAAACAAACTTATATCCATTTTTAGTCAAACATGAAATGGAAATGATGTTTTTGATGATAGTAGGAACAAAGTAACATTTATCAAATACAAGTGCGGCGCCACGAGGTAGTAGTAGATTGACTTTGTCGACAACAACAGCAGCAACTTTTACGCCATACCTCATTCTTAAGTCAACCTCACCCTTTGCTAGTCTCCTACACATTGTCAGAACCATCAACGAATTGCAAATATGAGATGCACATGCGGTATCTAATACCCATGCATTATCATAATTTTCTGACAAATGGAGATCAATCATGAATATACCTGAAGCTTCTCCAAGCTTCTGCTTTGCCTTTTCTGCAAGGTATTCCTTGCAGTTCCTCTTCCAATGCCCATCCTTGCCACAATAGAAGCACTTTCCTTTGTCCTTGGCCGGGTCTTTCTTGGCAAGCTTTGCCTTGCATGCTTTGTCGCCTTTGTTTTTCCCTTCTTAAGGGTCTTTTGTGCCTTCCTCTTCTTGTTGATCTCATCTACATGGAGAACTGGCTTCTCCTTCTTAATGGAACCCTCAACTTCCCTCAACATATTAAGGAGCTCAGGCTGGGTTGCCACTATTTTGTTCATATTGAAATTCATAATGAACCGTGAAAAGGAATCTGGAAGGGATTGAAGTATTTGATTCATGCACAGGTCATCCTCGAGGACAAGTCAGCTTCTCGATCCACTCAATCATCTTCAGGACATGGTTTTGAACCGATGCCCCTTCTGCCATCCTCATCCTGAACAGACTCTTTGATATCTCGTATCTTTGAGTCTATCCTTGCTCCTCAAACAAGGTGCGAAGATGCAGCATGATGGATTGAGCATCCATCTTTTCATGCTGTCTTTGCAGGTTGGGAGTCACAGAGGCTAACATATAACATTGAGCAAGAACTGAGTCCTCCTTATACTTCTTATAGTGAGAAATAACTTCCTCACTAGTCCCTTCCACTGGCTCGGACATGATCTCATTGAGGACATATGCAATTTTCTCCACTATAAGAACAATTCTTAGGTTCTGAAGCCAATCAACGTAGTTAAGACCAGTAAGATGATTGACATCTAATATGCTACGGAGTGGGTTTGCAAGCGACATTTTTATGAAAAATAAAGATGTAGCAGAAATAAACAACATGCAGACTTTTGGATTCGTAGAAAATTAAGACATGGACTTTTATCTCAATTTTATCCCACTATTTTCTCGCAAGACACATGACACCCTCTAGTATGTGAATTGGAAGTTTCCGGCAAACTCCTAGTGGGGATCGGGATCCAATTTGGCATCTTGACATGACCTCAAGAGACTCGACCAATCATACCAAGTCCAAATGGTAGGCAACTCTTGTCAATCACAACTCTTGTGATTCCTATCATAATTTGGCCTCCAAATCACCATGGCCCAGAGGGACTCCGACAACCATGATGTTTGGTTAAGTCAATACCATCATTACTAGATGAGTTTGATTCGGTGAGATGCTCCCGAGTGACTCTACCAAGCATACCATGTCCTCAAGTCACCGGTGACATATCCATGTCGTAAGCCAGATATCAAATCCCAATATAGGTGAGCCCAGAGTGACTCTGCCAACCCATTCTATATCAAGAAAAGATGTCTGCCCTATAATGATGGAAGGCCATGTGAGTAAATCTTATTGCCTCACGCTTACCAACTTAATATATTAAAAGCATAGGGGTTTTTATTTTATTTGTGTGGTCCTGTAGCTAAATAATACATGTCCCACACATATATTTGGCATATACTTACATCACAAGTAAATATGTACCTAGTAGGTGCGGAAATGAATATAAATCATATATATAAATAGCCACACCGGATGATCATGGACCAAATTCTAGCGTGATCAAGCCTGAGCCAAAAGACTTGATCACTAAACCCTATGTGTGTTCCCAATGCATCCCATGCTCGATGTTCATCCTCCTCTTCGTCATTAGCTCCATTGGTAATTCCACACTTCCAACGTGCCTCCGAGAGTGATTTCAAATAATTACAAATGACTATAGGCACGCAGGCCCAAAAAATGTACATTTAATCAATTAAGAAATCTTGATCATATCAAGGGGAATTACATCATTGGGGGGGGGGGGGGTAGAAATACACACCGATTTTAATGAGAAGAGAAGGGGGCTCTCAGACCCCAATGAATCACCATATACGCATCACACATAGGTCCATGATCATTCGCCCACAACATACACATCACATGCATATATATAAGCTACTGGAAATTAATTAAACACTTTAACTAATAAAACTATTAGATTAACTCTTAATCTAATACATATATTAACTCTTAATCGATCTGAATTGATCAAAATATCAAAACCCGAACATCATAGCCTAACCTTGGCTCTAATACCACTGCTGGAAATCGACTTGGGGAATCACATGCGTAGCGGAAGTAAAACAAAACAAAAATTGATTTCCATCCATGTACTTGATCAGGTATGATGTACGGTGCATGTAAACATACATACAAATAAGGCGTGAGACAATCTCACCTAGGGGCAATTGTATGTCACCTGAAGTGCAGAACTAGTCCTTGTTTGAAGGAGCTCTCGTGAGACTCTCTCTAGCCCAGGGAGAGCATAGGAGGGAGAGCATAGGAGGGAGAGATAGGAAGGGGGATGAAGAAGGTGGTTTCTCCTCTCAAGCTCTAGCCCACGAACTTCAAAGAGAACCTGTTCTATTTATAGAGAGCATAAAGGACACCTCATCATGCCATGATGACAAGGGACACCTCGTCCTATCATGATGACAAGAGAGACACCTCGCAGGGACACCTCGTCCTGTAATCATGACAAGGGACACCTCATAGGGACACCTCGCCATGTCATGATGACAAGAGGGACACCTCGCAGGGACATCTCGTCATGTAATCATGACAAGGGACACCTCGTCATGTCATGATGACAAGAGGGACACCTCGTCATGTAATCATGACAAGGGACACCTCACAGGGACATCTCGTCATGTCATGATGACAAGAGGGACACCTCGCAGGGACACCTCATCATGTAATCATGACAAGCTCATCATGTCAGAATGACAAGAGGGACACCCCACAATGTCATCATGGCTAATGATGATGAGGTGTCCTCCTTCTAGAAGGGGAGAGGTGGCATGATCCTGGTATGCTCCCTTAATAGATCCCAGTCAAGGCTTATTGGGTCTTACCGAATAGGTCCATAATGGATTAAATAAGGCTTATTGGATAACTTTTATTCAATCCTCTATTCATCCCGTTATCCACCTTATGTGTGTGACCCTCTATGCCCAATATCGAGATGGCCGTGAGGTTCATTCATCACAACTCCTTCTAACTTAGTGAATTATTATCTCCATAATAATTCACTCAACTCATCGATTATGAACATACTAGGCCACTATGCCATAATCCCCAGACGATACGGGTGTTCAAATCCATTGGACCTGTCTGCCCACAGTTACCATGTACCTATAGTCCCTCATCCATCTATTATCCCAGAGACCGTATATTAGGCATGGTGTTGTCAGGCCTATACAGAATTTGTTAAAGTCAAACTCTTATTGAGTTCTCCCGGAGAACTCCTCCTCTCTAAATCCGATTGACCCTGGCCAGGGATTTACCTGAGCAAGACAATATGGGATATTCCTCTCACGACACCGTAAGTGGATGATCCTCTATTGACACATAATTGCCTTTGCAAGGTTGGCTACCATTCCTAATGACTGGCTATACTAACCTGGAACATCCAGACCTATAAATCTAGTATCAAAGAATGGAGTACTCAAATATGACATCTTTGGTATTTCAAGTCTAAGGACTAGTTACACAACTGAGAGTACGGAATCTCTATCTGACAATCAGGTATCATTAACCATACAGCATTCCGAGAATGGATCATTCAGTGAACTCATTCTCCAATAAGCACCAGTATCATATCCCTAGTGTCTCAACACAAGCAGCTATGAGACCAGCTACTTCCATCACATGGATAGGTATATGGCACACCGGTCTTTCCGGTCATCTCAATGTCCTTCTCGAGTAACCTATGACTAGGAATATTTAGGATCTATGTTTAAAGAGGATCAGCCTCATTATCATGATCTCATCATGATCCAATTCCCATTGCACAGACCCATAGACATTATAGTATACATATGCATGGAATATACACTGAGAAAATACCATAATATTACCAAAAGAGATTGTACATAATTACAAGTGCCATCACTCACGTGAATTGGCTTGCAGGGCACCTATAACTAGCTATAGTAACATTACTCTCAAACATTCTCTGCAATAACCATTTCTAATTACAAAACACATATAACTCTGTTGTCGTAAATTACTGCTCCTCTGCTTACTAATGCCCTTTTTGAAACTGATCTGACCCACTTAATCATTCAAAATCTTCCATATCACTAGCCGCATTATCATCCAAGTGACTTCTTAACACTTACTAACACAAATCTCAAACATATCAATTATCTTTTTTGATGTAATGGCCCACTTCCACCCGTTATGGTTATACTAATCCACATCGGATGAGAGCAAGTTGCTACAGAGGAGAAAACCCCAACGATAGTCACATGGGCTGAGATATACACAAATAGAAAGGAATATTACAGCAGAAAATGAACAACTCTTATTCCATCAACTTTATAATCCAAAGTGCCTACTTGTTCACTGTCTGTGAACGCGACAGTGAGGAGCGTCGCATTCTTAACGCGACGGTTCTGGGTGTCGCATTCATGGAATCGTTGTTTTGAGTCGTCGTCTGCATACGCACCGCGTGTCGCATGCTGACGTCATGGGTGGGAAGGTGATAGCCTCCTACGTTGCATTCAGGTCACGACGGAGGGCTACATCGTGTTCCCAACTGAGCTACATTTTAAAGTAAGTTTTGGCCGAACGGAGCTTTTACAAGCTCTGCTCGGCCAGGGAAGGAGATTTTTCCGTGGTGAAGGGCGATCCGACGATTTGGTGGTTTTTTTGTGTGTTCTAGCCTCGAGGACGTTGCATGGAGCGGGGGAAACGCCGTGTGGGTCTCATTCTTCGCGTTCTTCATGGAGGTAGGGAGATTCCACCTCGTTTTGATGCATGGATTGTGTGTGTGGCATGTTTAACATGTTATTTGCTTTACAAACCATATATACCATGCTAGGACACTCATTAAAGCATGAAAAATGAATGAAAACATCGGTTTAGAGGGTTTGTGGGGGAGATCCGGCGAGGGGTTCCCGGATTAGGGTTCCCACCTATGAAGGCAACGGACTCTCCTATCGCATTCTGAACGCGACAGGCCGACCCGTTGCGTTCAGGTTCTTGAACGCGACATATCGGGGTGTCACGTTCAGAGGGCGACATGGGACCCTGTCGCAACAACAGGTCCGAGTGGCTTTATTTCTGTGCATAAAGCGTGCTTATCCGATTATCATGAATCATTGTGAATAGCAATGGTAAGTGGTGTGTTGGCACCTGTAGAACTCGGGGAGCGTGTTGTGTGCGTGGTTGGCGTGGTGTTCACGCGGTTATCGTGGGGTTTCACGTGGTTTGTGCAGTATGTACGTGGTATGTGTGTGCGTGGCGGGCAGTACGATGCCTACCGTCGTTACGTCTTCAGTTGGGAGCCCCAGGTTTTGTTTGAGCCAGGCACGTGTGTGCTCGGGGCTTGTCCCGGTACTTGTGTACTGTCGAGGTCTGTGTATCTTCCTGGACACCCTCACTCTTGTGTAGAATTGTACGTCCGGCTGAGGGAAAGATGGCAACGCGATAGCGACTTGTGAGAGTTTGTGTTTTGTCGCTTGTAGCACGCTCGTGGTTGGGGGTTACGAACACTAGTAGACGTACTAGGCCCCAGCTAGTCCTGTTTTCTAGTGCCTCACTTTAGGGAGCTCGGGCCGAAGTCCTTAAAGGTGCCAGGCATGGGCCTACGGCTGTGTGGTCCAGAGGAGTGGTGTTGGTTGGTCTCCACAGTTTCTTGGCTTCTTTTAGTGGAGCGGCAGCTGGACCTTTCATTCGTGGCTGCGAGACTGAGAGGTAGTCCTGTGTGGTTTGTCTGGGTCAATAGCTGGTGTCGCAAACCAATCTTCGTGGCTCGAGTGTGGTGTTTTCCTACTTTAGCTTGTATACCTGGTTGTGGTTTGCCGTCTATTTATTAAAGTTGTTTTTATTAATAACATGTGGTAAGTAGAGTTTACAGCTTTAATATCCTGTTTAGATAGTTCTATAAATTGTTAGCGTAGTTCCTAAAGTTGTTATTTGTGAGTTTGGCTTGCTCGGTTTCTAGGATGTTGCCCGGTTGGCTAACCCAGAGGGGGGTGAATGGGTCTTTAAATAAAATTTATCTGATAAAAACCTGAGCTCAAACAAACATAAAGAGTTCTTGGAAGGGATTAGTAATGGTTAGTAAAAGCAACAATCACACGATAAAGACAATCACACAACACACAGATTTATCCTGGTTCGGATCTCCTCTCCTTAGGAGTCCTACGTCCAGTCCTGAGCAATCCTCAGGATTTCACTAACTAGGGTACAGTCCCCCTATGGACAAAAACAACCACCCAGCTCAGCTGATCTTCCTTCACTCGTGAAGGGAACACAACACCCTGGTACCACCAGGTCTTCCTTCACTCCCGAAGGGAAAAACACCACCCTAGACACCACCAGGTCTTCCTTCACACACGAAGGGAAGAACACAAGAAAATCTTGAAGGAAATGACTAGCCCCTAGATCAAGCTTTTACAAAACTCAATCTGAAGCTACAAGCACTAAGAGTCAAAGATCTACACAATGTGAACTCTCTCAGAACTAATCTAGCTCTTCCTTGATTTTTCTTCTCACAGCACGAGGAGCTAGGAGCCAAGATCGAAAGGAGAGAATTTCTGGCTCTAGAGATCTTCGGAAGACTTGAAAATGGAAGAGTTCTAGACTCTCTTGAATGTCAATAATGCTTCCTTCATAGATCAATTAATCTGTCTTCGGAACTTCGTCTTGTATTTATATCTCCAATTTGAATGAGGATGAAGAGATGACCGTTGTCTCACAGCTTTGGTGTACGTTAGACTGAAGGATCTGTAGAAACTTCCTGTCGACAGTCTTTTGTTCTTTGGAGCACGCAAAGTGATGAGATCTTCTTAGTTGGCTTGTAGTTCTTTCTGTGTCAGATGTTGTAGGATAGTATATCCTTAAGGTTCTGCAAGGTTGAGCTTTAATGGTAGACAGCTATACTATCTCCAGATGTCAATCAACGTTAGAGCAGATAGACACAAATATGGTAGTGACAGTTATCGTTCTAGAAGATGCATGCAGAGGATACACGAAAATGGAAGATATGTTCTGTATCCGTGCAGAGATACGTTCAATCTTTATTAAATGCATGGCAGTCAAACAGACGTGATGCGACTTTGACTATTCAACGTATCTTAAATCAAGATGAACAATTAATTAATAAAAGCATGACTTATGCAATCGTTATGATAATCTGACAGAATCGTTATGAACAAATTACTATAGTGTCATAAGAAGTCGTTATGAAAACTTATGAAATCGTTATCAAAAAACAAGTCGTTCTATAACAGATGATATAAGAAATCGTTATGAAACATGGCAAGTCGTTCTGATTCTGAAGAAATCGATATGAAACACTTATCAAATCGTTGTGAGATGCAAGTCGTTGTAGCTTTCTAAAGAAATCGTTACGATGTCTTACAGAATTGTTATGACGAGCAAGTCGTTATAACTCTCTAAAGAAATCGTTACGATGACTTACGGAATCGTTATGACGAGCAAGTCGTTATAACTCTCTAAAGAAATCGTTACGATGACTTACATAATCGTTATGACGAGCAAGTCGTTATAACTCTCTAAAGAAATCGTTACGATGACTTACAGAATCGTTATGACGAGCAAGTCGTTATAACTCTCTAAAGAAATCGTTACGATGACTTACAGAGTCGTTATAATGAGCAAGTCGTTATAACTTCTGAAGGAGTCGTTACGATAACTTACAGAGTCGTTATAATGAGCAAGTCGTTATAACTTCTGAAGGAGTCGTTACGATAACTTACAGAGTCGTTATAATGAGCAAGTCGTTATAACTTCTGAAGGAGTCGTTACGATAACTTACAGAGTCGTTATAATGAGCAAGTCGTTATAACTTCTGAAGGAGTCGTTACGATAACTTACAGAGTCGTTATAATGAGCAAGTCGTTATAACATCGACTTGTTTGACACAGCAAGGTTATTCAATCATTCAAGTAAATCGTTGAACTTGAGAGGAAATCGTTACAGCTAATGAAGGAATCGTTATGGCTCTTCTGAGAAATGATGTATGTAAGTACTTACCACAAATGCTTGACTTTCTTTGTGCTTAAGGCTAAATAAAACAAGGTTAGAAAACTTTTGACAGGTTTTGTTTATCGCCAAAATAAGCATGTAATTAATTTAAAAGTATATGGGGATGGACTGTTCATCAATCTCTCCCTTTTTGGTGATGACAAAACTATGATCATCATTTGAGTAGAACTTAACAGTAAAGAGGAATTAAAGTATTTCAATCATGATTCAAGAATGTGTCAGACACATGTAGGTTAAACATTCTCCCCCTTTTTGTCATTAAGCAAAAAGCAATAGGAAAGAGACAAAGAAGAAGAGACAATGAGGAGAAAGAGCACAATCCATTCATTAAGGTTGAGGAGGTACAGGCAAATAAAAAGTAGGAGAGAGAAGGGAGGCATAATGAGAAATAGCTTCCCAGGCCTGCTCTTCCTGACGCTTGAAGAATTGCCTAAAGGCACCACTCTCAATGGAGAAGGTTGGTCCCATGGTTGGAGCCATCTTGGATAGATAGATGTTGCGCTGCTTGGTAAGAAACAGGTCATACTCATCTGGATCCATGGAGGAGCAGATGATGAGTGTTTTACCAAAACTTGTACAGGCAAGAAATTGATCCATGGTGACAGGGTAGAATATCTGTTTCTCCTTGAGTTCCTGGCGAAGAGCTAAAAACACCTTGTACCTTTCAACCCAAACTTTGTAGGGATCAAGGACCAGATGGATTGAGTTCATATCCAAGAAGGTGGCAGGAGAGACAGGAGCTTTTCCTTCCCTGGCCTGAGCAGCATTCAGATGAGTAAGCTGTTGTGCTGACAGGGAGTAAAGCTTGGACCAATCGGAGGCATTCAGCCTTTCACATTCTGAGAGGAGAGGGGCAAGAACATCAGATTTGACAAACCCTTTATGATATTCCCGGAAGAGAAATCTAGGAAAACCAACTTGAAGGCCTTTCTGAATCTTGATTCTGCCCATGACTCTTGCAAAACGCTCAAAAATGATTGAGCCAATCGAAGATTCCATGATCAAGAAATGAATCTGAGGCAGGAAAATCTCTTCAGGTAAATGAAGAGTTGCAAAATCTACTATGATTTCCTCAGACTGCTCAGAGTGGGTAAGGACCTTGATGGCTCTCTTGAACTGGCTAAGCTGAACTTCAGGCAATCTATTGAGATACCTGTAGTTGTTGAACATTTGGAAATGCCTGACCAGCTTGATGAGCTTCTGAATAGCAGGGGCCCAGGTGTTCTGGTGGTGAAACTGGAACCACTCAAAAAGGGTCAAAGAGTGATCCCTGGGAGGAAACCTTGCTGCCTTAGCCTGAAGAAAGCGATTGTACAAATCTTTATGAGATTTAGCCCATTGCTCCTCAGTTTTGGAGTGGGCTGAGGAGAAGATTTTGGATTTGTCGGCTTTAGACAGAGGAGTATAGGGAAGAATGACATCTAAATGGTCAAAGAGGTTAAGAAAAGGAAGATTGTGAAGAGTGGCAAAGACAACCTTTTGAAGATATTCTTTGTAGAGTGAGGTATGCTTGTGGGTTACTGTAAGAGAAAACCACAAGGGAGGGTAAAGAGGAGAGGTGGAGGAAGAAAGCTTCTGTTTCTTGGAGACAGTACTGGAAGAGTCTGTCTTGGAAAGGTGTTCGCCTACCTTTAGCACAGACCTAAGGATAACCTCTTCAAACTCATCCTTAATTTTATCAAGAAAGGGAGAGTCGATTTGGACATTCTTAGGAATAATAGTGATAAAGGAGGGAGGAGCAGGGGGTTTGAGAAAGACATCAGAATTGAGAGATCCTACTTCTGGAAATGAAGATGTACCAGAAGAGGAGGAGGCTCCAGCTGAGGATGCTGGAGGGGCCTCAAATTCTTGAGAAGAAGAAAGATGAGAAGTAGAAGAAACAGGAGAGGATGTGATAGGATGAGGAGGAAAAGGTGTGGGAGAGGAAATGGGCCTGGATCTAGGCTTTTTGAAGGAGGTGGAGCAGGTGGAGCTGTGGAGTTAGTGGGTGGAGAAGGAGGAATGGGAGTGTTGGTAGAAGTGGGAGCAATGGGTGGAAGATCTGAAACCACTTCTTCAGGCAAGGAGGGCAAGGGATCCAACACTGCCGGCCCTGGTGGCCCTGATTCCATTACAACTGGCCCTGATGGCCCTGAATCTTCAGCTGGCCCTGATGGCCCTGACTCTTCAGCTGGCCCTGATGGCCCTGACTCTCAGCTGGCCCTGATGGCCCTGACTCTTCAGCTGGCCCTTCTGCCGGGGCTTCTGCTGCTGACTGCCCGGAGGGCTCAGGTACACTTGAGTGAGGCTCCTGAGCTGCTGGAGGAGCAGGAGCTTGAGCTCCAACTGCCTGAAGGATGTCAGATAGCATATTCTTCATGGTCCCCATTTCCTGATGGAACCATGTCATGGCAGAGCGAATCTGAACCAATTCCTTGCGGGCTGAAGCTTGGCTTAGAAAGATGGAATTCACATCAGACTGAAGTGAACAAAGCAGCTCACCCTGAACATCCAACCTCTCAATCACAGGTTTTAAATTGATGACAATCTTTTGCTTGACCTGTCTTTCAAATGGTGCATCAGCTAAAAGGGGTACTTCAGGAGCTATATCTTTCTCTTTGCCCTTTGTAGCTGGAGGAGGTGGATCATTATCCTCATCAGAACTTGATGAACTAGCTGTCTCCCCTTCTCTGGCATCCAAATTTTCAGACTCTCTCTGGTCTTCCTCCTGATCTCTGGTGGCTGGAGGTGCAACATCTGGTGTCTCTTGGGATTGCTCCCCCTCAAGTGGAGCATCTTCTGCAACGGCACCAGTCTCCCCCTGACAGGGAGCATCCATTTCATCGAATCATCCTGAGGATTTTGCTGCTCTTCTTCCACTGGACCTTCTTCAAAGATGTGGCCTGATACCACAGACTCCTCCATAACAGGCAAGATGTCTTCTGGGAGAATGTCCTCAATTCTCCTTTCAGCATGAAGCACATCTGGATCTGCTGCTGCTGGCCTGTCTTCTTCTGCCCTCACTGCTGTTGCTGCCTCTGATTGATTTCTGGCCATAGATGGCCCTTCCTGCTCTGTTTCTACAAGGACTGGAACAGAACCTGATTCCAGTGGCAATTCGGGCATCACAGAATCTGCCTCCAACTGGGATTGAGCAACTGAAGGCTCACCAATGAGTCCTTCACCTTCTGCAACTGAGGCCTTGAACCAGACCCCATTGACTACTGAAAAACCACTCTTCTTTAAATTTCTGGACCTGATAGCTTGGCCCATCTTCTCCACAACTGCCCCTGAGACATCTACACCGAAGTGTCTGAAGATTCTGGTGAGTAAATGGGCATAGGGCAGGGACACATTCAACTTGCTTTTAGTGTCCCAAATCTGCTCCCTGGCAAATTTCATTCTCTCTATCATCACTGCGGCCATATTGATTTCCTCATTTTTAATGGCCCAGTACATCAGGTCGGAGTCAGCCTTAGTGCAAGAGGAGAAGGTTGCACTTCGGGGAACCAAAATCTGACAAACAATGAAGTGAAGGAGGCGGTTGAAGGCACTTAACTGATTGATATCTAGCTTGCCATCCCTCATCTTGAACCCTGGCCCAACAATCCCCAAACCCTTTTCTTGGGTTTCTACTGAATGAATTCCACTGAAACCGGATGTGCTTACTCCAAATAGCATCCTAAGCAGTTCCTGGTCGATTCTGATTAGGGTGCCCTTGACTGAAGAAACGAGGGCCCCATCTTCTTCTGTTCTTAAGCACACAAAGAACGCCTTTACCAAGTCCGGATAACTTACTTCTGAGCAAGTGGTGAGTTCTTTCCACTTCATCTGGTTGATCTTCTCAATGATGCTGCTCATTCCATTCTTCTGCAGATCTGAAACATCTACTTCCTTGTGACCACAGAGCTTTGTCTTCACACTGGGGTGAGGTATTCGGCGCTGTAGCCACCCACACTGCCGGCAATAGCTGGTGCGGCCATTCAGGTAGGAGAAGGTTTGAAGGGTTGAAGAGGAGGGTGACGAGAAGAAACCCTCAAACGATTTCGCGGGAAGGAGATGGAAGCTTCAAATTTGCAGAGGATAGAGGCAAGAGTCGCTAGGGCATCGGCTCATGCGTCGGGACGAAAGAGGGGAAAAGGTGAATGAGGAAGAGGAATCGTTAACGCATCGATTTAAAGAATATAAATGCTCCAAAAGGTGAGGCGTCAGAAAACGACAAACGGGTTGACCGCCTTGAAGGACTATGACTTATCGGACGGAACGCTTAAACTGAGACTTTTGAATTGATTTTGCCACAAAAGGAGAGAGAGAACCTTCTTAAATTCTGAGAATTTTTATACCAGCTTTAAATGAAGATCTTTTCACAAAATACACATGCCTAACTCCCTTCTAAGAGATGTAAATCTCTCTTCAGGTAAGGCCTTTGTGAAAATATCTGCTAGCTGATTGTTTGTATCAATAAACGATATTTCAATATTGCCATTTGCTACATGATCACGAATAAAATGGTATCTGACCTCAATATGTTTGGTCCTGGAGTGCTGAATTGGATTTTTGGTGAGGTTGATAGCGCTGGTGTTGTCACATAGCAGTGGAATTTTCTTGACTTTGAGTCCAAAATCCTCAAGCTGTTGCTTTATCCATAAGAGTTGTGTACAGCAACTTCCAGCAGCTACGTACTCGGCTTCAGCTGTAGATAGTGCTACTGAATTTTGTTTCCTTGAGACCATGAGATTAAACATCCTGCAAGAAATTGACAGCAACCACTGGTGCTTTTTCTATCTATCTTGCATCCAGCATAGTCAGCATCAGAATATCCTACTAATTTACATCACAGGAGTTTGGATACCATAGTCCTAGATCATGAGTCCTGGCTAAGTATCTAAAATTCTTTTCACAGAAATTAAATGTGACTCTCTAGGGTCGGCTTGATATCTAGCACACATGCATACACTAAATAATATATCAGGTCTACTTGCGGTTAGATAAAGTAATGAACCTATCATACCTCTGTAGATCTTTTGATCTACCTTCTTACCATCCTTGTCACTGTCCATCCTAGTTGATGTACTCATTGGTGTTGACAGTGGCTTGGTGTTTTCAAATCCAAATTTCTTTAGCAGTTCTCTGGTGTACTTTGCTTGACAGATGTGAGTTCCTTCCTTTCCTTGTTTGATTTGAAGTCCAAGGAAGTAGTTGAGCTCTCCCATCATACTCATCTCAAATTCTCCCTGCATTAGCTTTTCAAAATACTTGCACAAGGATTCATCAGTAGATCCAAAGATGATGTCATCCACATAAATTTGAACCAACAGTATATTTTCGACTTTTGTTTTTATAAAAAGAGTGCTATCTACTTGACCTCTACTGAAGCCATGTTTTAGGAGAAAAGAACTAAGTCTTTCATACCAGGCTCTAGGTGCTTGTTTTAAACCATATAAAGCCTTATGCAATTTAAAAACATGATTCGGAAAGTCTGTATCATCAAAACCCGGCGGTTGTTCCACATAAACTTCTTCTTTTATAAACCCGTTTAGAAAGGCAGATTTAACATCCATTTGAAATAACTTTAAATCTAATGCAGAAGCATAAGCAAGTAAAATTCTAATAGCCTCAAGTCTAGCCACTGGTGCATAGGTTTCATCAAAATCTATGCCTTCCTCTTGACAATAGCCTTGAGCCACCAGTCTGGCCTTGTTTCTTAGAATTACACCAGATTCATCCAATTTGTTTCTGAACACCCATTTAGTGCCGATCACAGGATGGTCTGATGGTCTAGGAACAAGTGACCATACTTGGTTTCTCTTGAATTGATTTAATTCATCTTGCATTGCTATTATCCAAGATTCATCAGTTAAGGCTTCATTGACTGTCTTAGGCTCTAATTGAGATACAAAAGCAAGGTAATCACAAGGAATCAAGTTACCTCTTGTTCTTACCCCTACCGATGGATCACCAATGATGTTTTCAGGTGGGTGATCTTTCTTGTATCTCCATTCCTTTGGAAGAGTTTCATGAGAAATTTCTTCTTGTTGCATTTCTTCCAGAGGCGGATCATCCTTGTCTTCAAGTGATGTGTCTTTCAGTTTATTGGACAGTTCATCTGCATCATCATTATCACTTTCTACTTCCTTTCTCAAGGAGGGGTTAGTTTCATCAAAAATAATGTGTACAGACTGTTCAATCAATAAGGTACGTTTATTAAACACTCTATAGCCTTTGGGTTTAGAGGTGTACCCCATGAAGATGCCTTCATCTGATTTGGCATCCAACTTACCAATATCCCTTTTTCCGTTGTTGTGAATAAAGCAAGGACATCCAAAGGTTCTGAAATGGCTGATCTTTGGCTTCTTCCCTTTAAACAGCTCATATGCAGTCTTCTTCAGGATTGGCCTGATCATGACTCTGTTGACAATGTAGCTGGCTGTGTTGACTGCTTCTGCCCAGAAATATCTTGGTAACTCATATTCACAAAGCATGGTTCTTGCCATATCCAAGAGAGTTCGGTTCTTCCGTTCGGCTATACCATTTTGCTGTGGTGTCCTTGGTGCTGAGAAATTGTGCTGAATTCCTTGATCATCACAGAATCTAGCAAACTTTTCATTTTGGAACTCACCACCATGATCAGATCGAATGGATACTATACTGAACTTCTGATCTTTCTGGACTTTCTTGCTGAAGCTAACAAAATTATCAAAAGTATCATTTTTGTGTTCTAAGAATGATACCCATGTGAATCTTGAGTAGTCATCTACTATAACAAATCCGAAATTCTTTCCTCCAAGACTGGTAGTCCTCATTGGCCCAAATAGATCCATATGTAGGAGCTCTAAGGGTTTTGAGGTGGTCACCACCGTCTTTGACTTGAAGGAACTCTTTGTGTGCTTTCCCTTAGCACAAGGTCTGCAAACACTTTCTAATTTACCATTGATTTTCGGTAGACCTTCCACAAGGTTCCTCTTTCTGAGCTTGCTCAAGCCATCCAAGCTGCAGTGGCCTAGCCTTCTGTGCCACAGATCAGTTGATTTGTCTTTGCTGGCTGCCAGACACACATTTTGCTCTTTGAGTTCTTCAAGGTAGAGCACGTACAGATTCTTCTCTCTATTTGCTTCAAAGATGACTGCACCATCCTTTAGTATGCTGCATTTTGACTCTTGAAATTTGATTTGATGTCCTCTATCACACAGCTGACTAATACTTATGAGGTTGTGCTTTAAACCTTTGACTAACAGCACATCTTCTATGACTGTTTTTCCTTTGCTGTTTACTGATCCACTGCCAACTACAGTTCCTTTTCCATTATCTCCATAAGTGACTGTTCCTTCTTCATCTTGGAGATGGGAGAAAAGCTTCAGGTTTCCTGTCATGTGCCTTGAGCACCCACTATCCAAATACCATTTGGATGCTCGAGGATTAACCTGAAATAAAGACATCAAGATTTAGGTACCCAAGTTCTTTTGGGTCCTGATGGGTCAGTATCATTACTTTTACTTTTTATTATCCACTTCTTATGTCTTGTTGGACAGGTGGATTTTAAATGTCCTAGCTTATTACAGTGACTACAACATGATGTTATTGTTACTCTTTCTATGTACTTAAAATTCGCTTTATATGCTACATCTTGTTCTGGAGTGAATTTAGGAGTTGGATATTTTTCAGGATAGATTATTTCTTCTTCATTAATTGGAGGTATGTATCCTAAACCTCGTTTGTTCTTACCAGATCTTCTAGCACCTTTTAATAATAAGGAATTCTTTCCATTTGTAAACTTTTCTAAGGTGCTTGCTAGTGTATTGTTTTCTTCATTTAATTCATTTACCGTTTTTCTTAAATCATCTGAGCTTTCCTGTTTTTCTAGGTCAATGATTTGTTTGTTCTTGTCTTTTAAGTTTTCACATAATAGTTCATTTCTTCTCTTAAGCTCCATTATTTGTTTTTCTAGTTCTTCATTTTCAGATTTTAAATCTGAGTTGGTATTTTCGAGACAGGTGATATTTTTCTTGCTTAGCTTAAGTAGTTTGGACACTTCTTTGTACT
Source organism: Colocasia esculenta (assembly GCA_014218235.1). NCBI lineage: Eukaryota > Viridiplantae > Streptophyta > Magnoliopsida > Alismatales > Araceae > Colocasia > Colocasia esculenta. Next base: position 79,425,618 of record CM024766.1, read on the forward strand.
TATCGTAGAGTTCATTAAATGCACTTTCCAAATTATCGGAATCTGAGTCATTACAGGAATCAAAAGAGGAATCAGAAGTTACCTTATCCCCGGTATTTGCCATAAGAGCCAGGTTGGCTTCTTCTTCTTCACTGCTGGAGCTTGACTCACTGTCTGAGTCGCTGCTGTTTTCCCATGCAGCTGCCATGGCTTTCTTTTTGTATCTTCTGAACTTCTTGGAGCTGTCCTTCTTCTTGTGATCATTTTTCTTTAGCATTGGACAGTCTGCCTTGATATGTCCAGGCTTCTTGCATTCATAGCAAAGTGGCTCATTCCTCTTCTGATCTTTTCCGTCTGGTCTCTTGAGATCTTTGTTTTTCTTGAAATACCTCCTACCAGACTGGAACTTCTTCTTTTGGCCAAGATTCTCTGCAATCTTCTTGACAGCATGGCTTCTTCATCATCACTGTCTTTGCTATCTTCACTGTTATCCAAGGATTCTTCGGATGAGTTCCCATTAGCTTTAAGCGCATTGGACTGCTTCTTTCTACTGGAAGATTCTCCTAATCTTTCCATATTTATTTCATGGGCCATGAGAGACCCGATGAGTTTTTCTACTGACATTCTCTTAAGGTCATTAGCTTCTTCGATAGCTGTGACCTTTGCCGTCCATGAAGATGGCAAGGATCTGAGAATCTTCCTTACCATATCTGCAATCTCATATGACTTTCCTAGACTGGCTAGACCATTAGTGATGTCAGTAAATCGACTAAACATTTGGGTAATAGACTCACCTGATTGCATTTGAAATCTTTCATACTGAGTGACAAGAATGTCGATTCTTGTCTCCTTTACTTTGTCTGTACCTTCATACGTAATCCTTAGCTTTTCCCACATTTCCATGGAGGATTTGCATGCTGAAACTCTGTTGAACTCCTTCTTGCTTAGAGCACAACATAGAATGCTCTTAGCTTTACAGTTCAAGAAATTTTCTTTCTATCTTCATCTGTCCATTGTGCTTTCTCATTTGTGACGACCAGATCACCTTCTTCCACTATCGACCAGATTTGATAGTCATGGCCTTGTAGAAAGTATTCCATCCTGGTCTTCCAATACGTATACTCTTCACCGTCGAACAAAGGAGGTCTGTTGACAGACTGACCTTCGAAGTGACCTTGGGCTGCCATGGATCTTTACTCTTCAGATCGTTGGATCTTGTTCTTTGTCGAAGAGACTTGCTCTGATACCACTTGTTGCCCGGTTTGCTAACCCAGAGGGGGGTGAATGGGTCTTTAAATAAAATTTATCTGATAAAAACCTGAGCTCAAACAAACATAAAGAGTTCTCGGAAGGGATTATTAATGGTTAGTAAAAGCAACAATCACACGATAAAGACAATCACACAACACACAGATTTATCCTGGTTCGGATCTCCTCTCCTTAGGAGTCCTACATCCAGTCCCTGAGCCTCAGGATTTCACTAACTAGGGTACAGTCCCCCTATGGACAAAAACAACCACCCAGCTCAGCTGATCTTCCTTCACTCGTGAAGGGAACACAACACCCTGGTACCACCAGGTCTTCCTTCACTCCCGAAGGGAAAAAACCACCCTGGACACCACCAGGTCTTCCTTCACACACGAAGGGAAGAACACAAGAAAATCTTGAAGGAAATGACTAGCCCTAGATCAAGCTTTTACAAAACTCAATCTGAAGCTACAAGCACTGAGAGTCAAAGATCTACACAATGTGGACTCTCTCAGAACTAATCTAGCTCTTCCTTGATTTTTCTTCTCACAGCACGAGGAGCTAGGAGCCAAGATCGAAAGGAGAGAATTTCTGGCTCTAGAGATCTTTGAAGACTTGAAAGTGGAAGAGTTCTAGACTCTCTTGAATGTCAATAATGCTTCCTTCATAGATCAATTAATCTGTCTTCGGAACTTCGTCTTGTATTTATATCTCCAATTTGAATGAGGATGAAGAGATGACCGTTGTCTCACAGCTTTGGTGTACGTTAGACTGAAGGATCTGTAGAAACTTCCTGTCGACAGTCTTTTGTTCTTTGGAGCACGCAAAGTGATGAGATCTTCTTAGTTGGCTTGTAGTTCTTTCTGTGTCAGATGTTGTAGGATAGTATATCCTTAAGGTTCTGCAAGGTTGAGCTTTAATGGTAGACAGCTATACTATCTCCAGATGTCAATCAACGTTAGAGCAGATAGACACAAATATGGTAGTGACAGTTTATCGTTCTAGAAGATGCATGCAGAGGATACACGAAATGGAAGATATGTTCTGTATCCGTGCAGAGATACGTTCAGTCTTTATTAAATGCATGGCAGTCAAACAGACGTGATGCGACTTTGACTATTCAACGTATCTTAAATCAAGATGAACAATTAATTAATAAAACATGACTTATGCAATCGTTATGATAATCTGACAGAATCGTTATGAACAATTACTATAGTGTCATAAGAAGTCGTTATGATAACTTATGAAATCGTTATCAAAAAACAAGTGTTCTATAACAGATGATATAAGAAATCGTTATGAAACATGGCAAGTCGTTCTGATTCTGAAGAAATCGATATGAACACTTATCAAATCGTTATGAGATGCAAGTCGTTGTAGCTTTCTAAAGAAATCGTTACGATGTCTTACAGAATTGTTATGACGAGCAAGTCGTTATAACTCTCTAAAGAAATCGTTACGATGACTTACAGAATCGTTATGACGAGCAAGTCGTTATAACTCTCTAAAGAAATCGTTACGATGACTTACAGAATCGTTATGACGAGCAAGTCGTTATAACTCTCTAAAGAAATCGTTACGATGACTTACAGAATCGTTATGACGAGCAAGTCGTTATAACTCTCTAAAGAAATCGTTACGATGACTTACAGAGTCGTTATAATGAGCAAGTCGTTATAACTTCTGAAGGAGTCGTTACGATAACTTACAGAGTCGTTATAATGAGCAAGTCGTTATAACTTCTGAAGGAGTCGTTACGATAACTTACAGAGTCTTATAATGAGCAAGTCGTTATAACTTCTGAAGGAGTCGTTACGATAACTTACAGAGTCGTTATAATGAGCAAGTCGTTATAACTTCTGAAGAAGTCGTTACGATAACTTACAGAGTCGTTATAATGAGCAAGTCGTTATAACTTCTGAAGGAGTCGTTACGATAACTTACAGAGTCGTTATAATGAGCAAGTCGTTATAACTTCTGAAGGAGTCGTTACGATAACTTACAGAGTCGTTATATGAGCAATCGTTATAACATCGACTTGTTTGACACAGCAAGGTTATTCAATCTTTCAAGTAAATCATTGAACTGAGAGGAAATCGTTACAGCTAATGAAGGAATCGTTATGGCTCTTCTGAGAAATGATGTATGTAAGTACTTACCACAAATGCTTGACTTTCTTTGTGCTTAAGGCTAAATAAAACAAGGTTAGAAAACTTTTGACAGGTTTTGTTTATCACCAAAATAAGCATGTAATTAATTTAAAAGTATATGGGGATGGACTGTTCATCATAGGAGAGTTTCCCTACTAAGCCAGTGACTTGTGAGGCTCACCCCCTACTCCTTTCAGGTGAGGGAGCACAGGAGGCTTCTCATCCTTCGTCTAGTTCCGAGCCGCACCATAGCGGAGCAGGGTCTGCACCTCTAGTAGTGTAATCTACTTTCTTTGTGCACCTCGGGGTATGCCTCAGGTTGTTATTGTAGGTGTGTCTAGCTACAGTTGAGAAATGGCTATGTAAATTCCTTGTAAATTTTTATGAGATGACAATCTTATAATATATTTCAGCACTTTCCTTTATATTTCTACGGACTTGTGAATGGTATCCCTTGCGAGGCTTCGGCCCATTCGTGGGAGGCGGAGTCGGATCAAGCATGTTATTAGATTAACGGGTCTAGACGATGAGGATCACTACAGTTAGTATCAGAGCAAGGTCCGTGTGGATATAAAGGAATCGGAAATCGGCATAGCCTATTCTCTATTATAGCCCACTGCTGGTAGTTGACCTTAGTTTTTGTATTGATTAGTTGCATACATGTGGTTGGAATATTGTTTGTGCAGGATCAGAAATGAAAGACAGAAGGGATTGGGGAGGAGGGGGAGATGAGTCGGGAGAGGATGCTATGCAGCGGATGATAGAAAGTATATGGGAAAGTGTAACGACCTGACCTCCCGGACCCCACCAGGGACCTCCGAAGGTCGTGCCGCCACCCACGGATCCGAAGACCCAGAAGGGTTAGAATTTAGTCCAGTGAGATAAACAATGAATTCAAATAACTATAACAAGAAAGACTGTACATTAATAAAGAAATTAAGTACAACATGTTCCAAATAAAAGTACAGGTACAGAAAGAAGGCGCAGTCCTTAAGGGGCATACCCCAAGGACTTGCAAAAAGGCCACTCTCAACTCACGCTACAAGAGCACTCATGCTCACAACTCCTTAAGGGGCATACCTCGAGGACTTGCAAAAAGGCCACTCCTTAAGGGGCATACCCCGAGGTTGGGGGTCCTAGGTAACGGTAACAACCTGTCTCATGGACAAGCCCTCAAGTGCCAAGCACCGGGCGAAAGAGAGCTGGCATGGCAACCACCAACAGAAACAGCACAGCTGGCTTGTAACCAAGACAAGCCCAACAGGCACAGGCACGTACGGCACCCCTTCTGGAAACCCCCAGAAGGGGCTGTCGGACAACGCCGGCACACATGGCACAGCCGGAGAACCTGGAGCACCACCAGGTAGAATAGAAACCAAGCAACCAGAATGCGACCACAGGTGCATCGCCTTCTGCAAGAAGGTGACGACGAACTTGTCGCCACCAGGTCGCGACGATCAGGGTGTCGGCTTCTGATCTGAAAGTGACGTATCGACCTGTTGCGTTCAGAATCAGAAGGCCGAACCACCAAACATGCCAACAAAAACTAGCCAAACCACACCTAAGCCAGAGGGCGACAAGGACCCCGTCGCGATCTGAAGGAGGAACACGACATGGATCTTGTCGCAACCAGAAAGTGACACAACGGGTGTCGCCTTCAGATTAAGAATGCGACGTATCAAACCATCGCATCCCTCATCTGAAGGCAGGGCCCTTGGGTCAGACCCACCCCCCAAAGGGGGACACCAAGGCAAAGCGCCAAACCAAAGGAAAGACCTCGTGCCAAGTTGGTGAGACCTCACTCAAACCAACTTGGACACGAGCCATCCCTCGCCACGATCGAAAACTGGAAACAGAAGGCAGAGAGGAACGCGACAACCAACCTGTCGCTACCAGAAAGCGACAGGTTACTCGTCACCTTCTGTCTGGTGTTGCGACAGCCAACCTGTCGCGACCTCAGACAGAAGCCCGAACCAAGCATTGGGGCCATACCATGGTCCCACAAGCTACACTACTACCTCCAAACGAAAGGGGGAGGGGAGCATACCACGAAAGCAAGTAAAAGAGGGCTCGAGGGGCAACACACCACCTCTCCTCGCCCACACACAACATGCACGAAGACTTAAACACGTAGACGGAGCACCACCGGCAAGCATCCATCCATGCGAAACCACAAGGGAGCTCACGAGCACAGAACGGACCACCCAAAACTAAGCTCCATCTACACTAACAGGCATGGGAACAAGCGATCCCTATAGAGAACGAAGAAGCAAACCCAAATGGGCCTTTACGAAGCCTCGGCCGCCTTCTTCTCGCTCCACGACGCTCTGCCGCTCCGCCACGAGCTCGCCGACGACTCCACCACGCCCAAGCGTAGAGGGAAGCTTCCCCTCCTCGGAGAGGAGGAGGGAAGAAGAAAGGAAAAGAAGGAGAAGGAAGGAGGGTCACCTGGCTTAGGCCCTCGGAACTGAGGTCACGACAAGCTAGGCGTCGCATTCCTAATAAGAACGCGACACGCAAGTTGTCACCATCCCACAAGTTATGACGGACTTTCTGATAGGCAGACGGCCTCCAGACCACGTGTCACGCATGCAGGCAACTCAGGTGAACGCGACAGCTGGCACATCACCTTCACACCTACGCTGCGAACACGTGGCACACAAACCAATGGCAACGGGAACAAGACACAAGGGCCATCGCCTTCCGAAGTTGAAGGTGACACAGAGCACATCGCGTTCAGAACGCGACTGCCCGAACTGTCATGATCCCAAGACCAACAGAAAGACAACCAGAACCTGGGATGTTACAATACATCCAACAAAAAAATAATTTCATCCTCGAAATCAAGGGCAAACCCGGTCGGAGAAAACAATAGGTGCCAAGGGACCACTAAGTCATACCACGACTTCTCGGTGGTCAACACCACGACCTTGCCACAATTGGAGTGCCTAACCAGACATCCGACAGCTCATAGAATGCACACCAATCGGCGCAGATCACACAATCAGATGTCAACAACTGCACAGGCGCGGCGCGCACCAAGCCGACCAGAACCACTGAAAATGCCAGTCAAAAACCACGCGACTGAACCCTCAACAGACCACGCTGCTGAGACCAACTGGTCAGTAACTCCCTCTGTCACCAGCGACTAGATAAAGGTCACAACTACTGACGACAACCGGGGAAAACACTAAGAGGTCATTCGCAAGACTCCACTGAATGGCTCCGCACAACTAGCAATTGCTAGCACCTACGGCAAGGCCAAACAAGAGCTTCTTAGGGCGACCCAAAACCAAGTGATAGCATGCACGAGGAAAACACCATGGCTCGCGGAACAGTGTCCACTGGCACCACTCGATCTTACCCAGATCATCCTCGTGGTCCGATAAGGACACACAACAACTGTGGAGCCACAGAAAAACTAAACCCAACGATCCACAGGCGCACGTGCAGAGACAAAACCAGGAAAGACGTCTGAGGTTGGCAAAGCCAAACATCCCAAGACGTCGACAAACCTGCACGGGGAAATGAAACAACTACAAAGGTCGAAAGCAACATGATCAGGGAAAATAGCGCAACCCACGGTGCTAACACAAGTAGCCACCCAAGGTGCAACACAATGCACTAAGGCTATAGACGGAACAGAACAAACCACTCGAGCATGAGCACATGGTGCCACCACCAGCACCAAAACTAGACAAGATGCAACATGGTTGCACCAAAGGCCGAAACAACATAGGCTAACAGGAAGGACTCTCTACAAGAGACCTACCACAAGCCACACGCACGAAGCCACAAGCCTGAAAGGCAACAGGCCACACTGGCCCTGAACCCTCAAGGCAAAAGGACACGAAGCATCGAAAAGGAAAACAAACGGTCTGAAACAACTCAAGGCCAACCAAAGGGACTCTCCACCAGAGACCCACAAGAGAAACGCATGGAAAACCAACAGCTTCAAGAGCACAACAACTACATTGGCCCTTAGAAGCACGCAAACACAGGGCACTGCTCCTACCACCACAGGTAGAGAGGCCACACACCAAACGGCGACAAGCACCTCCAAGCACAGCTGAGGCATAAGCGGAAACACACACCGGGATGATGCTTGCACCAGCAAGCCAAACAACAGGAAACCGGTGCCGCCTCACACTGAACACAGGGCACGCTGCCCTACATCGTCCAGTCAGGCGACAAGAAACCAGCACAGCAAGAGACGGGACAATAGGTCACCACAACCTATCACACCACGAGGAAATGACGCGCACGAGAGGAGCAACCTGCTCAACCTGAAAACAGCGCAAGGGGAGGGACCTTCACCACAAAGGTCGCAACAGTGCGAAAAACATGGCACCAACTGCCCTGCCAGCACCACCACCCTGAGCAACCAACAGAAAGCAGGGGAAGAAGACCCGCACAATGAGTCTCTTCCACACGCAAGGGAAAAACCACTAAACGAGACTAGCACTTCCACAGAAGCACAACCAGCCAGACACCCATGGCACTCACCAGACCACCATCTGGCAGAGCCTGCAGGGCATGAGAAAACGAGGCCAACCTCCTGATCCTGGGGACACACGAAGTCCCACCAGCGCAGTCGAGAAACCCGAAAAAAAATGATCAGGAAGATAAACTGGCCCACACCACGGCCAGACACACGGTCAGAGGCACCACACCTTGACCGACAGCACCCAGGTAGACTGTAACACAGACAGTCCCACTGGCAACGGTGACAGCTCATCTCCACAGAGAGAGAGCAGCGACCAGTAAAACAAACACAAGGTAGCTTGGGGAGGACCTTCACCCAAAGCGCCAAGATCCATTCTGGAAACCATCACCAGAACACAGCCCAAACAAACTGCCAACAGAGAGAACATAGCAGACAGCGGAAGCAACACAAACTGGTTCTGGGAGAATCTCTACCAGAACCACCAAGGTGCCGTTCTGAGAAAACTAACCAGAATGCACCGGCCAACACAACAGCAGCATACCTCAACCCTGAGGTAGCGCAAAAACTGGCAGAAACAAGCCTGGAATAGTCCTAAGAGCGAACCTCACTAGGACAACAACCAACAGTTCTGGGAAACTACACTAGGACATAGGGAAACCAAGCGATGCACCTCAACCTCGAGGGCAACGCAATGGCGACCAACCAGACAACAGAGACCTCAAACCAAGGAGGCAACACAGCGGAAGGCTTCAATGAGCACAAAAGTAGTCCCAGAGGGAGAGGAACTCTCACTAGGACAACAACAAACAGTCCTAGGAAACACCACCAGAACACAGTAGCCAAGCGATGCACCTCAACCAGAGGGCAATGTTGAAACAACTAGAAACAAGCACAACAAAGTTCTGGGGAAAACCTCACCTCCACCAGAACCAACAGAGAAGAACTCTAGGAGTACCTCACTAGAGTTCACAACCAGTCAGCACCAGGCTGACAACAAACACAAACAGGTGTTACAACACTCAACCAGCGGTATGACATGGCACACAAAGCATCTGCTTAGCTCGAGCAAAGATGCCGACTGAGCAGAGCACAGTGCCCAATGGTGCACAGGCACACGAGGCCAAACACACAGCCAACACAACACACACCCCAACAACAAGGGGGACATCTGTGACGGAACACCTCGTCCAAGTCGGTTAAACCGATACCGTACTTAATCCGAGTCCATCTCCCGCGAACGGGCCGAAGCCTCGCAAGGGATACCATGCCACAGTCCGTGTAAACACAAAGGAACACGCCATTTTATATATTTATACCACAATTTTACATAGCCATATTTCCAAGAAAGGAAAATAAAGTACAAGAGCCTGGGGCATACCCCGAGGTACAACTGAAGAAAGTAACCAACTAGCTACACTACACTGCTGGAGGTGCTGACCCTACACCACTAAGACGCGGCTCCGAACTAGACGACGGCCGAGAAACGTCCTCCTCGCCTTCACCTGTGGGGGTAGGGGTGAGCCTCGCTAGTCACTGGCTCAGTAGGGAACTCCCCCAACACCGAGCAAAACCCAACACAGGTATGAAAGTAGTAAACTATACTAACAGTTTATAGAACAGCTAAGTAGGATATTAAAGCTGTAAATATACTCACCGTTTGCCGACTACGTAAAACAACTATATTAAATAAACGACAAACCCAAACAGGTGTATGAGCTAAAGTAGAGAACGCCACACACGAGCCACGTAAACTGGTTCGCGACACCAATAACTGGCTCAGACAAACACACACAGGTCTACCTCTCAGTCTCGCAGCCACGGACGAAAGGTCAAGCTGCCGCTCCACGTAAAAAGGTCAAGTAACTGTGGAGACCAACTAAACACCACCACCTGCGGACCACACGGTCACAGGCCCATGCCTGGCACCTCTAGACACCCTGTCCTGAGCCCTCTAGAGTGAGGCACTGGAAAAGGACTAGCTGGGGACCAGTGTCGGCAACTGGTGTCTATACCCCCAACTAAGAGCGCGCTACAAGTGACTAGTAACAAACACTAGAGTCACTGTCCCACTGTCGTCTTTCCCTCAGCCGGACGTACAACTCAAACACAGGAGTGAGGGTGTCCAGGTCAGACGACACAGACCTCGACGGTACAACACAAGTGCCGGGACAAAACCCCGAGCTAACAGCCTGGCTTACAGAGAACCTGGGGCACCCAACTGGAGAGGTAACCACGGTAGGCGTCGTACTACTTGCCACGCACACAAAACCACGTTCACATCACACACAAACCACTTGAAGTCTCACACAAACCTCGTGTACTGATAGTTCACCACATGTGAACACCACGTAAACATGTAAAGAACTAGCTAGGGCGGTACCTTGTACTCTAGTCACAGAAACCTCATGCACCCAGTGCATCACATGTGCCAACACATTGCTCGTTATCTTTAAATATTTAATATAGCAATATTTAAATAAATGCATGCTGGTGGCAACATCGACTGCCGTCGATGAGATGTAAACGGCAAGATATCTGGCCGTCAATCTCCTAGCTGAAGAACCTGGCGTCAATCGGTGTTGACGCCAAGCTCCTCAACTCCAATTCCTGCAGAAACCCTAACTTATTCTACAGGCATTCTCGGTCCCGAAACCATCGAGAAAACATGAGGAAATACTTCTTCTAACATCCCCACACTATAACCAAACCGTAATAGCATGTTTCACTACTCAAATCAATCAAACCACCCATTAATCCGCATGGAACACTTCCTTCCCAGAAATGCTATTATCATGTCGTTTCATGCTTTCATAATACATTAAAGCGATTAGAAAGAACTAAAGGGATCGTCCCCTACCTCAGGACGCGCTTAAACCTCCTAAATCCTCCCGATTCACACCAAACCTTCCGTGAGCTTCCACAGAAATCACACCTCGCACTGGCGTTTTCTGGCACAATTGGTCACCGCCAGTCGTTCCACGATCCCCTAACCAGCCTTTAGCAACCGTTAGAAGTAGTAGGGGAGCAAAGGCGTGAAAGTAGGGCGAAGAAGAGGGAGAACCAAGTGGAAAAGCTGCCCTCGGGTGACCCTATATTCAACAGGTCGCACAGGTTGGCGTCAACATGGCTGCCGCCAATCAAACCGCCAAGGTTAGACATCCATATCTCTTGTCACCAAGTTCATAGTGTAAACGTCACATACATGGACACCAACTCATGTCAACGACCACCCTAGGTCGTCAACCCCTACTCAACTGCAGCAGGTCCTATTTTATTTCAGGACCAAACCTGCGCCAAAGCTGCGCACACCACATGTCCAAACCACACTAGCCTCACAATGGCTACTATAACCATTACACACATGATCCATAAGGATCCGAAAGCACACGACATTATATTACTATCATCTAAAAAAAAAAATTCGACCTCGAAATTCATAGCACAATTCAAACATAAACAACTTAAATATGCACATTTTTACAAGTACTATCATCTAAAAAGAAATACAAAACCTTATTCAAACAGATAGGGATACCCCTTAGCCATTTCCTCAGCTAATTCCCAGGTATCCTCACCACCCAACCTATTTTCCCATCGCACTTTAACTAACTTGATTTCTTTATTTCTTAGCTTCTTTGTTTTTCGATCAGTGATCTGTACCGGGTACTCTGGCATGGTCATATCCGGCCTCAGGTCACCACCTTGGTAACTGATTATTTGAGCTGGATCTTCAATGCACTTTCTTAACATAGAAACATGAAATATATCATGGACATCCGCAAAATCTGCTGGCAAATCCAGCCTATAAGCTGTTTCCCCAATCTTTTCAATTATCTGGAAAGGTCCCACATATCTTGGGCTCAACTTTCCAGTCTTGCCAATCCTCATGATACCTTTACTCGGGAAAACTCTCAAGAAAACAAATTCTCCAACTTCAAATTGAAGTGGTCTCCTCCGATTATCAACATAACTCTTTTGTCTGCTTTGAGCTGCCTGCAATTTTTCCTTAATAAGCTTCACTATTTCTGTGGTTTGCTGAATTAATTCAGGACCCACTAATTGTCTTTCCCCCACTTCATGCCAACTTAATGGGGTTCTACATGGCCTTCCATATAAAGCTTCATACGGTGCCATTCCAAAACTGGTATGGTAACTATTATTATAGACAAACTCAACCATTCCCAAATGATGCTCCCAGTTACCTCCCCAAACTAAACAACAAGCTCGCAACATATCTTCAATTGTCTGGATAGTCCTTTCTATTTGACCATCTGTCTGGGGATGATAAGCGGAGCTATATCTCAATTCAGTACCAATTACTTTTTGCAAACTTCTCCAAAACCCAGAAGTAAATCTTGGATCCCTGTCAGACACAATAGTCTTCGGAATACCATACAGTGGAACAATTCTATCAACATAAATTTTTGCTAATCTGTCCACTGTCCAAGACATACTTACTACCACTAATCTGCACACCTTAGTCAATCTATCAACAAATACCCAAATTCCATTATGCCCGGAACTCGATCTTGGTAAGCCTGCCACAAAGTCCATGGCAATATCATCTCATTTCCACTATGGGATGGACAACGGTTGTAATAGACCTCCAGGCTTCTGATGCTCTGCCTTAATTTGCTGACATACAGCACATCTTGAAACAAACTCAGCTATTTCCTTTTTCATATGAGGCCACCAGAAATATTTCTTTAAATCCTGGTACATTTTAGTATTACCTGGATGGATAGTGTACCTAGATTTATGAGCCTCTTCCAACACTTTCTGCTTAATCTCTCTCTCCGCTGGAACAAACAACCTGCCTCTGAGCCTAACCACACAATTATCATCAATGGTAACCCCTTCCATTTTTACAATTTCGGTCAAACTTGCATCTGCTTTCTTGAGCTTCTACAATCTGCCAATACAAGGATGGCTCTACAGCACTAGTGGCTAGTATTGCCCGTCGTTGACTGCTTGGCACATACAAGGAGTTCTCCGCTAACTCCTCATACAATTTCCATTCCTTGATCATCATTTGACTTATATATGCCTTTCTACTCAAGGCATCTGCTACCACATTGGCCTTACCCGAATGATAAGCCAAACTGAAGTCATAATCCTTCAAATACTCCACCCACCTATGCTGACGGAGATTTAAATCCTTATGCGAGAAGATATACTTCAAGCTTTTATGATCTGTAAAGTTCTCAAATCTCTCGCCATACAGATGATGCCTCCACATTTTTAAAGCAAACACAACTGCTGCTAATTCTAAATCATGGGTGGGATAATTCTCTTCTACCGGCTTCAACTGCCTGGAAGCATAAGCTATCACTTTACCATGCTGCATAAGCACTACGCCAAGTCCTTTCCTTGAAGCATCTGTATATACCACAAAACCACCACTTCCTGCCGGTAATGTCAATATAGGTGCTGTTGTAAGCCTCTTCTTCAACTCCATAAAACTTTTCTGACATTCATCGGACCACACAAATGGCACACCCTTCCTGGTTAATTTAGTCATGGGTGCCGCAATCCTAGAAAAATCTTGTATGAAGCACCTATAATAACCTGCTAACCCCAAAAAACTTCTAATCTCAGTGATTGTCTTAGGGACTTCCCATTTCATCACTGCTTCCACTTTACTCGGGTCCACTGCCACTCCTTTAGCTGAGATGACATGACCCATAAACTAAATTTCTTTTAGCCAAAATTCACACTTACTAAATTTGGCAAACAACTGGTTATCCCTTAACAACTGCAGGGTAAACCTTAAATGAGCAACATGCTCCTCCTCAGATGCTGAATAAATCAGAATATCATCTATAAAGACCACAATGAATTGGTCCAAATACGGATGAAAAATTCTATTCATCAGATTCATAAAAGTTGCAGGAGCATTGGTTTAGCCCAAACGGCATAACCACAAATTTATAGTGACCATATCTGGTTCTAAATGCTGTTTTATCTATATCCTCCTCTTTAATTCTCAACTGATGGTACCCGGACCTCAAATCAATTTTAGAAAATACCTTTGCTGATTGCAATTGATCAAACAGATCATCTATTCTTGGTAACGGGTACTTATTTTTAATGGTCACATCATTCAATTTCCTATAATCAATACACATACGAAAACTTCCATCTTTCTTTTTCACAAATAACACTGGTGCTCCCGACGGGGAATGACTCGGTCTAATGAACCCTTTTTGCAACAACTCTTCTAATTACTTTTTCAATTATTTAAGTTCTGCTGGTGCCATCCGATATGGTGCTTTAGAGATCGACATGGTACCTGGAAGTAACTCAATGGTAAAGTCCACCTCTCTATGTGGAGCTAAACCAGGCAAATCTTCCGAAAAAACATCAGCAAATTCCCTAACCACGGGAACTGCCTCCACTAACCGACTAGCCTTTACCAAACTAACTGAGGCTAAATAAGCCACACACCTTGCATTTATTAGCTTTCTAGCTCTTATTTCAGAAATTATAAACTTAGAAATACAGAAAGACATACCTTGATACTCAAACACTGAACCATTAGGATGGCAAAACCTGATCCTCTTTTTTCTGCAATCTAACAGTGCTCCATATGCTTCAAGCCAATCCATTCCCAAAATAATATCATAGTCAGTCAACTGCAAAGCATATAACCGACCCGACATCTGATTTTCTTCAATCACGACAGGAGCTTCATCTATATAGCTCGAAGTGAGCATAAACTCACCCGAGGGAACTTCCACTACCAACTCACAAGATTCCTCTTTCAAAGGATGAACCATGCAATCCAGGAATTCTTCGGAAATAAAAGAATGGGAGACACCCGAATCAAATAAAACTCTTGCTGAATAATCATAAATAGGTATAGTACCTTCGATCATATTTGATGCCTCCGCCTGGGCTCGGGTGATAGCCATAACCCGGCCCCTTCCCCACTGCTGCGGTGCTCCTCTGCCACGACCTGCCTATGGCTGCTAAAACTGCTGCGGCTGCTGCACACATCTTCCATATCCATACTCTCTTGGATAGGGGCAATTACGGATCAAATGTCCCGGCTGATTACAATTATAACATCTATACCCTAGTGGAATAATGGGCTGTCTGGCAGTGCTCTGCTACGACTCTTCCACCTCTAGCCTACCACGACCTTGCTGAAATTACTGTCGACTTCCCCATCCTCTTCCTTTACCTTTAAATGCTTGCTTCAATTTCTGACCCACTTACCAAAACCTAATGGAGAAGGTCCTACTAGTGCTTTACCCTTACTCACACCCACTGACTGCTGTGGTAGCCGAAAACTACCTGAATCTGACTCGCCCATCTGACGAGTCCTAATAGACCTTTCCAACGTAGCTGCCCTCTGAGCTGCTTCTTCCACTGTCTTACACATGAGTGGCACTATTGCATTCTGCAATTCTACCCTTAAACCCCGAATAAAGTACTCAACCATCATATTATTATCCGATACTACATAAGGCGCGTATCAGCTAAGTGCCATAAATCTCATATGATATTCTAAAACTGAAGAGTTACCTTGCTGGAGTGTCCAGAACTGCTCCCTCTTCACTTGCTGCACTTGAATCATAAAGAATGTATCGTTAAATACATTAAGAAACTCTGGCCAAGTGATAGTCTCTTCTGTCCTGCCTGCAAGGGTGGTCTGCATCTTCAATCGCCACCATTCCAGTGCAAAACCCCTCAACTGATAGGCAGCTAGCACGACTTTATCTGCTGCCGGACACCTCATGGTCGTATAGACCCTCTCAATTTCATGAACCCAGTGTTCTGCTGTATCTGGATTCGGCCCTCCTGAATAAGTAGGCGGCTGCAATCTCAGAAATTTCTCAACTTGCATCACTGGTTCTTATGCTACTAACACTGACGGTGGTGGTGGCAAGGGTGCTACAAAAGGCACCTCCACTCTTGGCGGTGGCGGAACTGGAGCTATAGGTACAGTCTCTCCTTCCCCAGGTGGCATGGCAACTGGTGGTACTGGCGCCTGCTGATCCATCCTCATTCGAATATCGTTGAGGCTCTCCCAGATCCCCTCTATAATACGCTGAGTGTTCTCCTCTGGATCATCTCTTCCACCACCCCAATCTCTTCTATCTGCCATTTCAAACTTCTACATAAACAAAACACCAAAGAAAAACAAAACAACAGATCATTAAAAACCAAGGTCACTACCAGCAGTGTACTACTATCGAAATAAGGCTATGTAACCTTCTAGTTCCCTTATATTAACACGGACCTTGCTCTGATACCAACTGTGACGGAACACCTCGTCCAAGTCCGCTAAACCGATATCGTACTTGATCCAAGTCCGTCTCCCGCGAACGGGCCGAAGCCTCGCAAGGGATACCATACCACAGTCCGTCTAAACACAAAGGAACACGCCATTTTATATATTTATACCACAAGTTTACATAGCCATATTTCCAAGAAAGGAAAATAAAGTACAAGAGCCTGGGGCATACCCCGAGGTACAACTGAAGAAAGTAACCAACTAGCTACACTACACTGCTGGAGGTGCTGACCCTGCACCGCTACGACGCGGCTCCGAACTGGACGATGACCGAGAAACGTCCTCCTCACCTTCACCTGTGGGGGTAGGGGTGAGCCTCGCTAGTCACTGGCTCAGTAGGGAACTCCCCCAACACTGAGCAAACCCAACACAGGTACGAAAGCAGTAAACTATACTAACAGTTTATAGAACAGCTAAGCAGGATATTAAAGCTGTAAATATACTCACCGTTTTCCGACTACGTAAAAAAACTATATTAAATAAACGGCAAACCCAAACAGGTGTACGAGCTAAAGTAGAGACCGCCATACACGAGCCACGTAAACTGGTTCGCGACACCAGTAACTGACTCGGACAAACACACACAGGTCTACCTCTCAGTCTCACAGCCACGGACGAAAGGTCCAGCTGCCGCTCCACGTAAAAAGGTCAAGTAACTATGGAGACCAACTAAACACCACCACCTGCGGATCACACGGTCCCAGGCCCATGCCTGGCACCTCTAGAGACCCTGGCCTGAGCCCTCTAGAGTGAGGCACTGGAAAAGGACTAGCTGGGGACCAGTGTCGACAACTGGTGTCCGTACCCCCAACTAAGAGCACGCTACAAGTGACTAGAAACAAACACTAGAGTCACTGTCCCACTGTCGTCTTTCCCTCAGCCGGACGTACAACTCAAACACAGGAGTGAGGGTGTCCAGGTCAGACAACACAGACCTCGACGGTACAACATAAGTACCGGGACAAAATCCCGAGCTAACAGCCTGGCTCACAGAGAACCTGGGGCACCCAACTGGAGAGGTAACCACGGTAGGCGTCGTACTACTTGCCACGCACACAAAACCACATGCACGTCACACACAAACCACATGAAGTCTCGCACAAACCTCGTGCACTGATAGTTCACCACACGTGAACACCACGTAAACACGTAAAGAACTAGCTAGGGCGGTACCTTGTACTCTAGTCACAGAAACCTCATGCACCTAGTGCACCACATGTACGAACACACCGCTCGTTATCTTTAAAAATTTAATATAGCAATATTTAAATAAATGCATGCTGGCGACAACATCGACTGTCGTCGATGAGATGTAAACGACAAGATATCTGGCCGTCAATCTCCTAGCTGAAGAACCTGGCGTCAATCGGTGTTGACGCCAAGCTCCTCAACTCCAATTCCTGCAGAAACCCTAAACTGATTCTATAGGCATTCTCGGTCCCGAAACCATCGAGAAAACATGAGGAAATACTTCCTCTAACATCCCCACACTATAACCAAACTGTAACAACATGTTTCACCACTCAAATCAATCAAACCACCTATTAATCCGTATGGAACACTTCCTTCCCAGAAACGCTATTATCACGTCGTTTCATGCTTTCAGAATACATTAAAGCGATTAGAATGAACTAAAGGGATCGTCCCCTACCTCAGGACGTGCTTAAACCTCCTAAATCCTCCCGATTCGTACCAAACCTTTCGCCAGCTTCCACGGAAGTCATGCCTGGCACTGGCGTTTCCTGGCATAATTGGTCACCGCCACTCATTCCATGATCCCCTAACCAGCCTTTAGCAACCGTTAGAAGTAGTAGGGGAGCAAAGGCGTGAAAGTAGGGCGAAGAAGTGGGAGAACCGAGTGGAAAAGCTGCCCTCGGGTGACCCTATATTCAACAGGTCGCACAGGTTGGCATCAACAAGGCTGCCGCCAATCAAACCGCCAAGGTTAGAAGTCCATATCTCTTGTCGCCAAGTTCATAGAGTAAACGTCACATACATGGATGCCAACCCATGTCAACGACCACCCTAGGCCGTCAACCCCTACTCAACTGCAGCAGGTCCTATTTTAATTCAGGACCAAACCTGCGCCAAACCTACGCACACCACATGTCTAAACCACACTGGCCTCACAATGGCTACTATAACCATTACACACATGATCCATAAGGATCCGAAAACACGCGACGTTACAACATCCAAGAAGGACTCACCCCACAAGAAGGGGACATCCAACAAAGACACACCCCAACAAGAAGGGGACAGCCAACAAGGCAAGGACACCTTCTATCGGTTCCGCAGACCACAACTCTGCACCGGTGAAGGCCACACCACACGTAAGCTCTCTCAGCCTTCGCGACACACCCACACGGACGCGCAGGCCGACGACGAACCCAACCGCAGCACGAGCGAAACAGCAACCACGCTCGAAGCACGCACACCGAGCAACAGCAGCAACACACTCGGACCCTGTTGGAAAGCTAGCCACCTGCAACAAAGAGCAAAATGCTCACCTAACAGCACTACACACGAACGGGCCAGCAGCGCACGAGTACCTATCTTTGGGACAGCCATAGTTATTAACCCATTACGAATCTCGTTGGGCCCCTGAGCTCTGATACCATTGTAACAACCCGACCTCCCGGACCCCCCACCAGGGACCCCCGAAGGTCGTGCCGCCACCCACAGATCCGAAGACCTGGAAGGGTTAGAATTTAGTCTAGTGAGATAAGCAATGAATTCA
Source organism: Colocasia esculenta (assembly GCA_014218235.1). NCBI lineage: Eukaryota > Viridiplantae > Streptophyta > Magnoliopsida > Alismatales > Araceae > Colocasia > Colocasia esculenta. The sequence continues at coordinate 79,444,487 of CM024766.1, forward strand.
AATAACTATAACAAGAAAGACTGTACATTAATAAAAAAATTAAGTACAACATGTCCCAAATAAAAGTACAGGTACAGAAAGAAGGCGCAGTCCTTAAGGAGCATACCTCGAGGACTTGCAAAAAGGCCACTCTCAACTCACGCTACAAGAGCACTCACGCTCACAACTCACACTGCTGGCAATGCACAGTGCAACAAACCACCACCACGATCGTCCGACAACGAACTCCTGCAATAGCGAGTCTCTACCTGAAGAGGGTAGGGGGGTGAGCCTCGCGAACAAGGCTCAGTAGGGATAACCAGTCCCTTACCAACCAGAGCAGTAGGAACTCCAACAAAAGCAGAAGCAAAACTACTCTACAAAGTAGTAAAGCGGGAAACACCTACTGTAGAGTACTACAAAGCAGCGGAAACATAGTAAACGCCTCGAACACAACCCGAGTCAGGCCAAAGATGACTTCCACAGAACCAGTGGAGTCAAACACATATGGAAGCAACTAGAGCAACGCCACGACCCGCAACCAGGGTCGGGCCAGGGCAACACAATGCGGAAGCAAACCCTCGTCACACACCTACCGAGACAAAGAAGCTCACGGAACACCGGAGCAACTATGAGAGACCAGAGTCTCACGACACAAGCACCCAACATCCTAGACCTCCACAAGGTCGGGAAGGAACAACCAGGTGTTACCCCGAGAGACACCAAGCAACCATGTGAGAACAAATGTCTCACCACAGGCACGGTAACCTCAGACCTCCAAAAGGTCGAGGGTCCACAAACAGAACCACCTTGCACCTCGGGCACTCCACAAGGTCAGGGAACTACACACTCCACTGCTACCACAGACGGCACCAAGGAATGGGTTATCAAAACAGCAGTCGAGTACCTACCTGAGGCACCCCGAGAAAACCCGCAGAGCGGAAACCACTAAACATGACCTACGAGGCCAAACCATCCAAGCCCACAGAACTAGACATGGCTAGGCTACAACCACTGTGCACGATAGGGCGACGAGAAACCTAATCTCGGAACCAATGTGAAACACCGTCACAGTAAGGGCAACCAAGCCATTGCCACAAGCAGCTAAGAGAGAGACACATAGTCCACCCCTCTCGCATGCCGACAGTCGACTCCCACCTACAACCTCGCCGGTAGAGTGAGGCTAGCGAGTCACAGCCAAGAACACAACCACAAACACCGCAGTCCGGTCGAACTACGGCCCCATGCCTGACCTCCCTACGCGGCTCTGGAACCAATGCAGAGCGAGGTAGTGAGAAGGACTAGCTGGTCTACATCGGATGAGCGCTTGAACCACCTCGGAGACCCATACCAGCTAAGAGAGCTCTACAAACGACTTTACGCCACTGCCCCCACTGTTTTCCCCTTCTGCTCCAAGCCTGAGACTTGAGCACGCCCGCCGCCCGGAGAACTCCCTCTAACAGACGTGTGGGGCTGGGGGTCCCAGGTAACAGTAACAACCTATCTCACGGACATGCCCTCAAGTGCCGAGCACCGAGCAAAAGATAACTGACATGGCAACCACCAACAGAAACAACACAGCTGGCTTGTAACCAAGACAAGCCCAACAGGCACAGGCACGCACGGCACCCCTTCTGAAAACCCCCAGAAGGGGCCGTAGGCCAACGCCGGCACACACGGCACGACTGGAGAACCTAGAGCACCACCAGGAAGAACATAAACCAAGCAACCAGAACGCGACCACAGGTGTGTCGCCTTCTGCAAGAAGGTGACGACCAACCTGTCGCCACCAGGTCGCAACGACCAGGGTGTCGGCTTCTGATCTGAACGTGACGTATCGACCTGTCGCGTTCAGCATCAGAAGGCCGAACCCCCAAACAAGCCATCAAAAACCATCCAAACCACACCTAAGCTAGAAGGCGACGAGGACCCCGTCGCGACCCGAAGGAAGAACGCGACATGGATCATGTCGCAACTGGAAAGCGACACAACGGGTGTCGCCTTCAGATTAAGAATGCGACGTATCAAACCGTTGCGTTCCTCATCTGAAGGCAGGGCCATTGGGGCAGACCCACCCCAAGACCCACACCCCAAGGGGGGCCACCAAGGCAAAGCCCCAAATCGAAGGAAAGACCTTGGGCCAAGTTGGTGAGACCTCACTCTAACCAACTTGGACACGAGCCATCCCCAGCCAAGATCAGAAACTGGAAACAGAAGGCAGAGGGGAATGAGACAACCAACCTGTCACTACCAGAAAGCGACAGGTTACTCGTCGCCTTCTGTCTGGTGTTGCGACAGCTAACCTGTCGCGACCTTATACAGAAGCCCGAACCAAGCATTGGGGCCATACCATGGTCCCACAAGCTACACTACTACCTTCAAACGAAAGGGGGAGGGGAGCATACCATGAAAGTAAGTAAAAGAGGGATCGAGGGGCAACACACCACCTATCCTCGCCCACACACAACATGCACGAAGCCTTAACCACGCAGACGGAGCACCACCGGCAAGCTTCCATCCGTGCAAAACCACAAGGGAGCTCACGAGTACAGAACGGACCACCCAAAACTAAGCTCCATCTACACTAATAGGTATGGGAACAAGAGATCCCTACATAGAACAAAGAAGCAAACCCAAATGGGCCTTCACGAAGCCTCGACCGCCTTCTCCTCGCTCCACGATGCTCCGCTGCTCCACCACGAGCTCGCCGACGACTCCACCACGCCCAAGCCACCGGAGAGAGAAGGGGGACACTTCCCCTCCTCGGAGAGGAGGAGGGAAGAAGAACGGAAAAGAAGGAGAAGGAAGGAGGGTTGCCTGGATTAAGCCCTTGGAACTGAGGTCACAACAAGCTAGGCGTCGCATTCCTAATAAGAACGCGACAGGCAAATTGTCGCCTTCCCACAAGTTCTGACAGACAGGCAGACAGCCTCCAGTCCATGTGTCACACATGCAAACAACTCAGGTGAATGCAACAATTGGCACGTCGCCTTGACACCTACGATGTGGACACGTGGCACACAAACCAACGACAAAGGGAACGCGACACAAGGGGCGTCGCCTTCCGAACCTGAAGGCGACACAGAGTACGTCGCGTTCAGAACGTGACTACCCAAACCGTCGCGATCCCAAGACCAACTGCAAGACAACCAGAACACGAGATGTTACAGAAAGCCTCACAGATATTCAGACAAGGTTAGATCAGCAGGCACTGGTACAGCCAGCGGCAGCAGTACCACCAGTTGCAAAGGAGGCAGTGCCAATGGCACCAGTTCCACCACCAGGAGTTGGGGTACCACCCTTTGTACCCATACCGCTAATAGCACTGGCACGGTCAGTCAGTGTAGAGGAGCCTACGGCACTTGTGGAGAGGTTTTTGAGGTTGCAGCCCCCTACGTTCTCAGGAGGCCCCAACCCTGACACAGCGGAGCACTGGGTGCACGAGATAGAGAGAGTGTTTATGACGATGAGGTGTTCGCAGACAGATAGGGTGATTCTTGCCACCTACCAGTTGCGAGGTTTTGCACAAGAATGGTGGAGATTGAAGATGCAAACAGTGTTTGCAGGGAGGCCAGAGGATACTATTTCTTGGCATGAGTTTTTGACGGTTTTCAATGATACTTTCTTCCCAGTCCAGATACAGCAGGCAAAGAGAGAGTAGTTCCAGACTTTACAGCATGGGAATCTGTCGGTGTTATAATATCAGATGAGATTCATGGCATTGAGCAGATACGCTCCATATGTGGTGACTAATAATACTATGATGGTGGAGTACTTCATTAGAGGCTTGCGGGCCGAGTTGTAGGATGCCGTGATTCCCCTTATGTGCAAGACGGTGGAGGAGGCAGCGTAGAGAGCAGCAATATAAGAAAGGACTGTTCGGGCCAGACAGGGATAGTCACAGACAGGTGGATCAGGCAATTTCCGGCTTCCCTAGGAGTCTACTGGCATCAGCAAGGGTAGGGCACCCTTAGGAGTTTCATCATCGTTAGGATTTGCAAAGTGGGGTAAACAGATAAAGAAGTTCTTTCGAGGAGGAGGAGGTCGAGGTGGAAGTAGACAGCAGGGCTTCCAGCAGGGTGGTTTCCAGCAGGGTTGGGGTTACAGGCCACTGGCTTTAGAGGAGTCACGGCAGAGCACAGCAGGGCAGCCCGCAGCTTTTCCAGGTTTTAGGTGTTACACCTGTGGTCAGCCAGGGCACCTAGCCATAAATTGTCCGTTGTCTCGAGGTTACAGCTACGACAGAGGAACTCAGCAGCAGCAGCCATACCAGCAACCAGCAGAGCAAGGCAGAGGGACACCATACCAGAGAGGAGGACGGGGTCGAGTGATGGCAATCACTAGAGCACAGGCGGAGGCATCCAATCTCATTGAAGGTATATTACCGATCTTTGATTTTTCTCCTAGAGTGTTGATTGATTCGGGTGCTTCCCATTCATTTATTTCTAAAGATTTTCTGGATAGCATGGTACACCCTCTAGAAGAAAGACAATGTGAGTTGGTAGTAGAGGTTCCCTCAGGTGGTTACTGTAGACACCCGATCCTGGCCTATAAGTTGGACCACATTTCTTGTTCTCTTAATGAGTCCCAAGTTGGTCATTCACCTTGAGCCCATTGATTAGCCTTGTTTTGAGCCCATTAAAAGCCAAACTTTAAGATTATCCTGTCCAATTGTCTTTTAGAGAGTCCTCATGCTTAATTATCCATTATTCTCCCTTATAATTGATCTAACTTTTGAGAATAATCGATTTTTCTTAACGTGACAGGTCATAGCATCGCGTTATCCTTGTCGCGCCCCCCTTAGCTGTCGCGACAGCCCATGCATATCCATGCACGTGCCCTTAGGGTCAAGACCATGCTGGCCATCGCCACTATCCTGTTGCGCCCCTATGACTCGTCGCGACTACAGCCGAGTGCGTTGGCCTCCGCAACCACCTCCTCATTATCCTCTACTGGCCTTATCTCTATCCTAGGCAACTTCCCAACCCATCCATGCACGGTTTCAGGTTTCTTGGGGACCACCCTAGGACTTTCCCACTTAGATTTACATGATTTTATCCTTTCATTTTGGGTCATTATCACCTAGTGATGGGATAATCTCTCTCCTCTTCTATATAAGCAAGGCTTCTCCTTCAGAGAGAGGAGAGCCCCATTTCTGCCATGAAGTGCTGCCGAAATCTCACGAGACCCAACACTTAACCCGTGGCTCACCCATTTTCCCATATTTCCTCCTATCTTCTTCATCAAGCCATGCAACATTGTTCATCCATGGAGCTTGGAGGAAGAGAGGGCGACTTCTGAGGCTTCTCCAGCACCCAAGGACACCACATAGTAGCCAGGGAGTCGTCCCTATTGAAGCTTCTTCTTCCCTTCTTCACCCTCATTTCATTCTTCATGCATGTTATTTGTTTTCTTAGATAGGAACGCATTTCATCTTTCCTTCCCACGTTTTACACTGTCGTAGGGGTTTAAAAGCCACCCCCATGTTCGTTCCCTCCATGCTCTCCCCTTTCACATCATTTTTGGATAGATGCTACGCTTAAATATGGTCTAACAGGGTTTATTCTCTTGTTTTCTTTGTTTTGGCAGGTACCCAAGCATCATTTGATGAGGAGCTCTTGTTCTCTGGCCAGCCGGAGGGCCGGAAGGTCTACCGACATTTCTCCCACACTGCAGAGAATGCGGCAGACACGGGCATCGTGACAACAAGAACATGCCCTAGTGGGGCGTCGCGACATCAGTATTATCGTGATGGGGAGACCCGTCACAATCTCAATAAGTGCCCTGTTCTCTTTCCTTTTCCTGGCAATGTTAGCCTACTTAATTCTTATTCATGGCAACTTGCTAGGTGGTGATCACATCCTTGTTTCCATGCTATTTAAGTTGATTTTAAATCATGTTGCGTGTTTCAAGGGGTGCCCAACCCTGTGATTAGACCTTTTGGCGATCATGGTGGGACCTTCAAGGCTAGCCTCGTCCATTTTGTTTGCTTGCCTGCCATCCTGATGTGTTCATCTATTCAATAGAGCCCTGTTAGGTTTGTTTCTGTGTTTTATTTGTCTTTTCTGTTCTCTGTTTGGGTCACGACTTGATCGTGTCCATAAAGGCGGACGCGAATTCAGGTACGTGTTCCCCCTCATCTCTTAGCCCTGTTCCTGTTCTAGAATGTGTACATGTCCTCTCCATGCTTTGTTGTCATGAGTAATCGTGTTTCTCTCTGTTAGAATCCTGCTAGGGTTCAGATTTTCCGTTTAATTTCATTGTTGGCCTTCTGGTCGGGTCGCGTCGGATCGTGCAGCCGTGACAGAGTCGCATCGATCGTGGAGGCCGCGCTTCAGGTACACTATGTTATTGCTTTCAGTCCATATGTCAGTTTTTGTGTGTTTAGGGAGCTGTCCTGTGTTGCTTACTTTCATCCATGCTTGTATTGCACTGTAGGATAGCCTGTTTACTTATTGTTTGTATGTAACTATAGCTCTCTGCATTCTATTGATATCTCACCCGGGTTGCCGGACGTGATAGGGTCGCGATGTATCTAATCGTCGCGATTTCAACCGAGGCTTGTTAGTTGCTCTGTGTTAGCTTAGGATAGACATTTGCATACACTTTGGTGCGATTAGGCTCATGCATACAATGCTATTTCATGTAGTTTAGGCTTCCTCCTTGGTAGAGTAGACCCTCTCACCTGCGAGCACTCGTGGGCTGACCAGGGCCTCCTATCGAGGGCCTTCGTAAGTCCCCCCGGTCGTACGCACGTTGCGGTTGTCGGGCTAGTTGTACCCGTTGCACCCTTAGTTTAGGCCTCTCGTGCGTAAGTCGTGTGTCCCCTTAGTGTCACCGAAGTACTTGAGTCCTTACCTACTAGGGCCCCTTTTAACCGAGTATAATCTCATTAATCAATCCATTAAAGGTCAAGTGAACCCTAAAATTTGGATGGTAATCATTGTAGATGCGAGATTTGACCCATCTCCCGGCTCTTTGGCCCATTAAGCCTCGTTTGACCATTTGTTGACCAGCCTCGGATCCCATGTAGACGGCAGCATCGATGGCCGCCGACTACTGGTTGGCGGCGATCCCCCTGGACGTTGACCCAAGTTGGCGTCCACCTCCCTAGATGCCTGCATGAGGTTGGCGGCCTGATCCCTGGACGTCAATAGGGTTTACCTGGTCTGCGCAACTAACCCGAGATTCCAGCCCACTTGCACCATTCTCTCGGCCATGCAACGCATGTAGCCATTCCCAACGGGTATATGGGCCACCTAGGCACCCCCTTGACCCAGTAAAAATCCTACTTGGCCTCCCCCCATTGGTTGGACCTTTAATGCATGGATTGCCAAGTGTGTAAGTGTGTTTCTTCACACTTAGCATCCTAGGCACTCCAACCCCGAGCTCCACTGTCTATTTAATAGCCCCTTGAGCCCTCTGAACAAAGGGGGGGAGAGGCTGGACGTCCTTATGATGAAGCTTTGAGAGAGGAGAGAGAAAACTTTACCCTACCTTCCATCATTCATCCTCTTCACTCTCTCCACATTCGGGACGTTCAGAAGGGTTGCTTTGGAGCTGGAGGAGCCCTACAAGGAACCAACAACGCCAATAACGAGGATCTACACCCTCTCCTCTCTCTCTTCTCTTACTTGCTTTGTAGCTAACTTGCATGTTCCACACACTTTCCCACACATCCTAGGCACGTAGGTCACCTTCCTACACACCTAGAAAGGGGTTTCCCAACCAAAAATGGAGGGAAGAAGGGTGGTTATAGCATTTGGCCACCCCTCTTCTCAAGTCCGCAACCGGTACGGGACTCGCCTTTTGGGCTTTCTTTTCTTTCTTCTGAACATTTGCTACACTGCATTTAGTCTAATAGAGGTTTGTTTGTAGCAGAAATATTGTGAACGTGATCGTGGAGCTCTCCTCCTTTGGCCGGCCGAAGAAGGAGAAGTTGGAGCCCCATCTTCGCCCGCTGCGTGAGGCCACTGCACCGACGTGATCACAGCAACTCCTTGGGCACAGGTAAGGCCCTGGCGATCACCAAATCTCCCCTTTCATCTCTGGTTTTCTTTGTTTCCTCCTCAGTCAACCTAGTCAACCGGGGAGTCAACCAAGTCAACCAACAATCCATCATCGCCAACGAGAGACCAGTGACGTTCGCGAGCACCCAGAGGACATCCACCGTCGACAACGGGGACACGGCCGAGAGGCGAAACGGATCGTCCACAATCATGACAACTTGAGTGCTTGTTTGGTACACCCCTTCTGATCCTACAGTCCTTTCTTGTTGTGTTAGAGTTTAGGGGTTGTTTGATAGTTGTGTTGTCCCCCTAATTGTTTAGGGGTTGTGTATGCATCTTTGTCTAGGTCATTCAAGTCAATCCCCTCCAACTATTGTACTATATCACAATCCTCTGTTCGGTATGGACCACTTTCGTGTTCTTACCAGTGACTCTTTGCCCATTGGACTCCTCGAGGATGTGGCCCAGCCTTCCGCAGCCGCCCTCTCAGGGGATATCCAGCCCCCCACTGTTGTTGACGGTCAGTCCCGCCCCCCTTCTCCTCCTGGGGTGGATGACCCACATGCTCAGTTCAGTCAGCTCCTCCCACACTTGAGCCTGGACCAAGTTCGCGAATTTCTGGCCGCTGCCAAAGGCAACTGTCCCCTATCCCCGCCATCTCATCATTCGGCCCAACAAGCGGCCTCCTCTGCCCCTGCTCTCTCCGCGCCACATGTCCCTTACAGTGTGGCGGATCCTAATCCGTTGTGTCCCAGGGCTATTCACTTTTCGGAGCCCAGCTATCTTCTGGCACGGGAGGGTCGGTCCAAGTCCCCTCCGATCTCTACATTCTATCAGGCCGAACCCACTCCCTTTCCCCGTAGGAGGTCATACTCTTTGGAGCAATCCTGCTCCCTCATTCCCGCTCACCACGCCACGTCCCCCTCCGACTTCCTTGCGGAGTGGACGTCTATGAAGAGGGAGCTTCATGACCTCTAGAGACAATTGGATCCGCGAAAGCCGCTAATATTCCACTTCCATCCTTCCAACACCTCTGGGTCCTACCCCAGTCGGAACTCCCTATCTACCGATGATATTCTAGGGTAGGTGACCCCTACGTGCATTTGAAATATTTTATGTATGAATCAGCCCCGCACAAGTACGACCGCCACCTTATGGTGTACTTGTTTCGTAAGTCATTGGATGGAGCGGCCCTCGAGTGGTTGTACTCTTTGCCCCCCGAGGAAGCCGAAGATTTTCATATTGTTCAAGAAAGGATCCTACAGCAGTTTCAGGATCAGGTCGGACCCAAGTATTCTTTTGTTGATCTGGTGGCCGAAAAGATGAAGCCTAAGGAGGAGTTTGCCGTCTCTGCCGATAGGTGGCACACCCTAGCTGCAAAGGTCCGCTGCCCAATGCCTGAGGAGGAGAAGGTTAAGTTGATCATTGCCAATGCCACACCTACTTACCGTGCCATTTTAGCCATGAATGACATCACCTCCATGCACCAGCTTTACAGTCGAGCCCACTTCATCCATACCCAACTTAAGGACTCGCCCATCCACTCTATGTTTGAGACCCCGAAGTCCCACTATCCTAAGAAACCTCAAGGTCCTGTCATTGAAGGAGTCCAAACCAATGAGCAGGTAGGTGCAGTCAACAATCCTCAGGGTCCGGTAGGTAGGTCCCCCTATACCCAACAACCTCAGCAGCCATGGAACAATAGACAACCACCTCCTCACGCCCAGAACCCCCAACAAGACCAACACCAATACAATCAGGTCCCGCCACCCCAAAATGGCTATGCTCCCAGGAAGCCTAATGGACCCAAAAGAGCTCAATACCCTCCCCTTCTAGAGAGTCTAGCTGACATTTTCGTGGCCCTCATATCCCTTAATGCCCTTAGATTACCTCCCGAGAAGGCAAACTAGAATATGGCAGTGGATCAGACAAAGTATTGCATGTACCACCATCATCTGGGCCACAATGTGTCGGATTGCTTCCAATTCAGAGATATTATATATGATCTCCACAAACATAATCAAATTGATTGGTCTGAAATGAAGAGGTTGATCCAGACATTGAGGGACCAACAGGGGCAGAGGCAGCAGCAGCAGCAGCAGCAAAGGCGACAGCAGCCATAGCAACAGCAGCAATTCCAACAACAACAACAACAATAATTCCAACAACAACAGTAGCAATTCTAGCAACCATTCCAATACCAGCAACAGCAGCAGCCACAATAGCCATAGCAACTAGCAAATGAACTCGGCATAATTTGCAATCCTATGCCGTAGCACCAGCCCGCTTCGAACCCCCAACCTGCTCCACCACCTCCTCCACCCGCTCAAGTCAACCCCGTCATCCACCATCCGCCACCTGCAGCCGCATGGGCCTATGACGATGAGCATGAAGTAGGCCAACTTTTGGCTATTTCCCACGTCACACCTACCTCCACCACACCTACCATCGCTACCATTACCTCGCCACTCTACAACACCCCCATCATACCACCCGTCACTCTATCACCCCTTAAGATCCCATGCTCCCCTATGCCTGCACCCATAATAGCCAATCCCTCCATCATCGACACCTCTCCACCTCCGCTTCACCACAATCTCGCCCTATGGAGTGGGCGGATGTTCCACCGGATGTATCCTAACACATCCGCGTCTATGCCGGGTTAGCCGACCCAAAATTTCAGCAGCAACAACCAACAACAGCAACAGGAACTCGAGGAGATTGATCCAGTCCCGGGGACCCAGTATGATATACTAAAGCATCTGGACCAGGCTCCAGCCAAAATATCTATCCTTGAGCTGATCAAGAGGTCATAGACCCACCAAGATGCCTTAAGGGCTTTTATGTAGAGGGTTATGGTAAGTGAAGATATGAACCCCAACAATCAGCCCTCGGTCCTGTCCACTGTCAGCAAAGGACCGACGATTACCTTCATAGATAGTGAGCTAGCTCCCCCTGAGGCTAGGAGGATGCCTTTATGTGTGACCCTGACAATAAACAAAGTGGCCATCGATGCCGCCTTAGTTGACACAAAGGCGTCTATAAATGTATGCCCCCTAAGCACTCTGCGGTCTTGCAACATCTCTGAGCGCCGCTTGCAGCCAACTCCTACCACTATAGCGGCTTATGACAATTTTCGGCGGGCCTGTCACGGTGTTGTCTCCCTACAAGCGGAACTAGGCCGGCTCGTGATGACCGTAGACTTCTATGTGCTTGACATCAATCCGACTTTCAAAGCCATCCTGGGTCAGCCTTGGATCAAGGCACTAAGGGCAGTCCCCTCCACCGCACACCAATGTCTGAAGTTTCCGTTCCAAGGCCGCATAGTTAAAGTCAAAAGTGCAGCAACTACCCATACTGTGGAGGCCATTGAGAAAATAATGATGGTAGTCTGGTCGTCTAATAACTCCATCATTTCAGTACTTGATGTAAATTATCCATGGGCTTACACCTTCTCCTCCAGCCACCAAACTGTGTCCCCATCATTGGCTGCTATCAGAAAGGGAATCCCATCAGACGCCAAGGGCTGGAATATCATGATCAAAATTGGCTATCAACCTGGAAAAGGTCTTGGAGCACACCACTAGGGGAGGACTCAGGTCATTGCCAATTCCAAGCTAATCACAAGGCGGGGCCTAGGATACACCGAATAACTCAAGCCATGGACAAGCTACTCATCAACTCCAAAAGCAGACCAAGAGCCTCTCACCTAGACATTATATGATCACTTTGTCAGGGGTCCCATACAGACAAGATACAACACTATCATGATAGAGGCATATCCACATCTACATATCAAATTCTGGAGGCCTAGCGGCCCAGCAAGAGGAAGAAGGCCGAAGAAGCAGAGGTAGAAGAAGGATCAGACATAGAAGACCTGGTCTCAACACTCAGTCTTTTGTTCTGGGATGGTGACCTCACAAAGCCCCCAGCAGTGACAGACTCAGCAGCATCAGCATCAGCAACTGCCTCCAAGTGACAGTTGCTTGGGTATGGTGAGGATTTTGAAACATTAAACCCCATCAATCTAGTAGACGAGTTTTGGCAAGGGCACCCCCGACCTTCTAGTTATTCTATATTTTCCATCCTTGTTTCTAAGTTCTCCTTCATCCCTCCTTCTCCTCCTCTTATTCTGCAATTATCCTTTGACACTCTCGAGGCGTTAGCTATTTCCTCACCCCATTTCATCCTTTCCTTTAATGGCACCGTTCTCTCCTTCTCCCGATGCCTTCAAATGTAGGGTAGCTTGTTCTCCTTCTTAGGTTAGTATGTTGTGTTTAATTCAAAAAAGAAAAAGAAAAAGAAAAACTCCACTCCTCATTCCCCTTAGCAATCGGACAGAAATCCCTGTCTTTCCTTCCCTTTCTTCGGATGGCGATCCCCGTCTTTCCCTTCCCCTTCGTCAGATGGCGATCCCCGTCCTTCCCCCTCCAGGCAGCAATCCCCGCTTCCATCTCTGTTGCAATCCCTGCTTTTGACGACGATCCCCGTCATTCCCCGCTCTCAACTCTCGGACGGCGATCTTGTCCCCGTGTTCTCTCGCTCTTGACGGTGATCCCCATCACTCACCGCCTTCAACTCTTGGACGGCGATCACCGTCCTCGCATTCCCCTGCTCTTGATGGCGATCCCCATCACCCGTGCACTCTTCCTCCCTTTGCGGCGATCCCCACCCTTCTGTCCTCTTCCTTCTGCTCGAGCGGAGATCCCCGCTCACCGACCAGCATAGTCACCATGGGAGATTTGGGTGAGGGGCCTTCTGTTCCCCAACACCGTGACTTTGTTGTAGGCACCCTGAGCTCGGGTAGCCTACCCTTGCCTCCAGATCCATCGAAGGACCCTTGAGGTCGTGCTGCATCCCTTCCATTCCCCTCCAATAAACCTCTGGACACTTCTCCAGAGTCCTCTGTAAATATCAACTCTAGGTTAGGATCAAGGGTAGAATCTAACAAGTCCCTATAACATCTCGTTCCCTTTGAGGGTCAGTTTTCCCGGCTGAGGTCACAACAAGTCGACCTGTCGCGTTCTGAAGGTGACGTAGGTGACTGTCGCGTTCTGGATGAGAACACGCCGGCCGCCCCTGTCGTGACAGAGCTCTGACAGTAGATAGTCTTTTTGTCATTTTTATGTCAGGGTGGCGGTGACACCTGTGGCGTTGCATGTATGAACGCGACACTTTGGTCCGTCACGATCAGATGTCAGCATTGCATGCATGCCATGTGGTGGCTTTGACCGTCAGGGTCGTAGACGTTCTAGATCGCGACGCAGGTGGGTGTCGCATTAGCATTGCTAACGTGACGACCAGGGCCGTCACGTTCTTAATGTATGTGTTTAAGTTGCTCTGGCCGAGAGTAGAACCCCCATTTGGCCCTTTTGCCTGTGTTCCTGCTCTTCGGCATCCTTCTGTGTGTTGAGCTCCGTGGGGAGCTTGGAGGGAGGATTTCTTGGCTTGGATTGGTAAGTGTGTTTGTGCTTTGAATGTGTGGTTTGGATTGGATGTATGCTTTGTTCTTTCTCTGTCTCATTTCTCTTCCCCCTCCTCTGTGGCATGCACCATGGTTTCTCTTCATCGGCATGTGAAGGGCATGCTCTGCTCGTAAGAGGCGGCTCGTGGAGCGTTGGAGCTTGGAGGTGGAGGGGTGCTAGCCTACGAGAAGGCCTGAATTGGGTAGATCTTCATATTGAGGTATGGAATCCAAGCCTTCCTCCTAGTTCTATCGAGCTAGGTCCAAACCCCCTTCCTTCCAAGCCTAGGAATCATGCTAGGTGGTTGCATGCTTCATGTGGTTCCTCATGGAATAATATTTGTTTTTTTCCATGCTCTAATTATGCTCCTGGGTGGTTTGTCTTGAGGGATTCTTGATGCATGTAAGGTTGTAATGAGTGTAGATCACCTTTTCTTGCCATGCATGGGGTGCATGAGGGTGGTTTGCCTTTCATTGATTTATTTTCCACGTTGGTCTTACTCCCCTTTCCCCATATTGTATCATGTGGTGTGGTTTTGGGGTAGAGGAGTTGCTCTGTTTGAGCACTCGGCTGAGGTCACGACGGGCTTCCTAGTCGCGACCTGGTCGCGACGTATCGTTGCGTCACATTCTCTCTGAATGTGTCCTAGCAGCCGTCGCTCCTAGGAGTTCGGGGTCTCGTCGGATCGCAACCACCATCTCTGTCGCGATGAGATCGCGACAGGGTACGCGTCGCATTCAGAAGACTCAGGCTTATTGTGGCACCCCTAGCCGTCGCGTTCTTATCGTGTCGGGCTCAAGGGTCGCCTTCCGGTTTCTTGTCACGATAGGTAAAGCCATTACGTTCTGGTCGCGACGTGCCGATACGTCGCCTCTCTGACCGAGAGTGACTGTCAGCAGGTTTTGATGTTTTGCTTCCACTGTGACTTAGTTTTCTTGGCACCTGTGCTGTTCCTAGTGCAGTGCTACTCTATTCTCTTCACCCGGTGCTAGGCACTTGAGGGCTTGTCCGCGAGACAAGTTGTTACCATTACCTGGGACCCCCATCCCCGCGCGCCTGTTAGAGGGAGTTCTCTAGGCGGTTGGCGTGCTCGAGTCACTGACTTGGAGCGGAGGGGAAAACGGTGGGGACAGCAGCGTAGAGTCGTTTGTAGAGCTCTCTTAGCTAGTCTGTGTCTCCGAGGTAGTTGTGGTGCTCTTTTGGTGTGGACCAGTTAGTCCTTTCTCAGTGCCTCACTCTACGTGGTTCCAGAACCATTTAGAAGGGTCAGGCGTGGGACCGTAGTCCGGCCAGACTATGGCGTTGTGTTTCTTTAGTTCTATGCCTCACTCCGACAGGAGGTTTTAGACATGGACCGTTGGTCGAGGGTAAGGCGTGTGGCGCACCTGACCGGCTGACTAGTGTAGCGTTCTACAGCTAGTGTGTTTGTCCAGGCAGTCTTTACTATTTGTGAGCACATCTTTGGGTTTCCTTTGGTGCCACGTTTTACACGGGTTTTCCGGTCCCGACTGGTGTCCTAGACCGATGACCATGTAGTTTCTTTCACGCTTCCGCACTTGACTCTGTTTAGTAGAATAGATTTTACTACTTTATTTAATTACTGCACTTAGTTCTATTCTGCTATTAGAACCAGTGGGAGATTGTTAGTCCCTACTGGGCTTCTTCGTGAAGCTCACTCCCTGTTTTGTAGGTGAGACATCACAGCAGCTCCCTCCACGACGGACTGAGGAGACGGGCCTGTAGTAGTCGGCATCTCTAGTGAGCAGTGTTCCCCAGCAGTAGTACTTCACCCTCGGGGTATGCCTCTAAGGGACGTGTTCATTCCTTTTATTTTAGCACTTGTACTTTATTTACTTTGGGACTATACTAAACTGTTACATTAGTGTTGGACTGTTTCCCTTCACTAGTTGTACATTTTAGTTCGTTGTTGTTATTTATCTCTATTACATATCTTGTTAGACAGATCCGTTAGCCCTTCCGGGTCTCCAGACCCGTGGGCGACGGTGCCGAAGTTCAGATTCTTGGTGGGAGCCGAGGGTCCGGGCGTCGGGGCCGTTACAGTACCTGTCCCCGTCTAGGAAAAGTAAGGGTAGTGGCATACCCCGTAGATATCTGGTAGATCTGGTGCAAAGGTGTGGCACTCTTCTGGCTGTCGAAGAGTTCGTCTAAGAAGCTATCATTCTAAACATAGAAGCTCAACACGAAGAAGAAAGGCTGGACGACGGACTTGGGGTATATGAAATCTTAACTGAGGAGGACCCTGTGGATGAAGAAGACAGTGAAATAGAGGACGCTGCCGAGATGTATGCCAGTGGTATGAGGAGATTCGATGAACCAACATCAGTAGTGGATGAACCCACCAAAGAGGTAAACATTGGGACAGAAGAAGAACCCAAGCTCCTAACCATAGCTTCCAATCTCCCTCCTGCAGAAGAAGAGGCACTCATAGAAATGTTGAGGGAGTACAAGGACTCTTTTCCCTGGTCGTACGATGACATGCCTGACATTGACCCCGAGCTAGTGGAACATAGGCTGAGCTTGAAGCCAGGGGCAATAGCCGTTAAACAAAAATTAAGGCATTTTCTCCCCCACATTGCTTTGAAAATGAAGGAGGATATCGATAAACTACACAAAGCTAAGTTCATCTGTGTAGTCCTCTATCCCTTTTGGGTGGCCAATATAGTCCCGTTGATGAAGAAAGACGGAAGAGTACGTATCTACATAGACTTTTGGGACATGAATAGGGCATGTCCAAAGGACAATTTCCCATTGGCTCATTTGGATGTTTTAATTGATAACACTGCCGGGTTCGAAACACATTCATTCATGGATGGTTACTCAGGATATAATCAAATCCATCTAGCCCCAGAGGACCAAGAGAAAACCTCCTTCACCACGCCCTGGGGAACTTATTGCTATGTGGTCATGCCGTTTGGACTAAAGAATGCCGACGCCACTTATCAAAGGGCAATGTTAGCAATCTTCCACGATATGATTCATATTGATGTTGAGGTTTATGTGGACGATATTGTGGTGAAGTCTCAGACCTGAAGTGAACATTCCTCTGTGCTTGCCAGGGTGTTTCGGCCCGCACAAGAGTACCAATTAAAGATGAATCCAAAGAAGTGCGTATTTGGGGTTTCCTTAGGCAAGCTGTTAGGTTTCATAGTTAGCAAGCGGGGGATTCAAATAGACCCAAAGCCAAGGCAATAAAGGAGATGCCTCCTCCTAAGAACATATCTAAACTTTGAGGACTGATTGGTCGGCTACAATTCATGAGGAGATTCATATCTCAACATTCATAAAGGTGTCGTCCTTTCTATGAACTGTTAAAAGGAGGAGCCAAATTCAAATGGAATAATAAGTGCCAAGAAGCCTTTGATGAGCTCAAGAGTTATCTTATGAATCCCCTTGTGCTGCAAGCGCCTATCCTAGGAAAACCCCTTATCCTATATATGTCGACTATTGAGGACTCCCTAGGAGCTGTCCTTACTCAACATGATGATTCTGGAAAAGAAAGGGCAGTCTACTACCTATCTAGGCTCTTCAATGCTTCCAAGCTCAAGCTCACCACAATGGAGAAAATGTGTGCAGCGCTAGTGTGGGTGGTGCAGAAATTGAAGCACTACTTCCTCGCCCATCAAGTGAGCTTGATTTCTAGAATGGACCCTATTAGGTGTCTCTTGGAGAAGCCAGTCCTCCCCGACAGATTGGCATGTTGGCAAAGCTTCTTGTCACAATTCGATATCACTTTTGTAGTCCAGAAGGCTATAAAAGGGTATGCCATTGCTGAGCACCTTGCTCACCTTCCTCTTCCTCATAGTGACATGGTCCAGGAAGAATTTCCTGATGAAAACCTGTCACTCATCTATCGCGACCGCTTCTGGTCACTCCATTTCGATGGAGCTCTCAATTCTAGGGGACGAGACATAGGTGCTGTCTTGCTCATCCAAGAAGGGATCACCATTCCGCTGGCCTATCAGCTCCAATTCCCTACCACCAACAATGTCTCTGAGTGTGAGGCTCTCCTAGCCGGTCTAAAGCTTGCCTGTCTCTTAGGCGCGTGTCACCTCAAGATCATAGGAGACTCTCAACTCGTCCTTCGGCAGGTCCTTTCTACCTACCGCACTCATGACCCCAAGCTCAAGCCTTATCAAAATCTGGTCACTCCCCTAGCCAAGCAATTCCGTAAGCTCATCTACATTCACACCCCTCGCTCTCAAAACATTTTGGTCAATACGCTGGCATCTTTGGCCTCTTCCCTCTCCTTCCCTCTCAGCCACAGTGCTGAGACTATTATTGTCCAGAGGTTAGAAGCACCCTCCACTCAAGATCCTTGGTTCAATAACCTCATGACCTCCTTAGTCTTGAAAGAGGAGAGAAGAGAAGTGAAGGAAATAATGCTTGTGGTACTAGGAGAAATGATGGAAGAAGAAAGGCCATGGTATAATGAGATCAAGCAATACTGCAAGGACAGTACCTTCCTAGAAGAAGCTGAAGCTGAGGATAGAAGAGCCATCCGTAGAGCTGTACTAAGATTTACTATCGTTGGAGAAGTGTTATATAGACACGCTCTAAATGGAATGATCCTCAGATGTTTATTGGATGAAGAATCCTAGAAGGTGGTGGAAGGAGCCCACCCCAGTGAGTGTGGAGGGCATGTGAATAGCCAAATGCTAGCTAAGAAAATCCTTAGGCAGGGCTATTACTATCATCCATCCATAACACCAATTAAAAGGGATTGAAGGCCATGAAACCTACCTTTTTCATGGCCGCCTCCCGGGCCATTGCCGCCGCTTCCAAATCCATCCCCGGGGATTCCTCTTCTGCCATTCCTATCTCCGGCACCTCCTCTGTCACCGAAGGCGTCGCCTCATGCCGCCGGGAGGCCCTCTTCATCGCCAGACTTTTCCCCTTCTCTCCGCCGCCATTGCCTCCTCCCTCCATCGCCGGTGAGAAAAGGAGAGTGAGAGGAGGGTGAGAGAAGGAGAGTGAGAGAGTGAGAGAGGGAGTGGGTGAGAGAGTAAGGGAGAATGAGCATAGAAAGGGGGATCAGAGCAAGAGGGGAAATCGCCAAATGCCCAGAGAGTTGTGAGCATGAGAGGGAAGAGAAAGGGGCCTGCTGCATTTTTGAATCCTCAGTTTAGGTCGCGACAGCTATAGATATCGTGTTCATGTCGTGACGGCCAGGTAGGCCGCGACATTGTCGTGCCCTATCGGCCAATCGCGACATGTAGGCGACGTCTGTAGTGGTCGTGATATCAACAGATCAATGGGCACAGTAAGCAAAATCCTGATTTTTTTTATTCAAATTGTTAATTACAACTCCTAATCATGTCTACAACCACTCAAGCAGTCTTTTTAGCCCTAATTACCATCTTTTACGTCTTCTATCCTTCTCAAACACTCGGTGCAGCCTCAGGTCCTCCGGGTAGGAATGGTCAGATCTTCTTTAAAGCTCGCTGGTACTCGGGATTCACGTCTTCATTCTCCGCCACTTCCGTCGAAATGATGCCTGTGGCACACCCCTCCCAATGCACGATGGCGCTTCTCACATCCTGTTCATCTTGTTCATCATTCCTCTTCCATGCTTGGATTGGGGGATAGTGTGAAAGAGTCGACATAAATGTGCGTGTGGCACCGCATTAAAGGTAGCATCAGTCAGGGTTGTAGGGGACCAGTGCTTCATCGCCGATCAGTCGAAGAGCCAAGCCAATGCACTGAGGGAAGCGGATCATTTTGTTGTGGAGAAATCTCGGGCACATCTCGAACCGCTCCACGGTCATCTTCTTGAAATAGGTCCTCCATTCCTTTAGTCCCTTGATCATTGCTGTTGCGCACTATGCCTGGGTAGTCATGTGAAGTGGAGCGCCGACAAAAGCAAGTGGGTGGTGGAGCATGTTCATGCATTTGACGGAAGGAACATCTGTCGCCTTAAAGTTGATATGCATCCCCATCCAGCACTCTAGGGCGACCACGGAGCCGAAGAAGGGACCGCGGGTAGCTGTAGAAAAGAGTCCAGCATAGAGATAACGAAGGACGGCTTGAGAGATGCTCATACCTTCCCATGCGCAGGAGATGATGCTTAGACTAGGTACGGAGAGGAGATGGTCTTGAGCAGGGAAGAGAATAACGCCACATATGCAGATGGATGCGGCCTTGGCAAAAGCAAGGTAGTTGCCGGTCTTCCTTTTACATTGAGACATGATCCACTACGAGATAGGAAGAAGATGGATGTGCATTTGACTGGTCATGGTGTGCAGGTCCTCAGACTTGGTGGTGATCACTCCAAGGATGCCCCAGGAGTCTATGTTGGCCACGGTGTGGGAGATGCGGTACTCCTCTCCTTTCTTGTCTTTTGGAAGCCCCAACATGAGCTCCAACTCCTCCAGCAGGATTATGGCCTCGAATGTAGGGAAGATGAACATGTGGGTCTGTGGATGCCACAGCTCCACAAGCACGGAAAGACTATCCCACACATGCACCGTCTTGTGGTAGTTCTTGGCTAGAGTAAGAACCGTGGTAAGCCCCCATTCGCGCAAATGGTTTGTGGACGTCACGGGGAGCGCATTAACCATGGGCTCAAGGCATGGGATTTTTGAGAAGCGCCTGTTGCTTGGGAGAATCTAGAAGAGAGTGGAAGAGAGGGTTGGCAGAAGTACAAGAAGAATAGAAGAAGAAGATAGGAGAAGAGGAGAGAGAAAATCAAAGAGCTAGAGAGAGAAAGCTTACTTGGAGATCCGGTCTCGCACTGATATGCCCTGGCACGGAGGAGAGGCGGAGAAGCTTAGCATAGGCTGCCTTTGCTGCCTTGGGACCCCCATAAGGGGTGGGGTTGGCTTGGAAGGAAGAAAGAGATCTCTTCATGGCTTGAAGAGAGAGAAAAGCAAGAGAGAAGAAGAGAGAGAAGATGAGCTGCGAAAATAGCCCCCTACACCCCTATTTATAGAGCCCTAGGGGTGCTAATCCCATCCAAACATGTCCTTAGGTGATAGAGTAGCAATAGGATAGGTTTAAGAGTCATATTAGTGTTAGGAATAGCCTTAGGATAAGGATAAGCTCGATTTTTTGGGGTTTATCGTGCAGAATGATGTCGCGACGCCCCGATCCGATGCATTAAGGTCGCGACCATCCATGGCGTCACGAGATTGTCGCGACCTCAAGGAGCATCGCGTTTCTATCATTTGTGTTTTATTGTGTCTATACATTGTGTTATTTGTTGTGTATGTATATATTTTCTTCGTTGTTGTAGTTGTTGCTTTGATTATTTATCAGAAAATCATTAAAAAAAAATCAAAAAACTAGAAAATCACAAAAAATGGAGCTTTACAGGTAAGTCGGGTAGGTATCTCTATTCCTTCTCCCTTGCATTGCTATATGATATCCTACTTATTATATCGTATCAAGGACCGGCTGGTTCTCAACGTGCTCTGGGATTTGAGTTCCCATTCAACAAAAACGGTGATGATCTAAGTGCGCGTTGCTAATCGTGGGATAGGGTGTTAGGTTGGATAAGTTTAGGGATGATGGACTCTGTCTTGCACAGTGGTTGCAGGAAGACTCTCGACCCATTCTTTTCCAATTTAGCAATACTATCCTTGATATATTTTTCTATTTTCTCCTTTCTTTTGCATTTGATTTAATGATTTCCTTTCATTTAAGCCCAGCATGCATCATGTAGGACATTGAGCTATCATGACTCATTCCTAGCTAATGGTGAGCTCTTGTTGAGTGCCCAACCATTCTTCATGTTCTGAACAAAAAAACCCTATTCCACTCTAAATCAGAAAGTCTGCCTCCGAGCGAGTTGCTCTTGCTAGTTTGTCAAGAATTTCCCTGTGTGGATTCTCTATACAATTTTCGTCGTTATTCCTTTTGATCCATTTTGGTTGCGAACTGCTCCCAGGACAGAGTCTGTGTTACCTGCCTGGCACGCATATGTCCCTCCAAAATGAAACCTACAGGCCAATCGGCTAGGGTACCTCTCAATCGAGGGGTTGATCGTCCTTTTCTTTCTTCTTCTCGTCCAGACTTGTGCTTTCCTTGAATTCTGCTCCAGCAACTAACTCGGGGCTTTCAAGATGATCCCAATTGCTTGTTGGTTAGATCATATGTCTTTTTACCTTGGCTCCCATCTTTTTAGTCCACTCCACATCATATCCGTTTCACCGTCATTTCATGACACCTCTGCTACACTTCTGCTATGCTCCCTTGCAAAGTGTAAGCCAAGGAGGGGCAATCTATAGACACCCGATCCTGGCCTACAAGTTGGACCACATTTCTTATTCTCTTAATGAGCCCCAAGTTGGTCATTCACCTTGAGCTCATTGATTAGCCTTGTTTTGAGCCCATTAAAAGCCTAATTTTTAGATTATCTCGTCCAATTATCTTTTAGAGAGTCCTCATGCTTAATTGTCCATTATTCTCCCTTATAATTGATCTATATTTTGAGAATAATCAATTTTTCTTAACGTGACGGGTTCTAACGTCGCGTTATCCTTGTCGCGCCCCCCTTGGCTATTGCAACAGCCCATGCATATCCATGCACGTGCCCTTAGGGTCGCGACCATACTGGCCGTTGCGACTATCTATCGTGTCCCTACGACTCATCACGACTACAGCTGAGTGCGCTGGTGTAACATCTCGGGTTTCCGACTTTCCGTTTGTATGGGATGACTGGCCTTGTCGCGACGGAGGTGCCCGTCGCGATAGTCATCCCTGTTGCGACCACTAGGTGTGTCGCGTTCCTGTCGTGCCCGGTCAACGGGTCGCGACAGGGTTCTACTTTTGGTCTTTTGACAGGCGTCCGCTACCTGTCAGGGTGGCAGACAGGTCAGAGTGACCTGTCAGGCTATCGCGGCACCCAGGTGGGGCGCGTTCTGGTCGCTGTGGGGGCGGCCGTCGTGTTACAGGTTGTAACGTGGCGCCCCGCCTCGTCGCGTTTGGGGAGCCGCATGCTAAAAGCTTTGGCTAGCTCTCTCTTCCCCATTTTTGGCATTTCCTCCCCTTTCCTTCTTCTCTCCGAGGAGGAGAGGCTTCCCCTCTCATCTTCTCCGGCGGTTCGGCTCGTGGTGGCGCTGGCGGCTCGTGCGGAGCGTGGAACGGCGTCGTGGGAGCGAGGAGGAGGCAGCCGTGCGTGGAGAAGGCCTCCTTTGGAGGTTTCAGTTTTCAAAAGAGGTAGGGATTCTTGTGCCCTTTCCAATCCGAGTGATTGGAAGTTCCTTTGTTTTGAATGCATGTTTTAAATGCTTTCCCCATGGTTGTGTGTTTGTAGCGTGTGGGGGACCCTGGGATGGAGCATCCCGGCGGTCTGTCTTCCAGTTGATGTCACGACCGCCGATCACGTCGCGACATCAGAGAAGGCGTCGCCCCAGTCAGATGTGACCTTATCGCGGCACGGGTGGCCTTCGCGATAAGGGTCGTGTCGCAACCTGGTTGGCCGTCGTGACAAGCTTGGTGTCGTGGCAGGTTGACCCATGGAGACAAGCGATTGTCGCGACACGTGGGCCTGTCGCGACTCGGTCGTTGTCGCAGTTGCTCTACCTATCGCGATGCTATCGTGACGGTCTAGGAGGGCGCAACAATATATGAGTCGCCTTGTATTTTCCGTGGCCGCGGTTGGTGTGTTGGCTTGTACCCCAGGGCAGGGTTGCCCTCTGGACCTTCTGGTGAGGAACGCGGTAGGTTGGCTCGCTGTGTTCAGTGATCGAAGGTGACACCCTCGTGGCCGTGTTCTAGAGGCTGCGCTAGGAGGCTTGCGCCAGTCTAATAATCAATTGTCTGTCTGTCAATTGATTATTAGAAGAATGGTGGTTTCTGTTCTGCTGTTAGTGTTCCAATTTCTCAGGTCGTGCCTTATGTGCTGGTGTTGGCCGACGGCCCTTCTGGAGGTCATTCCCGGAAGGGGTGTCGTGCGCGCTTGTGCCTGTTGGGCTTGTTACAAGCCAGCTGTGCCGTTTGTGTTAGTGGTTGACACGCCAGTTCTCTGTTCGTCTGGTGCTAGGCACTTAAGGGCTTGTCCGCGAGACAGGTTGTTACTGTTACCTGGGACCCCCATCCCTGCGCACCTATGTCAGAGGGAGCTTCTCCGGGCGGCGGGAGTGCTCGAGTTATGGACTCAGAGCGGTAGGGGAAAACAGTGGGGATAGTGGCTTCTATCGTTTGTAGATCTCTCTTAGCTGGGTCTGGGATGCCGAGGTTGTTGTGGTGCTCGTTCGGTGCAGACCAACTAGTCCGTCTCACTGCCTCGCACTGTGTTAGTTCCAGAGCTACATAGGAAAGTCAGGCGTGGGGCCGCAGTTCGGCCGGACTGCAGTGTTGTGGTTGTGTTCTTGGTTGTGACTCGCTAGGCTCACTCTACCGGGGAGGTTGTAGGCGGGAGTCGGCGGTCGGTGTGCTTGAGGTGTGGACAGTGTGTCCTCCTCTTAGCTGCATGTAGTGGTGGCTTGGTTGCTCTTGTTGTGACGGTGTTTCACGCTGTTTTTGAGATTGTGTTCTCGTTGCCCTGGTTTACACGGTGGATGTAGCCTAGCCGTGTCTCGCTGCCTTGGGTTTTGTCAGTTGGCCTCGTGGGCCGTGTTTAGTGGTTTCCGTTCTGCGGGTTCTCTCGGGGTGTCTTTTGTAGACACCCAATTGTTGTTTCAGTAACCCGTTCCTTGGTGCCGTCCGTGGTGGCACCGGAGTGTGTAGTTCCCTGACCTCGTGGAGTGTCCGAGGTGCAGGGTGATTCTGCTTGTGGGCCCTCGACCTTGTGGAGGTCTGAGGTGGCCATGCCTGGTGGTGAGACGTCGTTCTCACTTGGTTGCTTGGTGTCTCTCGGGATGACATCTGGTTGTTCCTTCCTGACCTTGTGGAGGTCCAGGATGTTGGTGCTATACCGTGAGATTCTGGTCTCACATGGTTGCTCCGGTGTTCCGTGAACTCCGTTGTCTAGGCGGGTGTGTGCCGAGGGTTTGCTTCCGCGTTGTGTTGCTCTGGCCCGACCCCGGTTGCGGGTCGTGGCGTTGCTTTAGTTGCTTCCGCATGTGTTGACTCCGCTGGTTCTGCGGGAGTCATGTTTGGCCTAACCCGGGTTGTGGTTGATGCGTTTCTCTGTTTCCGCTGCTTTGTAGTACTCTGTGGTAGGCATTTCTCGCTTTACTGCTTTGTAGAGTAGTTTCGCTTCTGCTTTGTTGGAGTTCCTGCTACTCTGGCTGGTAAGGGACTGGTAATCCCTACTGAGCCTTGTTCGTGAGGCTCACCCCCTACTCTCTCCAGGTAGGGACTCGCTGTCACAGAAGTTCATTGCCGGACGGTCGTGGTGGCGGTTTGTTGCGCCTTGCATTGCCAGCAGTGTGAGTTGTGAGCGTGAGCGCTTGTAGCGTGAGTTGAGAGTGGCCTTTTTGCAAGTCCTCGGTGTATGCCCCTTAAGGACTGCACCTTTCTTTCTATACCTGTACTTTTTTTGGGACATGTTGTACATAATTCTTTATTAATGTACTGTCTTTCTTGTTATAGTTATTTGAATTCATTGCTTATCTCACTGGACTAAATTCTAACCCTTTCGGGTCTTTGGATCACTGCACGACCTTCGGGGGTCCCTGGCGGGGGTCCGGGAGGTCGGGTCGTTACAGTGGTATCAGAGCTCAGGGGTCTAACGAGATTTGTAATGGGTTAATAACTATGGCGGTTCAAAGAAAGGCACTAGTACGCTGCTGGCCCGTCCATGTATAGTTGCTTTTAGGTGAGCATTTGGTCTTTGTTGCAGGTGGTTAGCTTTCCAGCAGGGTCTGAGTGTGAGCTGCAGGAGAGTGTTGCTGCTGTTGCTGGGTGCGCATGCTTCGAGCATGGATGCTGGTTCGCTCGTGCTGCGGTTGGGTTCGTTCTCAGCCTGTGCGTCTGTGTGGGTGTGTCGTGAAGGCTGAGAGAGCCTACGTGTGGTGTGCCTTCACCGGTGCAGGGTTGTGGTTTGCGGAACCAGTAGAAGGTGTCCTAGCCTTGTTGGCTGCCCCCTTCTTGTTGGGGTGTGTCCTTGTTGGATGTCCCCTTGTTGTTGGGGTGTGTGTTGTTGGTTGTGTGTTTGGCCTTGCATGCCTGTGCGCCATTGGGCGCTGTGCTCTGCTCAGTTGGCATCTTTGCTCGGGCTAAGTAGATGCTGGTGTGCCATGTTGCACCACTGGTTGAGCGCTACGACACCTGGTTGTGGCTGTTGTCGGCCTTGCGCTGACTGGTTGTGAACTCTAGTGAGGTGCTCCCGGAGTTCTTCTCTGTTGGTTCTGGTGGAGGTGAGGTTTTCCCCAGAGCGGTGTTGTGCTCGTTTCTGGTTGTTGCGGGTTGCCCTCTAGGTTGAGGTGCATCGCTTGGCTGCTGTGTTCTGGTGGTGTTTCCTAGAACTGTTTGTTGTTGTCCTAGTGAGAGTTTGTCTCACTCTGGGACTGCTTCTGTGCTCGTTGAAGTCTTCCACTGTGTTGCCTCCTTGGTTTGAGGCCTCTGTTGTCTGGTTGGTTGCCATTGCGTTGCCCTCGAGGTTGAGGTGCATCGCTTGGTTGCCCTGTGTTCAGGTGTGGTTTTCCAGAACTGTTGGTTGCTGTCTTGGTGAGGGTTGCTCTCAGGACTGTTCTGGCTTGTTTCTGCCAGTTGTTGTGCTACCTCAGAGTTGAGGTATGCTGCTGTTGTGTTGGCTGTTGCGTTCTGGTCGGTTTTCCCAGAACGACGCCTTGGTGGTTCTGGTGGATGCTTCTCCCAGAACCAGTTGTGTTGCTTCCGCTGTCTGTTGTGTTCTCTCTGTTGGTCGTTTGTTTCGGCTGCGTTCTGGTGATGTTTTCCCAGAACGGCCCTTGGTGCTTCGGGTGGAGGTCCTCCCCAAGCTGCCTTTTGTTGTTTTGTTTATCGCTGCTCTCTCTCTATGGAGATGAGCTGTCGCCGTAGCCGGTGGGACTATTCGTGTTACAGTCTGCCTGGGTGTTGTCAGTCAAGGTGTGGTGTCTTTGACCGTATGTCTGGTCGTGGTGCTGGCCAGGTTGTCTTCTTGTTCTTTTTTTGGGTTTCCGGGCTGCGCTGGTGGGACTTCGTGTGTCCCCAAGATCGGGAGGTTGGCTTCGTTTCTCGCACCTTGCGGGCTCTGCCAGATGGTGGTCTGGTGAATGCCATGGGTGTGTGGCTGGTTGTGCTTCTGTGGAAGTGCCATTCTTGTTTAGTGGTTTTTCCCTTGCGTGTGGAAGAGACTCATTGTGAGGGTCTCCTTCCCCTGCTTTCCGTTGATTGTTTGGGGTGGTGGTGCTGACAGGGCAGTTGGTGTCTTGTCGCGCACCGTGGTTACCTTTGTGGTGAAGGTCCCTCCCCTTGTGCTGTCTTGATGTTGAGCTGGTTGCTCCCCTCGTGCGCGTGGTTTTCCTTGTGGTGCGATAGGTTGTGGTGACCTATTGTCCTGTCTTTTGCTGTGTTGGTTTCTTGTTGCCTGATGAAATGATGTGGGGCAGCGTGCCTTGTGTTTCATGTCAGGCAGCACCGATTTTCTGTTGTTTGGCTTGTTTGTGCAAGCATCGTCCAGGTGTGTGTTTTGCTAGTGCTTCAGCTGTGCTTGGAGGCACTTGTCGCCGTTTGGGTGTGTGGCCCTCTCCGCCTGCATGGTGGGAGCGGTGCCTCGTGTTGTGTGCTTCTAAGAGCCAATATGGTAGTTGCGCTCTTGAAGCTGCTGGTTCTCCGCGTGTTTTGCATATGTGGGTCTCTGGTGGAGAGTCCCTTTCGGTTGGCCTTGAGTCGTTTCAGGCCACTGGTGCGGTTGTGTATTGCACCTGGAGCGTGTTTCTTTTTCGATGTAAAAGTGTCCTTGTGCCTTGAGGGTTCGTGTCCAGTGTGGCCTGTTCTACCCTTTTTGGCTTGCAGTTTCTTATGGGTGGCTGTGGCAGGTCTCTTATGGAGAGTCCTTCTTGTTACCCGTGTTGTTTCGGCCGTTGGTGCAACTATGTTGCATCTTGCCAAGTTTTGGTGCTTGTGGTAGCACCCTGTGCTCGTGCTCGAGTGGTTTGTTTTTATGCCGTCCGAAGCTTGGTGCATTGTGTTGCACTTTGGCTGGCTCCTGGTGCTTGTGTAAGCACCGTGTGTTGTGTTGTTATTCCTGATCATGAGCTTTATGCGCTGTTTCGCAAGTTGCTCGGTGTTCTAGGCGTTGAGCTTTCCGCCTCTAGGACACTTTGTGCTAGCCGTGCCTTGTGGCTGTACCGTTACCACTGTGGGGTGGCTGCTTTGTCTTGTCTAGGTAGCCCTATCGGTGGTATGCCAGGTGTTGGTCCCAGCCTGTGTTCGAGTTTTGCCTTTCCATTTGGGAGCGAGGGTGCTCGGTTGGGGTACCCAGTTTTGGTTTGGATCCCCCTGAGGTCGACGTGCTGTCCTCGACCTCTGCTGTTGTTTCAATTTTCGTGCAATTTGTCGACGTCTCGAGCTGCTTGGCTTTGCCAACCTCTGACGTCTTCTTTGTTTTGCCTCTGTGCGTGTGCCTGTGGAGTGAGTGTTTTAGCTTTCTGTAGCTCTACGGTCGTTGTGTGTCCTTGTCAGACCATAAGGATGATCTAGGTGAGATCTAGTGGTGCCTGTGGACACTGCCTTGCTTGCCGTGGTTGTCTCCACGTGCATGCTATCGCATGGTTTTGGGTCGCCATTAAGAAGCTCTCAATTGGCCGTGCCGTAGGCGCTAGATGTTGCTAGTTGTGTGGAGCCATTCAGCGGAGTCTTGTGGATGACCTCTTGGCATTTTCCCTCAGTTGTCGTTAGTAGCTTAGGCCTCTATCTTGTCGTTGGCGAAAGAGTGAGTTACTGACCGATTGGTCTCAATGGCGTGGTCTGTTGAGGGCGCAGTCGCGTGTTTTTCGACTGGCGGTTTCTGTGTTTCTAGTCGGCTTGGTACGCGTCGCGCCTGTGGAGTTGTCGACATCCGTTTGTGTGCTCCGCGCCAGTTGGTGTGCGCTTGGTGAGCTGTCGGATGTCTGGTTAGGCACTCCCTTGTGGCAGGGTCATGGTGGTGACCACCGGGAAGTCACGGTGCGACTTAGTGGTCCTTTGCACTTGTTGTTTCTTCGACCAAGTTTCGCCCTTAATTTCGAGATGAAATTATTTTTTTGTTGGATTTATTGTAACATCTCGGGTTTCTGGCTTTCCGTTTGTGTGGGATGACTGGCCATGTTGCGACAGAGGTGCTCGTCGTGACAGTCATCCCTATTGCAACGACTAGGTGTGTCATGTTCCTGTCGCGCCTGGTCAACAGGTCACGACAGGGTTCCGCTTTTGGTCTTCTGACAGGCGTCTGCCGCCTGTCAGGGTGGTAGGCGGGTCAGAGTGACCTATCAGGCTGTCGCGGTGCCCAGGTGGGGCACGTTTTGGTCGCGGTGGGGGCGGGATGGCGTTACAGGTTGTAACGCGATGCCCCACCCCGTCGCGTTTGGGGAGCCACAAGCTAAAAGACTTGGCCAGCTCTCCCTTCCCCTCTTTTGGCATTTCCTCCCCTTTCCTTCTTCCCTTTGAGGAGGAGAGGCTTCCCCTCTCATCTTCTCCGGCGGTTCGGCTCGTGCAGAGCGTGGAGCGGCGTCGTGGGAGCGAGGAGGAGGCGGCCGTGCGTGGAGAAGGCCTCCTTTGGAGGTTTCGATCTTCAAAAGAGGTAGGGATTCTTGTGCCCTTTCCAATCCGAGTGATTGGAAGTTCCTTTGTTTTGAATGCATGTTTTAAATGCTTTCCCCATGATCCCCTCCCCGTGGTTGTGTGTTAGTAGCGTGTGGGGGACCCCAGGATGGAGCATCCCGGTGGTCCGTCATCCAGCTGATGTCGCGACCGCCAAGCACGTCGCAACATCAGAGAAGGCGTCGCCCCAGTCGGACGTGACCTTATCGCGGCGCGGGTGGCCGTCGTGATAAGGGTCGCGTCGCGACTTCGTTGGACGTTGAGACAAGCTTGGTGTCACGACAGGCTGCCCCATCGCGATAAGCGGTTGTCGTGATGCATGGGCCCGTCGCGACTCGGTCGTTGTCACAGTTGCTCTGCCCATTGCGATGCTATCGCGACGGCCTAGGAGGGCACGACAATATTTGAGTCGCCTTGTGTTTTCCGTGGCCGCGGTTGGTGTGTCGGCTTGTGCCTCAGGGCAGGGTTGCCCTCCGAACCTTCTGGTGAGGAACGCGGCAGATTGGCTCGTTGCGTTTAGTGACCGAAGGTGACACCTTCGTGGCCGTGTCCTAGCAGCTGCACTAGGAGGCTTGCACCTGTCTAATAATCGATTGTATGTCTGTCAATCGATTATTAGAAGAACGGTGGTTTCTGTTCTGCTATTAGTGTTCCAGTTTCTCAGGCCGTGCCTTGTGTGCCGGTGTTGGCCGACAGCCCTTCTGGAGGTTGTTCCCGGAAGGGGTGACGTGCGCGCCTGTGTTTGCTGGGCTTGTTAAAAGCCAGCTGTGTCGTTTGTGTTGGTGGTTGCCACGCCAGTTCTCTGTTCTCCCGGTGCTAGGCACTTGAGGGCTTGTCCACGAGACAGGTTGTTACCATTACCTGGGACTCCCATCCCCACGCGCCTGTGTCAGAGGGAGCTTCTCTGGGCGACGGGCGTGCTCGAGTTACAGACTCGGAGCGGTAGGGGAAAACGGTGGGGACAACGGCTTTTATCATTTGTAGAGCTCTCTTAGCTGGTGGTGAGATGTCGTTCTCACTTGGTTGCTTGGTGTCTCTCGGGATGACACCTGGTTGTTCCTTTCTGACCTTTTGGAGGTTCGGGATGTTGGTGCTGTGTCGTGAGACTCTGGTCTCACGTGGTTGCTCCGGTGTTCCGTGAACTCCGTTGTCTCGGCGGGTGTGTGCCGAGGGTTTGCTTCCACGTTGTGTTGCTCTGGCCCGACCCTGGTTGCGGGTCGTGGCATTGCTTTAGTTGCTTCCGCATGTGTTGACTCCACTGGTTCTACGGGAGTCGTGTTTGGCCTGAGCTGGGTTGTGGTCGAGGCGTTTCTCTATTTCCGCTGCTTTGTAGTACTCTGTGGTAGACGTTTCTCGCTTTACTACTTTGTAGAGTAGTTTTGCTTCTACTTTGTTGGAGTTCCTACTACTCTGGCTGGTAAGGGACTGGTAATCCCAACTGAGCCTTGCTCGCGAGGCTCACCCCCCCTACTCTCTCCAACTAGGGACTCGCTGTCACAGGAGTTCATTACCGGATGGTCGTGGTGGCGATTTGTTGCACCTTGCGTTGCCAGCAGTGTGAGTTGTGAGCGTGAGCGCTTGTAGTGTGAGTTGAGAGTGGCCTTTTTGCAATTCCTCAGGGTATGCCCCTTAAGGACTGCACCTTTCTTTCTGTGCCTGTACTTTTATTTGGGACATGTTGTACTTAATTCTTTATTAATGTACAGTCTTTCTTATTATAGTTATTTGAATTCATTTCTTATCTCACTGGACTAAATTCTAACCCTTCCGGGTCTTCGGATCGGTGGGTGGGGGCACGACCTTCGGGGGTCCCTGGCGGGGGTCCGGGAGGTCGGGTCGTTACAGCTGCCGTCCGCAACCACCTCCTCATTATCCTCTACTAGCCTTATCTCTATCCTAGGCAACTTCCCAACCCTTCCATGTGCGGTTTGAGGTTCCAGGACCCTTGGGGACCACCCTAGGACTCTCCCACCTGGATTTACATGATTTTATCCTTTCATTTTGGGTCATTATCACCTAGTGATTGGATAATCTCTCTCCGCTTCTATATAAGTGAGGCTTCTCCTTCAGAGAGAGGAGAGCCCCGTTTCTGCCACGATGTGCTGCCAAAATTTCACCAGACCCAACACTTAACCCGTGGCTCACCCATTTTCCCATATTTCCTCCTATCTTCTTCATCAAGCCATGCAACATTCTTCA
Organism: Colocasia esculenta; assembly: GCA_014218235.1. Lineage (NCBI taxonomy): Eukaryota > Viridiplantae > Streptophyta > Magnoliopsida > Alismatales > Araceae > Colocasia > Colocasia esculenta. The sequence goes on from CM024766.1 coordinate 79,475,787, forward strand.
TCCATGGAGCTTGGAGGAGGAGAGGGCGACTTCTGAGGCTTCTCTAGCACCCAAGGACACCACATAGCAGCCAGGGAGTCGTCCCTATTGAGGCTTCTTCTTCCCTTCTTCACCCTCATTTCATTCTTCATGCATGTTATTTGTTTTCTTAGATAGGAACGCATTTCATCTTTCCTTCCCACGTTTTACACTGCCCTAGGGGTTTAAAAGCCACCCCCAGGTTCATTCCCTCCATGCTCTCCCCTTTCACATCATTTTTGGATAGATGCTACGCTTAAATATGGTCTAACAGGGTTTATTCTCTTGTTTTCTTTGTTTTGGCAGGTACCCAAGCATCATTTGACGATGAGTTCTTGTCCTCTAGCCGGTCGGAGGGCAGGAAGAAGGTCTACCAACATTTCTCCCGCACTGCAGAGAATGCGGCAGACACGGGCGTCGCGACAACAAGAATGCGCCCTGGTGGGGCATCGCGACATCAGTATTATCGCGACGGGGAGACCCGTCGCGATCTCAATAAGTGCCCTGTTCTCTTTCATTTTCCTAGCAACGTTAGCCTACTTAATTCTTATTCATGGCAACTTGCTAGGTGGTAATCACATCCTTGTTTCCATGCTATTTAAGTTGATTTTAAATCATGTTGTGTGTTTTGAGGGGTGCGCAACCCCGTGATTACAGTTACGTGCTCACTTCTTGTTTCTTAGATGAGGTTCCGATAATAATTCATGGGAATTAGTTGCCAGTTAGATTGTATGCTCTGTCACTGTAGGATTATGATGTGATATTAGGGATGGATTGGTTGGAAGCTTATGGGGCATTGGTAGTTTGTAGGAAGAAGAGGGTCAGGTTTTGCAGGCCCGATGGAGCAGTGTTTCAATTTCAAGGTATGCCTTTATACACTCCTAAGCTTATTATTTCTGCACTTAGGACTAAAAGGTTGATTAATGCGGGGTGTGTAGCGTACCTTGCCTCAGTTAGTTTAGTTGAATCTTGTAAGGTCTCGGGTCTTAGCGGATCCTTATTGGGTCTTGTAGAGGTTCTGGTGTGGTTGACGACAAGGGACATTGTCGTTGACTTGTGGTTGGCGGCCAGGGGGCTAGCCGTTAACTTGGTATTGGCGTCCAGAGATGTGGACGTTTGTCGTTGAACTTGACGGCAAGCGGTCCGGACGTCAATCCATTGGCGGTTCAAATAGGCGGCGAGGCATGTGAACGTCTATTTGTCGCGCCTGTAGAAATAGGGCAGCCCGAGAGTAGAAACCTCTTCTTCTCCTTTCCTTCCTTTCCCTCCACTTCTACCTTTGTCTGTTTCCACCACTTCTGGTTGTTGATGGGAGTTCGTGGGAAGGCCCTGGTACGTGTGGCGGTGATAGATCGAGTGGGAAATGCGAAGATTTGGTGTATTTCGCACGGAGACTTCGAGGGGTTCCGACGCGATTGGTGATTGTTTAGGAGTTTTTGGGGCGTTCTGAGGTAGGGACTTAACCCCTTTAACCTTCTTTAACAGATTAGCATGCTTATTTGTGTGGATTAGTATGTTAATCACATTTTAGGGTTGGGTTATGCCATGCTGGGATTTTAAGTGTTTGGGTGATCCAAGTGTTGGATCGTATTTTCCGAAGTTCTGGTAGTGTTAGAAGCTGTGAGGAAGTGTTTCCCTCCATCAGCAGGTGTTCTGATTGGGTGGTTTTACCCAATTGGACTGACCCGGCGCTGTTCTGGGTCTAAGGGACTGAAGATATTAACGTCCACATATGTTGACGCTGAGATCTTCAAAGTTGATATAAACGACATGGTCGATTGCCGTTGATTAAGTGTTAACGGCATTGTGAGTGCCGTCTACATCATGATTGGCGACATTCGATGTTGCCGTTAATATCTTGTGTCCCAGCAGGCTATGGTCCTATTTTGTGTTTCATGGTGTTGACGTGTGATGTCTACCCTGTTAACACATTTTTCTAGGCTTAGAGTATGACTCTGCATGTGCATATGCGTAATTAATTGTTTCATGACGTTACATGAGATGTCCGTCTATTGTACGGTGTTTCAGACGTTGAGAGTGTTACCGTCTGTACTCGCGTTGAGTTACTGTGCTTCTGTTTCTGTTTGTCACCTGGACATAGAGCGACGCTCTGTCTAGATGACCGGCGTGTGGGGGTCCTCCGTCGGTGAGCCAGGACATTGAGAGCGTCTCTGTCCTGTGCGTACTCCTTGTGGTGGTTTTGAGCTGGTCTCCGTGGAGCCCCTTCTCTACCGCTAGGGTCAGGCGTAGGGGGAAAACCGGTCGTGGACCAAACGCGAGAGAGAGCGTCTGTAGTGTGCACACGTGGCTGGGGTTGAGAGACTCTGTGGTGACGGGACGTCGAGCCACAAACCCTAGCTGAGTCCTACTTAATGTGTGTGAGTGTGTGTTACTGAGCCACGAGGTTTACAGTTTTGTGTTGTGATGCGATGTGTATTTACTTTCTATTTTTACTTTTCGCACTTAGTACTGTTGCCGGTGGGGGTTGCTTTTCCCTACTAGGTCTCTTTTATTGAGACTCACTCCCCTCCCTTTTAGGTGGGTCGTCGTCGACTCCCGTTCCAGGCGAGTCTAGCCACTCCGGTGTTGGTGCGCCCTAGCTGCAGTGAGTAGTACTTTTTGTTGTACTTCTGTACTCTGTACTTAGCTTGGACTCTGAGTTGTACATGTTATGTTTCATGTATAGTGAAATTTTACAGCTTTACATGGTGTGTATCTTCTTATATATAGTCTCCTCGGACGTTCACTTTTTACCCTTCCGAGCTTGTCTCGTGGGTTAGCGGGTCAGAATTCGGGTTACTGGTTGGTTACTGGTAATGCGGATTTTGGGTCGCTACAGTTTGGTATCAGAGCCTGGTCTGATGAGATATATATAAGGAAATACCCATCCTGTTAACTCAAAGTACAAAGAGTACAGTTGCAGCTATTTAGCCCAGAGTTAGTGTATTCATGTGTGTGTATTTTTGCTCTGTGTATAGTACTATGGCACCTAGGCGACGTCCTAGAGAGGGAGTGGCTGAGCAGGCGACTCGTCAGGAGGCTGGAGACGCCCCGCCACCTTAGCAGACACAGCCTTTGCCACAGGACGCACACAGTGGTATTGTTCCGCCACCGCCGCCACCTCCTCCTCAGGCAGCTCAGGGATTAGACTTGACCCAGTTTCTTGAGGGGATGGCTCAGTTTGTAGCTCAGCACCGTGATGCGCCGGTACCCCAGGGTGGTACTGGGAAGGTGTTGAGGGAGTTCTTACAGTTTCAGCCTCCCCAATTTTTGGGCCAGCCTGATCCAAACATTGCGCGGGCGTGGTTGGATGCTGTGGAGCGGACTTTCCGTTCCATGGAGTGTGTTCCCGAGGAGCGAGTGTTGTTAGCTAGTTACCAGTTGTAGGCACAGGCGTCAACTTGGTGGTCCTCTGAGTGGGAGACTACTTTTCAGTCTCGCCCACTTAGACAGATTCCGTGGCAGGAGTTTGTCGTTTCTTTTGAGAGAGCCTTCTGTCCTACTTACGTCCGGACGGAGAGGTTATACCAGTTTCTGGACTTGCAGCAGAGGGACTCTACTGTAGTGCAGTACAGGGCCAAATTTGTAGAGCTAGGGCGTTATGCTCCGCAGATTATGGCAGATGAGAGTCTGAGGACTCAGCAGTTTGTGAGGGGCCTGAGGCCAGAGCCTCACAGCAGTTTGTTGGGAGTGTTCAGCAGCGGGTAGGGCAACCTTCGCAGCAGGTACAGCGTTCTTTTGCTGGTCAGTGTTACCGGTGTGACCAGATAGGTCACATGGCGTGAGATTGTCCTTTGTTACCTCGTGTGCCGCAGCAGCAGACCCAGTCACAGCCCCGAGTGCAGCAGCAGTAGGCACCCGTGCAGCAGCGTCAGCATGCCGGAGGTTCTGGTGGGTCGAGAGGTAGAGGTCGTGTTACTCACTTGACCCGTGCAAACGCGGAGGCAGCTCAGCTAGTGGAAGGTACTGTTACAGTTTTTGGTTATACAGCTAGAGTTTTGTTTGATTCCGGTGCCTCTCACTCTTTTGTGTCTGAGGAGTTTTTAGACTCCCTTGGAGAGTTGAGTTCGGGAGAGTCTGTTGAGCTAGCAGTAGAGTTGCCGACAGGGGACTTTGTCCTTACGTCCTACTGTCTCGAGGAGGTACCTGTGCAGTTGCAGGATCAGTGGTTGTCAGCTCGCTTGTTTGCTTTGCAGTTACAAGATTATGATGTGATTTTGGGTATGGACTGGTTAGAACGGTATGGTGCAGTGATGGATTTCCAGAAGAAGAGGGTGCACTTGCGGATACTTGGGGAAGTGGCGTTCTACTTCCAGGGTATCGTACCTCTTACTTCTCCCTTTTTAGTTTCTGCTTTGAGGGCAGGGAGGTTGCTTGCCTCTGGTTCTTAGGGTTTTCTAGTTTCTGCTATTACCCTTGACGAGGTTACCTCGGGAGTGGGGGACATTCCCGTAGTGTGTGAGTTTCTGGATGTTTTTTCGGAAGAGTTACCTGGTCTACCGCCAGAGAGAGAGATTGAGTTTACTGTTGAGTTGGTTCCTAGCATTGTACCATTTGCACAGGCGCCGTACCGTATGGCACCAGCAGAGTTGAGGGAGCTGAAGAGACAGCTTGAGGAGTTGTTGGAGAAGGGCTATATTCGTCCTAGCTTTTCTCCATGGGGGTCACCTGTTTTGTTTGTCCGAAAGAAGGATGGTAGCCTGAGATTGTGTATTGATTATAGGAAGCTGAACCAAGTGACCATCAAGAATAGGTATCCATTGCCTAGGATTGATGATCTCTTTGATCAGCTTCAGTCTGCTCATGTCTTTTCGAAGATCGACCTGAGATCGGGCTACTATCAGTTGCGGATTAGAGATTCTGACATTGAGAGGACTGCTTTTCGGACCAGATATGGACATTTTGAGTTTTTGGTGATGCCGTTTGGGCTCACCAATGCACCAGTGGCCTTCATGGATCTGATGCACCGGGTGTTCCACCAGTTCTTGGACCGGTTTGTCGTAGTGTTTGTTGACGACATTCTGGTGTACTCCGCTTCGGAGGAGGAGCACGCCAAGCACCTAAGGATCGTGTTGCAGACTTTGCGAGAGCACCAGTTGTATGCCAAACTTAGTAAGTGTGAGTTTTGGCTACAACAGGTTCACTTTTTAGGGCACGTGATCTCAGGTGAGGGAGTTTCTGTGGATCCAGCGAAGGTCGAGGCAGTTTTGCAGTGGGAGAGTCCCAGATCTGTGTCTGAGATTCGTAGCTTTTTGGGATTGGCAGGTTACTACAGCAGGTTTGTTCGGGATTTTTCTCAGGTTGCTGCACCCTTGACTCGGCTGACGAGAAAGGGGGTTCCGTTTGTGTGGTCGGAGCAGTGTGAGCAGAGCTTCATAGAGTTGAAGCGACTGCTTACGTCAGCGCCAGTCCTTGCGTTACCTTCAGGTGAGGAGGGTTTTGAGGTTTGCACAGACACTTCAGGTGTTGGTCTGGGTGCGGTTTTGATGCAGCAAGGCCGGGTGGTGGCTTATGCGTCTCGCCAGTTTAAGCCCCACGAGGAGAGTTACCCGACCCATGACCTAGAGCTTGCAGCTGTGGTATTTGCTTTGAGGATTTGGCGTCTTTACCTGTACGGAGTGAGTTTTGTAGTCTGTACCGACCACCAGAGTTTGAGGTATGTGTTTTCTCAGGGGGGTCTGAATATGAGGCAGCGTCAATGGATGGAATATCTGAAAGACTATGATTTTAGCATTGAGTATAAGCCTGGAAAAGCGAATGTAGTTGCAGATGCTTTGAGTAGGAAAGCACAGATGAGTCATCTGATGCTTAGGGAGTGGCAGTTGTGGCAGTCTGCAGCAGAAGGGGGTCTTTCAGAGTTTCGTCCAGTCGTCGACTGTGTGTGTTGGGCAGTTTGTTGGCGGCTCCCGCCGTTGTGAGACAGGTTGTTGAGGCTCAGCAGGCAGATCCCGAGTTGCACAGTGTGTTACTTCTCCCAGAGGTTGAGCTTCGCGAGGACGGAACTGTTAGGTTCCAAGATAGACTCTATATTCCTGTTGAGGAGTCTGTCAGGAGAGTTGTGTTGCAGGAGGCACATGGTTCCAGGTACTCGATTCATCCAGGGTCGACCAAGATGTATTATAGATTGAGACGTCAGTTTTGGTGGCTTGGGATGAAGAGAGACATAGCGGCTTTTGTTGCTAGGTGTTTGGTCTGTCAGCAGGTGAAGGCCGAACATTAGCGTCCAGGAGGACTTGTGCAGCCGTTAGAGATTCCGATGTGGAAGTGGGACCATGTGACGACTGACTTTGTTTGCGGTTTGCCGAGGACAGCTGGAGGTTTTGACAGCATTTGGGTTCTTGTGGACAGATTGACGAAGACTGCTAGATTCTTGCCTGTCAGGACTAGTTGGGGTGTGAGTAGGTTGGCCGCGTTGTACGTAGAGCGGATTGTTCCTTTGCATGGAGTGCCAATCTCTATTGTGTCTGATAGGGATCCTCGCTTCACTTCTGGGTTCTGGCGCAGTTTCCAGAGAGCTTTGGGGACAGAGTTGGCTTTTAGTTCTGCCTACCACCCTCAATCAGATGGCCAGTCAGAGTGGACTATCCAGACCTTGGAGGACATGCTTAGAGCTTGTTGTCTGGAGTGGCAGGGATCGTGGACAGCTCTCTTGCCGTTGGTCGAGTACGCATATAATAATAGCTATCACTCCAGTATCGGTATGGCACCATATGAGGCTTTGTACGGACGACCGTGTCGCACTCCTCTAGACTGGTTTGAGGTTGGCGAACGGATTGTCACGGGGCCAGAGTTAGTTCAGCAGGCAGTTGAGGTAGTTCAGCTTGTGAGGCAGAGGCTTCAGTCAGCTCAGAGTCGGCAGAAGAGTTATGCAGATCAGCGCAGACGACCGCTCGAGTTTCAGGTAGGGGACCAGGTGTTTGTCCGTGTGTCTCCTATGAAGGGAGTGGTGAGGTTCGGTAAGTGTGGAAAGTTGAGTCCTCGCTTTATTGGGCCTTTCACCATTACTGAGCGTGTCGGAGGTTTGGCGTACAGACTTGAGCTTCCGTCAGAGTTGGCAGCAGTCCACGATGTGTTCCACGTGTCAATGCTTCGGAGGTACCTTTCTGACGAGTCTCACGTCCTCCCGAGCACAAAGTGGTCTGAGGTGACTCCAGTGTTGACTGTGCCAGAATTTCTGTTGCATATTGAGGATCGCCGAGTTCAGAGGTTGAGGAACAAGGCAATCCCTTAAGTTCGTGTTGCGTGGCAGCGGCATTCAGGTGGTGAGTCGACATGGGAGCGAGAGAACGAAATGTGCGAGGAGTTTCCGTACCTCTTTGGTGAGTCTTCCTTATTTATGTTGTTTGAATTTTAAGGGCAAAATTCCTTAAGGGGGGAGGGTTGTAAGGTCTCGAGTCTTAGCGGATCCTTATTGGGTCTTGTAGAGGTTCTAGTGTGGTTGACGACAAGGGACATTGTCGTTGACTTGTGGTTGGCGGCCAGGGGGCTAGCCGTTAACTTGGTATTGGCGTCCAGAGATGTGGACGTTTGTCGTTGAACTTGACGGCAAGCAGTCCGGACGTCAATCCATTGGCGGTTCAAATAGGCGGCGAGGCATGTGGACGTCTATTTGTCGCGCCTGTAGAAATAGGGCAGCCCGAGAGCAGAAACCTCTTCTTCTCCTTTCCTTCCTTTCCCTCCACTTCTACCTTTGTCTGTTTCCACCACTTCTGATTGTTGATGGGAGTTCGTGGGAAGGCCCTGGTACGTGTGGCGGTGATAGATCGAGCGGGAAACGCGAAGATTTGGTGTATTTCGCGCGGAGACTTCGAGGGGTTCTGGCGCGATTGGTGATTGTTTAGGAGTTTTTGGGGCGTTCTGAGGTAGGGACTTAACCCCTTTAACCTTCCTTAACAGATTAGCATGCTTATTTGTGTAGATTAGTATGTTAATCACATGTTAGGGTTGGGTTATGCCATGTCGGGATTTTGGGTGTTTGGGCGATCCAAGTGTTGGATCGTGTTTTCCGAAGTTCTGGTAGTGTTAGAAGCTGTGAGGAAGTATTTCCCTCCATCAGCAGGTGTTCTGATTGGGTGGTTTTACCCAATTGGACTGACCCGGCGCTGTTCTGGGTCTAGGGGACTGAAGATATTAACGTCCACATATGTTGACGCTGAGATCTTCAAAGTTGATATAAACGACAAGGTCGATTTCCGTTGATTAAGTGTTAACGGCATTGTGAGTGCCGTCTACATCTTGATTGGTGACATTCGATGTTGCCGTTAATATCTTGTGTCCCAGCAGGCTATGGTCCTGTTTTGTGTTTCATGGTGTTGACGTGTGATGTCCACCCTGTTAACACATTTTGCTAGGCTTAGAGTGTGACTCTGCCTGTGCATATGTGTAATTAATTGTGTCATGACGTGACATGAGATGTCCGTCTATTGTACGGTGTTTCAGACGTTGAGAGTGTTACCGTCTGTACTCGCGTTGAGTTACCGTGCTTTTGTTTCTGTTTGTCACCCGGAAATAGAGCGACGCTCTGTCTAGATGACCGACGTGTGGGGGTCCTCTGTCGGTGAGCCAGGACATTGAGAGCGTCTCTGTCCTGTGCGTACTCCTTGTGGTGGTTTTGAGCCGGTCTCCATGGAGCCCCTTCTCTACCGCTAGGGTCAGGTGTAGGGGGAAAACCGGTCGTGGACCAGACGCGAGAGAGAGCGTCTGTAGTGTGCACACGTGGCTGGGGTTGAGAGACTCTGTGGTGACGGGATGCCGAGCCACAAACCCTAGCTGAGTCCTACTTACTGTGTGTGAGTGTGTGTTACTGAGCCACGAGGTTTACAGTTTTGTGTTGTGATGCGACGTGCATTTACTTTCTGTTTTTACTTTCCGCACTTAGTACTGTTGCCGGTGGGGGTTACTTTTCCCTACTGGGTCTCTTTTCTTGAGACTCACTCCCCTCCCTTTCAGGTGGGTCGTCATCGACTCCCGTTCCAGGCGAGTCTACCCACTCCGGTGTTGGTGCGCCCTAGCTGCAGTGAGTAGTACTTTTTGTTGTACTTCTGTACTTTGTACTTAGCTCGGACTCTGAGTTGTACATGTTATGTTTCATGTATAGTGAAATTTTACAGCTTTACATGGTGTGTATCTTCTTATATATAGTCTCCTCGGACACTCACTTTTTACCCTTCCGAGCTTGTCTCGTGGGTTAGCGGGTCAGAATTCGGGTTACTGGTTGGTTACTGGTAATGCAGATTCTGGGTCGTTACAAATCTGGTAAGTCTATAGATTCAATACTAGTGGTTAAAGTGTTTGCAGATGTGTTTCCAGAGGACTTGCCAGGGTTGGCTCCACACAGGGAGGTGGACTTTACAGTTGAGTTGCAACCAGGCAGTATGCCAATATCAAAAGCACCATACAGGATGGCACCATCTGAGTTGAAGGAATTAAAGAAGTAGTTGCAGGAACTGTTAGAAAAAGGCTTTATTAGACCTAGCCATTCGCCATGGGGAGCGCCAGTATTATTTATCAGGAAGAAAGATGGCAGTCTGAGAATGTGCATTGATTGCAAGCAGCTGAATAAAGTTACAATTAAGAATAAGTATCCGCTTCCCAGAATAGATGATTTATTTGATCAGCTCCAATCAGCCAAAGTATTTTCCAAGATTGATTTGAGGTCAGGATACCACCAGTTGTAGATCAAGGAGGAAGATATTGACAAGACAGCTTTTAGGACCAGATATGGGCATTACGAATTTGTGGTAATGTCGTTTGGTTTGACAAATGTGCCAGCAACTTTCATGAATTTAATAAACAAGATATTCCATCCGTATCTGGATCAGTTCATTGTGGTCTTCATTGATGATATCTTGGTGTATTCGGCATCAGAAGAGGAGCATGCATCACACTTAAGGATTACTTTACAGACATTGAGAAATCACCAGTTGTATGGTAAGTTTAGCAAATGTGAGTTTTGGTTACAAGAAATTCAGTTTTTGGGACATGTTATCTCAGCAGAAGGAGTTGCAGTTGATCTAGCCAAAGTTGAAGCGGTAATGAAATGGGAAGTATCAAAGACAGTGTCAGAGATCAGAAGCTTTTTAGGTCTTGCAGGATATTACAGACGATTCATTCAAGATTTCTCGAAGATAGCAGCTCCCATGACAAGGTTGACAAGGAAAGGGGTACCTTTTGTATGGTCTTCAGATTGTAGACGTAGTTTTGTAGAATTGAAGAAAAGGCTTACCACAGCACCAATATTGGAGATTCCGTCAGGCAGTGGCGGATTTGTTTTATACACAAATGCATCAAGGAGAGGTTGGGAGCAGTGTTGATGCAGCATGGCAAGGTGATAGCTTATGCCTCCAGACAGTTAAAGAAGTATGAAGAAAATTATCCAACGCATGATTTAGAGTAAGCAACATTTGTTTTTGCATTAAAGATATGGCGGCACTATTTATATGGTGAGAGGTTTGAGATATTCACTGATCATAAGAGCTTAAAGTACATCTTTTCTTAGAACGATTTGAATTTGAGACAGCACAAGTGGATGGAGTATTTGAAAGATTATGACTTCAGTTTGGCATATCATCTAGGTAAAGCTAATGTGGTGGCAGATGCATTGAGCAGAAAGGCAGTTATGAATCAACTTATGATCATAGAATGGAAATTGTATGAAGATGTGGCAGAAAATTCATTATATGTGCCTAATAGTCAGCGGCGAGCAATATTAGCAAGTAGTGCAGTGGAACCTTCCCTATACTAGCAGATAGTGGAAGCATAGAGGACAGACGATAGTTTAGCAGATATTGTAATAATGGAAGAAGTGACTCTTGGTAATGATAGTGTGGTTAGATTGAAGGGTCGGTTATATGTACTAGCAGATGTTGAAGTCAGGTAGAAAGTGTTAAAGGTGGCTCATAGATCGAGATACACCATTCATCCAGGCAGTACCAAAATGTATCAAGATATGAAGAAGCATTTCTGGTAACCCAATATGAAGAATGAGATTGCAGAATTTATAGCAAGATGTGCAGTTTGTCAGCAGGTAAAGGCAGAGTACCAGAGGCCAGGAGGATTGTTACAGCCGTTACCCATTCCACAGTAGAAATGGGACGATATTGCTATGGATTTTATTGTTGGTTTGCCTAGGTCATCAACAGGTCATAATGGTATTTGGGTTTTTGTGGACAGATTGACCAAAGTTTGTAGGTTATTACCAGTAAGTATGTCATGGTTAGTGATAGATTAGCCAAATTATATGTGGAAAGAATAGTACCTTTGCATGGGATTCCAGTTACCATTGTTTCAGATCGAGATCCCAGATTTACATCAGGTTTTTGGAGGAGTTAGTAGTTGGCACAGAATTGAAATACAGTTCGGCTTATCATCCACAGACAAATGGGCAGACATAAAGAACAATTTGAACAATAGAAGATATGTTGAGGGCTTGCTGCTTAGTTTGGGGAAGTGTATGGGAGCACCACTTGGGCATGGTGGAGTTTGCCTATAATAACAATCATCATGCAAGTATTGGAATGGCACCTTATGAAGCATTATATGGCAGACCGTGCAGGACACCATTAAATTGACATGAGGTAGGTGAGAGACAGGTTATAGGTCCAGAATTGATCCAGCAATGTGCAGAGACAGTAAAGTTTATCAAGGAAAAACTTCAGACAGCGCAAAGTCGCCAAAAGAGTTATGCAGATACCAGACGCAGGCCTTTGCAGTTTGAAGTCGGAGATTATGTCTTTTTGAAAGTTTCTCCTACTAAAGGTGTGCTCAAGTTCAGCAAAAGAGGCAAATTGAGTCCGAGGTATGTTGGTCCATTCCAGATAAAATAAAGAGTTGGTGAGACAGCTTACAGATTGGATTTGCCAGCAGATTTTATAGATGCACATGATATATTTCACGTCTCAATGCTCAGAAAGTACATCAAAGATCCTACCCAAGTGGTTAGTTATCAAAGAGATGATTTGATTCCAGACATGACTATGCTAGAATATCCAGTGCAGATTACAAGTCGCAGAACCCAGAAGCTCAGAAATAAAGAAATTGAACTAGTAAAAGTCAGATGGGAAAATAGGCTAGGCGGAGAAGATACGCGGGAACTAGCAGATGAAATGATGAAAGCATATCCATACTTGTTTGAGTAAGCCTTTAATTCGTTTAGGTGATAGTACCCTGCGTGTTTAATTAAAAGTTTTTAGTGTTGAGTTTTCATTTTAAATTTTGAGGATGAAATTTCTTTTAGGTGACAGTAATGTAGCGTATTGACCATTCGGATCGTCATATAATAGTTGTGGAGGACAGTGTGTGGCCAACGTTAAGTGTAGTAGGTGTTCATGCAGGTTTCCGGGGCATAGTGGGCCGACAGGTTAGGCCAAAAGTGCCTACTTGTTCACTGTCTGTGAACGCGACAGTAAGGAGTGTCGCGTTCTTAATGCGACGGTTCTGGGTGTCGCATTCATAGAACCGCTGTTTTGAGTCATCGTCTTCATGCGCGCCGCATGTCGCACGTTGGGCGGCTTGCTGACGTCATGGGTGGGAAGGAGACAGCCTCCTATGTCGCATTCAAGTCGCGATGGAGGGCTACATCGCATTCCCAACCGAGCTACGTTTTTAAGTAGGTTTTGGCCGAACGGAGCTTTTACAAGCTCTGCTCAGCCAGGGAAGGAGATTTTGCCGTGGTGAAGGTCGATCCGATGATTTGGTGGTGTTTTTGGCATGTTCTCGCCGCGAGGACGTTGCATGGAGTGGGGGAAATGCCGTGTGGGTCTTGTTCTTCGCGGAGGTAGGGAGATTCCACCTCGTTTTGATGCATGGATTGTGTGTGTGGTGTGTTTAACACATTATTTGCTTTACAAACCATAGATACCATGCTAGGACACTCATTAAATCATGAAAAACAAATGAAAACATCAGTTTACAGGATTGTGGGGGAGATCCGAGGAGGGGTTCCCGGATTAGGGTTCCCGCTTGTGAAGGCGACGAACTCTCCTGTCGTGTTTTGAATGCGAAAAGTCGACCCGTCGCGTTCAGGTTCTTGAACGTGACATATCGAGGTGTCGCGTTCAGAGGGCGACATGGGACCCTGTCGCGACAATAGGTCCGAGGGGCTTTATTTCTGTGCATGCTTGCATGGTTATCCGATTATCATGAATCATTGTGAATAGAAATGGTAAGCGGTGTGTTGGCACTTGTAGCACTTGGGGAGCATGTTGTGTGCGAGGTTGGCGTGGTGTTCATGCAGTTATCGTGGGGTTTCACATGGTTTGTGCGGTTTGTACGTGGTATGTGTGTGTGTGGCAGGTAGTATGACGCCTACTGTGGTTACCTCTTCAGTTGGGAGACCCAGGTTTTGTGTGAGCCAGGCACGTGTGTGCTCGGAGCTTGTCCCAGTACTTGTGTACCGTCGAGGTCTATGTCGTCTTCCTGGACACCCTCACTCTTGTGTAGTGTTGTACGTCCGGCTAAGGGAAAGACGGCAACGGGACAACGACTTGTGAGAGTTTGTGTTTTGTCGCTTGTAGCGCGCTCGTGGTTGGGGGTTACGGACACCAGTAGACATACTGGGCCCCAGCTAGTTCTGTTTTCCAGTGCCTCACTTTAGGGAGCTCGGGCCGGAGTCCTTAAAGGTGCCAGGCATGGGCCTACGGCTGCGTGGTTCACAGGAGTGGTGTTAGTTGGTCTCCATAGTTTCTTGTCTTCTTCTAGTGGAGTGGTAGCTGGACCCTTCGTCCATGGCTGCGAGACTAAGAGGTAGTCATGTGTGGTTTGTCCGGTTCAGTAGCTGGTGTCGTGAACCAGTCTTCGTGGCTCGAGTGTGGCATTTTCCTACTTTAGCTCCACTTGGTTGTGGTTTGCCGTCTATTTATTAAAGCTATTTTTATTAATAACATGTGGTAAATAGAGTTTACAGCTTTAATATCCTGTTTAGATAGTTCTATAAATTGTTAGCGTAGTTCCTACTATTGTTATTTGTGAGTTTGGCTTGCTCGGTTTCTAGGGGAGTTTCCTTACTGAGCCAGTGACTTGTAAGGCTCACCCCCTACTCCTTTCAGGTGAGGGAGAGTAGGAGGCTTCTCATCCTTCATCTAGTTCCGAGCCGCACCGTAGCGGAGCAGGGTCTGCACGTCCAGCAGTGTAATCTACTTTCTTTGTGCATCTCGGGGTATGCCCCAGGTTGTTGTTGTAGGTGTGTCTGGCTACAGTTGAGAAATGGCTAAGTAAATTCCTTGTAAATTTTTATGAGATGACAATCTTATAATATATTTCAGTACTTTCCTTTATATTTCTACAGACTTGTGAATGGTATCCCTTGTGAGGCTTCGGCCCGTTCGCCAGAGGCGGAGTCGGATCAGGCAGGTTATTAGATTAACGGGTCTGGACGATGAGGATCGCTATAGTACTAATCATGATATCACAATTATCATTTAAAATAAATCACATTAACACATGCATTATTTTCTCATAGCATATTCACATGCACTTTTACCTTTGCTTCCACATGCACTTATTCTCACATTTATCATATTCCCATTCACTTACACTTGGTTTCACGCAGCTTTCACATAGTTTTCACTTTTCACGTTCACATATCACCTCGCTTACACATACCTTGTGCCACATTCACATCACTTTACACATTATTCACATATTCACTCTTACATAAGCCGAGACACAACCCAAACCACCACTAGAAAGATCACATAATCACATACACATACTTAATCATCAAGCAAAACGATCATGTCTTGGTTACTGAGCAGAACTGGGGGACGCCCTCCCCACCATTACCAGTGGAACTTGTCCACCTCCAGGATTTCACACGACCCGTTGCCCCGGGTATCATATAACACAATTGAGCCTTCCCATAGGGGAACTACTACAGTACGACTCCATGCAATCTATGGTGGCAGTGTCTCATTGGCATAACTTTTATCTTTCACATTATCATGTTATTCATGCACACATGTCACATATTTTCTCTTTCCATGCACACGCACACATATAACATGCAACATATATTAATCACTTCCAGATACTCAGATTAATCATGAACAATAATTAATAGAACCTAATTGTGACGGTCGTCGTTGTTCAGACCCGTTAACCCAATAACGTGCCTAACACGAGTCCGCCTCCCGCGACCGGGCCAAAGCCTCGCAAGGGATATCAAACTACTAGTCCGTAGGAATATAAAGGAACCAACTAAAATATATATAAGATTTGCCAATCTCACAAATATTTATTAGAAATGTACATAGCCATAGCACAACTGTAACCAAACTACAACAACAACCTGGGGCATACCCCGAGGTGTACAATAGAAAAGTAAATTACACTGTCGGTGGTACAGACCCTCTGCTACGGTGCGGCTCAGAACTAGACGACGGGTGTGAGGTCTCCTTGCCTCCCTCACTTGAAAGAGTAGGGGGGTGAGCCTCTCGAGTCACTGGCTTAGTAGGGAAACTCTCTAGAAACCGAGCAAACCAACACAAATAGTAAAGCAGGAGATTACACTAACAATTCATAGAACTACATAGCAGGATATAAAACTGTAAATACCACTTACCACTTGCCGCTTAACAGAAACCAATAATGATAAATAAACGGCAAACCCAAACAAGTGTACGAGTTATAGTAGGAAAACGCCTCACTCGGGCCACGTGGACTGGCTCTCGACACCAACTACTGACCCGGACAAACAACACAGGACTACCTCTCAGTCTCTCAGCCACGGACGGAAGGTCCAGCTACCGCTCCACTAAACCAGTACAAAGAACCAGCCAACTAAACCACCACAACCTGCAGGTCACACACCCCGCAGGCCCATGCCTGGCACCTTTAGGGACTCTGGCCCAAGCTCCCTAAAGTGAGGCACTGGAAAACAGGTGTAGCACCCCGAAAATTTTAACTATATAAAAATTCAAATAAATGGAAAATTTCCATAATATCAAAGTATTTAAAACATACAAATCATTAACGTATGTGCTAAAACACATCGAACAAATCCGTAAAAATTATAAATCAACCCCAAACATTATTACTAAATGTTCCATAAGGAAATTTGTGCCAAGAAAAATCGGATTAGTCGAGTGTAAAGTGTTTTGCGACTTATTATCATAATTCATAAATAAGTCAAAAAATCATTATCACACATACTTGGATGAGTCAGAAAATTAAATAAAAATCATAAACGGACTTCAAATAATATCTTCTAATGACCCATAAAGAAATTTGGGTCAATAAAAATTATTTGGGATAGGCTTAAGAGTTATTGTGACCGATTATCCAAAATAGGAAACAAGTCGGAAAAATCGTTAACACAGAAATACGACGTAATCATAAATTAAATAAAAATGTTGGAAAGACTTCTAACATTATATATTAATGATCCAATATCATAGTTGGGCCAATGGACCACATATGGCCCGAAAATCAAATGAAGCAAGAAAATGCATAGAAATTCGCAACTTTAATTAAGCTGAAATTAGAAAGAGGTAATTAGAGTTGAATTGGGAAGAGATCTTGTATTCTTGGCAATCCAATTCGTGCTTAACTATGGTGGGAGGTTTCCTAAAGCCTCACACACTCAAATGGAGGAAGAAATCCTCAAAATAGGAAACTAGTATGTCAAAACCGCAACTCTTCTTTCCTAGTTACAATAGGACTCCTAAACACCATGGATGCTTAAATACTCTTCACCAAACCCTTGGGGATGAGTTTACATCTTGTTGGGGTCGTGTGGAGGAGTTCTTGGCGACTGGGGAGCAGGAGATCGTCCACACCAAGCCGTTCTTCTTCCCCTTCTCGTCTGCTGCGACCTACACAAACTGTCCACTTGAAGTCGACCAAAGGTGAGTCAAAACATAACCAAAACTTGCAAGGCCTATACCCCTGGAAAGAGGGTCAAGTCTGTGTTCTAACCCAAGTGGAATGCCCAACTTCCATGTAGTATACACGGAGTATTAGGCGTTTTCCTCCAAGTGGTCTGAACATGGGTTTTCTGGAAAAATGGGACTTCTTCAACCCATAAGGTAGGTTTTCTCGGACCAAACCTTAACATATCCTATACCAATGTGTAGATCATCAAGTTAACTTTCATTTCCCACTGGTTTCATCGAATTTCAATGAGTATATTTTGAATTATAAGTGTTTTCCCCAAGTCGCGCACTGTTAGGGTTTTTCCCGTTCTTTATATGTTGCATGTGATTCAAGACCGAATTAGAGCAAACCCACAACATGAAAGATTTTCTACTAGTTGTCCTAGTCATGTCTTGTGTTGAACATTTTGTCTAAATGTCAATAGTTAGAGAGTTATAAGCATGGTAAGAGGGTCACTGCATGATACTATGTTTTCAGGTTGCACTTAGTTTTACGTTTGTGTTTGACTTGATTAAAGCCTATCGAAACCATCCTTGTTTTTTAATTCCGATTTACTGGTAGCACCCTTGCATGTCTAGGTTGGTTTAAAACTAGTTTCATGATTTTTCATGCACTGTACAATTTGTTCTTAATTTTAGAACAACCCTGTGTCAAAACAGGAAAAGTCTGGTCCGCATTCCAAATCACTATCCTTTCTCTGTCGGATTCAGGCGCAGACCCTGTGAACGCGACGGCCCGATAGGCCGCGCTCTGAGATCTTGTCGCGACAGCAAACCCGTCGCGTTCTGAACACGACGAGTGCCCCGTCGCTATCTCTCTGCCTGTTCTGACTGCCTTGTCGCGTTCTTCACATCCCCTTGTCGCATTTTGATCTGACCCCGTCGCGACCTTTACAAGTGTCCGTCGCGATCTCAAGATTTTTACATGAAACGACTTATTTTCTTGCAAATCTTACAGCTATACCTGAGGTCTATTTAAATATGATATTTAGTGTGTAATTCATATGTCTTAGGTCTGATCATTGCATGATGGTTATTTTAATGGCTTAAAAGTGGTAAACCCATTTAAAAAGCTTTAATTACACGAATACTATTCTAATTGCTTTCGTAATGACGTGATCATTCATGCTACTAATGATTTAATCTTCCTACTGGTCTACCATGTTTAAATGATAATTGCTATCTTAAAATCTTGCAAACCATGATTAGTTAAAGGGCATAGTTTTATTCCATGTCATATTGTTAAGTGTTTTCCGCGAGTTGAAAATCGATGGTTTGTGGATTGAGACACGCGTACATCACTACACACTTACATGTCTAGGCAGCCCTTTCTTGGGAATTTGGAAGCTCTCTACCGGCAGCTCTCTACCGGCCGTTCCGAGTCGGTAGACTAGTGACCTGTTCTCCAAGGCCTCCGTAAATCTCCTCTGACCATGGATTCCCACATGGCCGACGAGTTCGTTGTACCATTGAAGTTCCCTGAAGATAGCGTGCACTTCCTTTCTCTTCTTATTCTCATGAGTGTGATTTACAATCTAGACTAAAGCCATTAATGTAAAGATTGAACTAAATTATAAATTGTACCGTTATGCTGCCGAACTTATCATGAAATCATGTTCAATTAGTTATTACTAGTTCTCATCATCATTATGAACATGACATTATACATGCTTACTTATTGAAACTCTCACTGGCCATTATTAATGACTGTGGATATCTACATTTAAAATTTAAGTGAGATGCTGACCGTGCACGGCAAGTGTCCAAGGGCTCCAGTCTAGCCCCAATGATGGAGAGTCATAAATATACTGTTAACCATGGGGTATAATGATTATTGGTGTTGCATCTGCGCTGGGAGTCGTGCGTGTCGTGTTGAATGATAGATACAATAACCACATACACGTGTCCTAGTTTACATTCTTGATGGATCTTTTCTTGGTGTACATTAGTGTCTACGTACCTGATTAGTGTTACATGATCGTGCTCGTGCATGCTTGCTTGCTTGCGTGATATGGCCATCCTGTATTTATTGCAATTAGAGATATCTTGCGTTCGTGAAAACTATTGACATCAAGTGAAATCTTGCGTGCTTGTACAAAGTGATCTATTGCTAGTTCTATCTTGTTATATCCTTCTAGATCTCGTTCTACCATGATCTCTCAATCTAGCTTGTTTCATGTATCATGTTTTAACAAGTTTTATTCATACATTCATATCATGACATTCTTCGTGCTTACCTAGTTCTAAATTGCTAATCACTTATATCATTGCCCGCACATTGAGATATAAATCCTACTGGGCTAGTTTGCTCATCCCCTACTTTTACCCAATCTAGGTGACTATGAAGTTCAAGAGAAAGAGCAAGTCGATGATGGGAATGCGTCCGAGTGATGAGCATTCCAATTATGAGTCTATCTATAGTTTGTTTATTTTGAGTGTTCGAACAATGTAGTAGGAAGTGAGGTATTATGTAATTTCCCTTTTATTGAGTCTTAGTCCTGTATTAGTTTCCATTTTGAATACAATAAGTTGAGATTTGAATGCAATTTATATTGAGTTCAACATTTGGGTCCTATGATGATGTTGTGTTGTTAAACACTTAGTGTGTGCTAGCTAGAGGTTTATTTGCCGACTGTTCACGTCTCGAGATATCGTCTCGAATTGTTCCGCATTAAATATCTGCTGCATAATTCTGGGGACGTGACAGTTTAGTGGTATCAGAGCCTTGCACAGCTGGAAGTGTAGGAACTAAGTGCCACATAGGGCAAAGTGCTACGCTATGGGAGCCATCTCTTGAGGCCATAATGGTGCAAAGTGCTACATAGTGGGAGCCACCTCTTGAGCCTATGGGGGCCACCTCTAGAATCCTGCTCGCCTGGGGGTTGATTGTGTGCTATATGTGAATAGCGACGAGGACGTCACTTATATAAGAGGGGTAGATTGTAACGCCCCATATAAGAATATGTTAAATGGACTAAATCAGCAGACTACCAACAACTTGGACTAGTCATTTTCAGAGCTCGAGATTGAAAAGAACTCTGAAGTTAAGCGTGTTCAGTTGGGAGTAGTCCTAAGATGGGTGACCTTCTTGGGAAGTCTACCAACTAGCACGGTTGTTGGGCCAGTTTGCTGGTTGGGTCGTCACAACAGAACTAGTTGGGGCCCAGTACGTCTACTGGTGTCCGTCTCCCCCAACTACGAGTGCGCTACAAGCGACAACACAACAAACTCTCTCTAGTCATTGTCCCACTGCCGTCTTTCCCTCAGCTGGACGTACTACTCAGCACAAGAGTGAGGGTGTCCAGAAAGACGACAAAACCTCGACGGTACTCAGTACCAGGACAAGCCCCGAGCACACACGTGCTTGGCTCGCACAAAACTTGGGGCTCCCAACTGAAGAGGTATCAACGGTAGGCGTCAAACTACACGCCACGTACACGGAAACCACGTGCACAATGCACAAGCCACGTGAAACCTCCATGTAAACCACGTGAACACCACGCCGACCACACACACCACACGCTCCACGAGCGTTGAGAGTGCCAATGCACCTCATACCATTACCGCACAATACACATACGATAATCCGATAATATTACACTAGCATACCTATGCATAGAACAACCTCAGCTGTGATCACGACGGGGTTTAGTGTTGCCTTCAAAACGCGACAGCTCGATATGTCGCCTTTAAAAACAAGAACGCGACGTATCATTCTGTCGCGACATTGTCACGACACTTAGGTTTGTCACCTTTACAGGCGCAAACCCTATTCCAGAATCCATCATCCGGATCACCCCCAAAACCCCTATAATCCATGGTTTCCATTCCATTTACATGCTTTAATGTGTTCCTACACATGCTATCTACTGTTTAGAGAGCTAGAAACACATCATTCACAACACACGAGCAATCCACAGATCAAACACGGGAAATCTCCCTACCTTCGCAAAGCAGGCGAAGTACAGAGCCCACACGACGTTTCCCCCGCTCCACGCATCATCCTCGCGGCGAGAACACGTCAAACTAAGTTCCAACAAGTCGAGTGGCCCAGAAATCCTCCAACACAATCCCCTGGCCGAGCAGAGCTCATGTGAGCTTTGTTCTGTCGGGGTTCTATAAAAACACTTCACGGTTAAGAACGCAACGCCAAACTGTGTCGCGACTTGAACGCGACACACTAGTCCGTCACCTTCAATAAGTCGACGTCAGCAAGCTCGCCCTATGCGTAACACGTGGCGCGCATGCAGACGAAGACCAAAAATAGCTGTTTCATGAACGCGACGCCCTGGGATGTCGCGTTCAAAACGTGACGCCCTTCACTGTCGCCTTCACAGACAGTGAATCAGTGAGCACTTTGGGCCCAAATCTCCGGCCCACAGAGCCTCACCACCTGTGGAAAACACCTGCTACACACATCATTGGCCACACACTAGCCTCCATACACACATGAAGACGATCCTAACGGTCGGAACGTCACATTACTATCACCTAAAAGAAAATTTCGTAATCGAAATTTAAAACAAAAATTGAACACCGAAAACTTTTTAATTCAATCTATATAACACTATCACCTAAAAGAATTAAAACTTACTCAAACAAGTATGGATACGCTTTCATCATTTCTTCTGCTAATTCCCATGTATCTTCTCCACCTTGTCTATTTTCCCATCTGACTTTCACTAATTCAATCTCTTTATTCCTGACCTTCTGAGTTCTGTGGCCTGTAATCTGCACTGGATATTCCAACATTGTCATGTCGGGCTTCAGATCATCTTTTTGATAACTAACAACTTGGGATGGATCTCTGATATACTTTCTCAACATTGAGACATGAAACACATCATGTGCATCAGTGAAATCTGCTGGAAAATCTAACTTGTATGCTGCTTCACCCATTTTTTCTTTTATCTGGAATGGCCCGATATATCTTGGGCTCAACTTGCCTTTCTTATTGAACCTCAGCATGCCTTTAGTAGGATAAACCTTTAGAAATACATAGTCACCAACTTCAAATTGCAAAGGTCTACGTCTGACATCTGCATAACTTTTCTGACGGCTCTGGGCTGTTTTCAATTTTTCTTGAATAAATTTTATTGTCTCTGCACATTGTCGAACTAACTCTGGACCCAAAACTTGTCTTTCTCCTACTTCATGCCAGTTGAGTGGTGATCTACACGGTCTACCATATAAGGCTTCATATGGTGACATCTCAATACTTGCATGGTAACTGTTATTATAAGCAAACTCAACCAATCCCAAGTGGCTCTCCTAAATACCTCCCCACACCAAATAGCAAGCTCTTAGCATGTCTTTAAGTGTCTGGATTGTCCTCTCTGTCTGCCCATCTGTTTGTAGATGATATGCTGAACTGTACCTTAACTCTGTACCGACGACTCTCTGCAAACTCCTTCAAAAACCTGAAGTAAAATGAGGATCTCGATCTGAAACAATGGTGATTGGAATACCATGTAAAGGCATAATTCTTTCTACATACAGCTTGGCTAATCTGTCCACTGACCATGTCATACTGACCGGTAACAACCTACAAACCTTAGTTAATCTGTCCACAAATACCCAAATTGCATTGTGACCTGATGATCTGGGCAAACCAACAATAAAATCCATCGCTATATCATCCCACTTCCATTGTGGAATGGGTAGTGGCTGCAACAATCCTCCTGGCTTCTGGTGTTCTGCTTTAATTTGCTGGCATACTGCACATCTTGCAATAAACTCTACAATTTCTCTCTTCATATTCGGCCACCAAAAATGTTTCTTCATATCTTGATACATCTTTGTGTTGCCTGGGTGGATGGTATACCTTGATCTGTGAGCCTCTTCTAAAACTCTTTGTTTGATTTCTACATCTGCTGGAACATATAGTCGACCTTTGAGTTTGACCACACTGTCGTTCCTAAAAGTCACTTCTTCCATTCTTATAATATCTGCTAAACTATTATCTGCTCTCTGCGCCTCCACTATTTGATAGTATAAAGACGGCTCCACTGCACTGGTTGCTAATATTGCTCTGCGCTGACTACTTGGCACATATAAGGAATTTTCCGCCACATCTTCATACAATTTCCATTCTCTGATCGTAAGTTGATTCATAACTGCTTTTCTACTTAGTGCATCTGCTACTACATTAGCTCTACCTGAATGATATGCTAAACTAAAGTCATAATCTTTTAAATATTCCATCCATCAGCGCTGCCTTAAATTCAAATCCTTCTGAGAGAAAATATACGTTAAACTCTTATGATCAGTAAATATTTCAAATCTTTCACCATACAAATAATGCCGCCAAATCTTCAATGAAAAAACAACTGCTGCCAGCTCTAAATCATGGGTGGGATAATTCTCTTCATGTTTCTTTAATTACCTGGAGGCGTAGGCTACCACCTTGCTGTACTACATCAAAACTGCACCCAATCCTATCTTGGATGCATCTGTAAACAAAACAAACCCACCACTACCTGACGGTATTTCTAACACTGGTGCTAAAGTCAACATTTTCTTTAATTCTACAAAACTGCGTCTGCATTCTGAGGACCACACAAAAGGAACCCCTTTTCTTGTCAACCTAGTCATAGGGGCTGCTATTTTGGAAAAATCTTGAATAAATCTTCTGTAATAACCTTCAAGACCCAGAAAACTCCTGGTCTCAGACACTGTCCTCGGTTCTTCCCATTTCATTACTGCCTCAACTTTAGCGGGATCCACTGCAATACCTTCACCTGATATTACATGACCCAGAAACTGAATTTCCTTCAGCCAAAATTCACATTTACTGAACTTAGCAAATAGCTGGTGATCCCTCAATATCTGCAAAGTAACCCGCAAGTGCGCTACATGCTCCTCTTCTGATGCTGAGTAAACCAGTATATCATCAATAAATACCACTATGAGCTGATCCAAATACGGATGAAATATTCGGTTCATCAGATTCATAAAAGCTGCTGGTGCATTAGTTAACCCAAATGGCATCACAACAAACTCATAATGCCTATATCTAGTGTGAAAAGCGGTCTTCTCAATGTCTTCTTCTCTAATTCGCAATTGATGATATCCTGACCTCAAATCTATCTTAGAAAATACCTTGTCTGATTGCAACTGATCAAACAGATCATCAATTCTAGGTAGAGGATACTTGTCCTTAAGCTGCCATCTTTCTTTCTAACAAATAATACTGGCGCTCCCCACGGTGACTGATTGGGCCTGATAAAACCTTTTTCTATCAGCTCATGCAATTGCTTCTTCAATTCTTTCAACTCTGTTGGTGCCAGTCTATAAGGTGCTTTAGAGATAGTTAAACTGCTTGGCTGCAATTCTACGGTAAAATCTACTTCTCTATGTGGAGCTAGCCCTGGAAACTCTTCTGAAAATACATCTGCAAATTCTCTGACCACTAGCACTAAATCTACATACTTACTAGACTCAACTAGACTAGCTGACGCAATGTAAGCTACACATCCCGCATTAATCAACTTTTTAGCTCTAAGTGTAGAAATAATAAACTTGGGAGTGTAAAAAGGCATACCTTGGATTTAAAACACTTCACCACTGGGTCTGCAAAACCTAACTCTCTTTTTCATGCAATCAACCATGGCCCCATAGGCTTCTAACCAGTCCATACTCAGTATCACATCATAATCTTTCAATGTCAAAACATATAACCTTACTGGCATCTGATTTCCATGAATAACTAATGGGACCTCTTCTAGAAAACTGGAAGTAAGCATATATCCTCCTTAAGGAATCTCCACCACTAACTCACAGGACCTTTATTCTAAAGGATGTACTATACTATCCAGAAAATCTTCGGAAATAAACGAATGTGAAGCACCCAGATCAATTAACACTCTAGCAGTAAAATCAAAGAAAGGTAATATACCTTCAATGAGATAAGATGCCTCCGCCTGTGCTCGGGTGATTTCCATCACTCGGCACCGTCCTCCTCTCTGGTACAGTACACCTCTGCCCTACTCTGCTGACCGCTGAAAGGGCTGTTGCTGCTGGGTCCCTCTACCATAAGTTTGCTCTCGAGGATACGGACAGTTCCTCGCTAAATGCCCTGGCTGCCCACAATTATAACATCTGAAAGTTGGGTATGTCATAGGCTACCCTGCCGTACTTTGCTGAGATTCCTCTGGAACCGGTGGTCTGTAGCCATGACCCTGCTGAAAACCTCCCTGCTGATAGCCCTACTGCCTGCCTCTACCACGGCCTCCTTGGAAGAATTTCTTGATCTGCTTGCCCCACTTTGCTATTCCATATGACGAAGAAGCTCCGGAAGGTGCTTTCCCCTTACTGATTCCTCCTGACGGCTGTGGATGCCGAAAGCTGCCTGAGCCTAAACCACCTGTCTGAGACTACCCCTGCCTGGCCCTAACAATCCTCTCAAGTATTACTGCTCGCTGTGCTGCCTCTTCCACTGTTCTACACATTAGTGGAATCACCGCATCCTGTAATTCTGCCCTCAGACCTCGGATGAAGTACTCCACCATCATGGTATTGTCAGTTACCACATATGGGGTGTACCTACTCAAGGCCATGAACCTTATCTGATATTCAAGCACCGAGATATTCCCTTGCTGGAGTGTTCTAAACTGCTCCCTCTTCATCTGCTGGATCTATATTGGGAAGAAAGAATCATTAAAAACTGACGAAAATTCTGACCATGTGATAGTGTCCTCCGTTCTGCCTGTAAAAATTGTCTGCATCTTTAGCCGCCACCATTCTTGCGCAAATCCTCATAGCTGGTATGCTGGAAGAATCACTCTATCTTCCTAGGGACACCTCATTATCGTATCCGGGTTGGGGCCTCCTGAGTATGTAGGGGGCTGCAACCTCAAAAACTGCTCCACAAGTACTATAGTCTCCTCTCTGATAGCTGACCTCGCTGGAGCTACCGGGTGTATAGGTACTATAGAAGGTACCTCTAGTCCGGATGGTGGTGGAATTGGGGCTATTGGCACTGCCTCCTCTGGAAGTGGTGGTACTGCTGCCGCTGGCTACACCGGTGGCTGCTGGTCTAATCTCATCCTTATATCAGTCAGGCTTTCCCAAATTCTCTCTATCATTCTCTGCGTAAGGTCCTCTCCTGACCCCTCTCCTCCACCTCCCCAGTCTCTCCTTTCTTGCATTCCTAGTTCTGCACAAGCATCATTTCATCGACACAACATACGATAAATTAATACAAAACCAAGGTCACTACTAGCAATGGGTTACAATAGAGACATGGCTATGCAATTTCCAATTCCTTTATATCCATACGGACCTTGCTCTGATACCAACTGTGATGGCCCTCGTTGTTTAGACCCTTTAACCCAATAACGTTCCTAACACGAGTCCGCCTCTCGCGACTGGGCCGAAGCCTCACAAGGGATATCAAACTACTAGTCCATAGGAATATAAAGGAACCAACTCAAATATATATAAGATTTGTCAATCTCACAAATATTTATTAGAAATGTGCATAGCCATAGCACAACTGTAACCAAACTACAACAACAACCTGGGGCATACCCCGAGGTGTACAACATAAAAGTAAATTACACTGCCGGTGGTGCAGACCCTCCGCTACGGTGCGGCTCAGAACTAGACGACAGGTGTGAGGTCTCCTGCTCTCCCTCACCTGAAAGAGTAGGGGGGGGTGAGCCTCTCGAGCCACTGGCTCAGTAGGGAAACTCCCTATAAACCAAGCAAACCAACACAAATAGTAAAGCAGGAGATTACACTAATAATTCATTGAACTACATAGCAGGATATAAAACTGTAAATACCACTTACCACTTGCCGCTTAATAGAAACCAATAATGATAAATAAACGGCAAACCCAAACAAGTGTACGAGCTACAGTAGGAAAACGCCTCACTCGGGCCACGTGGACTGGCTCGCGACACCAGCTACTGACCCAGACAAACAACAAAGGACTACCTCTCAGTCTCACAGCCACAGACGGAAGGTCCAGCTGCCGCTCCACTAAACCAGTACAAAGAACTGTTGAGTCCAACTAAACCACCACAACCTATAGGTCACACACCCCGCAGGCCCATGCCTGTCACCTTTAGGGACTCTGGCCTGAGCTCCCTAAAGTGAGGCACTGGAAAACAGGACTAGCTGGGGCCCAGTATGTCTATTGGTGTCCGTCTCCCCCAACTACGAGCGCGCTACAAGCGACAACACAACAAACTCTCTCTAGTCGTTGTCCCACTGCCGTCTTTCCCTCAGCCAGACGTACTACTCAGCACAAGAGTGAGGGTGTCCAGGAAGATGACAAAACCTCGACGGTACTCAGTACCGAGACAAGGCCCGAGCACACACGTGCCTGGCTCACACAAAACCTGGGGCTCCCAACTGAAGAGGTATCCACGATAGGCGTCAAACTACACGCCACGTACACAATGCACAAGCCACGTGAAACCTCCACGTAAACCACATGAACACCATGCCGACCACACATACCACACGCTCCCCGAGTGTTGAGAGTGCCAATGCACCTCTTACCATTACCGCACAATACACATATGATAATCTGATAATATTACACTAGCATACCTATGCATAGAACAACCTCGGTTGTGATCGCGACGGGGTTTAGTGCCACCTTCAGAACGGGACAGCTCGATTTGTCGCCTTTAAAAACAAGAATGCGACGTATCGTTCTGTCGCGACATTGTCGCGACGCCCAGGTTTGTCACCGTTACAGGCGCAAACCCTATTCTGGAATCCATCATCCGGATCACCCCCAAAACCCCTATAATCTATGGTTTCCATTCCATTTACATGCTTTAATGTGTTCCTACACATGCTATCTACTATTTAGAGAGCTAGAAACACATCATTCACAACACACGAGCGATCCACAGATCAAACATGGGAAATCTCCCTACCTTTGCAAAGCAGGCGAAGTATGGAGCCCACACGATGTTTCCCCCGCTCCACGTAGCGGCCTCACGGCGAGAACACGTCAAACAAAGTTCCAACAAGTCGAGTCACCCAGAAATCCTCCAACACAACCCCCTGGCCGAGCAGAGCTCATGTGAGCTTTGTTCTGCCGGGGTTCTATAAAAACACTTCACGGTTAAGAACGCGACGCCAAACTGTGTCGCGACCTGAACGCGACACACTAGTCCGTCGCCTTCATTAAGTCGACGTCAGCAAGCTTGCCCTATGTGCAACACGTGGCGCGCATGCAGACGAAGACCAAAAATAGCAGTTTCATGAACGCGACGCCCTGGGATGTCGCATTCAAAATGCGACGCCCTTCACTGTCGCGTTCACAGACAGTGAATCATTGAGCACTTTGGGTCCAAATCTCTGACCCACAGAGCCTCACCACCTGCGGAAAACACCTACTAACACACGTCATTGGCCACGCACTGGCCTCCATACACACAGGAAGATGTTCCAAACGGCCGGAACATCACACTAATCATGATGCTAATCATGTTTTTAAACATGTTTGGGACTTATTATTATTAAAACATGGTACTGAAAGCTTTAAAATTTCATAACTAATTGTACAGCGATCAGAATATGCTCAAATTTTAACCGCGGGGTAGATATACTTGACAAAATATGTCAATAATTTTTCATAATTTTTGGAGTAGCATAATGATTTTTCATAATTAAAGTCAGAAATCAAGTTATTATTCATAAAAGTAATAATTATTCACGAACAGAAATAAAACGAGATTAAAAAGCCCTAAATCATGCTTATAGTAGTCTAACAAACTGAAGTATAGCATATAATGATTTTTATAACATGTATACATCATGAAAATTAAAATTATCAAGTATTCACATGCTTTTTCTTATAAACAGAAATTCTAATTGTTACCATAATTAACAAAAATAAATTTAGTATTACCCAAACTCATCATGATGATTAACAGGTCAAGACAGAACAAAAAGAACTCAAAAACCATCATAGAATCTCACAAAACGATCATAAATGGCGAAACTGTAAATTTCTGGACAAGATGAACTTGACGTCAACATCTGTTGCCGTCAAGTTCAGGTTAACGGCCAACTTGTGGCCATCAACCTCCCAGACTGCATAAAATACAGACCGAGGGCAAGAAAATATGGCAAATAGCATCAAAACAATTTTCTAAAAATCTATAAAAATAGGAAAACCCTAGGGGACAAGTCCACGAGGAGAAACCCTAAGTTACTTGCCTCTAGGAAATTCTACAACACGAGAATTTAGCCGATGAAGCCCTCTTTTGCACCCAAAGAGGTATCCTCCTAGCACGATCAAATCCTTCATCTTGAGCACGATCCGGCCATGATCTCCTCGTCTAGAGCCTTCCTCTCAGATCGTGGAAGCTTTCTCTTCAAAGCAGCAACCTCGAACAAGCAACAACATGGTCAATCTGTTGTGTTGAGTGTGTTTTGGAATTTCTTAATAATTTTTTTTTAATGATGACCAATGAACATCACTCATATTGTAATTTTGATGATGCCATATTAAACATATTGAATATATTAAAATAATGCTCAAACAACATGTTTTTGATATTTAATATTTCATATCCTATTGTGAATAACATGTTTTGATGGGCTACTCTTCATTCATACAGGTTTACAAAGTTCTTGTCAAAGTAGGTCGACTCTAGTTGACAGACAGGTCGACTCTACCAGACTGCCCAACAAACATTTGAAGAAAAAGTCACAGTAGTGTCGACTCCAGTTACCAGACAGATCGACACACATAGTCTGCTCAGCAAGTTTTTGAAGAGCAATTGGTCAGTGGTGTCGACTCAAGTTAGAGATGAGGTCAACACTAGCATCCATCCAGTGAACCAGTTTTGGAGGAATACACAGGAGGCCGACTCTGTCTGTTGATCAGGTCGACTCTACTTTTTGATCAGGTCGACACTAGTGTTCTAACAGTAAGCCTTGGGTTGATGTTTGGCCAGTAGTCGACTCTCTTGAAGAATGAGGTCGACTCTCTCTCTTTCTGTGCAAACCCAAAATTGTGCAAAGGATGAATCTGATGGCCGTGATTTCGCTCTGAGACTCTTATGGGAGATGCTATATAAACTAAATTGCCCTTTCATCCAAGTGGCAATGTGATTAAGACCTTTTGGACACGTGGCAGCCCAAGATGCTTTCTAGGTTTCTGTGCACATTCCCTTCACGTAAAAGGGACTGCACGGAGGCTATAAAAGCTATCATCTCTGTTCTGAAGTGGAAAGCGCCCAACAAGCAATCCAAAGCCCCATGTAAGCCACAAGCCTCCATCCTTCAAGCAACTACATCCAAAGGAACATGGTGATCAAGCCCAAGCTATGATGTGCTGAATAGGGGAGTAGATTGAGCAAAAGAATAATAGAAAAAGAAGAAGCACCAGAAAATCAGATGCCACTGGAGCAGAGCATCGGGAATTGAAGAGGATCTCCATCAAATTCTTTCAAGGCTCTTCAATTCAAGCTTCTGCAAGACTTCTTCACCGAGGAACATGCAACCCACATCTATTTTACTTATTTCTTGTAGTGTTCATCTCACTTTTGTATGTGAGATCTATACATGAAGTTCTGTTCAGATTTCTATGTGTGATTGAGTTTGTGAATCAGATCATTGCTAGAGGATCTGATCTCTGTAGTTTTGATCTAGCTTGTGCTTGAGCCATCGTGCTCAGTGTTTGAGCCTCAGTGCTCAGGTTGGTGAGTTGTCACACTCACTGTGTATTGTGAGCCGTTGTGCTCTAGTTTTGTGACTCGTCGCAGTCACTGTGTGTTTGAGCCGTCGTGCTCAGGTTGGAGTCATCGTGCTCCGATTGTGTGTTGAGCCGTTGTGCTCAATGTGTTTTGGAGTCGTTGTGCTCCAATTGTGCTTTGAGTTTTCGAGCTCAAAGGTGTTTGGAGTCATCGTGCTCCAATGTGTGTTGTACTCAGGTTTGAGTAGTGGAGCCTCACTGTGTGAGGGGTGGATGTAGGAATCACTGGAGTGATTTTCGAACCACCTAAAAATCCTTCGTTCAATGGTTTGATCTGTATCTTGCGCTAGTTGTTTGCATAGGATTTTGCTCTCACTACTTGTACAACTGCTTCACACATTTTATTCACCCAATTCACACATACACACATCAGATCAGTAATAGTTTCTGCTTGAATGGATCTATAAATCGAAGTGATCTTTGAATTGCTTAAGCAGAAAACATAACTAGTGATAGATCTATTCAACCCCCTTTCTAGATCTGTTCATACTCTGAATTCAATCCTACAATTGGTATCAGAGCGGGTTAATATCTATTTTTGATCTGATTTGATTGCCTCACTTTGATCTGTGTGTTCTGATTGCTTGAACTGTTTGCTTGCTCATTCCCTGTCTCTTACTTTGATTCATGGATTCTCGAGTAAGTAGTTGAGGGCCATTCCATTAATAGACCACCATATTTTGATGGGTCTGATTACTTCTATTGGAAGAATTGCATGCAAGTTTTTCTATGGGCACAAAACTATGAAATATGAAAAATAGTTGACTAGGGTCCTTATGAAAACCAGGGAGATGGGGAAAATTGGACTAGAGAGCAAATTAGAAAAGCCACTCTTAATTACAGTGCCATGAATATGCTTCAGTGTGTTGTCCACCCTAAAGAACATTCAAGAATATCCATGCGCAAATCCACTAAGGAAATGTGGGATAAACTTGAATTAATCTACGAAGGAATATGTCAAGTTAGGGAAACCAAAGCAAACATACTTGTCTCTGAATATGAATTGTTTATAATGAAAACTGATGAGTCAATTTCTGAAATGTTTGCTAGGTTTATGACAATTGTCAATGGACTGAAGGCACTAGGTAAAGAGTACATCGATGTTGATCTGGTAAGAAAAATCTTGCGCTCTCTATCATCCATTTGGCACACAAAAGCTACTGTGATTGAAGATTCTAAGGATTTATCCAAAATATCTTTGGATGAACTCATAAGATCTTTAATGACTTATCAAAATAAATATGAAAAGAACTAAATAACATATGCTTAAAGCTAAACCAATAGCACTTAAGGCTTCATCAAGCAACAATGAGAAAAGTCAAGAAAAATCAAGTTCTGAAGAGTCTAAGTCTGATGAGGATGAACTTGCCCTCATAACTAGGCAATTCAAAAAAATTTTAAAATCAAGGAAAAGAAAATTCAATGGAAATAAAAAATATTCTTCTGGTAAAAAGAATGCTTCTTCTTCGAACTTTAATGCTGGCTGAAATCAAAAAGCTGATGAAGGTGTTACTTGTTACAGGTGCAACAAGACAGGACACATGAAGGCTGAGTGTCCTGAGGTCAAGAAGGACAAATACAAGAAGAACAATAAAATGAAAAAGCCAAAAGCAATGCTAGCAACTTGATCGGATTAGGACCAAAGTGAGAATGAAGGAGAGAACTCCTTAAGCTCAGAAAATGAGGAGTTATGCTTTATGGCTAACAACTGTGATGGAAAGGTAAGTTCTTATTTTGAACAATATACTATTGAAGATTGGGAAGATGCATATGCTGCTTTGGTTGAAGAGTATTCTGAAATAAGAAAAAAAAATAAACATCTGAAAAAGAAAATTAAAAATGTCATGCATGGCACTTCCTTAAATAGAAGAACATCTAAACTTGAAAATGAAATATCTGAACTTAATGATGAAAAGGAAGAACTTCTGAATGAAAAGGATGAATTTAAGATTGCATCTTAAAAGGCCAACACTGATTTTGAAAAGCTTTCTGAAAGAATGGAATTACAACAAAAAGAAAAGCAACAAGCTATTAATGAAATTCGAAAACTTAAGAAGTTGCTGACTGAAAAGGATCAAGTGATAAAAAATTTCCCAAATGGAAAAAAAAACCTTGATGCCTTGTTAGGACTAAGAATGAATGCTGAAAAATATGGACTAGGATTCACCATAAAAAAATCAATGAAAAATAAACCTGCTGAAAAGAAAGAAAAACCTTCAAAAATTCCTTTGATAAAATTTGTCAAAATCACTAGTCCAGAAAATAAAAATAAACAAGTGTCAAAAAAATCATCTGAAACAATCAAAAACCAAAATAAAAAGAAAGTGTCTAATCAGAAGAAACAAAACAGGTCGACACATGCTGCTAAGAGGTCGACACCAGTTGACCATAAGTTGAAATTTGTGGCCACTGAGTCGACACTAGCTCAACATAGGTCGACCTATCCACTTCTGAACAACAACAGAATGTTTCAAAAAAATTCAAATAAAAATCTGAAAAATTATAAAAACATAAAAACACACTTGCATAATGATAATTGGAGATTTAGGACACCATATCAATCTAGTTGGATCAATTCTTGGAATCAATAGTGTCACAATCCTCATTGGTACCATTCACAATCTTACTATCCAAACTTTCCAAGATATCAACAGAATTCTTGGTTTGGATTTCCATACATGAACAATCATTTCAAAATGCATAATTTCCCTGCTTATGAAAAGAAAAATATGGGTGTTTTCATTCCAAATCAGAATGTTAAAATACCAAAAAGAGAAATAATTTCTGAAACAAAACAAAAGCGAAAACAACTCAAATATGGATCAGAAAAGACTTATTATTTTTGCACAAACAAACTGATGGTCCCAACAATGTTTGGGTACCAAAATCTTTTCTTCTTTGATCTGATATGTGCAGGAAGGTCATGCACCCAGCTCCAATGTGTGGTTTCTTGACAGTGGGTGTTCACGATACATGACTGGAGACAGAACAAAGTTCTCATTGTTGATTGAAAAGGAAGGAAGATCTGTTACTTTTGGAGGTAAAAACAAAGGGAAAATAATTGGATCTGGAAAGGTTGGTAAATCCTCCTCAAACTCAATTGAAAAATATTCTGTTAGTTGATGGTTTGGATTATAATCTTTTAAGCATAAGCCAATTGTGTGACAAGGGTCACAAAGATGTTTTTGAATCAGACTTTTGAAAAATACTTGATTCTTCATCTGAAAAAATAAAATTCTTTGGAAAAAGAGAAAACAATGTCTACATGATCAATATTGATAAAAACTTTGCTGAAAACATCTGTTTGGTTGCTAATAAAAATGAAATTGTATGGACATGGTATAAAAGACTTGGTCATACAAGTTTCAACAAAATAAATAAACTCTTAAGGCTAAATCTTGTTAAAGGACTTCTTGAATCTTTTCCAAATGTTGAAAATCAACTTTGTGGGATATGTGCTCAAGGAAAACAAACCAGAAAATCTTTTAAAACTTTCAATGATATTCTCACTTCTAAGCCACTGGAATTACTTCATATGGACCTTTTTAGGCCAATAAGAATTCTCAGTCTTAGTGGCAAACGATATGGATTTGTTATCATTGATGATTTTACTAGATACACTTGGGTTATCTTTCTATCCCGCGAAAGTGATGCTTGTCAATAATTCAGGAAATTCTATAACACTGCCTTAATGGGTTTGTCACATAAAATCAAGTCCATTTTGACTTATCATGGGGGAGAATTTCAGAACAAAGCTTTTTCTTATTTATGTGTTGAACTGAACATTTTCCATAGATTCCCTTCTCCAAGAACTCCAGAACAAAATAGAATTGTGGAAAGGAAAAATAGAACTCTGGTGGAAATAGCTAGATCCATGCTCCTGGAAAGTAAATTGCCCAAATCCATCTAGGCTGAAGTTGTGAACACAGCAAATCATATCTTGAACAGAGCATTGGTCAGACCAAAAATCAGAAAAACACCCTATGAACTTTTGAAAAACAAAAAACCAACTTTGTCTTATTTTAAAATCTTTGGTTGCAAGTGCTTTGTACATAAAAACAATAAAAAAATCTTGATAAATTTGATGCCAAAAGTCTTGAAGCCATTTTCCTTGGTTATTCAGAAATTTCTAGAGCTTATAGAGTTTACATTCTCAAGAATAAAACTGTGGAAGAATCTCCACATGTAGTTTTTGATGAAAATTCATATTAAACTGATAACTCTACATCTTGCAGGGTTCCTCAAAGTAATGAAGAAGATGACTTCATTGTCGAACCTTCACCAACTATTGAAGAGAATGAAGATCCATTTGAAAATCTAGACAATCAATCACCTACCATAGATGGATCAGGTAATATTGTTCTAGAACTGAATGAACCCCCAGAGGTAGTTCCTGAAAATAGACTTTTAACAGATCATCCAATTAAGAATGTAGTTGGTAAAGTGCATGATAGAGTTAGAACTAGATCTTCTTTTCTGAATGCAATAAATGAAGCCGACTGGCACTAATTTCCCAAATTGAACCTAAGTCCATTGATGAAGCTCTAACCAGTGAGGATTGGATCAATGCAATGCATGATGAACTTCATCAATTTGACAGAAATCAAGTATGGGAATTAGTACTCAGACCTAGTGATCAATCTGTGATTGGCACTAGATGGGTATTTAGAAATAAATTGAATGAAAATGGGCAGGTTGTTAGGAATAATGCTAGACTAGTTGCCAAGGGGTGCAATCAAGAGTTTGGCATTGACTTTGAAGAATCATATGCCCCTGTAGCTATACTAGAAGCTGTGAGAATATTTCTAGCTTTTGCATTATCCTTGAAATTTAAAGTTTATCAAATGGATGTAAAAGTGCTTTTTTGAATGGATACATCAAAGAAAATGTTTTTGTAGGACAGCCTCCTGGTTTTGAAAATGAAAAATTTTCTGATCATGTTTTCAAACTTAATAAGGCTCTTTATGGTCTTAAGCAGGCTTTAAGAGCTTTGTATGACCACCTGAGCTCATTCTTACTGAATAAAGGTTACGCAAGAGGTAATGTAGACCAAACTTTGTTTACCAGAATTGTCAATAATCAAATCATTGTTGTCTAAATCTATGTTGATGACATAATTTTTGGGTCTACAAATAAAGAACTGTGTACTGAATTTGCAGATCACATGAAAACTGAATTTGAAATGAGTTTGATGGGAGACTTAAAATTCTTTTTGGTATTGCAGGTACATAAAACCAGTGAAGGGATCTTCATAAGTCAAATAAAGTATGTGAAAGAACTTTTAAAAAAATTTCACTTTCAGCACCTCAAGCACTCAAGCACACCAATGGCAATAAATGTAAGATTAGAGGAAGATTTATTTGGTAAGTCAGTAGATCCAAAGACATACAGAGGTATGATTGGTTCTCTACTTTATCTCACAACCTCTAGACCTGACATTCAATTTAGTGTGTGCATGTGTGCTAGATTTCAAGCCAATCCTAAAAAAAGTCACATGTTAGCTGTCAAAAGAATTTTTAAATATGTTGTTGAAACATGTGAACTTGGAATTTGGTATCCTGCTGGTTGCAAATTAGACTTAATTGCTTATTGTGATATTGATTATGCTGGTTTTAAGCTTGATAGAAAAAGTACTAGTGGCTTGTGTTTATATCTAGGTGGATGGCTAATTTCTTGGGCTTCTAAAAAACAACATTCAATAGTTCTATCCACTGCAGAGGCTGAATATGTTGCGGCTGGTTATTGTGGCACTCAAGTTCTGTAGGTGAAACACCAGCTTCTAGATTATAATCACAAATTGGGTTGTATTCCTATTTTGTGTGATAACACTAGTGCTATTAATTTGTCTAAAAACCCAATTCAACATTCGCGAACAAAGCACATTGAAATAAGGCACCATTTTCTAAGGGATGAGGTTGCTAAGAAATCTTTTGAGCTTCACTTCATTGAAATTGAAAAATAGATTACTGATATTTTCACTAAGCCTCTTCCAGAAAATAGATTTTCATCTTTATGGAGAGAGCTTGGTTTGTGCAAACTTCCACATCATTGATCTCTTCCATCTTCTGTTTGCAAATAAAATCTTTGAGTGTTTCAAATAAAAAACTTTTCTTGCTCTTACAAATAAATTCCAACTTCTCAAATTGCATTGGCACTCTTGGTATATCAAATAGTGATTTGAAGAAAGACAAGTCAGGCTTGTTTGGACACTTTCACTATGCGTGAGTATATGTCTCCACCAAGTATCAAATGCCTTTATATGCAACTGTTGAGGGGGAGCTTTGACTTTCAATAAAACATTCATGTTGATTCTACACTCACTTTGGAATCAAATATTTACTTTCACTTCATTGACTCCTTCCTTCCCCAATAATTGTTCACCTTGTCAGGGGGAGATTTATGAAAAAGGGAGTCATTTGATATCAGAAATTGTGCTCTTTGTCAATTCTTCTCTTATCTGGTATCAGAATTCTTGACACTGGTTGTCAATCTTGAGCCCCAAATTATCAAAATTTTTGAGTCTTGATGCTATTTTCATATGAGAGATTTAAAACATTGAAAATAAACTCATTGTGCATTTAGTTTAATCTCAAAGTTTCATTTTTATATCAAGATTGTGCCACCTTCATACTGAATGTTTTAAAATGATTTGCAAAACACTTATAGGCGCATAAGTGGCATTAATATTTAACATATGTAAGTTTAAGCTTTACTTTTACCACATGTTAAGAATAATTTCTTTATATTCGTAGCCATGACTTTTCTGATCAAACCAAACAAAATCTTGCAGAATATTAAAAATAAATGAATAACAATATAGAAAGATACAAATAGAGCAATGCAAATTCTTGAACCACTGAGTAACCGGGTCATTTCACCTGAAAAGTTATCTGTTTCACGTCAAAAAGTGGAAACCAAAATTTTCAACTCTGCATAAAATAGTGAAAGTTAAACCACTGAGTAATCATGAGGTCTTGTATCTGGTAAATGTAGCCTCTTGCACTCAAAAGTGAGATTTAACTAATTTATTCTTGTATTTTTTCCCAGTCAAAGTGAAAGAAAATTCAAATAGTCAGGAAAGAAAAGCTTCAGACTTGAATAAAGTTCATGTTTACTGAGTTTAGAATTCTTATTCTACATTGTGTTACATTTAAAGCTTCTAATTTCCTTGTTGAATACTTATGTTCACTCACATAGGTCACTTTATCTCACATTTGCATCATTATTTTAACTACATTCAGATAATTATATTTTGCCATACTTTGTGTTGAATGTGTCCTTGTGATTAAACTATTATGCGCAATCACAAACAATAATAAACTCTCTCTAATATTAATAACACTTTGCCTCATTTATTTTGATCATTCTTGAACATCTCTTTTCACCACTTCATTTTTTGAACTCCTTTTATTTACACTTTTCATCTCTATCTTTTTTATGCTATCAAAGGGGGAGAAATAAAAATGGTCTAAGTCCACGGAGAAATTGCAGAGAGTCAAAGGGAGGAGTAGAATTTGGGAGACTTTGAGAATTTGGGAGATTTTGGTCTGGAGAGGTGATAGTGAGAAATATTGGAGTATGCATAGGGGGAGAAATCTTTGGAAAGATTGGTACATTGGTATATTATTGGAGAAAGTGTAGGTTGAGGGAATCATTGCAGACAAAGGGAGCATGAAGAGACCAAGTTTGAGTATTTGTTTTGTCATCATCAAAAAAGGGGAGATTGTTGTGTTGAATGTGTTTTGAAATTTCTTAATAATGTTTTTTTAATGATGACCAATGAACATCACTCATATTGTAATTTTGATGATGACATATTGAACATATTGTACATATTGAATATATTACAATAATTCTCAAACAACATGTTTTTAATATTTAATATTTCATATCTTATTGTGAATAACATGTTTTGATGGTCTACTCTTCATTCATACAGGTTTACAAAGTTCTTGTCAAAGTAGGTCGACACTAGTTGATAGACAGGTCGACTCTACCAAACTGCCCAACAAACTTCTAAAGAAAAAGTCACAGTAGTGTCGACTCCAGTTACCAGACAGGTCGACACACATAGTCTGCTCAGCAAGTTTCTGAAGAGCAATTGGTCAGTGGTGTCGACTCTAGTTGGAGATGAGGTTGACACTAGCATCCATCCAGTGAACCAGTTTTGGAGGAATACACAGGAGGTTGACTCTGTCTGTTGATCAGGTCGACTCTACCTGTTGATCAGGTCGACTCTACCAGTTGATCAGGTCGACACTAGTGCTCTGACAGTAAGCCTTGGGTTGATGTTTGGCCAGTAGGTCTACTCTCTTGAAGAATGAGGTCGACTCTCTCTCTTTCTGTGCAAAACCAGAATTGTGCAGAGGATGAATCTGATGGCTATGATTTCGTTCTGAGACTCTTTTGGGAGATGCTACAATTACTAAATTGCCCTTTCATCCAAGTGGCAATGTGATGAAGACCATTTGGACATGTGGCAGCCCAGGATACTTTCATGGTTTCTATGCACATTCCCTTCACGTAAAAAAGACTGTACGGAGGCTATAAAAGCTATCATCTCTGTTCTGAAGCAGCAAGTTCCCAACGAGCAGTCCAGAGCCCCAAGTGAGCCACAAGCCTCCAGCCTTCCAGCGATTACATCCAAAGGGTCGTGGTGATCAAGGCCAAGCTATGATGTGCTGAAAAGGGAAGCAAATTGAGCAGATGAATAGCAGAAAAAGAAGAAGTACTGGAAAATCAGATGCCACTGGAGCAGAGCATCGGAAATTGAAGAGGATCTCCATTGAATTCTTTCAAGGCTCTTCAATTCAAGCTTATGCAAGACCTCTTCACCGAGGAACATCCAACCCACATCTATTTTACTTATTTCTTGGAGTGTTCATCTCACTTTCGTATGTGAGATCTGTACATGAAGTTCTGTGCAGATTTATGTGTGCGATTGAGTCTGTGAATCAGATCATTGCTAGAGGATCTGATCTCCTATGGTTTTGATCTAGCTTGTGCTTGAGCCATCATGCTCAGTGTTTGAGCTACAGTGCTTAGGTTGGTGAGTTGTCGCACTCACTGTGTGTTGTGAGCCGTCGTGCTCTAGTTTTGTGAGTCATCGCACTCACTGTGTGTTTGACATCGTGCTGAGGTTGGAGTCGTCATGCTCTGGTTGTGTGTTGAGCCATTGTGCTCATGGTGTTTTAGTGTCGTCGTGCTCCAGTTGTGCTTTGAGCCGTCGAGCTCAAGGGTGTTTGGAGTCGTCATGCTCCAGTGTGTGTTGTACTCAGGTTTGAGTAGTGGAGCCTCACTGTGTGAGGGGTGAATGTAGGAATCACTAGACTGATATCCGAACCACCTAAAAATCCTTTGTGCAATAGTTTGATCTGTATCTAGCGCTAGATGTTTGCATAGGATTTCGCTCTCACTACTTGTACAACTACTTCACACATTTTATTCACACATACACACATCAGATCAGTAATAGTTTCTGCTTGAATGGATCTATAAATTGAAGTGATCTTTGAATTGCTTAAGCTTCTGCATAATTAGTGATAGATCTATTCAACCCCCCTTCTAGATCTGTTCATACTCTGAATTTGATCCTACACGATCTACCCT
Organism: Colocasia esculenta; assembly: GCA_014218235.1. Classification (NCBI taxonomy): domain Eukaryota; kingdom Viridiplantae; phylum Streptophyta; class Magnoliopsida; order Alismatales; family Araceae; genus Colocasia; species Colocasia esculenta. The sequence goes on from CM024766.1 coordinate 79,516,017, forward strand.
TAGGATTACCCTTTCTCTCTCCTCTCACAACACCCAAATCTTAGCAAGAGAGCAAAAGTTCTCTCTCCCAAAATGAACCCTCTCTATATATAGAGAGCCAAGGGTTGTGATTGGGGTAAGATCCTTGCCCTAACACGACTCTACTCCCTCAAACCTATCAAAAAAAAACACAAGTTTCGGAGAAAAACTCAAATTGGAACAAGCAGAAGTGGACGTCGACAAATGTTGCCGTCAATAGAAATATTGACGTCAATCATTGTTGACATCAAGATTCCAAGAAAACTTGACGTCAAGACATGTTGACGTCAACACAAAATAGACGGCAATCGAAATTGTCGTCCGATCAAGTAGCAAGTTGACGTCAAGGGTTGCCTTCAACCACATCTTTACATCACAATGCTTGACGTCAAGAGCACTTCTTGGAGCAGACCCTTAATTCGACTGAAACACGTCATCTGGGGTCCCGAGCTCTGACCAAACAAATTTATAAAAGCGCAAACTATAGAAAACTTGCTGAGCCTTACACTCTCTACCCCTTAAGAAGATCTTCGTCCTCGAAGATCGGATCAAGTACCTGTGGTGATGTCATCGGCGTCGTCTCTGGCTAATGCATACACTCTGGCTGGTGCTTGTGGTCTTGTTGCTGGCCTCGCTGCTGCTGCTGCTAGAACATCTCATGGAACAAACATCTTTAGCTTCGGACACTCTCTAATCCGATGATCTGGGCTGCCACACTTGAGACATCTTCCAACCTTTGTCCAATACAAATCTCCTCCATGACTCATGCCGTAGTGTACACACTCGGGCTTCTTGCTAGCTGTAGAAGCTATTGACTGGGGTGCTGACTTTGCTGGTACTATAACTGGATGCTGATCTTCCACGAGCCTCTTCATCTTCTTGTTTTGTCGCTGGAACGGATCTGGTAACCTCTTTGCCTGGGCCTTCTTCTCTTCCTGGTACAACTCCATCTCACTCTCCTGCCTGCATGCCGCACTAAGAGCCACATCCATAGTCCTATGGTCGAATGCTACAAGTATAGCTCTCAATGATGGTCTGAGCCCCATCACAAACTTCTTTACCTTGTGCCTCTCATCAGCAACTATGTGCGGTGCGAACCTCGATAACTCTATGAACCTAGCCTCATACTCCAAGACTGACATCGAACCTTGAGTCAATGCTAATAACTCCTGCTCCATCTTGTCCTGAATGTGCTCAGGAACAAACTTAGCCTCAAACAACCTCATAAACTCTACCCAAGTCAGAACTAGCTCCAAACCATCAAACTGAGTTTGAAGAACGGAAGACCACCACACATCTACTCGTTCCTGAAGCATGTACGTCGCAAAACTGACCTTGTCATCCTCTGCACACTAAATAGCTCTGAATATCTTCTCAATCTCTCTAAGCCAACTCTCTGCAACCAACGGCTGACTCTCCCCCTTAAAAGAAGGTGAAGCCATCTGCTTAAACTTCTCCATGACCGACACACTGCCTACACCACGGTCCTGCTGAGCTGGTGCCAGAACTTAAGCTTGAAGTTGCGCCTGAAGAGCTGTCACGCCCTGACGCGGAATATCAGAACGTGAGGCAGTTGCAAGTAAACGGGTACATAGCAAGTACTAGACATCAAACCATTGGATAAGGATAAATATTAAAGCAAATGTATCTCATTAATAATTCTTCAAATGTCTAGTTACAACCACTAATATCAGAGCCATTCTATAGGGCCTAATTATATTGAATAAAGTAAAATACTAAACTTCCACCCTAACATAATACTATGATGCTAGGGTACTCTAGACATCACTCTTGGCCGTTCCCATCCTCTTGAGTGTAAGTATCTTCCTCGGTGTCACTTGAGAACACATAACCAATAACGCAGGGTGAGTGATAACGCCCAGTAGGACCTAAATCTTAGGATCAAGCATGCTTTAAATGATTAATGTATTAAAAAGGCAGAGTAACCAATGATAAAGTGAGAGAGTCAAGTAACGTAAAATATAGCACAGTAGCAGGAGATTGAAATAGCACAAGTTTTCAAATATAGCACAAGCGTCGAGTTTAGCACAAAGAGCAGGATGGCCATCGCACAAATAGCACAAAGTATAGCAAGAGCACAACGAATATAGTATAGCACTTTGATTGTCATTTAGATAGTCGAGATAGATAGAACTTGAGTGTAATGCCAAACACTCTAGTCATTTAACTCCCGCGGGCAAATAGCACTTTTGGGCGCACCTCCTAGAACCAGACCGGGCCCTTTATATATTGCCAGGCATTGGTTATATTGTTTATCTTTAGACAATCAGTCAATGGCCAATAGAGAGTACCAAGAAATAGATGAGTACTAGATGAATAGACGAGATAGTCGAGAGAGTGTGAATAGATGAGCGAGTAGAGTATAGATGAGAACTAAGGGACATTGCACATAAAACGTCGAGTAAACGGCGATAGTAACAGTTGCACAACACGCGCAATTGGTGTTGACGGTCAGGTGAATTTCACTACCCTTCCACTGGCCTTATTATGTACAGGTCCAGAGGTCCAGCGTGATTCAAGATAAGAGCGAACTTCTAATAGCCATTTGGATCATATTGATCCCTAAAGGGTATCATAGGTGTTAGGGTACAACCCGCTTGTCGACCATGTAGGAACCCATGGACAGAGAAGTCTTACGGAGGCCTTGAACAAGGATTCACTAGTCTGACAGAAGGAATATTCGACAGAGAGTTCGTCCAAGTCAAGAGAAAGTGTATATATAGAAACAAGTGCTCGACGTTCCAAAGGAATTCTAGAACAGTGGAGCGTCAGCAACGGTATTCCCAAAACATCGCGAGAACGAAGACAAGTCTAATTAAAATAAATGGGACAATTTAAATACATCATTGAAATAAATTACTAGATATTTTATGAAATATTTTCATGCCGAATTGAGTCATGATCGGATGGTTACAAGTGGGTGCATGTGTCATGGGGAATCATGGATATGAAAGATCAAGTGAATGACTTTAATTAATTAAAACATATCCAAGTTTTAACAACTTCGTTTACTGTGTAGTCACTGTAGAAAATCAAGATTTACAGAAATAGGGGGTTTCCAATCAAAACTCCAGAAGGCGATGTACCCCTATAAGGGTCGCGACAGGGTACAGTCAGAACGCGACAGGTTCAATCAAAGGTCACGACGGGTCGGTCAGAGCAAGTTGCCAGAACGCGACGCTAGGGCCTGTCGCATTTAGAACGCGACGGGTGGCTTTGTCGTGATCAGCCCTGAGAACGCGGCCTATCGGGCCATCGCGTTCTCAGGTCCTGTGCCTGAGTCCAAGCTGGAAAAGGACAGGCCTTGGATTGCGGTCCAAGTTGCCTTATTTTGACACAGGTTCATTCAGAAATTAAGAACTAAATGCACAGTCGATGAAAAATTATGAAATCACTTGCAAATTGATCTAGACATGCGATAGTACATACAGTAAATAGGAATTTGAGAACAAACATGATTGATAGGTATTGAACATGATCAAGCACAAGTAACACAGAACATGGTAAGGTGAAGATACAAGATTTAATGCATGCAGTATGATGGATTAAAATTAGGGCTTTCAGGGTCAAAAGATTACTGACATCAATCAGTATCTCCAGTATAAGTTTCGTAGCATGGTGTCGAGTATACATGGAGATATAAATGAAACAAGGTGGTTCAGGGTCATGGGGATTGCATAACTTCAAAAATATAGAACAAAAGATTGGGCTGACGAAAAATCATGAAATAAGAGGGCTTTTGTTCCTAATGTTTGGAACAATCTACATACGGATTTAATTGCGTTTAGCTTGTGAGAATGCCTACCTTTGACTCGTTTTGTCTTATAGGGTTTAGAACTCGAAGTGCTGAGGGTTGAGCTCGGTCCAGCCTTCTCTCCACGAGTTCTTCTTCTCCTTGGCCTCCTCTCCACGTCCAGCAAGCCCCAGCAACGAGTCAGGGCCGACCATGGAGGGATTAGAGAGTATTTAGGCTCCTTGGGTTTCTAATTCCTAATAGGAGTCTAATTCCCCTTTAATTCTGAGATTTCCTTATTCCTCTCAACCTTCCAAGCTTTCCACCTCCTATTTGTGTTAGGTTGGGATGCAATTTCATGGCCAACTAATTAGGGTAGGGTTAGAAGTCCAATTCCAACCCATATTCTCTATTTTAATAATTTAATAGCCCTTTTCTATTTAGGTAATATTTTAAGATACGAATTTAGGGTATTTTCCTATTATTCCTCTTTTAAAAAATCCATATTTTGGCCCAATAACTTTTATGTGATCCATTTAATAAAGCCCATCACTTCTTTTCATTTAGTGGGTTTGAATTAATTCTCTTTTCTTTGATTTTCTAATTGACTAAATTTTTAATATTATTAAATTTTCATTTTTTGAAAAATTCAGGTTGCTACATCCTCTCCCTCTTAAAAGAATTTGGCCCCCAAATTCATATGACCATAATGGAGAGAATGTCTTACCGAAAAGATCGGGGTAATTTCCCCTGATGATCCCTTCAAGTTCTCAGGTGGCTTCTTCCACTCCACAGTTATTCCACAGAACCTTCACCATATGGATCGGACGGTTCCTGAGTTGCTGCACCTTCCGTTCCAATATCTTGATTGGCTTATCTTCATAGGTCATGTCCTTGTTCAGCACCAACTTCTCATGGTGAATGATGTGCGTAGGATCATATACATATTTCCTAAGCATGGAGACATGGAACATATTGTGTACACATGCCAAATTCGGTGGCAACGCTAGTCGGTAAGCAACTTCACCAACCCTTTCGAGCACTTAAAAAGGACCGATGAATCTAGGACTGAGCTTCCCTTTAACACCAAATCTTTGGATGCCATGGGTAGGTGATACCTTTAAGAGTACATGGTCACCTACTTGAAATTCCAGATCTCTCCTTCTCTTTTCAGCATAACTCTTCTATCTAGACTGAGCAATCTTGAGCCGATCTCGAATCACTTGTTTATCCCTGGTTGTATTTTGTACCATGTCCGGGCCTAGCCATTACTGTTCTCCAACCTCATTCCAGCATGCAAGAGATCTACAGTTTCTGTCATATAGTGCTTCAAACGGTGCCATTTTAATACTCGCCTGGTAACTGTTGTTGTAAGCAAACTCAATTAGGGATAGGTGCTCATTCTAGTAACCTTGGAAATCTATAGTGTAGGCTCTCAACATGTCTTCAACAATTTGGTTGGTTCTCTCAGTCTGCCCATCAGTTTGTGGGTGAAATACGGTACTAAAGTTGAGCTTAGTACCAAGTGCAGTTTGCAGTCCCTTCCAAAAATGAGAGGTGAATCTCGGGTCTCGATCCGAGACAATAGATGATGGAACTCCATGTAATCTTACGATCTCCTTGACATATAGAGCAGCTAGTACCTCCACCAACCACTTACTCTTTATTGGTAGGAAGTGTGCGGATTTGGTGAGTCAGTCGAAAATGACCCATATGGTGTTGAGTCCACCACGAGTCTTAGGTAAACCCATGATCAAGTCCATGCCAATGCTTTCCCATTTCCACTTCGGGATATCTAGTAGTCTAAGTACGCCAGCAGGGTGCATGTGTTCCGCCTTTACCTGTTGATAAGTAAGGCAATGAGCGGCATGTTCGGCTACCTCTCTCTTCATGTTCGTCCACCAAAACATTCTTTTCATGTCTTGATACATTTTGGTACCTCCAGGATGAATAGTGTACTTCATCTTGTGAGCTTCATCCATTAACTTCCTCTTCATTTCTTCATTGTCGGGGACGTATGTCCTCACTTGGAATACCAGCCTTCCATCCTCGGTCATAGCAAAATCATGACTTTCAGCTAAGGTTTCCTTGATACGTACCAAGAATGGATTACTATCCTGTTGTGCTCTGATTTCTCCCAGCATGTCAGATTGAATCTTGATATTGGCAACCAAGACTCGATCATCCCTATGTTCAATGTTCAAATTTGATCTTGTGAATTGTTCTAGTAATTGCATCTCGTCAAGAACTAGACTTGATACAAATGCCATTGGCTTTCTACTAAGAGCATCAGCCACAGTATTTCCTTTGCCTGGATGGTACTGGATGTTGAAGTCAAAATCCTTCAAGTATTCCAGCCATCTTCTTTGCCTCATGTTGAGTTCCTTCTGGGAGAATAAATACTTTAAGCTCTTATGATCTGAGTAAACAGTGAACTGCTCACCATATAAATAATGTCTTTAAATTTTCAAAGTGAAGACCACGACAGCCAACTCCAGATCATGCACCGGGTAGTTGACTTCATGCGTCTTCAGTTGTTGGGAAGAGTAGGCGATGACTTTCTCCTTCTGCATCAATACACAGCCTAGCCCAATTCCTGAGGCATCGGTGTAGACAGAGAAACCTTCTCCCTCTATAGGTAGAGCGAGAACAGGTGCTGAGGTTAGACAGTCTTTCAGAATTTGAAAACTCTTCTCACACTTCTTACTCCAGGAGTAGGGATTCTCCTTTCGTGTTAGACGCATGAGAGGAATGGAAATCTTGGAGAAGTCCTTTATGAACCGCCTGTAGTAGCCCGCTAGTCCTAAGAAGCTTCTGATTTCTGTGACATTGGTTGGTCTCTCCCAATTGAGTATGGCTTCGACTTTGGAGGGATCAACGGAGATGCCGCCCTTTGAGATGACATGGCCCAAGAAGGACACTTCTTCTAGCTAGAATTCGAACTTGCTCAGCTTTGCGTATAGTTTGTTGTCTCGCAAGACTTGTAGTGCAATCTTCAGGTGTTCTTCATGTTCTTCTTTGGTCTTGGAGTATATGAGGATGTCGTCGATGAAGACGACCACAAACTTTCCAAGGTATGGTCGATATATGTTGTTCATGAGTTGCATAAAGGCTGCAGGAGCATTGGTTAGACCAAAAGGCATAACGACGAATTCATAGTGTCCATACCTGCTCCTGAAAGCCGTTTTGAAAATATCATCATCCTTGATCCTCATTTGATGATAGCCAAATCGAAGGTCGATCTTGGAGAAATATTGAGCTTCGGATATTTGGTCGAATAGTTCATCGCCCCAAGGCAATGGGTACTTGTTCTTGATGGTTAGCTGATTGAGTTGACGATAGTCGATGCATAGCCTCATCGATCCATCCTTCTTCTTAACGAACAGCACAGGTGCTCCCCATGGGGAAGTACTTAGTCTGATGAACCCCTTTTCTAGTAGCTCCATCAGTTGTGCTTTCAATTCCTTTAACTCGGCAGGTGACATCTGGTACGGTTGCCACGATACCAGGGCAGCTTCAGGGATCAACTCAATGGCAAAGTTGACAACACGTTCAGGGGGAATCCCTGAAAGATCTTCAGGAAACACATCTGGGTAGTCGTGGACTATGTGGATGTCTTCAATCTTAGAACCCTTCTTTTCACGGCCACAAGGAAAGCAAAGCAACCTTTCCTTATCATGTTGTGGGCCTTTATGGCAGAGATTAGAGACATCTGTCTCTTATGTCTAATCCCAGTGAATGCCAGTTCGGGGAAATCACTAAATACCACTCTCCCTTTCTTACAATCAACACTTGCCCCATAAGTGGACAACCAGTCAGCTCCGAAAATTACATCATAGCCTTCCATGGGCATACACACCAGGTCGGCTTTTAGGTTATGGTCTCCGATCATTACATCGGCAGATGGAAAGTATTTATTCAATTTCTCCTTCTCTCCTAGTGGTGTTGTGATAGAGAATTCACATCCCATGGATATAGGTTTAGCATTCAGAGTATCAGCAAAGTTTTGAGATATGAATGAATGAGTTGCTCCAGTATCGAATAAAATAAATGCTGATAAGGAGAAAACTTGTAAGGTACCTTCTACCATGCCACCTTCCTCAACGGGCTCTTCATCATGCAGGGCTTGTAGTCTTCCCTGTTTCTTAGGCACATTAGTGCACCTTTCATGCTCCTTCAGTAGCGGGCACTTGGGAATATGGTGCTCATGGCTTCCACAATGCAGACATGCACCGACCTTCCTCCAGCACTCATCAGCCGTGTGACCTGGCTTGTCACAGTGCTTGTAGTTACTTTTCTCTGGAGTGTTAGGAACGGGGATCTTAGGTTTCCTTTCTTGGTTGGGTCCTTCTATGATGTTGAAAGGACGCTTCTTGCCATTATTTAGCTTAGCAGCATTTAGACCAGGTGTCAATTCCTTCTTCACAAACTTCCCTTTGATACGATCGGTGAAGTCTGTAGCATCTTCCAGTAGTTGAGCTTTCTTAACCATCTCGGCATAGGTCTGGATGTCGAGAGGGGCTAGTTGAGTAATGTAATGAGGCTTAAGGCCATTGAGGAAGCTCCTAGCCTTCACCTTCTCTATATTCACCAGGTGTTCAGCATATCTTGCCAGTCTTGAAATTTGGGCTTCATAGTAAGCCACAGACAGGCTCCTCTGTTTAAGGGCAACGAACTTCGCAGCCTTCTTTTCTTGCACGCACTCCGAGAAGTACTTGGAGTTGAATGCCTCTTTGAATTCAGCCCAAGTGAATTGACCATTAGCTCTGGTCACTTCCACTGACTCCCACCAAGCACGAGCGTCCTTCTCAAGTTGGAATGTAGCCAGTAGCAGCTTGTCCCCAGCTGCACATTGCATGACACGAAAAATTCTTTCTGTCTCCTTTAGCCAGTGCTCAGCCTCGTCCGGATCTATGGATCCACTGAACCTAGGTGGGTTCAATCTTCTAAAGTTAAGATGCAGCTCGCTTGCACCGCCGCGGTTTCCTCCACCTTGTGCCGCTTGCAAAAGCACACGAGTGAATTCTTGGATGGTTTGTTGCATGCCCCTCATCTGAGCACGTTCAGCAATCATCTTAGTTGCTTAAATTCCTACAAAATAATTTGTTGTTAGGATATTGATGTGGAGTTAAATTTGTAAGTGTGTGGGTTCATTTTAACTAGTTACCCATGGTTCTAACCACATCTCACATAGGTAGGATAACTGACTCTAGTCGAGACTGCTCAACCTAGATCATCCTATACTTAAGAACAACCTAGGCTCTGATGCCACAAAACTGTCATGCCCCGACGCAGAATATCGAAACGCAAGGCAGTTGCAAGTAAACGGGTATAGAGCAAGTACTAGACATCAAACCATTAGACAAGGATAAATATTAAAGCAAATGTATCTCATTAATAATTCTTCAAATGTTTGTAGACACCCATTTCTAACCTATAAGTCGAGCAAAATCCCTTGTTGCATCATTGACGCCCCACGTTAGCTCATCATCGTCAAGCTGGCATTCTTCGATCATGACATCATTTTGATTAATTCACCGCTCTGGGGGATTCTTCTGGTCAAATCAAACAAATATCTCTCAATATTTCTCTGAATATAAAGTCCGACATTTCATCTGAAGGCTGTGCATGAGTTTGGATGCATTACATGCCAAAAATGCAGAAAAGTCTAGAAGGCGACAGGACCTATGTCGCGTTCCTGAAAACGACAGCCCCTATGTCGCATTCATAAATCCGTATTTTTAAATCCCTCAAAAAATTGCAAAATAACTTAAGTCAGCCTTCCATATGAGGAAGGCAGCGTATCGAGCTGTCGCCTTCAGGAAGGCGACAGGCTGCCCGTCGCCTTTTGGACTTTAAAAAGGAAACTCAATCCGAGCCTGATTTGGACCCATGCTATTGATGGTATTTGCTTCTTTTGGACGTCCAAATCGAGTCCAAATCCTGTCAAATTCGGAGGAGACCTTCCTAACATACTCCTTTCCGAGTTCCAATAGCCCTTGCACGGCCATACTTGCCCATAGTCGGACTCTTGCCCATTATTCCTCTCAGAACCTGCCCGGGAATAATCACCCATAAAAACCTTATTTCTCCATCTTTTTGGGCAAGACTGGAGCCATTAGTTCGGGAATCCAGAGAGCTTCATCTGCCAAGAAGAGAGTTTTCTCTCCAGACGACTCAGAAGAGCCCCTCAGGGTGTTTTCCCAGTGGCTATCCAATCTCCTCACCCTTCTTTTCTTTATTTCATCAATTTCATGCATGCATAGTTTGTTTTTTCTTCTAGTATAGCATTAGAACACGACACACACACCTATCCTTAGCACCCCCAGGGGTTAAAAGCCCCAATCTCGTGAGTTCCCCCCATAATAGTTCATGTACATGTGTTTTTTATTGAATAGATCTTCTATGCACGAGTTCTAATGGGTTTTCTTTGTGTTTAAATCATCTTGGCAGGTGTTTGAAGGATAGAACGAAGTGAGGCTCCTGTCCCTTAGCCGGCTGAGGAGCAGGAAGACAAGAATCCACAACTCTGTCCCTCTGAAGAGAAGGCGACAAGAAACCTGTCGCGTTCAAGAAGGCGCCTTAGCCCCTGTCGCGTTCAGGAAGAAGGAAAGAGACACCCTCTCTGTCGCGTTATCAGGTACGCCTTCCCTTCACCTTTTCTTTTCCAAGGTAGTCAGCCCTCCATGTCTACATCTCCGAGGCGATTACTCTGGTGGCGATCACGATCAGTTCCTAATCCCTATACTCATAATTTTTAATTCAAAAGGGGATACCAATCCCGTGATTACACCTTTTGGCGATCACGGTGGGACCACTTGTGCCCATCACGCTCGTTCTTCCTTTCCCTACCGTCCTTGTCATCTAACAGGTGTTGTGTTGTCAGTTTTTCATTGTTTTGTTCTTTTCCTTTTAAGTTTGTTAGTGCTCTGCTGGTCTGGATAAGAAGGCGACGTTCGGCACGTCGCCATCAGGGTAGCGACGCGTGCTACGTCGCGATCAGGTACGCAGTCTGTCCGTACACCTATTTTCTTTGGTTGAGTATTATTCAAGCCTGTGAAGAAAGCGACGTGGCTGTTGTCGCTACATAAGAGGCGACGGGGTGAGAGTCGCATTCAGGTCAGTACCCTGGTCCATTGACTTTTCTTGCAAATTTGGGTTTGCTTTCACATACTCCATCCAGATTTCGTCATGTCATGCCTTTTCGTGTTCTTGAGAGATTGACAGTCTTGTATTTTATAGGATTGACTGATTGTTCGTGCATAATTAGGATTTAATCACTTTCTGTCCACTGCGAGAAGGAAAGCGACAGGACTTGTGTCGCGACCTTGGTAGCGACATCATACTTGTCGCCTTCTTCCTCTGAGGGTGATTAGTCTTAATTCCTGTTTTGTTAGTGTCAGGCTAGAATTTTGCATGCACTCCGGTGCACATAGGATTTGCATACATCGCTCCATATTCATAGCATAGGTTTCCTCCTCAGCGACGTTCGCTCTCTCGGCCACATACTCCTTGTGTCCGACTAGAGCGCGCGCTTGAGGGCCTCCGTAAGTCCCCGCTGACCGTGGATTCCCACAGGCCGCCGGGCTGGTTGTACCCGTCGCCACCTAGGATCGAGTCTAGACTCATTTGGCAAGGTAGAGAGAACTTTAGTCATACCCGAAGTTGGAAGCCCTCTCCCATTTAGGAAACCCTTCCTTATTTGGAGAGAACTTGCTAAAAGTCAAAATCACTAAGAGGCAAACCTGAACCAAATAAAAGAAACCATCATCATTGCCAACTGCTTGCTTTGGGTGAGACGTTTTTCTCTTTCCTTTTGTCTGCATAGGATTGTTTGTTTAGGAAACTAAGAGTCTGTCTAGGTTAGGTTGTCTCTCAAGTCTGGAAAGGCTTTCTCCGAGTATGGAGTCTTTCTTGAACCCGATCTACAATGGTGAGAATCCCGACACTGCCTTCCATAATCCCCAGGATTACGAGGAGTCCCTACCCCATGATCTCTTTGACGAGGTGGCCCGGCCTTGGGTCGCCACCGTCCATACTTCTGAGGGTCTCCGTCATGACGAGGGCAGCCCATCTCGAAACACCCACTCTCCTCAGTCAGATGATCAAGCTGCTCAGCTTCTGCGTCTAATTCCACAGCTTGATCAGTCTCAAATTCAAACTCTCATGACGGCTCTCAAAGGAAAGGCCGCCTCCTCACCCTCACCCAGAGCGGGCACATCATGCCCTGCAGCAGCTACCTCCGGCCCCCACGTCTCCATGGGACAAGCCGACAACACCCCCATCTGGCTGCGGACTATCTGATTCACACCCTTCGAGTCTGAGCACTACATTCCCCGTGAGTCGAGGCCCTGGTCTCCACCTTACCAGCCGTGTTACTCCCCTCACCGTCCTGATCCATGCGCCAGGCCCACCTCTCGTGCCTCATCCGTCTACGCTCAGCCATCCGCCGCACCAGACATGATGTCCGAGTGGGCGTCCATCAAGAAGGAGCTCCAAGAGCTCCGCAAGCAAGTCGACCCTAGGCAGCACCACGATGTGCACATGCCTAATTTCAACGGCCTGTGGGTCCCCTCTCCATCCGAGCTGCCAAAGTATCGAAAATACAATGGCTCAGGCAATCCATATATCCACATCAAGGACTTCATCTATGAGTCCGCGCCTTACCAGCATGACCGCCGTCTTATGGCATATCTCTTCCGCCGGTCGCTGGACGGGCACGCTCTGGATTGGTTCTATTCCCTTTTACCCGAGGACGCTGAAGACTTCGCTGTGGTGAAGGCTAAGTTCCTCGAGCAATTCCAAGATAGAGTCGGCCCTGAATATTCACTCACAGATCTCATGGCCAAAAAGATAGCCTGACGAGGATTTCGCCACATACGCCGATAGGTGGAGACAAATGACCACCAGAGTTCCGGGGTACCTTCCAGAAGGGGAGAAGGTGAAGATCATCATTGCTAATGCCACACCTGCTTTTAGAAACATTCTGGCGATGAATGACATCATCACCATGCATCAACTCTACAGCCGGGCCCGGTTCATCCAGACCCAGCTCAAAGACTCCCCGATCCACTCCATGTTCGAACCCCAGAAAGCCTAGGTTCCAAAGAAAGCCTTCAGGGTCCAGTTACCGAGGGCGTCCAGGTGAATGAGCAAGTGAGCGCGTTCAATCCTGCCGGTCAGAGCCAAAACCGCCAACGTACAATGCCCAGGGTCAGAACCCTACCAGCCACCCCAGGGGCAGCAACAACGCCAATACAATCAAGTGCCGCCTCCTGATGGCTCTCAGCCAAGGCGTCCCATGGGTCCCAGAAGAACCCACTACCCACCGCTGCCGGAGACCCTCTCCGACATATTCTTGGCCTTGCTCTCCACAGACGCCATTAGGCTCCCTCCTGAGAGACCCTAAACCCGAGCGTGGATCAAACTCGGTACTGTGTGTTTCATAGGCAGCCTGGTCATACCATCGACCAGTGCTTTACATTCAAGGACCTGGTGTACGACTTGCATGAGCAGCACAGAATAGATTGGACAGCCCTCCGGCAAGTAATCGGAGACATCAAAGAGAGGCAGAGACAGCAGCAGCAGCAAAGGCAGCAGCGCCAGCCACCCCCTCCGCAACAACAACAGCAGCAACATCAGCAGCCGCTGCAGGACCTCGGGATCGTCCACAACCCCTTACCTAACCATCCACTAGCTCCGAACCCACCACCGCCACAGCAACCTGCCCAGGTAAACCCCATCGTCCACCACCCTCCTCCGCAAGCAAACTGGACATACGATGATGAACTGGACGTTCAGCAGATGATGGCCATTAACCAATATCCTATCCAATCCCAAACAACACAACCAGCCTACGCGGCTCCCCAATCAGTCCCTCCTATAGTTTCCATGGCCAACGCCGTCATACTGCCCGTCAGTTCAGCATCCGTGCCAGCTTCTAGCTCACCCATCATCTTACCTTCGCTCCACCTGTCTCCATCCTCTACCCCCTATCATATCCGCTCCCTCACCCATCATCCTACCACCCCTGGGCGGACCAACCCTCCGCCGCAACATTATCCTCCGCCAGACAGCCACCCACCAATCCAACCACCACCTACGGAGCGGGCGAGTCTTTCGCCGCCCATACCCACCTATCTCCACCACCACCACTTCCACTAACCCCCAACAGGTCCTGCAGCCGCCACAGCAACAGCAAGCTCAGCAACAAGATGAGGGGTTGATTGAGCCATTTCCTGGAACCCATTATGACATCCTCAAGCACCTGGACCACGTGCCAACCAAGATCTCCATTCTGGAGCTGATAAAGAAGTCTAAAGAGCACCAGGAAGCCCTGAGGAATTTCCTGCAGAAGGTGGTAGTAAATGAAGACATGATGGTAGACAAGCTACCCAGTGCCCTGGCCATGGTGACTCGCGGGCCGGCAATCACATTTCAGAGAATGAATTAGCCCCCCCAGAAGCCAGGAGGCTCCCCCTCTGTGTCACCTTAGTCATCAACCATATAGCAGTGGGAGCGGCACTGGTCGATACGGGGGCATCCATAAATGTCTGCCCGCTAAGCACCCTGAGGGCCTGTGAGTTATCAGAAAGTATGCTGAGGCCGACGCCCACCACCATTGCCGCATATGACAATTCTAGAAGATCCTGCCACGGCATGGTGACTGTGCAAGCCGAACTGGGACCCCTCGCCATCACAGTGGACTTCTACGTCCTAGATATCGATCCCATGTTCAAGGCAATCCTGGGACGTCCATGGTTAGAGTCACTAGGGGCTGTACCATCTACCGCACATCAGTGCTTAAAGTTCCCCTTCCAAGGGCGAATTATCAAGGTCAAAAGCATAGCCACCGCCCACTCTGTAGATGCTCTCCACGATACCCACCTCCCAGCTGTGTGGCCAGCCAATAAACCCATCGTCTCGGTGCTAGATATCAACTACCCCTGGAGCTACACGTTCCAGTCCCAGCGAGAGGTCAACCTACCCAGGTCAATGCGGTAAAAAGAAAAGAGCCACTAAGCACAAAGGGGTGGCAAATTATGATGAAGTTGGGGTATGAAGAAGGCAAGGGCCTAGGGGCAGAGCTACAAGGTATAGTCAAACCCATCCCCGACGTTGTCATGAAAAGCCGATGGGGCTTAGGGTATAGGGAGAAGTCCAAACCATGGTCATCCAGCACATCCACTCTCAAGGCCGACCGAGAGCCACTCACCTGGACACTCTGGTGTCATTTTGTCAGGGGGCCTACCCAACCTGGATATAACACCGTGGTAGTCGAGGCAGAACTCTCACAGCACGAGGTGCATGGCCGGAACTTCTCCCGGCACATGGCCCCGTTGCTGACCTATCAAGCCCTAGAAGCCCTCCGTCCGACCAGAAGGAGAAAGGTAGGAGACCCAGAGGCTGAGTGGTATAGATGGTTCGACATAGAAGACATCGCCATCGCCTTCAGCCGACTGTTCTGGGAAGAGGAGAGAACCTGGCCGCCAGCTGCGGAAGAATTACTAGATCCGCCCGTTGCTATCACATCCAAAAGGCAGCTCATGAGCGATGCCTCAGACGTAGGAGAGCCGGACATCCCCTACGAGGAGGGGAACACTGTTGATGAACTCTGGAGAGGCACCTGCCTAGCCATCCACCCGTACCTCCTGGATTCCCTCCTTCCCAGCCTAGTCCCATCCTCTCCTCCTTTGCTGATCCAGCTGACTCCCCAGCTCCTTACGGCGGCGCACAGCCTTCTCACACCCTAGCTCCCACCGGCTGCCCTCTCCGGCCTTCAAGCTGATCTAGGTGACCACGAGGTCACCCTCTCCTGTTGCATGCTCTCCTTCGATCTCCAAAAAAAAACGTCCACTTTCAAATGCACGTTGAGGTCGAGGAGCCGGCATACGTCCTGCACTCTACTGATCAGGGGCACCCCTCGACTGAGGGTCCCCCTCCTGCTCCTTCATTAGGAGCCATTCTCTTCGAGGACACCATGTCCTCCCCCAGTCCTGTAGAGTCATCTAGTTTAGGAGAGTCTAGGGTAGGTGAGTCTAGAGTAGATAGGCCTAGGATAGAGAGTCAGGTCAGCCTGCCATCCGCCAGTCCCAAGCACCGTCCTAGGAAGCAGCGGGGAAAAGCTATTCCCCGGAGATATCTTCAAGAGCTAGCTCGGCGGTGTCAAGCGCTACTATTGATAGAGGAATTCACAAAGGAAGCACTGGTGTTTGAAGAGGTGTTTGAGCAAGATGGGGTGTTCATAGACGACGGATTTGGCGTCTACGAAATCATGAATGATGAGGACCCGATCGAGGAAGAGGATAGCGAAGTAGATGACGCTGCCGAGAAATATGCCAGCGGAGTCAGGAGATTTGATGAACCCACAACGGCAGTGGATGAACCTACTAAGGAAGTCAACCTCGGAACAGAAGAAGACCCTAGAATTGTGATAATCTCAGCAAACCTCCCTCCTGATGAAGAAGAGGAATTGGTGCAAATCCTAAGGGAGTACAAGGACTCATTCGCCTGGTCTTATGAGGACATGCCTGGCCTAGATCCCTCTCTAGTGGAGCACCGACTAGTATTGAAAGAAGGGGAAAAGGCCATCAAGCAGAAACTCAAAAGATTCGCCCCACTAATGGCCCTGAAGATGAAGGACAAAGTAGACAAACTCCATAAGGCTATATTCATTAGGGTAGTGCTGTATCCGAACTGAGTGGCCAACATCGTCCCTGTCATGAAGAAAGACGGAAAAGTCAGAATATGTATTGATTTCAGGGATCTGAATAGGGCATGTCCGAAGGATGACTTCCCGCTTCCTCATATTGATGTATTGATCGACAACACTGCCGGGTACGAGACCCTCTCATTCATGGATGGATACTCAGGCTACAACCAGATCCGTCTCGCTCCTGAAGATCAAGAAAAGACATCCTTCATCACGCCCTAGGGAACATATTGTTACGTAGTCATGCCATTTGGGCTGAAGAACGCTGGGGCTACCTACCAGAGGGCGATGATGGCTATATTCCATGACATGATACACGTCTATGTAGAGGTCACGTGGATGACATCTTGGTGAAGTCAAGGACCAGGAGAGAACACCCCGAGATCCTAGCCAAGGAGCTGCAGAGAGCTAGGGAGTATCAGCTGAAGATGAATCCAAAGAAATGTGTGTTCGGGGTATCATCAGGCAAACTGCTAGGCTTCATAGTTAGCAAGCGGGGTATTGAGATCGATCCCAATAAGGCTAAGGCAATAGCAGAGATGCCTCCTCCAAAAAACATCTCACAATTAAGAGGGCTAATCGGGCGTTTGTAGTTCATCAGAAGATTCATCTCCCAGCATTCGCAAAGATGCCGCCCATTTTATGATCTCTTGAAAGGAGGGGAAAATTCGAATGGAATCAAAAATGCCAGGAAGCCTTCGATGAGCTGAAGAGTTATCTCATGAATCCCCCAGTCTTGCAGCCTCCTACATCCGGAAAAACCACTAATCCTATACCTTTCAGTCATTGAGGACTCCCTAGGAGCTGTCCTTGCACAACATGATGAGTCTGGAAAAGAAAGGGCAGCTTACTACCTCTCTAGGCTTTCAACACCGCCGAATCCAAATACACCACCGCGGACAAAACCTGTGCAGCACTCGTGTGGGTAGTCCAGAAACTCAAGCACTACTTCCTAGCCCACGAGGTCAAGCTAATCTCAAGGATGGATCCACTCCGTTATCTGCTCGAAAAGCCCGTCCTTTCTGATCGGCTGGCACGCTGGCAGAGTTTCCTCTCCCAGTTTGACATATCCTTTGTGGTCTAAAAGGCCGTCAAGGGGTACGCCATCGCCGAGCATCTAGCCCATCTCCCACTCCCTCACAGCGACTCACTCCGAGAGGAATTCCCCGATAAAGAACTCTTAGTCATAATCAAAGACCCCTTCTGGTCCCTTCATTTCGATGGTGCACTCAACTCTCGGGGACGGGGCATCGGAGCCATGCTGCTTACCCCGGAAGGTATCACCATCCCTTTGCATATCAACTTACCTTCCCCGCTACCAATAACATGTCAGAGTACGAGGCTCTCCTTGCTGGTCTCAAGCACGCCTATCTACTGGGGGCATCGCACCTCAAAATCATAGGAGACTCTCAGCTCGTCCTGTGGCAGGTGCTCTCAACCTACCGCACTCGTGATCCAAAGCTCAAGCCATATCAAGATCTGGTCACGCTGTTGGCAAGGCAGTTCCGCAAGCTTATCTACATCCATACTCCTCGTTCTCAAAACATCCTGGCCGACACTCTGGCGTCGCTAGCCTCATTCCTATCCTTCCCTCTGAGTCGCCGGACTGAGACAATCATCGTCCAGCGTCTCGACATTCCATCTACCCAGGATCCTTGGTTTAGCGACCTTAGGGCAACCTTAGAAGAGAAGGCTAGGAGAAGAGGAGCACAGCAAGTCATGTTAACAGAGCTCGAGGAGATCTTGAACGAAGAAGAACTGCCATGGTATTTTGAGATAAAGCAATACTGCAGGGATGGAACATATCCTGAAGGGGCAAGTGCAGAAGACCGTAGGGCCATCAGAAGAGCCGCCTTAAGGTACACAGTTGTCGGAGAAGTTTTGTACAGGCGAGCCCTTAATGGAGTCCTTTTAAGATGCCTTACCGATGACGAAGCTTGGAAGGTGGTGGAAGGGGCCCATGCTAGTGAATGCGGAGGGCACGACAATAGCCAGATGCTAGCAAAGAAAATCATTAGGCAGGGCTATTACTGGCCAACCCTAGAGGAAGACTGTACCATCTACGTCCGTAGGTGTGTCAAGTGTCAACTCCATGCCGACAAGATCCATGCCCCTTCCTCCTCACTACACCCACTCTCCACACCTTGGCCATTCTCCATGTGGGCTTTCGATATTGTTGGCCCCCTTGGTGATCCTAATGCTCAAAACAAGCAAAAATCGTTTATCTTAACAGCAACTGAGTATTACACCAAGTGGGCAGAAGCCGAAGCTTTCGCAGAAATCAAAGCATCCACAGTATGCCGCTTCATCATGAGAAATATCATTTCGCGGTTCGGAGTGCCAAGCAGCATCGTCACAGACAATGGACCACAATTCATATCGCAAGAGCTCCAGGACCTCTGTAAGAGATACAACATCACTCTGCATCATTCATCACCATATTACCCACAAGGCAACGGCCAAGCAGAAGCAACTAACAAAACCCTTCTCAAAATCTTAAAGAAGACCTGTGAGTCGCATAAATTCGCAGATTGGCCAGAAAAACTAACGGAGGCTCTATGGGCCTACCGTACCTCCGTCCGCACTCCCACAGGGCAAACCCCATACGCCCTCACTTATGGGATGGAGGCGGTAGTTCTGTACGAGATCCTAATCCCTTCACTAAGAGTCCAATTAGACAAGGAACTTAATCTCGAGGAACGTCGAGAGGCGTTTCTAGTCCAATTGGAACTCTTAGATGAAAGGCGGCTTGTGGCAGCCGACCATGTGCTTTCCTACCAAAGGCGAATCTCGAGGTCTTTCCAAAAGAAGGTAATTGAACGAAAATTCCTAGAGGGTGATATGGTCTTGAAACGCATCTTTATCAAGCCTGGAGGTCCTAGGTCCAAATTACAACCTAATTGGGAGGGTCCGTACGTTGTGAGGGAGGTCTACCCTGGAAACGCATATCGCTTAATCAATGCTGAGGGCGTCGAGTTATCACATCCGTGGAACGGGCTGTACCTCAAACGTTTCTATCCTTAGGCTTATAGGTGTGAGGCCACAACACCTGGACTAGGGGGGTAGCCCCATGTTGGGAGCCTAAGATACCTCTCTAATCGCCAAGGGCTGCTCTATGTTAGGATTAACACACACGCACACGGCAAGCCCGGATAACTACACTCGGTGGGTGCTGCAATTATGCGGGCCCTACTCTAGCGGTGCATCGGTCATTCTTTCCTAATCGGTCAAAGTGTAAGGGCAAAAGGGTCGTAAGGGTGAGGTCATCAACCCGCAGCATACCCCGACGAGAGGAAGTCTCAAACAGGGACAGTCCAAAATAATAAAAAGGGCAAGGAAACAAAGAAACGAAAAGAAAAGAAAATTCATAATACAATAGGGGCATGGCAAAGAGTGGCAAAGTCCCCGCGGGACGCTAATGAGCCCAGTCGTACGCATGCCCCAAAGCAAAGCAAGTCCATGATAAAAGACCATAAAGTCCCTCCACAACAGACCCAATCTCCGAATGGTATGCTGTAGGAAGTAGCCGAACCCAACGTCCTCGTACCCACACAAGACTTTCCTTAAAATATCTTCCGCTTCTCCCTATATGGCTGAGTCGCCTCTAGGGTGGGGGTTTAATTAGTCACAGCATTAACCCAGGGTAGGTTTTCCGAGGCATTGCCACCCCTCACGCACGTCCTGACTTAGAAAGTCCCGTGGCGACAACCGGAAGTGATCAAGATTCCTAACTAGCGGTTCGAATCGGTCAAAGTGTTATGGCCCAAATATGCGAGTACCTTCCGTCTCACGTGTCTTATTTTAGGAAGGGTCAACGCTGGCTTTAGGCGCTAACAAAAAACTCCAAAAAAATCAAATATCTTCAAAACTCCAAAAAATTAAATATCTCCAAAACTCCAAAAAATCAGATATTTCCAAAACTTCAAAAAAAATTAAATATCTCCAAAACTCCAAAAAATCAGATATTTCCAAAACTCCAAAAAAATTAAATATCTTCAAAACTCCAAGAAAATCAGATATTTCCAAAACTCCAAAAAAATTAAATATCTCCAAAACTCCAAAAAAATCAAATATTTCCAAAACTCCAAAAAATCATATATTTCCAAAACTCAAAAAAAATCAAATATTTCCAAAACTCCAAAAAATCAAAAATTTCCAAAAACTCTAAAAATCAAATCTCAAAACATTAAGTGATTCCAAGCCATTGGCATACATACATTTCATTTGTTCATTTGCATCTTTTGCCTATTTAATAAGGCTTAGCCCCTTGACAAATTATCAAGGTCGCTCACTCATTGTTTGTTTAAGGCAAGGGGCTAAGTCTAAGAACAGATCTGACTTGTTTCGTGGTTGTCTAAGTGTGCAGGACGGAAAAGAAAGCGGCACTCACTCGTCACTCTCACTCAGTCACAAACCATAAAATCAAAAGAGTTCTATTCCATTCCATTCTATTCATATCATGTACAAAAAGGAGGGAAGACCCAAAAAGTACAAGCCCTCAACCGCTCTCCCCTGTACCCTCAGGCGGGCGGGGAGGCGGAGGGGCCGCATCCCTAGCACTGGCCTCACTCCCCGCAGGCCCGCTCCTGTGCGTCGTCGCTCCTCCTCCTCGTTCCTCCGCCGTCCGGAGGAACCTGTCAGATAGTGCCCAGCGGATCCGCTCGGGATACCGCTCCGGCTCGCCGCCAAACGGCTGCATCCGACCAGGGCCAGGGCTCTCTCTAGCCCCCTCATCTCGGATCGCAGCATGTCTCTGCGATGCCTCTCCTCCACCAGCTGCATGCGGAGGTCCCCAGCCTCGGCGCGCAGTCGCACCGCCTCCTCCGCGTCCTGCTGCCAGCGCGCCGCCTCCTGGCGCCACCGTGTCGCCTCCGCTACCTCGGGGCGTAGGCGTAGCTCCGCCATCTCTGCCTCCAGCGCGGTCGTCCGCGCCAGGGCGGTCCTCAGCTCCTGCTCCTGCAATGCCAAACATCCTGTCAGATTTCACCAAAAGAACAAAACTCAACGGGCATCTAGAGTAAGAAACCTACCCGCTCCCGCAGCTGGGCGAGGGTGTCCTCCGCTCGAGCCGCCGCCGCCGCTAGCTGGCCCTCCAAGACGGAGCGGCCAGGGTCCTCCCGAGAGGAAGAGGCACCGCCCACCATCTGCTGGGCCCTCTCCAACTCCCCCCTCTGCAAAAGAAACACCACAGGGTCAGTCAACCAAAATCAGGATTAGAAGGGGAGGGTGCAAAGTTACTCACCAGCTGATCCACCACGGCCTGGAGATCATCCCGCTGCTGGATAGTGGAATGAAGGACGCCCTCGAGCGAGGCAATCCGTCCCTCGGGGTCAAGCTGCAAGACACAAGTCAAAATCAGTCACATAATTAATTAAAGAATTTAAAACAGACTGAAAAACTCACCGGTCGTCGGGTCCCCCTGTACACCTGGGCCCCGTACCGCCGGGCATAGGCCCGGTAGTAATCCTCATCACTGGCAGCCTCAGAGACCACCTCCTTCCCTCGCCGCTCCCAATCGTCTAGCTGCTCCCGGACCCAGACTGTCCAGTCCGTGACCTGCTGGATTCCCCGGAAGCTGCGACCGGGCCTCTCCCATGACCTCTGTCGGGTCGGGAACTCCACCACCGCCTGGTGGAGTCTCAGTGTCCGCGCCACTAACCGGTGGTGGAGCGGGACCACTGTGTTAAAACAGTGTAGCCAAATGTCCCTACCGAAGTAAGGACGGCCCCGCTCCACCCACGGCTGGGTGGCGTCGTCCTCCCCGACGTAGGGAGTCCACTGTACCTGCACACCACAAGTAAAACACATCAGTCAACTACCAGAAAAGCAATCAAAGTAGAAAGGTTAAGGCTAGAGGTACTCACATGTCCGAAGGGGATGGTGTCCATCGCATCATGGATGAGCGTCACCTGTCGCCACAGGGACCGCTCGTCGCGGCAAAACCGCCAGTGCTACAGGAGAGGTATAGCGCCGCGTCGCCTCGCCACCCCGCGACCCAGGGAGGGGAGGTGGTAGTACGCCCACACCTGCAAAAGTAATGCAAGTCAGTACCACGGTTAATTAAGACAAGCAGGAAAAGCAATAAAGGGTAAGGGTGAGAAGCATACCTGTAGCAGTGGGAAGAACCCTGCGACACCTATCTCCCTGCTGGAGGTGCCCAGACTGTCAAAGAGGTGGGCCAAGAGAGCCGCACCCCACGCGTAGTTTCCCACGCTGGACAGATCCTCTAGCAGGGGCAAGAACCGGCAGCCAACTGGGTCCCCTCTGGTCCCCAGTATCATCTTCCCGATCACGAGGGTCAGGAACCGTCGTAAGTCTCTGTCAGCTGCCTCTCCCTCCTCCTCCGCCATCGCCACTCTGGCGTCATCTGTCATCCGCTCCATGTGCTCCGCCTGTCCCTCCCCTGTCAGGCGGCGTGCACTCACCACCCCCAGGCTCGCCTGCAGCACCGTTTGCTACACTAGAGAGGACCTCTCTCCCCTCACCTCCAATCCAAGTAGCCTCTCCACTGGCTCCTGATAGCTCGTGTAGGTGGTCCCGGTCACCGCCTGGCCGTCCACTCTCAGGCCGGTGATCCGTACCACGTCCTCTAACGTGGAGACCATGTGCCCCCACGGAAAGAGGAACGCGTGGCACTCCGGGTCCCACCGCTCCTTCAGCGCCTGGATGAGAGCCACATCCGGCGCTAGCTCCTCTAACCTCAAGAAAGGGCCGAAACCCATGCTCTCCAATCGGCGTACCTGGAAGTCCGGCAAGCCGTCATAAATCGCTCGAATCACTGCCCACCCGAGTCGGGACCGCAACTCACTCTGCAAGGCAAACACCAAAAGGGTCAGAAGTCGGAAGAAAAGGCGCAGATCACTCTCTGTCCTGATAAGACGACAGGGGGTCTGTCGCCTTCTTAAGGCGACAGAACCCCCGTTGCCTTAAGGGACACTCATTGCGACAGGTGCCCTGTCGCCTTCAGTAAAGTGACATAGGGGGTGTCGCCTTCTCTCTGGTAATACGACAGGGGGTCTTTCGCATTACCAGGGCCGAACCGAGACGGAATTTCCTCCGTTTTTTGGCCGTTCCCTCGGGCAAACCGCCCTACAAGCGGGTGCTTCGCACCCCCACATCCCACATTCAAAGTGTAGGGTTCGGAGACCTACCTTCTTGGGCCCAACCGGCTCGTCCTCGTCGCCCGGCATCACCACGGGCTCCTCCTCCATCGGCACGGCCGGAGGGACCTCCGGGGCCGCCGTAGAGGTCCCCTCACCCGGTTGCCGACGTCGGATTGATTTCTTGCATCGCCGGCCACCGCCCTCACTGCCTTGGCCGCCTTCTCCGCCACCCTCCATCGCACTGTCGAGAAGGAGAGAGAGAGATAGGAGAGAGAGGGATAAGAGAAAGGAGAGAGAGGAAGGAGATGAGAGAGAGAAAGGGAGGGCTCGCCGGAGAGAGGGAGGCCGGGAAGAAAGGGGAAATCATCGGGATCGCTGGAGCAAGCCAAAGAAGGGAAGGATTGAGGGAAGAAGAGAAAGGGCGCCCGGCCCTAAGTTCAAATTGCCTCGGGTCCTGTGAACGCGACAATTTCCCTGTCGCCTTCTCAATGAGGGTCGCGACGTGGGGTCTGTCGCCTTCACTTTAGTGGTTGCGACATGGTGTCCGTCGCCTTCTGGATTGCGACACCGCCTATGTCGCCTTATCAGGTCTATGCACCAACTTCTAAAAGGCTCAATGTTCATTGCAATAATTCCATGATCACACCAAATAAAAAGCTATGAAAAAAAAAAAAAATCAACATGTTCCCCTTACATCAAGCATCAAATCCACCAAGTCCCATCAAAACATCGAAAGTACGGTCAAGTCTCTCTCCATAGCTCACGGTCCCCTCAGTGGTCGGATCTTCTCGTGCTCCAGAAGGTACGCTTGGTACGTCTCCTGGTCCTCGTCGAGTCTCGGTGGGAGTGCATGGGTAGCGCATGCCCTCCACAAGGCCAGCGCGCTCCGCACGGCCTGCTCATCCTCCGGGTTCCCCAAGCGTCGCTTCTTCACAGGAGGTAGGTGCGATAGTGGAAGCACTCTCGTCCTTGGCTTCCCGATCTATAGGTAGCACCGCTGCGGGTTGTAGAGCACGGTCGCCATGTTCCCGATGAGTTGCAAATCCAAGCCGCGTCCGAGTGGTAGTCGGATCTCCGCTCCGCGAAGTGTCTTTATGCCCAAAGCGAAGTGCTCCACCGGTAGGGTGCTGAGGTAATGGCGCCATGCACTCCTTGTCTTCTTGTCCGCCGTCCTGCACAAAACCTTATCGGAGAATTTGGCCGCGCCGCCAATAAAGTTCAAGGGATGGCACCCGAAGATCCTACTATCGGTGGTGGGGTTGTCTACCGGTTTAAGCTTTATCCTCACACCCAACCAACACTCCAATAGGATCATAGAGCCATAGAGGAAACCTCCCGTGGAAGCCGAAGTGAGGCCCGAATAGAGATACGCCAAGACAGCGTGAGAGAGTGAGAGTCCTCGCCATACCCCACTAATCGCACTAAGGCTAGTGTAGTCTATGAGGTGATCCCCGGACAGGAAGAGCACCACCCCACATAAGCATATCGCCACGGCTTTGGCTATCTCGCGGTGGTCTACGCTCTTGTCTTTACACTTGGATATGACCCACTTAGACAGAGGCACTAGATGGATGAATTGTGGGCTGATCATGGTATGAACATCCCCCGGGTCGGTCATGAACTCTCCAAGGATAAGCTTCGGGTTAATGGGCTCAATCGTATAGCTTATGTTTTGCTCATCCCCTAGTTTTGTCTTGGGAAGAGCAAGGAAGGCTTCGACCTCCTCTAGAAGGACGGTCGCCTCAAACTTAGGGAAGATGAAGGTATGGGTTTGTGGGTGCCATAGTTCTATGAGGGCTGTAAGACTATGCCAATCAAATGAGATTTTGTGGTAGTTGTGAGCCGCTATCAAAACCCCACCCAAACCCCACTCTCTCAAGAACCTAATGACATACATGGGTAAGGACTTGATCATCGGGGCGATCCAATTGAGCTTAGAATAACGGTGAGAGCTGGGGAGAAGCTAGGAAAGAAAGAAAATATAGAGAAAAGAAGGAGAGGAAGAACAGAAAATTGATGAGCAAATTCGGAGTTAAAATCATTGGAAATTCAAAACATCACAAACTTACCTTTCTCACTTCCTCGCTCCGGCTCAGATGATTGGGGACGTCCGTCACCCTCATGAGAGCTTCATACACCGCCCGAGCACGCTTCGGACCTTCGTAAGCCGCCTCCCCACCCATGGGATCAAGAGGAGCTCTCTTCATGGCCATGAGAGCTTACAAAGCTTGAAGAAGAGAAGAAAGAGATGAGAGCTCCGAATTTGGCCCCTCAACCCCTTTACTTATAGAGCCATAACACTCCTAATCATGCTAGGAAAGGGTAGGGGAAACCCATTAAGAGTAGGAGTTTGAGTGGAAGGCACTTAGAGTCCAAGTAAGAGACCAATCCTAATCCCATGCTGAAAGCTTTTGAGCTCGGGCTGCAGAACCTGTGAAAGCGACATATCGACCCGTCGCCTTACAGGTGGCGACAGATACCCCGTCACCTTCTGAAGTGTAGGGTTGCGACAGATCCTATGTCGCCTTCTTATCAGTTTATATGTCATGCTGGTTTCTCTATAACTGTTCAAGATATTTTGCACATGTTTTTAATGCTCATTATTTGGTGCATTTTCTTTGCATCTTTATTGCTTTGATTATTGAAAATCCATAAAAATCAAGAAAATACAGGAAATCCATAAAAATCAGAAAATCCAAAAAATCAGAAAGACGCGTGCGTCAGGTAAGTCAGGTAAATATCTCTAACCCTAATCCCTCTGCATTACTATATGATACCTACGCTATTATATCAGCTCAAGGACCGGCTGGTTCCCAGTGTGTTTCAGGATCTGAGTTCCCCTCCATAAAAAATGAGGATGATCTAGATGCACGCTGTTAATCGCTGGATAGGCCGTTGGGTGATATGACTCGGGGACGATGGATTCTATCGCACGTCGGGGATGCGAAGTGTCTTGACCCTTGCCCATATTGTCTAGCAATATTATCCTTGGATATTTGTTATTTTCTCCTTTCTTTGCATTCGTTTTTATGATTTCCTTTTGTTTTAGCCCAGCATGCATCATGTAGGAAATTTTGAGCTTCATGAATCATGATTTGTCAAAGTCAGCTTCCCAATGATGTCCCAACGCAGATTCTCATCTTCCAGACAAGAATTCCATTCCAAATTTGAAAGTTTTCCTCGAGCTTGCTGCTCGGTTCAGTCCGCCAATGATGGTTCCTATGCAGGATTCCTCTCATCCCCATTCGCTATGACAGTCATCCCTTTATCTCTGATCCGCTCATTAGTCGTGACCCGCTCGAAGGCCAGAGTCGAATCGACCCGCCGGGCAGCACCTATCCCCTAATGAACGAAACCTGCACGCTAAAGATAGCCAGGGTACCTCTTGAATCAGGAGGTTGATCATTCTTTTCTTTTAACTTTTATTCGTCCCTAGTAGGAGCCATCCTTGCGTTCTGTTCTTAGTCATGATCGAGGTTAGCCGGATGATTCTCATTGCTTATTCGTCAAGAATGGGTGTCTCTTTACCTTGATGTCCGCTTTTCAGCTCATTCCGCTTCACTCCGCTACATCTCCATTTCATGCCACTTTCGCTCCATCATCGCTCCACTCCATTGCAAAGCAGGCATCAAGGAGGGGCAATCTGTAGACACCCATTTCTAACCTATAAGTCGAGCAAAATCCCTTGTCGCATCATTGACGCCCCACGTTGGCTCATCATCGTCAAACTAGCTTTCTCCGATCATGACATCATTTTGATTAATTCACCGCCCTGGGGGATTCTTCTGGTCAAATCAAACAAATATCTCTCATTATTTCTCTGAATATAAAGTCTGACATTTCATCTGAAGGCTGTGCATGAGTTTGGATGCATTACATGCCAAAAATGCAGAAAAGTTTAGAAGGCGACAGGACCTATGTCGCGTTCCTGAAAACGACAGCCCCTATGTCGCATTCATAAATCCGTATTTTTAAATCCCTCAAAAAATTGCAAAATAACTTAAGTCAGCCTTCCATATGAGGAAGGCGGCGTATCGAGCCGTCGCCTTCAGGAAGGCGACAGGCTGCCCGTCGCCTTTTGGACTTTAAAAAGGAAACTCAATCCGAGCCTAATTTGGACCCATGCTATTAATGGTATTTGCTTCTTTTGGACGTCCAAATCGAGTCCAAATCCTGTCAAATTCGGAGGAGACCTTCCTAACATGCTCCTTTCCGAGTTTCAATAGCCCTTGCACGGCCATACTTGCCCATAGTCGGACTCTTGCCCATTATTCCTCTCAGAACCTGCCTGGGAATAATCACCCATAAAAACCTTATTTCTCCATCTTTTTGGGCAAGGCCAGAGCCATTAGTTCGGGAATTCAGAGAGCTTCATCTGCCAAGAAGAGAGTTTTCTCTCCAGACAACTCAGAAGAGCCCCCCAGGGCATTTTCCCAGCGGCTATCCAATCTCCTCACCCTTCTTTTCTTTATTTCATCAATTTTATGCATGCATAGTTCATTTTTTCTTCTAGTATAGCATTAGAACACGACACACACACCTATCCTTAGCACCCCCAGGGGTTAAAAGCCCCAATCTCGTGAGTTCCCCCCATAATAGTTCATGTACATGCATTTTTTATTGAATAGATCATCTATGCACGAGTTCTAATGGGTTTTCTTTGTGTTTAAATCATCTTGGCAGGTGTTTGAAGGATAGAACGAAGTGAGGCTCCTGTCCCTTAGCCGGCTGAGGAGCAGGAAGATGAGAATCCACAACTCTGTCCCTCTGAAGAGAAGGCGACAAGAAACCTGTCGCGTTCAAGAAGGCGCCTTAGCCCCTGTCGCGTTCAGGAAGAAGGAAAGCGACACCCTCTCTGTCGCGTTATCAGGTACGCCTTCCCTTCACCTTTTCTTTTCCATGGTAGTCAGCCCTCCACGTCTACATCTCCGAGGCGATTACTCTGGTGGCGATCACGGTCAGTTCCTAATCCTTATACTCATAATTTTTAATTCAAAAGGGGATACCAATCCCGTGATTACAATGTCTAGTTACAACCACTGATATCATAGCCATTCTATAGGGCCCAATTACATTGAATAAAGCAAAAGACTAAACTTCCACTCTAACATAATACTATGATGCTAGGGTACTCTGGACTTCACTCTTGGTCGTTCCTGTCCTCTTGAGTGTAAGTATCTTCCTCGGTCTTACCTGACAACACATAACCAATAACGCAAGGTGAGCGATAACGCCTAGTAGGACTTAAATCTTAAGATCAAGCATGCTTTAAATGATTAATGTATTAAAAAGGTAGAGTAACCAATGATAAAGTGAGAGAGTCAAGTAACGTAAGAGATAGCACAGTAGCAGGACATTGAAATAACACAAGTTTCCAAATATAGCATAAGCGTCGAGTATAGCACAAAGAGCAAGATGGCTATAGCACAAATAGCACAAAGTATAGAAAGAGCACAATGAATATAGTATAGCACTTTGATTGTCATTTAGATAGTCAAGATAGATAGCACTTAAGTGTAATGCCAAACACTCTAGTCATTTAACTACCGTGGACAAATAGCACTTTTGGGCGCACCTCCCAGGACCAAACCGGGCCCTTTATATATTGCAAGTCATTGGTTATATTGTTTATCTTTAGACAATCAGTCAATGGCCAATAGAGAGTACCAAGAAATAGATGAGTACTAGATGAATAGACGAGATAGTTGAGAGAGTCTGAATAGATGAGAGAGTGGAGTATAGATGAGAACTAAGGGACATTGTACATAAAACATCGAGTAAATGGTGATAGTAACAATTGAACAACATGCGCAATTGGTGTTGGCAATAAGGTGGATTTCACTACCCTTCCACTGGCCTTATTATGCACAGGTCCAGAGGTCCAGCATGATTCAAGATAAGAGCGAACTTCTAATAGCCGTTTGGATCATATTGATCCCTAAAGGGTATCATAGGTGTTAGGGTACAACCCGCTCGTTGACCATGTGAGAATCCATGGACAGAGGAGTCTTACGGAGGCCTTGAACAAGGATTCACTAGTATGGCAGAAGGAATATCTGACAGAGAGTTCGTCCAAGTCAAGAGAAAGTGTATATATAGAAACAAGTGCTCGACGTTCCAGAGGAATTCTAGAATAGCGGAGCGTCAGCAACGGTATTCCCAAAACATCGCGAGAACAAAGACAAGTCCAATTAAAATAAATGGGACAATTTAAATACATCATTGAAATAAATTACCAGATATTTTATGAAATATTTTCATGCCAAATTGAGTCATGATCGGATGGTTACAAGTGTGTGCTTGTGTCATGGGGAATCATGGATATGAAAGATCATGTGAATAACTATAATTAATTAAAACATAACCAAGTTTTAACAACTTTATTTACTTCGTATTCACTATAGAAAATCAAGATTTGCAGAAATAGGGAGTTTTCATGCAAAGCTCCAAAAGGCGACGTACCCCTGTAAGGGTCGCGACAGGGTACAGTCAGAATGCGACAGGTTCAATCAAAGGTCGCGACGGGTCGATCAGAGCAGGCTGCCAGAACGCGACGCCAGGGCCTGCCGCATTCAGAACGCGACGAATGGCTTTGTCACGAACCCTGAGAATGCGGCCTATCAGGCCGTCGCGTTCTCAGTTCCTGCGCCTGAGTCCGAGCGGGAAAAGGACAGGCCTTGGATTGCGGTCCAAGTTGCCTTATTTTGACACAGGTTCATTCAGAAATTAAGAACTAAATCCATAGTCGATGAAAAATTACGAAATCACTTGCAAACTGATCTAGAAATGCGATAGTACATACAATAAATAGGAAATTGAGAACAAACATGATCTTGACAGGTTTTGGACATGATCAAGCACAAGTAACACAGAACATGGTACAGTGAAGATATAAGATTTAATGCACGCAGTATGATGGATGAAAATTAGGGCTTTCAAGGTCAAAAGATTCCTGACATCAATGAGTATCTCCAGTAAAGGTTTCGTAGCATGGTGTCGAGTATACATGGAGATATAAATGAAACAAGGTGGTTCGGGGTCATGGGGATTGCATAACTTCAAAAATATATAACAAAAGATTGGGTTGACAAAAAATCATGAAACAAAAGCGCTTTTGTTCCTGAGGTTGGAACAATCTACAGACAGATTTAATTGTGTTTAGCTTGTGAGAATGCCTACCTTTGACTCATTTTGTCTTCTAGTGTTTAGAACTCGAAGTGGAGAGGGTTGAGCTCGGTCCAGCCTTCTCTCCACGAGTGCTTCTTCTCCTTCACCTCCTCTCCACGTCTAGCAAGCCCCAGCAACGAGTTAGGGCAGGCCATGGAGGGATTAGAGAGTATTTAAGCTCCTTGGGTTTCTAATTCCTAATAGGACTCTAATTCCCCTTTAATTCCAAGATTTCCTTATTCCTCTCAACCTTTCAAGCTTTCCACCTCTTATTTGGGTAAGGTTGGGATGCAATTTCGTGGCCAACTAATTAGGGTAGGGTTAGGAGTCCAATTCCAACCCATATTCTCTATTTTAATAATTAATACTCCTTTTCTATTTAGGTAATATTTTAAGATACCAATTTAGGGTATTTTCCTATTATTCCTCTTTTAAAAAATCCCTATTTTGGCCCAATAACTTTTATGTGATCCATTTAATAAAGCTCATCACTTCTTTTCATTTAGTGGGTTTGAATTAATTCTCTTTTCTTTTATTTTCTAATTGACTAAATTTTTAATATTATTAAAAAAAAAATTCGAAAAATTTAGGTTGCTACAAGAGCTGCCTGCGTCTGCGCTTGAGTATGCATCACTTGTACGAGCTCTTGCATGAACGTGTCGTAGTCGACCAACGGTGGCGGGGGTGGTGTAGGTGGTCCTTGAGGTGCTGGTACTCTCTGCTGCTCACTTCCAGTCCTCCTTGGCTCCTCATCTTAGATGGATACACTTGAACGACGAGTCCTTCCAGCCATAGCCTACAAAATAGACACCAAGTCAAGCTCCATTAATTACTACACCTAGTATATTATCATGCATTCATCTTGTCACTTTTCTAGTCCTATCTTAGTTATTCCATGGATCTAGCTATCCACTACAAAAACTTTGAGATGTGAATTAGTTGATGGCTATCCACGTATAATCTCCACCTCGTACCTCTAATACCATCTCTGTAACGGCCCATTTCCACCCTGTACGGTTATACCAACCCACATTAGATGAAAGCAAGTCGCTACTGTAAGATCGAATAGGTGGATGGATCAGATCTAGAAGGGGGGGTTGAATAGATCTGACACCAATTACTGCGGAAGCTTAAGCAATTCAAAATTACTTCTAATCAGAGATCAATTCAAACAAACAATTTACTGATCTGAAGTGTGGGTGTGTGTAGATTATGTGTGAAGCAATTAAACACTTAGTGTGAAAGCAAAATCCTATGCAAGCATCTAGCGCAGACAAGAAGATCAAACCATTGCACAAAGGATTTTTAGGTGGTTCGGAAATCACACCAGTGATTCCTACATCCACCCCTCACACAGTGAGGCACCACTACTCAAAAGAGTACAACTCACACCGAAGCACGATGACTCCAAACACCCTTGAGCACGACGGCTCAACACACAACCTTGAGTTCAACGACTCACAAACTGAGCACGACGGCTCAAACAACAACCGGAGCACAACGACTCCAAATTGAGCACGACGGCTCAAACCACACAGTGAGTGCGACGACTCACAAACCAGAGCTCGACGGCTCACAATACAAAAGCTAGATCAAACATGAAAGAAATCAGATCCTCTAGCAATGATCTGATTCACAGACTCAATAAACTCAGAAATTTGTACAAATCTCATAAGAAGAAATAAGATGAACACTCCAAGAATTAGGTGAAAGAAGTATGAATTGGATGTTCTTCGGTGAAGAGGTCTTGCAGACGCTTGAATTGAGGAGCCTTGATAGAATTCGGTGGATATTCTCCTCAATTGGCGATACTCTGCTTTGATGGCATCTGAAATGCCAGAAATCCCTCTTCTACTACTGCTCTTCAGTTGGATCTGCACCCTTTCCTAGCACAATAACCTTCTCTCCAGAGATTCCCCTTGATTCCCACGTCCTTCCTCTTGAAAGGATGGCCTGTAGCTTCTGGAGATGGAGCCAGATCTGGAAAGCCCCTTTTTGCTGCCAAAAAGCTTCTTCTGGAAGTGTATGGCTTTCCTTGCCTTTGAGGGAAGAGAATCATGGGTATTTATAGCCCCATATGTCCATAAAGTGCCTTGGGGTGCATGGGCACGGAAATCTAGGTCAAATCCCTTGATTCCCAAGCAGCCACATGTCCAAAAAATTTCACATTTTTTAGTTTCAGTCGAAGTGTGTCGACACCACAGGACACTGTGTCGACACCACAGGCATTGTCTTCAAACTGGGCTTCTGGGACAATGATGTAGTGTCGACACCACAGGGCACTGTGTTGACACCACAGGCAGACTGTGTCGACACACAGGCGGACTGTGTCGACACCATTGGCAACTGCTTCAGAACATGCTTCTGGGACAGTCATCTAGTGTCGACACCACAGGGCACTGTGTTGACACCACAGGTGGACTGTGTCAACACCACAAGACATTGTGTCGACACCACAGGTGGACTGTGTTGACACCACTATGACAAATTTGTGTAAACCTGAAAATATAAAGTGTAAACCATTAATACAAGATATTATCATTAAAATGTGAGATATTAAACATCAAAAATATGTTGTTTAAGCATAGTTGTGATATGTATAAAATGTATAAAATGTTCAATATGTCATCATCAAAATCAAGGTATGAGTGATGTTCATTGGTCATTATTAAAATACAACTTTAGGAAATTCCAAAACACACTCAACCCAACAGTTACAGGGGAGAAAACCCCAACGATAGTCACATGGGCTGAGATATACACAAATAGAAAGGAATGTTGCAGCTGAAAATGAACAACTCTTATTCGATCAACTTTATAATCCACATACCACTGTCTATATAGTCCAAGCAAAAGAAATAACATAATATAACATCTACTAAATATAGCCAGTTTCCAAATACAATAAACCAAAGTCCATATTAAAATGGCATCACATACTAAGAAATAAACTAAAAATCTTCAATCTTCACGCTCCACATCGGGTCTCACTAACTCCTCGGCTTCTAAATCTTTGACTCTTCCTGAAATGTTAGCAAGGGTGAGTCTATACAATAGACTCAGCAAGCAACTTAGAATAGTAAACCATGCACTTACCACACATGCGTCTAACAATTTAACATTTTACTAACTATCACATTATTATTAACTTACTAATAATTAACAATTAAACTAACACATGCTCATGCTATAACATGGATAATGTAAACATGGAATCTATTAAACAAAGCTATACTAACTCATGTATAACAAGAATTCTAAACATGGTCACTTATAACATGGTGTCATTAACATGAGGGTATTCATATAATCACATACTTGCAATTCTTACTAACACATGACTTATATAAAAATAAATAACATGATACTACTAACATGCTCATCAAGTAATTACTAACTCATGGACATAATTAACATACTTCTACACATGGTACTAATCATGATATCACAATTCTCATTTAAAATAAATCACATTAACACATGCATTATTTTCCAATAGCCTATTCACATGCACTTTTACCTTTGCTTCCACATGCACTTATTCTCACATTTATCATATTCTCATTCACTTACACTTGGTTTCATGTAGCTTTCACATAGTTTTCACTTTTCACGATCACATATAACATCACTTGCACATATTTTGTGATGACCAGTCTGTCCCTATGTAATTTTAATCAATTACATATATATTTTGATGATTAACAAAACCAAACAAAAGTTTATCAATTATATCTAATGAATATTTCAGAAGTCTTAAGTACAGGAAAAATACCAAGGTCAAACAAGCCAATAAAGGTATGCATTACTTCTCTGAAGCCTTAATCTTTTCAACATGATATTTCTCTAAGTCCATATCGACTTCTATTGAAGGCCATAACGATTTCGTTATAAGCATATCAATTTCAATAGAATTATCATAACGATTTCCCTTCTGGCTGAAAAGTCATGTTGTTTCAAATAAATCGATGCTGTAACGATTTTATAAGTGATCGCAACGATTTCCTTATAAGACTGAAAAGTCATGTTGTTTCAAACAAGTCGATGTCACAACAACTCTATAAGTTACCGTAACGATTTCTTTAGAGCGCGTAACGACTTGCTCGTCACAACGACTCTATAAGTTACCGTAACGATTTCTTTAGAGCGCGTAACGACTTGCTCGTCACAACGACTCTATAAGTTACCGTAACGATTTCTTTAGAGCTCGTAACGACTTGCCTGTCGCAACGACTCTATAAGTTATCGCAACGATTTCTTTAGAGCCCGTAACGACTTGCTCGTCACAACGACTCTATAAGTTACCGTAACGATTTCTTTAGAAACTCGTAACGACTTGCCTGTCATAACGACTCTATAAGTTATCGCAACGATTTCTTTAGAAAGCACAACGACTTGCTTGTTGTAACGATTTCATAAGTTACCGTAACGACTTCTTTAGAACTCGTAACGACTTGCTTGTTGTAACGATTTCATAAGTTACCATAACGATTTCTTTAGAGTTCATAACGACTTGATAAGTATTCATAACGATTTATTTAGAATTCACAACGACTTGCTTTGTATAATGATTTGTTAAGTATTTCACATCGATTTCTTCAGAAACACAATGATTTGCTTTGTGCAACGATTCATTAAGTGTTCATGATATATCTTCTGTCACATAACGATTTGCTATGACTCATAACGATTTCATAAGTCATATAGTCATCGATTTCATATCTTGATATCTTATTCATCTTAAAAGCGTTGACTAGTCAAAGTCCACGTAGACATCTCTCTGACGCTTTTGCATTTATGAGATCTGAACGTATCTCTGCATGCATGCAGACCATATCGTGCCTACTCTGATTACGTCCTTTAGACTTAAGCTATTTTGCATTACTATTTTCATGTCTATTGCTACTGACGTTGACTGACATCAGAGACAGCTTAGCTATCTACTATTTGAGATTGACATTTGTGCAGACCTCTGAACTAGCTTCATGGTACAACGTTAAACAAATAGAAGTCAATGGATATTTCTGAAGATCTCTCTCTTTGCATGCTCAAGTGATCAAAAGACTGTTGACTGGAAGCTTCCAAGACTCCAGATGTCATTCAGTCTAACGACTACTCAAAAGAGAGACAACGGACACTTCAACGTCTACATTTCAAATTGAAGATATAAATTCAAGTCAGAAGAACAGAAGAAAGAGAGAGATTGCGTATTCAAGCATTCAAATTCTTCTGAAGAAAGTCCAGAGCCAAGAACCTTCATTCCACTTAGCTTTTTCTCTTTTGCTCTCCACTAGTTTGTGAAAATCTTGAGAGAGCCTGTATAGTTCTGAGAGTGTGCCTTGTTTAAATCTCCTTGCTCTCAGTTCTAGTTGCTTCAGATCCTTGCTTGTCAAAAGCTTGATCTAGGGGCTTGAATTTCATTCACTCTCTTTGTGTTGTTCCCTTCGGGTGTGAAGGAAGACCTGGTGGTATCCAGGGTGTTATTCCCTTCGGTTGTGAAGGAAGACCTGGTGGTATCCAGGGTGTTGTTCCCTTCGGTTGTGAAGGAAGACCTGGTGTGGTATCCAGGGTGTTGTTCCCTTCGGTTGTGAAGGAAGACCTGGTGTGGTATCCAGGGTGTTGTTCCCTTCGGGTGTGAAGGAAGACCAGCTGAGCTGGGTGTTGTAGCGTCCTTAGGGGGACTGTACCCTAGTTAGTGAAATCCTGAGTTGTTGCTCAGGGACTGGACGTAGGACTCCTAAGGAAAGGAGGTCCGAACCAGGATAAACCTTGTGTTGTGTGATTGTCTTCTTTGTGTGTTTGATATTTAAACTAACAGTCACTAACCTACTTCGAAGAACGTTTGTGTGAATGTTTTTAGTTACAGGTATCTTCTAGATTAATTTTTAAAGACCCATTCACCCCCCCTCTGGGCTCGTCAACTGGGCAACAAGTGGTATCAGAGCGAGTCTCTTCGACAAAGAAAGGATCCAACGATCTGAAGAGTAAAGATCCATGGCAGCCCAAGGTAACTTTGAAGGTCAGTCTGTCAACCGACCCCCTCTCTTCGATGGTGAAGATTATCCTTACTGGAAGACCAGAATGGAATACTTTCTACAAGGGCACGACTATCAAATTTGGTCCATAGTAGAAGAAGGTGATCTGTTAGTCACAAATGAGAAAGCACAATGGACAGATGATGACAGGAAGAAGATTTCCCTGAATTGCAAAGCAAAGAGCATCCTATGCTGTGCTCTAAGTAAGAAGGAATTCAACAGAGTTTCAGCCTGCAAATCCTCAATGGAAATGTGGGAAAAGCTCAGGATTACTTATGAAGGCACAGACAAAGTAAAGGAAACAAGAATCGACATTCTTGTCACTCAATATGAAAGATTTCAGATGCAGTCAAGTGAGTCCATAACTCAAATGTTCAGCCGGTTCACTGACATCACAAATGGACTAGCTAGTCTGGGGAAAACCTATGAGATGGGAGACATGGTGAGGAAGATACTTAGATCCTTACCGTCCTCATGGACCCCAAAGGTCACAGCAATAGAAGAAGCTAATGACCTGAAGAGAATGTCTGTAGAAAAGCTCATTGGGTCCCTCATGGCCCATGAGATCAACATGGAAAGGCTAGGAGAGTCCTCTAGCAGAAAGAAGCACTCCAACGCCTTAAAAGCTGAAGAAGATTCACCAGAAGCAAGTTCAGCTGAAAGTGAAAGTGATGCAGACAGCGAAAATGAGGAAGCTATGCTATCTAGAAAATTACAGCGAATTTTGGCTAAGAAGAAGAAATTCCAATCTGGAAGAAGGCACTTCAAAAGGAACAAGGAATTCAAGAAGCCAGATGGAAAAGAAATGAAGAAAGGAGAACCCATCTGCTATGAATGTAAGAAGCCAGGACACATTAAAACTGAGTGTCCAAAGTTAAAGAAGCCGGAGTTCAGGAAGAAGGACAGTTCCAAGAAGTTCAGAAAGTACAAGAAGAAGGCGATGGCAGCAGCATGGGAAAACAGTAGTGACTCAGACAGTGAGTCAAGTTCCTGCAGTGATGAAGAAAGGCCAACTTGGCCTTCATGGCAAATACTGAAGATAAGGTAACTTCTGACTCCTCTTTTGATTCATGCAATGATTCAGATTCGATAGTTTAGAAGAGGCTTTCAACGAACTATATGAAAAATATAAAGAAGTAACCAAATTATTAAAAGTAAGCAAGAAAAACATAGTCTGTATAGAAAATACAAACTCAGATCTAAAATCAGAAAATGAACAATTAGAAAGTCAAATAACTGAACTTAAAAGAAGAAATGAATGTTATGTGAATACCTAAAAGCTAAGAATGAACAAATAACTAAATTAGAGAAACAAGTAAGTTCAGATGAACTTAAAACTGAAATCAAAACACTAACAGAAGAAAATATACAGTTATCTAGCACATTAGAAAAATTCACTAATGGTAAAAACTCCCTCATATTAAAAGGTGCTAGAAGATCAGGTAAGAAGAAAAATGGATTAGGATATACACCCCCAGATAATGAAGAAACCATAATTTATCCTAAAACATATCCAACACCAAAATTTGTACCTGAACAAGATACAACATACAAAGCTGATTTCAGATATATAGAAAAAGTAACCAAATTATCCTGCTGTAGTCACTGTAACAAGTTAGGACACATCATAACGACATGCCCAACAAGACATAAGAAATGGATAATAAAAGGCAAAATAAATGATACTAACCCATCAGGACCCAAAAGAATTTGGGTACCTAAAACTTGATGTTTTTATTTCAGGACATCTCTCGAGCATCCAAATGGTATTTGGATAGCGGGTGCTCAAGACACATGTCAGGAAACCAGAAGTTATTCTCTCATCTCCAAGCTGAAGAAGGAACAGTTACTTATGGAGATAATGGGAAAGGAACCGTGATAGGCAGTGGCTCTGTGAATAACAAAGGAAAAACAGTCATAGAAGATGTGCTATTAGTCAAGGGATTGAAGCACAATCTCATTAGCATTAGCCAGCTGTGTGACAGAGGCCATCAGATCAAGTTTCAAGAGTCGAAGTGCAGCATACTGAAGGATGGAGCAGTCATCTTTGAAGCTAATAGAGAAAAGAATTTGTATGTGCTCTATCTTGAAGAACTCAAGGTTCAGAATGTTTGCCTGGCAGCAAATAAAGATAAATCTACAGAATTATGGCACAGACGACTTGGACATTGCAGCATAGATGGCATGAGAAAACTGCTGAAGAAGAATCTTGTGGAAGGTCTACCTAAGGTTAGTACAAAATTGGATGGTGTATGTAAACCTTGTGCTAAGGGAAAGCACACCAAAGGCTCCTTCAAGTCAAAGACGGTGGTGACCACCTCAAAACCCTTAGAGCTCCTTCATATGGATCTATTTGGGCCAATGAGGACTACCAGTCTTGGAGGAAAGAATTTTGGATTTGTCATAGTTGATGACTACTCAAGATTCACATGGGTATCATTCCTAGAGCATAAAGATGACACTTTTGAAAACTTTGTTAGTTTCAGCAAGAAGGTCCAGAAAGATCAGAAGTTCAGCATTGTGTCTATCCGATCAGATCATGGTGGTGAATTTCAAAATGAAAAGTTTGCTAGATTTTGTGATGATCAGGGAATTGAGCATAATTTCTCAGCACCAAGGACACCACAACAAAATGGTATTGCTGAGAGGAAGAACAGAACCCTATTGGATATGGCAAGAACTATGCTCTCAGAATATGATCTGCCAAGATATTTTGGGCTGAAGCAGTCAACACAGCAAGCTACATTATCAACCGAGTAATGATCAGGCCAATCCTGAAGAAGACTGCATATGAACTATTCAAAGGGAAGAAGCCAAAGATCAGCCACTTCAGGACTTTTGGATGTCCTTGCTTCATTCACAACAATGGAAAAAGGGACATTGGTAAGTTGGATGCCAAATCAGATGAAGGCATCTTTAGGTACACCTCTAAACCCAAAGGCTATAGAGTATTTAACAAACGTACTTTATTGATTGAACAGTCTGTACATATTATTTTTGATGAAACTAACCATTCCTTGAGAAAGGAAGTAGATAGTGACAATGATGATGCAGATGAACTGTCCAAGAAACTAAAAGATACATCAATTGAGGACAAGGATGATCCACCTCTGGAAGAATTGCAACAAGAAGAAGTTACTCATGAAAACCTTCCAAAGGAGTGGAGATACAAGAAAGATCACCCACTTGAGAATATTATTGGTGATCCATCCATAGGGGTAAGAACAAGAGGTAATGTTATTCCTTGTGATTACCTAGCTTTTGTTTCTCAAATAGAGCCTAGGACAGTCAATGAAGCTCTTTCTGATGAATCTTGGATAGTAGCCATGCAAGATGAATTAAATCAATTCAAGAGAAACCAAGTATGGTCACTTGTTCCTAGACCATCAGACCATCTAGTCATTGGCACCAAATGGGTGTTCAGAAATAAACTGGATGAAACTGGTGCAATCTTAAGAAACAAGGCCAGATTGGTAGCTCAAGGCTATTCTCAAGAGGAAGGCATAGATTTCGATGAAACCTATGCACCTGTAGCTAGACTTGAGGCCATTAGAATATTACTTGCATATGCATCTGCTTTGAATTTACACTATTTCAAATGGATGTTAAATCCGCATTTTTAAATGGTTTTATAAAAGAGGAAGTTTATGTGGAACAACCTCCGGGTTTTGATGACACAGAATTTCCTAATCATGTTTTCAAACTTCACAAGGCATTATATGGTTTAAAGCAAGCACCTAGAGCCTGGTATGAAAGGCTTAGTTCTTTTCTTTTAAACCATGGTTTCAGTAGAGGTCAAGTAGATAGTACTCTTTTATAAAGTCAAAGGTCAAACACATTCTATTAGTCCAAATTTATGTAGATGATATTATCTTTGGGTCTACTGATGAATCCCTTTGTACTTTGAAAAGTTGATGCAGGGAGAATTTGAAATGAGCATGATGGGAGAACTTAATTACTTCCTTGGATTACAAATCAAACAAGGAAAGGAAGGAACTCACATCTGTCAAGCAAAGTACACAAAAGAACTCTTAAAGAAATTTGGATTCGAAAATACCAAGCCACTGTCAACACCGATGAGCACATCAACAAGGATGGACAGTGACAAAGATGGTAAGAAAGTAGATCAAAAGATCTACAGAGGTATGATTGGTTCACTACTTTATTTAACAGCTAGTAGACCAGATATACTATTTAGTGTATGCATGTGTGCTAGATATCAAGCTGATCCTAAAGAATCACATTTAATTTCGGTGAAAAGAATATTTAGATATTTAGCAAGATCTCATGACTTAGGTCTATGGTATCCAAAACATTGTGAAATTAACTTAGTAGGTTACTCTGATGCTGACTATGCTGGATGCAAATTAGATAGAAAAAGCACCAGTGGTTGTTGTCAATTTCTTGCAGGATGTTTAATATCTTGGTCTTCAAAGAAACAAAATTCAGTAGCACTATCTACTGCTGAAGCTGAGTACGTAGCTGCTGGAAATTGCTGTACACAACTCTTATGGATAAAGCAACAACTTGAAGATTTGGATTAAACATCAAATCCATCCCACTGCTGTGTGACAACACCAGTGCCATTAATCTCACCAAGAATCCAGTTCAGCACTCAAGGACCAAACATATTGAGGTTAGATATCATTTTATTCGTGATCATGTTGCAAATGGAAATATTGAAATATCCTTTATTGATACAAATGGCCAATTAGCAGACATTTTCACAAAAGCCTTACCTGAAGAGAGATTCACATCTCTTAGAAGGGAATTAGGCATGTGCAATTTGTGATAAAAGTTTGCTTACAAATGGCACATTAATTTTCAGATTAAGTTTTTTCCTCCATGGCGTTAAGCAAAAGAAATTCAAATTATCCTTTGTAACCGCTCTCTCATTGAAGTCGGTTTGAATAGTCAACACCTTTTGTCGTTTTCCACCGCCTTTTGGCGCCTCACTTTCCACATCGCATTAATTTATTCATAAAATCAATGACAGAACGATTCGTATCTCATCGTCTACCTTTTCCCCTTTTCATCCTGTCGCATGAGCCGATGCCCTAACAACTCATATCTCAACCCTCTGCAAATTTGAACCTTCCTCCTCCTTCCCGCAAAATTTCTTGAGGATTCCTTCTCTTCTCCTTCCGTTTCAACCCTCCAGAGACTTTCCCACCTGAATCCATGGCCGCACCAGTCATCGCCGGCAGTTTGGGTGGCTACAGCGCCGAGTTTCTCACTCCTGAGCAGCAGGAGAGGTTTACCTTTGTGAAGACGAAGCTCTGTGGAAATAAAGAAGTCGATGTTGCTAATCTGAGGAAAAATGGAATGAGCAGTGTGGTAGATTTGATCAATCAGATGCAGTGGACGGGAGTCACCACCTTTTCAGAGGTCAGTTATCCGGACCTGGTAAAAGCTTTCTTCGTTGTATGAGAACAGAGGAAGATGGGTCCCTAGTTTCTTCAGTAAAGGGAACCATGATTAGAATAGACCCTGAGTTGCTGAAGATGCTGTTTGATGTGAAGACTTCCGGATTTAGTGGGGTTCACACCGTGGACGCCCAAGTGAAAGGTTTGGGAATTGTAGGGCCGGGCTTCAAGCTAAGGGATGGAAAGCTGGATATAAATCAACTAACTGCTTTCAACCGCCTCCTTCACTTTATTGTTTGTGAAATCTTAGTTCCCAAAAGTGAAACATTTTCATCTTGCACAAAGGCCGACTCAGACATGATGTACTGGGCCATTCAAAATAAGGAGATAAATATGGCCGCAGTGATGATGGAAAGAATGAAATTTGCCAGAGATCAGATTTGGGACACCAAGAGCAAGTTAAATGTGTCCCTGCCCTATGCCCACCTACTTACCAAGATCTTCAAACACTTCGGTGTTGATCTTTCTGGGGCAGTTGTAGAGAAAATGGGCCAAGCAATCAGGTCCAGGAACCTGAAGAAGAGTGGCTTCTCT
Source organism: Colocasia esculenta (assembly GCA_014218235.1). Lineage (NCBI taxonomy): Eukaryota > Viridiplantae > Streptophyta > Magnoliopsida > Alismatales > Araceae > Colocasia > Colocasia esculenta. The sequence goes on from CM024766.1 coordinate 79,558,766, forward strand.
GTGGAAAATGGTGTCTGGTTCAAGGCTTCAGTTGCTGAAGGCGAAGCCATCATTGACGACACCTCAGTTGTTCATCAGGAGATGGGATCAGCAGATATGATTCCAGAATTGCCAGTGGAGTCAGTTTCAGCTCCAGCAGTTGGAGCAGCAGAATCATCAGGCCCCTCTTTAGCAGAAGTTCAGTCTGAAATTGCAGTGGAAGAAGAAAGGATATCAGCACCAGCTTCAGAATTTCCAGAAGAATTAGCTGTAAATTTTGCAGAAAGGAGAATTGAGGATATTCTCCCAGAGGACATTTTTCCAGTTGAGGACCCACTACCCTCAACTGTCGTTGCATCTATTCTTTCAGACATTATTGATTCAATTCCTTTCACCTCTAGTGCTCCAGAAACCAGTGGCAGAGTTGCAGAAGAGGCTGTGGCATCAGGCCACATTGATGAACCAATGGAAGATGTTCAAGTAGAGGTAGAGCACCCAGCTGCTCAAGGTGACTCTGTGATGGAAGATGCTCCCATTCAGGGGGAGCAAGTATCAAATGAAGAAGATGCTCCTATTGAGGGGGAGCTATCAAAAGAAGGTTCAGCAGAAACAACTCCAGTTGTTGATGGTCAGGAGGAAAGGCATAGAGATTCTCAAAATTTGGATGACAGAGAAGGAGAGATTGCAAGCTCTTCGAGCTCAGATGATGATCAACCTCCTCCAGCAAAAGAAGGCAAGAAGAAAGGAAAAGAAGTTGCCTCTGAAGTTCCTCTCCTGGCTGATTCACCTTTTGAGAGGCAGGTCAAGCAGAAAATTGTCATAAATTTGAAACCTGTGATTGAAAGGATGAATGTGCAAGGTGAGCTATTATGTACTCTCCAGTCGGATGTAAATTCTATATTTCTAAGCCAAGCTTCAGCCAACAAAGAATTGGGTCAAATCAGAAATGCTATGAAATGGTTTAATAAAGAAATGAGTAGCATGAAAGGCATGCTCTCGGATATTATCAAGGCAGTTGGAGTTCAAGCTCCTCCTCCTCCAGAAGCTCAGGAGCCTGGAGAAAATGTGTCTGGGCCATCAGGGCCAGCACCAGCAGCAGCAGCAGCATCAGAAGCAGCAGCACCACCAGAAGAGGTAGGGCCAACAGGGCCAGCTGATCAGGTTGAAGGGCCAACAGGGCCATCTAAGCAAGGGTCAGGGCCATCATGGCCATTGGAGAGTGAGTCTGTGCAGATAGAGGCAGAAGAGTTCTTGGCACCCAAGCCCCTAGCTCCCTCTTCTCCCTCTCACACACCTATTCCTCCAACTCCACCCTCAGCTCCTACAGCACCTCCTGCTCCTCAAACATTCAAGAAGCCTCAATCTAGACCAATTTCTTCTCCTACACCATTTCAGTCCACCTCATCTCCTGCCTCCTCTACTTCCATTCCTTCTCCTTCTCCTATACATGAGGCCCCTCCAGCATCCTCAGCTGGAGCATCCTCCTCCTCCTCTGGTCCCTCCCTTGGACCAGTTGATGACCTCCCTACTACTTCCCACTCTTTTCTTCATCCTACTCCTCCACCCTCTTTCATCACTATCATACCTGAAAGAGCCCAACTTAACTCTCCCTTTATGGAACAAATAAAGGATGAGTTTGAGGAAGGGATCCTCAGGTCTGTGTTGAAGGTTGGGGAACATGTTCATAGGGCAGACCCTTCTAGTCCTGCCCCCAAGAAGAGGAAGCTTACTTCTACTTCCTCCCTCTCCTCTGAACCCAAATACCCACCTTTGTGGTTTTCTCTCACAGTGGACAACAAACATCCCTCACTGTACAGAGAATATCTCTCAAAGGTTGTTTTTGCAACCATCATTAACCTTCCCTTTCTTGATCTCACAGATCATTTGAACACCATTCTACCCTACACTTCTCTTTCGAAATCCGAAAAATCCAAAATCTTCTCTCTTGCCCACTCCAAAACTGAAGAGCAGTGGGGCAAAGGTCACAAGGATCTCCTAAAGAAATTCATTCTTGCCAAATCTGCTAGATTCCCTCCAAGGGACCACTCCCTGACCTTATCAGAGTGGTTCAGGATCTATCATAGGGAACTTTGGGCACCCTATATTCAAAAGGAAATCAAAATGATCAGGCACCTCATGCTATTCAACAACTACAGATATATTCATAGACTTCCAGAGGTTCAGCTCAGTCAGTTCAAAAGGGCCATTTCAGCTCTGACTCCGGATATCTCTCAAACTTCAGATGTTCAGGTAGATTTTGCTACCCTCCAAGTACCTGAAGAGATAGCCCTTCCTCAAATTCACTTTCTAGTTATGGAGTCCTCTGTAGGATCCATCATCTTTGAACGTTTTGCCAGAGTAATGGGCAGAATTAAAGTACAGAAAGGCTGCCTGGTTGCTTTTTCTAGATTCCTGTTTAGGGAATATCACCAGGGGCATGTAAGTGCTGAAGTTCTAGCCCCTATTCTGTCTGAATGTGAAAGGCTGACATCTTCTGAATGGTCCAAGTTCTACCCCCTGTCAGCTCAGCAACTATTTGAAATCAATGAAGTTCAGGCCAGAGAAGGCAAACCAGCCATTTCTCCAGCTACTTTCCTAGATATGAACTCCATTCATCTTGTTGATGACCCCTTCAAGGTCTGGGAGGAAAGATACAAAGTGTATGTGGCTATGCACAAAGCTCTCAGAGATAACCACAACCATTATCCTGTCACCATGGACCAATTCCTCACCTGTGCCAGCTTTGGGACTCGTCGATTTCTCAAGATGAACATGGACAAGAATGCATATGCTGATCTTCTCTATCAGCACCTAGATCTTCATCTCAAAAGGATGGCTTCCACCATGGGACCCTCCTACTCTGTATCCTTTGGAGTCTTCAAAACTCTTTTTGAAGAGCAGGAAGCACAGGCATGGGAAACCATCTCCCATTTTGCCTCTCTTCTGTCTCCTGCCTTCTATTTACCAGTACCTCCACAAAGTTAATGAAATGACCTTCTTTGTATACTCCTGTTCTCTTTCTCTCTTCTTTCTTTGTCGAAGATTGTCTTTTTGCTTAATGACAAAAAGGGGGAGAAAAACTTATGTCTGAAACATCTATATGCATTTTTTCATCCATGCTTATTGTTCAGTTTTGTCATCACCAAAAAGGGGGAGATTGATGACCAGTCTGTCCCCATGTAATTTTAATCAATTACATATATATTTTGATGATTAACAAAACCAAACAAAAGTTTATCAATTATATCTAATGAATATTTCATATGTCTTAAGTACAAGAAAAATACCAAGGTCAAACAAGCCAATAAAGGTATGCATTACTTCTCTGAAGCCTTAATCTTTTCAACATGATATTTCTCTAAGTCCACATCGACTTCTATTGAAGGCCATAACGATTTCTTTATAAGCATATCGATTTCAATAGAATTATCATAATGATTTCCCTTCTGGCTGAAAAGTCATGTTGTTTCAAACAAATCGATGTCGTAACGATTTATAAGTGATCGCAACGATTTCCTTATAAGACTGAAAAGTCATGTTGTTTCAAACAAGTCGATGTCACAACAACTCTACAAGTTACCGTAACGATTTCTTTAGAGCGCGTAATGACTTGCTCTTCACAACGACTCTATAAGTTACCGTAACGATTTCTTTAGAGCGCATAACGACTTGCTCGTCATGACTCTATAAGTTACCGTAACGATTTCTTTAGAGTTCGTAATGACTTGCCTGTCGCAACGACTCTATAAGTTATCGCAACGATTTCTTTAGAGCCCATAACGACTTGCTCGTCACAACGACTCTATAAGTTACCGTAACGATTTCTTTAGAAACTCATAACGACTTGCCTGTCATAACGACTCTATAAGTTATCGCAATGATTTCTTTAGAAAGCGCAACGACTTGCTTGTTGTAACGATTTCATAAGTTACCGTAACAACTTCTTTAGAACTCGTAACGACTTGCTTGTTGTAACGATTTCATAAGTTACCATAACGATTTCTTTAGAGTTATAACGACTTGATAAGTATTCATAACGATTTCTTTAGAATTCACAACGACTTGCTTTGTATAATGATTTGTTAAGTATTTCACATCGATTTCTTCAGAAACACAACGATTTGCTTTGTGCAACGATTCATTAAGTGTTCATGATATATCTTCTGTCACATAACGATTTCTATGACTCATAACGATTTCATAAGTCATATAGTCATCGATTTCATATCTTGATATCTTATTCATCTTAAAAGCGTTGACTAGTCAAAGTCCACGTAGACATCTCTCTGACGCTTTTGCATTTATGAGATCTGAACGTATCTCTGCATGCATGCAGACCATATCGTGCCTACTCTGATTACGTCCTTTAGACTTAAGCTATTTTGCATTACTATTTTCATGTCTATTGCTACTGACGTTGACTGACATCAGAGACAGCTTAGCTGTCTGCTATTTGAGATTGACATTTGTGCAGACCTCTGAACTAGGTTCATGGTACAATGTTAAACAAATAGAAGCCAACGGATATTTCTGAAGATCTCTCTCTTTGCGTGCTCAAGTGATCAAAAGACTGTTGACTGGAAGCTTCCAAGACTCCAGATGTCATTCAGTCTAACGACTACTCAAAAGAGAGACAACGGACACTTCAACGTCTACATTTCAAATTGAAGATATAAATTCAAGTCAGAAGAACAAAAGAAAGAGAGAGATCGTGTATTCAAGCATTCAAATTCTTCTGAAGAATGTCCAGAGCCAAGAACCTTCATTCCACTTAGCTTTTGCTCTTTTGCTCTCCACTAGTTTGTGAAAATCTTGAGAGAGCCTGTATAGTTCTGAGAGTGTGCCTTGTTTAAATCTCTTGCTCTCAGTTCTAGTTGCTTCAGATCCTTGCTTGTCAAAAGCTTGATCTAGGGGCTTGAATTTCATTCACTCTCTTTGTGTTGTTCCCTTCGGGTGTGAAGGAAGACCTGGTGGTATCCAGTGTGTTCCCTTCGGTTGTGAAGGAAGACTGGTGGTATCCAGGGTGTTATTCCCTTCGGTTGTGAAGGAAGACCTGGTGGTATCCAGGGTGTTGTTCCCTTCGGTTGTGAAGGAAGACCTGGTGTGGTATCCAGGGTGTTGTTCCCTTCGGTTGTGAAGGAAGACCTGGTGTGGTATCCAGGGTGTTGTTCCCTTCGGGTGTGAAGGAAGACCAGCTGAGCTGGGTGTTGTAGCGTCCTTAGGGGGACTGTACCCTAGTTAGTGAAATCCTGAGTTGTTGCTCAGGGACTGGACGTAGGACTCCTAAGGAAAGGAGGTCCGAACCAGGATAAACCTTGTGTTGTGTGATTGTCTCCTTTGTATGTTTGATATTTAAACTAACAGTCACTAACCTACTTCGAAGAACGTTTATGTAAATGTTTTTAAGTTTCAGGTATCTTCTAGATTAATTTTTTAAAGACCCATTCACCCCCCCCCCTCTGGGCTCGTCAACTGGGCAACACTTTGTGCCACATTCACATATCACTTTACACATTATTCACATATTCACTTTTACACAAGCTAAGACACAGCCCAAACCACCACTAGAAAGATCACATAATCACATACACATACTTAATACCCAAGCAAAACGATCAAGTCTTGGTTATTGCGTAGAACCGGGGGAAGCCCTCCCCACCATTATTAGTGGAACTTGTCCACCTCCCGGATTTCACACGACCTGTTGCCCCGGGTATCACATAACACAATTGAGCCTTCCCATAGGGGCACTACTACAGTATGGCTCCACGCAATCTATGGTGGTAGTGTCTCATTGACACAACTTTTATCTTTCACATTATCATGTTATTCATGCACACATGTCACATATTCTCTCTCTTTCCATGCACACGCACACATATAACATGCAACATATATTAGTCACTTCTAGATACTCAGATTAATCATGAACAGTAATTAACAGAACCTAATCATGATGCTAATCACGTTTTAAAACATGTTTGGGACTTATTATTATTAAAACATGGTATTGAAAGCTTCAAATTTTCATAACTAATTGTACAGTGATCAGAACATGCTAAAATTTTAACCACAGGGTAGATATACTTGACAGAACATATCAATAATTTTTCATAATTTTCAGAGTAGCACAACTATTTTTCATAATTAAAGTCAGAAATCAGGTTATTATTCATAAAAGTTCTAATTATTCATGAACAAAAAAAAATGAGATTAACAAGCCCTAAATCATGCTTACAGTAGTCTAACAAACTGAAGTATAGCATATAATGATTTTTATAACATGTATACATCATGAAAATTAGAATTGTCAAGTATTCACATGCTTTTTCCTATAAATAGAAATTCCAATAATTACCATAATTAACAAAAATAAATTTAGGATTAGAAGAGAACTCAAAAACCATCATAGAATCTCACAAAAAGATCATAAATGGCAAAACTGTAAATTTCTAGATAAGATGAACTTGACGTCAACATCTGTTGCCGTCAAGTTCAGGTTAACGTCCAACATGTGGCCGTCAACCTCCTAGTTTGCATAAAATGTAGACCGAGGGCAAGAAAATATGGCAAATGACATCGAAACAATTTTCTAAAAATCTAGAAAAATAGGGAAAACCTAGGGGACAAGTCCACGGAGAGAAACCCTAAGTTACTTGCCTCTAGAAAATTATACAACACGAGAATTTAGCCAATGAAGTACTCTTTTACACCCAAAGAGGTATCCTCTAAGAGCGATCAAATCCTTCGTCTTGAGCACGATCCGGCCATGATCTTCGCATCCAGAGCCTTCCTCTTAGATCGTGGAAGCTTTCTCTTCACAACAGCAACCTCGAACAAACAGCAACATGGCTGATCTACTCTTGGGATTGCCCTTTCTCTCTCCTCTCACAACACCCAAATCTTAGCAAGAGAACAAAAGTTCTCTCTCCAAAATGAACCCTCTCTATATATAGAGAGCCAAGAGTCATGATTGAGGTAAGATCCTTGCCCTAACATGACTCTACTCCCTCAAACCTATCCAAAAAAAAACCACAAGTTTCGGAGAAAAACTCAAACTGAAACAAGGAGAAGTTGAAGTCAACAAATGTAGCCGTCAACAGATGTTGACGTCAAGATTGAAACTTGACGTCAAAACATGTTGACGTCAACACAAAATAGATGGCAATCGAAATTACCATCAGATCAAATAGCAGGTTGATGTCAAGAGTAACCAACACCACATCTGCAGACCACACACAACCGCAGGCCCATTCTTGGCATGTTTAGGGACTCTGGCCTAAGCTCCCTAAAGTGAGGCACTAGAAAATAGGACTAGCTGGGGCCCAATACGTCTATTGATGTCCGTACCCCCAACCACGAGCGCGCTACAAGCGACCGCACACCCACAAACACGAGTCGTTGCCCTCTGTCGTCTTTCCCTTAGCCGGACATACAACTCAAACGCAGGAGTGAGGGTGTTCATGAAGACGACACAGACCTCGACGGTACACACAGTACTGGGACAAACCCCAAGCACTAACATGTCTGACTCACACAAAACTTGGGGTACCCGACTAGAGAGGCATTCCGGAATAGGCACTGGACCACCAAACTCGGCAAGCACACAAACTACGCCGATCACTCAACACAACCATAAAACTTATACCACGATACACAAACCATAATCAGATTGTCACTGGTCACCACGTGACCTCCAAGCACCTACACAGTGCTAAAGACATAAACTACATTACAATCTTGCCTGTTATTGGTCATTTCATGACCTCCATAGCAACACACCACTATGCACACAAACCACACATATGAATCGCATAATCTTTTTAACATGCTTAACAAAATTAACATAATCATTAACCTCAACATGCTTTACTAATCATTAATCAACTCAAAACAACTTAAAGTACCCTAAATGATCTGAGCTAGGTCCACACAGGACCCTCATTGCCCAAGGCTTAACAACTTACTTCAGACAGAAGAACGCGACGAGGGTCATTGTCACATTAAAAATGCGACGGCCCGACAAACTACAATTCCACACTAGAACGCGACGGAGTCTCCCATCGCATCAAGAACGCGACGGCTCGACAGGCCGCGTTCACAAATCAGAACACAACGAGGCCAGTGGTCGCGACCTGAATGCGACAGCCTGACCTGTCGCCTTCTCAGACAAAAACCTTGTACTGCGGTGCTCACACAAAAACTAGCTTAAATCCTCAATTCTATGCACACCAAGCTTCTACAAATCAATTATACTATACTAAAAAACAACCACACATTGATACATATTAAACATGCTTTAAATCAATCAAAATAACACAAATAAGATAATGAAAGTCACTACCAACAAGAAGAACTCGCAGAACGAGGCTCGATCAGTGTTCTCCACACTCCAAACAGCTTCTACGTGCTAGAACCACATCAAGACACAAGCTTCAAAGCCGACGTCGCCAAAAATCGCCGCAACAACCCTCTCCTCGGTCGAATAGAGCTTCCTACTCTATTTGGCCGGAGGGCCAAACTTATCCCAACCGGAAACAAGAACGCGATGTAGCATCCTGTCACCTTCAGAACGCTTCACACCTAACTGCCGCCTTCTCAAAACTCGCCATGCCACGCGTCACAAAGGCGGTGCGGAGAATGCGACGCATGTGAGCGTCGCATTCAAAACGCTACACCCCACCCTGTCGTGTTCACAACCAGTGAACCTGTGGGCTGTTTGGGCTAAAACCTCCGGCCCACAACACCCATACAACGCACGGAGACCACGACCAGGGCTCAATGACCCCACATTGGTCATGAGCACCACACCACAACCAATAAACACAGATCCGAACGGCCACAACGTTACAAAACAAGCGGAAAGCATGTAACATGATGACACAATTATAGACATGCAATTGTATCAACATGATTTGCAGTATTTTAACATGGTATTCATTCACTTTAATAATCTAGATCATCAAGATGAACAAATCAATCTCACAAGGGATAGATTAAGCAATTAAGAACAATTAGAATAAGCTTTCAAATTGTTATGACTTTTCATGGGTTAATAGGTTTTTAGCCACTGGACAGACTGAACAATGCTTCTATAACACATAGCATGCAAGACTTACACTTTAGACTATAAAAATAGTTCTTGAGTAGGCTTTCAAATATGTGACGGGTTCATTCGTCGCCTATTACAGAGGCTTAAATAGTTAAAACAGTTGTACAGTCGATCGTCTAAATCGCGACAGGGTTAACCATCGTGTTTACAGATAATTGGTATGACCAATTGGATACTGGACAGAAACGCGACGTTACGGTCAGACGCGTTCAAGACATTCGATTGGTGACCACATAAATGCGATGGGTCCACAGTCTAGTTAAAGGCAATCAATTGACTGGTAACGATTAATGAAATGGAATCGTGACGGTCAATACGGTCATGTTCCATGACAATCGATTCACTGGTAACGATTGATGAAATAGAATCGCGACGATCAATACGATCACGTTCAAGGGCAATCGGTAGGGTACCGATTGTTGACCACTGAATCACGACGGTGTTAGCCGACGTGTTCATGTGACTTACAAAATAAAAGTATGCACAAAAACTAAGGGTGAGAAAAAGGTCTCATCGTGATGGCACGATCGGTCACGTATCAGACATGCACTGAAAATGAAGTGGCACACAGTTTGATGCAATCAGATCTTGTCAGAACTAATGGAACACACGAGAGTCTGGGTTGTCGTCTTTAATCTAATAGTGACGGGTTAGCCTGTCACGATACTAGTCTATAAATCACGATGTCTAGAGTGGTCACAGTTTACGGTTCACCTCGAAAACAATAAAAACGTTGCAACCATGCATGTAAGGCTTATAACTCGAGATCTAGAGCTCTTGGTTCAGAAGTATGAACATGAAAGTTGTAGAGTACGATGAGTAGAAGAGAACTATACTTTTGGGTTGACTCATTTTGATCTCAATATGTGTGAAACATGATATGAACACTAAAAGCCCTATCATGCGCGATGTTTGGAAAACGCTTAATACTCATAGCATGCTTGATAGAAATTAGGCAAAACAAGTGCATATGTAACTAGACATGATGAGCATTAACATGGTGTAGGATTTATTCATGTTTGGCCTGAGAACACCTACCTTTGATCGCTTAGAACTCCCTAGTTGTTAAGGGTCGATGCAAAGGCTTGGGGAAGATGTCCTTCACGAATCCATGCTCCTGGGCATTCTTCCCACATCCAGCAATGAAGAGGGCTTGCTAAAGTTGGCCCTAGGGGACTTATGATGGTTTTTTAATGCTAGGTTTGCTTAATTCTGAGTTTGGGGTTTCCTAATCTCATGGTAGGAGTCCTATCATGACTAGAACTTCTATATAAGCTATTTCCATCTTAACCCATCCCAATTGGAGTAGGAAAGTCTTTAGGAGACTCCATTTTGTGGTTAGGCACAAATTTGGGTTAATATGAAAGTCTGATTGTCTTAGATTTTGTCCTAATTGCCCTTTCTAATTTATGCCCAATTTGAGCTACGAATTTTGGGGATTTATTGCTAATTGGGCTTTTATTCTTTGGGATATGAGTGTATGTTTGGCCGTACTATTTGGAAAATATTGAATTTATCATTTCTGATTTATTTTGAATTTTTAAATTACTAAATTTCCAGAGTGCTGCAGTTAGTTTTATGTTTGATTCATAAAAAATGGCATGTGGAGTTTCCTCATGTATAAGAGTTCACTTGTTGAAGACACGACAAGCTCTTGAGTTTATGGCATAGATGAGAAAAATCCCCTTGTCACTCCTCTCATCAAATTTTCCCAAACTAGATTTTCTATTGTTCAAAATAATACAATTGCACCTAAAAGATCCTAAATGTGAAATATTGAGTTTCTTACCTTCGAAAAGCTCATACGGGGTTTTCTTGAGGATAGGTCTTATCATGGCATGGGTTATGATATAACAAGCAGTGTTTACCACTTCAACCCAAAAATATCATGGAAGACCATTTTCATTCAGCATAGTGCATCCTATCTCTACCAATGTCCTGTTCTTCCTTTCAACCACATTGTTCTGCTCTGGTGTCCTTGGTGACGACAATTGATGAGTAAACCCCTGTTCATCACCGAAGGATTTGAATTTTGAATTTTCAAACTCCCCTCTTTGATCACTTTGTATAGTGGAAATGATGAATTTTTTGTCCTGCTGCACTTTCCTACACCACACTTGAAACTCAATTAAAGCATCACTTTTATTGGCGAGAAATAGTACTCATGTGAAGCGTGAGAAATCATCAACAATTACAAAATCGTAAGATTTCCCAACTAAGCTAGATGTTCTGGTTGGGTCAAACAAATCTAAGTAAATGAGTTCAAATAAACGTGTGCTACTTTCAATATTTTTCTTTTTGAAAGATGCTCTTATGTGTTTTCCCTTAATACATGCCTCACTTACTTTATCTTTTTCAAATTTCATTTTAGGCAAGCCACTTTTCACCTATCACTTGTCATATGCCTTGAGCACCCTCTATCTAAGTGCCACTTTTCGCTTTGAGATCCAAGGGATAACTGCAAAAGAACCAAGGTCTAGGTGGATTTTGTTACCTAAATTGTAACGACCCCCTTTATACTAGTATGATTACACCAAATCTACATCGTATAAAGCGTGTCGTCATAGTGGGACATGTACCCAACACAACACAGTAGGTAGAGATGTACATAAATAATAAAGGAAAGCACAGCAGAAATGAAAATAACTCTTATTCCATCATCACCACACACATCCCACAGTCTATATAGTAGCCACATAAACATACCCAATCCACAAATGATAATGTCCATAAGAACATATCACATAACATCGTCTCACGTACTAAGTAAAAGAAAAGTACAAACTATAAGAATAGCTCTCTAAGCCTCGACTACTCCTCTCGCTCCGAGTCGCTCCTTTCCATCTCCTTCTCGATCTCTAGAATACATGTCTCACCTGTATAGTTAAGCAAGGATGAGTCTTTACAAAAGACTCAGCAAGCAACCTATTGGTTACATCCAAACACTTACCACATTCATTCTACATGAGTACAAGTCATTAAGCAATTTATCACATGGTACATGTAACTATTAGCAAGTGCTAAATGAACAAGCTTAAACATGCTAACTACACATGGATTTCATATGGCATATAATGATTAACATAACTTATGAATATGATGTAACTTCAAGTATTCTCACCATGAAACTAAACACGTCTCTTAGAGATACTAGCATGATACTTAACACATTCAATATGTTCATATGTCACAAATTCTCACTTTTTGCTTGCTATTTTAACATAAATGAAGCTTAATCACATGGTTTTACATTCTTACACATTGGATCACATTAACACATCACTTCCAATTTATCACATTGCATATTCACACTTAATTCACTTCTTTACACATCTTTTGCCGTGACATATAGTCTGAACCATCATAAAGAAGGACACTATCACACATATCACATACCCGTCACCTAGGCAATACAGTGATGAATCTTGGTAACTGTGCAGAACTGAGAGAAGCACTCTCCACCCTAACCAGTGGTACTTGTCCACCTCTAGGATTTCATCATGATGCCCACAGGATATCACATACACATTGAGCCTTCCCATAGGGACTTGCTACAGTATGGCTCCACAGCCTTCTATGATAGCAGTGTCAATATCGGCACATTAACTACTTAATCTCATTAATCACTTTATTTACATGTTTAACACATAATTCTCATGCAATTAGTGGTCTATTCACATGCTTGAGATGCAACAAATATTTCAGGCTACAAAAGTAATCATTGCTGTTTAACAGTGTGAAAACATGCTTAACAAGGCCTAATCATGGTACTAATCATTAGAAAAAAAAATACTACTTTTAACTAATCATGCTTAACATGGTCATTAAAGACTTATAAGTGGAAACAGTGGTTACGAACGTCTGAACATGCTCAAATTTTCACAGATCACATACATGGAACATATCAGATGTCAAATTTATCTGAATATTCGCGACAATATATCTATTTCTAACATTTAAAATAGATTTTAGGCAATTTAACAAGATAATTTACCAAAAACAAGTATGACATGGAACTAACGATTCTATCTACCCAAAACATGTTCACAGGGACCCTAAATCCAAGGAAAAATACTGAGGCAAGGATACATAACATACTTAATTTATCCCAGATCAAATCTAAGATGGCATACCTATTTACTCATGTTAGAAATTCTAATAATCACGGATACGATTAGAAAAGAAAATATCAAAATTCCAAGATTTAGTCTACCCTACGTACATGATAGGACAAAAATACAAGAACCCACTCATGCATTCAAAATCTTCGAAAAATCACATCACACAAGCCAAAACACAGTTCTAAAAAAAAAAACTAAAGAACTTAACGGCAAGGCCATTGCTGTCAAGGGTGGTTAATGGCATGATCGACTACTGTTAACTAAGGAACTTGACGTCAAGGGTGCTATCATCAATTCCCTGTTTGCAGAAAGTGCATACCGAAACCAAAAGAAAAGAAAATTTAGGGGTCTAGGACATGAGACAAAAATCCTTAAAAATTGTAAAACCCTAGATGATAGGCAAAAGGATGAAACCCCTAAGTTACTTGCCTCTGAAAAACACCCTAAAGATCGAATTTAGGAGATGAAGCCCTCCTCGGCCAAGCCAAAGAGGTGACCACCTCGAGCTTTATTCGTCCTCCACGACCTAGCAGATGATCTCTCGGCGGTTGGAGAGCCTCCCCACGTCCTATAGACCCTTCCTCTTGTCCAAGAATGCCGATGCAGCCTCTGGTTCGCTAGATCTCTCACTTCTAAAAGCCTCTCTTATCTCTCACCAAACCCCAATAAACCGTAGTTGAGTAAAAGCCTTCTCCTTACTAAGATGATCTAGGTTTATAGGGGTTTGGGTCGTGGCCATGGTACGAAGAAGAATCCCAACCCAATTTAGGGTTTCCATGTTAATCCATAAAGAAATCGAGGAGGTGTTGACATCAAGGTGACTATCGTTAATATGAAGTAAAAGACTATCGATCTTGCCGTTAACACAAAGTAAATGGCACACACTGTGACGTCAACAAACAGTCAATGTCACAAGATGTTGATGTCAAGAAGAATTTTGGACAGCAATTAAACATAACAGTAACTGATAAATGCACATAAAATCTAGGGCCTTACACCCCCTCCCCCTAAAAGAAACTTCATCCCCGAAGTTAGAGTAATGGTACTAACCAAACAGATGCAGATACTGCTTTTTCATGGCATCCTCTATCTCCCATGTAGCTTCTTCACATGAGAAGTTCCTCCACAACACCTTCACTGAAGCTATAGCCTTGTTCCTGAGGTGCTGAACCTTGCGATCCAAGATAGCTATTGGTCGCTCCAAATTTGACAAATCGAGATAAAGTTCCACTAGCTTGTGACTAAAAACTTGTGATGGATCTCGCATGTATCTTCTGAGCATAGACACGTGGAACACAGGGTGTACACTCGCTAGCGCTGGGGGTAATGCTAGCTCATACGCCATGCTACCATCCGCTTGAGAATCTCAAATGGGCCAATAAAGCTCGGACTCAACTTGCCATGCCTACCAAACCTGACAATGCCTCAAGTAGGTGATACTTTGAGGAACACATGCTCACCAACCTCGAACTCCAAGTCCTTCCTTCTATTGTCGGCGTAGCTCTTCTGCCTATCTTGCGCTGCGGTCAATCTTTACCTGATGAGTTGGATTTTATCTGATGTTTCCTGAACCAACTCAGATCCAACTAGCTACCTATCTCCAGTCTCCTCCCAACACAAAGGAGACCTACAGGGTCAACCGTACAGTGCCTGGAATGGAGCCATGCCTATACTAGCGTGAAAGCTGTTGTTATAAACAAACACCACAAGAGATAGGTGACGTTCCCAGTCACTCTTCTAGTCAAGTACGCACGCTCTCAACATGTCCCTTGAGCATCTAAATCGTCCTCTCGGACTGACCATCTGTCTGAGGATGGAAAGCCGAACTGAGCTTCAACTGAGAGACCAACGTCTCTTGGAGACCCTGCCATAACCTCGACGTAAACCGCAGGTCTCTATATGAGATGATGGACTTCGGCACACCATGCAATCTCATAATGATGTCCACATATAGCCTCTCTAAGCTCTCCACAGACTGCTTCTTCCTCATAGGAAAGAAGTGAGCAGTCTTAGAAAATCGGTCCATGACCACCCATACCGAGTCATTGCACCTAACTGATCTGGGAAAACCTATAACAAAGTCCATGGTGATCGCTTTCCACTTCCACACCATTATCTCCATCTTCTGCATAAGGCCGGATGGTCTCTGACGTTCGGCCTTAACCTGCTAACACACCAGACACCGAGATACGAATTTTGCCACATCCTTCTTCATGCCTGACCACCAAAAGGATCTCTTCAAGTCTTTGTACATCTTGGTGTTGCTTGGATGAATGGAGAACCGCGACCTGTGAGCTTCCACAAGCACTTTCTCTTTAACCTCAGCAATGTCTGGTACACATATTATGTGCTAAAATCTGATGATGTCATCCTCGTCACGAGCGATGCCTACCTATCCCACCAACTCTTGAAATCTAGGATCTGCTCCATATTAATCCACAACCTTGTCCAACACAGTGGACCTGATGGACAACTGCGCCATGAATGCTTGGCACGGCTGCGGCTCTAACTCAGTCATGGCATATGTCACATCCTCTAACATCTTTCAACCTTGCTAAAGTACGAACCTCTTCCTGCTGAGAGAATCTACCACGACATCCACCTTCTTGGATGGCACTGAAGCTCCAAGTCATAATTGTTTAGGAACTCTATCCATCTCCTCAGCCGCAGGTTTAACTCCTTTTGAGAGAATAGGTGCTTCAAACTCTTGTAGTCTGTGAACACCTCGAACTTGATACCATAATGATAGTGTCTCCAGATCTTCAGTGCATGGACCACAACTGCTAACTCCAAATCATGGGTCGGATAGTTACGCTCATGCTCCTTTAATTGGCGAGAAGCATAGGCAACCACCTTACCATGCTGCATCATAACAAAACTAAGGCCTATCTGTGAAGCATCTGTGTAGACTATAAAACCATCGGTAGTATCAACATGGGTGCAGATTTCAGCCCTGTCTTTAGCTTATGGAAACTGATCTCACACTCCTCGGACCATACATACATAATCCTTTTCCTAGTTAGCTTGGTCAAAGGCGCCGCTATGGAGGCAAAGCTTTCTATAAATCGCTTGTAATAACCAACTAGACGAAGAAACCTCTTGATCTAAGATGGTGTCCTCAAAGTCTCCCACTCTAGTACTGCCTGAACCTTCACTGGATCAACAGCAAATCCAGCGCCTGAGATGACATGCCCAAGGAAGTGAACCTCGCGCATCCAGAAGTCGCACTTGCTGAACTTGGCATACAGCTTGTGCTCACAGAGAACCTCTAGGATTGTCCTTAGGTGCTCACGATGTATAGCTTCATCAGGGGAGTAGACTAACACATCGTCTATGAACACCACCACAAAACTATCCAAGTATGGCCTGAACACCCTGTTCATGAGATCCATGAATGTTGTAGTGGCGTTAGTCAGACAAAAAGGAAGCACAAGGAACTCGTAGTGTCCATAACGGGTCCTGAATGCTGTCTTGGAAGTGTCTTCCTTCTTGATCCTCAACTGATGGTAACCTGAACGTAGATCGATCTTGGAGAACACAGATGCATTTTGGAGTTGATCGAACAAGTCATCGATGTGTGGCAAGGGGTACTTATTCTTCACTATCACCTGGTTGAGCTTCCTGTAGTCAATGCACAATCTGAGGGAACAATCCTTCTTATTCACGAATAGTACAAGTGCGCTCCATGGTGAAACACTAGGGCGAATAAACCCCTTATCGAGCAACTCCTGCAATTGCTTACTCAGCTAAGCTAACTCAGCAGGTGCCATCTGGTGGGGAGCCTTAGAGTTAGGTGAGATGCCTGGGAGCAACTCAATAGTGAACTCTATCTCCCTTGTTTGTGACAATCCAAACATATCATCAGGGAACACGTCTAGAAACTCCTGCACAACCTCGATCTCCTTAAGGGTAGGTGACAGATCGGCCTAAGGAATTAAGATCACATTGGCAAGAACAATGTCACAACCTTTGCTCACCATCCTCATAGATTTCATAGCGGAGATCACATACTTTCCCGCCAGATTCATAGGCAAAGGATGTGAGAACTCATCCTCTCCAGGTATGTGGAAAGTAATTCTTTTCCTCCTACAATCGACCAAGGCATAGTGCTCCTCAAGCCAATCCAGACCAAGTATAGCATCATAGTCCTTCATCTTGACCAAGTAGAAGCACCCAAACAAATCCCGGTCTTCAATGCACACCGGTAAGGAAGGAAAGCACTTCCTCGTCGCTACAGTACCTGCAGGGGTATGTACTAATAGGGGAACCTCTAAATATTCTACCTCAACAACAGACTCCTCTGCTAACTGCTAAGCAAACTGCTCGAAAACAAACGAGTTTGTAGCACCCGTATCAAACAATACTCAAGCCTACATACCCATAACTAAAACAGTACCTTCCGTGATATTCTCTGACTGCTCTGCATCCTCACGCAGAAGTGCATACAATCGAGCTTGGGCCTGAGGCCTTCCTGACTTCCAGATCACTGGTGCTGCTGCTGCTACTGGGGCCATGCTCCTCTCGGCGCAAACTGCTGAAGTCTCAGACAGTCTCTAGTCTGGTGCTTGGTACTACTGCACTTTAGGCATTTCCCTGCTAGCTTCCAGCACTTTGAGCCTCCATGTGTCCTCCCACAATGAGGACACTCCTTCTTGTCGCTGGGCCCGAAGCTGGTCATTTGGGGTACAACTACTGACTGGTTCGGAACTGTTGTACGTTGTGGCTGCTACTGGTAAATGACTGCCCTCTTCCTATCTTGCCTCTAGAACGGTGCAGCCGACCTCTTCTGAGTTGCCCTATTCCCTACTAGGTACTGGTCCATCTCGCTCTCCTATCTGCAAGCCGAGCTGAGAGCCTCATCTAAAGTCCAGTGATCAAAGGCCACCAGTCTAGTCTTGAATGATGGTCTGACCCCTAACACAAACTTCTTGGCCTTCCTACGCTCATCTGCCATGATATGGGGAGTGTTAAGTTGTGATTGCATGAACATTCATATGATTGTATGTTTTTGATGGTGACACAATGACAAAATGACATACACAATGCCTACATGATATCTAAATTGAAGCTTGTTTCTTGTAGGAGATTACATAAAAAAGGAAGTGCACAACTTGAAGAAAATTTAAGCCAAAAAGCTTCTGGATGGATGATCCCAAGCAGTAGCTGTCGACAGCACCCTTGCATCTATCGACAACCATGAAGACCATCCAATAATAAGGTTCTGGAAAACCAAAGAAAACAACAATTGTCGATAGGCCAGGACTCACCTATCGACAACCACTGAAGAATTCCATCAATGAGGTTCTAGAAAATCAATGCAAGCAATAGTTGTCGACAACCAGGATGTGCCTGTCGACAACCCAGCCTATGCTTCAACAATTCAGTTCTGGAAGCCAGATCTGCTGCAGTAGCTGTCGATAGCCAATGTGCATCTGTCGACAGCTGCCGGTTAAGTTGCAAAACGTGAGCAACATGTGCTTTTTATTAAGGCATCCTTTTCTCATACACACGAATCCCAAGGGCTGCGTGAGAATAGGACACACCTATATAAACACCTCTTAGCCTCCTTTTCACACCAAGGAGCCTCCACACCAATTCCAAAGCTCAGAAGAACCAGAGGAAGGTTCCCAGTGCTCTGCTCCAAGCATCAACAAATAGAAGATCTATCTCAGAAGACCAAATTAGAGCAAATTCATCCTCAAGGCTCAAGTACCAACATCAGATCATCTACAACTAAGTGTGAAGAGCATCAGGACAAAGGATCTGAAGAATTCAATCATTCCATCTGTTTCTCCTATACTATGAATTCTTCCTGCACTTCAACACTTCATTTCATGTGTGTGATGTTGAAGTGAGCAATCCTTGTGCTCAATTCACATGTGTGTGGTTTGATCTGAGATCTTGTTCATCTCAGATCTTGTGTGTTTGTGGTTGTATGTGTTGAACTTGCTTTATAAGCAGTTTGGCGTGTGTGTGTGGCCGGTGGATGTACGATACACAAGTTGTGTAATCTGAACCACCTTAAATGATCGTGTCCTGTGGTTTGCTTTGATCTATCGTTAGATGTTTGATAGACACGATTATTTGATCTCACATCTTCCATACTGCTAATGTTGTGTACACACTTTGCACACACAATTATATTCAAATTTGATATAAATCCTTACTAGTTTTTCATAATATATTTTAATCTCGAAATTAAGGTCCATTTGTTAAAAATTGGTGGTAATCTATTCAACCTCCCTTCTAGATTCTCGTTAGAACTAATTCCGCACACTTTTCAATTGGTATCAGGGATTTTTAGCTGAAGGACACTCAGTGACTAGGCCTCCCTTTTTTGACGGAATTGATTATACCTATTGGAAAAATCGAACACAGGTATGTCTGAGAGCTCAAGACTATGAGCTATGGAAGATAGTAAGCAAAGGATCCTATGAGCTACCTGCTGATGAGGACACCTGGACAAGGGAGCAAATTTGAAGGGCAACTTTGAATTGGAGTGCCATGAATATGATGCAATGTGTTGTGCATCTAAAGGAATACTAAAGAGTCTCCACATGCTCGTCTGCAAAGGAGATGTGGGACAAATTGGAACTCATCTATGAAGGTACGTCTGCAGTAAGAGAAACCAAAGCTAGCATACTTGTTTCTCAATATGAAATGTTTAAAATGAACAATGAAGAAACAATCTCAGACATATTTGCACGATTCATGATTACCATCAATGGTTTGAAAGGTCTTAAGAAAGAGTACATTGAAAGTGACTTAGTGAGGAAGATACTTCGGTCTCTTCCATCCTCTTGGCACACTAAGGCCATTGTCATTGAGGACTCTAAAGACCTATCCAGAAAGCAACTAGATGAATTGATAGGATCATTGATGACCTACAAAATCAATCTAAAAAGAAAAGAATCTGAGGTCACTCCAAGAAAATCAATTGCATTGAAAGCTTCTAGTAAAGCCTCATCAAGTTCTAAAAAAGAAATTGAACAAGAAAAGGATGAAAGTGAAATGTCTAGTGAAAGCGAAAATGATGAGATGGCCATGCTGACTAGACAATTTAGGAAATTTCTCTAGTTCAGAAAGAAGGGGCAAGGTAACTTCAAAACCCCTCTTAAAAGAGATTTTGCAAACAAGTATGATACAAACAAGAAAAATGACGTAGTTTTTTGCTATGAATGCAAAAAATAGGGGCACATGAGAGGTGAATGCCTGGAGCTCAAAAGGAAGCTGATAAAGAAGAAATTTGCATAATAGAAGCCCAGAGCCTTGATGGCAACATGGAGTGATGAAGATGAAGATGAACGTGATCAATACAACTCTGATGATGAAGATGAGGAAATCAAGTGCTTGATGGCAAGGAGTGATGACTCAAATGATGTAAACTCTTCCACTGAAAGCTATACAGTTGAAGAATGGGAAGAAGCTTGCAACTTTTGTGAAAGGCTTGGTCATACTGAGTTACAATGCTGGAATAAGATGAGCATGATGAAATGCAAGCAATTGTAGATTCCGAAGCATTTACTTTCTAGCATGAATGAAAGCATGGGAACCAAAGTAATTTGGGTACAAAACTCTTCTTCTGATTTGTCCTTGCAGGAATGCCTAGCAGCCCAAAATCAAAATAAGTGATACTTGGACAGTGGCTGCTCGAGGCACATGACTGGAGATAAAGAGAAATTATGTTTGCTGTTTGAAAAAGATGGTGGACAAGTGGTTTTTAGAGGTAACAATAAAGTCCAAATAATTGGCACAAGTAAGGTACGCAAGAATGCTTCTAACTTCATTAAAAATGTGTTGCTTGTTGATGGTCTTAATTACAAATTGATGAGTATTAGTCAATTGTGTGATAAAGGCCACAAAGTTATTTTTGATTCAGAAGCATGTCAAATCATTGATAAAAAGTCTAGTAGTGTTAAATTTTCTGGAAAAAAGTCAATAACATTTATCTAGTTGATCTAGATGAACCAAAAAATAAAAACTTATGTCTTGTTACAAACAAAAAGGATCAATTTTCTTTATGCAATCACAGGCTAGGTCATGCAAGCTTCAATGTTTTGAACAAAATCATGAGAATGAAATTGGTAAATGGACTTCTTGAAATTCACTTTAACAAAGAATTGAGTTTTTGTGATACATGTGCACAACGTAAATAGACTAGAAAATCCTTCAAATCTAATGCACCTATAATTACTTCAAAACCATTTGAACTGCTGCATATGGACCTTTTTGGACCTACAAGAACACTTAGTCTCAATGGCAAACGTTTTGGCTTTGTCATTGTAGATGATTTCTCTAGCTTCACTTGGGTAAAATTTCTAGCTCATAAAAATGAAACTCTGAAAAACTTTGAAGATTTCATTAACAAGATTGAGCATGGAAACACAAACAAAATATACTCAATTCTTACTGATCATGGGGGAGAGTTTGATAACAATCTATTTTTTGACTTCTGCAGGAACCAAGGTATTGAACATAAATTCTCCTCTCCAAGAACTCCAGAACAAAATGGAGTAGTGGAGAGAAAGAACATAACTTTGGTGGAAATGGCTAATTGCCTTAGATTTTGCCCTAATTGACCTTTCTATTTTTTGCTCAAATAGGGTTACGATTTTTGGGAATTTTTCTTATTGGGTTCTTGTTCTTTGGGCTAAGAGTGTTTGTTTGGCCCAACAATTATCCCTTATTGGTCTTGTCTTATTAGAAGACAACCCATGAGACTTATTTTACCATAAGCTCGTCTTTCGCACATACGATAATGACACGTACAATTTTTTTTTTGTATTTGTATTAATTGAATTTATTTTTTTCAAGTTCCAAGTTTGTAGTTTCCTAACTCCTTGTAGGAGTCCTATTATGTTCCAAAACTTCCATATAAATCCCTTTCGTAACAGGTCTTCCTACTTGGTTTAGTTCTAGGGATCAGGTTTGGAATCCACTATTGGATTTAGTCACATTTCTAAGGTCCGTACTTGTCCTTTTTATTATTAGATATATATAATTAACACATGTTTTATAGTCTAGAAGATAATCGGTATCTTCGTCATATACAAAGTCATACACGATTTAGTCATGGACAGTCCAAGCTAACTTCGTCATATACAAAGTCTATTTGGTTTTGGTCTTGAATAGTCGAAGGTTAACTTCATCATATACGAAGCTAACTTCATCAGATTCGAAGTCCACTTCGTCGTGTACAAAGTCTAGTTTGTTTTGGTTGTGATCAGTCGAAGCTTAACTTTGTCATATACAAAGCTAACTTCGTCATATCTGAAGTCCACTTCGATTGACAACGTTATATCTTGGCCAGTTGATTGGATACATTGATTGCCTCAAACATCGATTGCTGTTCAACATTGATTGTCCTTTAACAACGATTACCTTTAATCATCGATTGTTCCTTTGAGCATCAATTGCTATTCTATTCTATCAATTACTAAATCGTGTATGACTTCGTATATGACGAAGTCTACTTGTCCTTTTTATTATTGGATATATATAATTAACATGTGTTTTATAGTCTGGAAGATAACCGGTATCTTCGTCATATACGAAGTCATACACGATTTAGTTATGGACAGTCCAAGCTAACTTCGTCATATACGAAGTCTATTTGGTTTTGGTCTTGAACAGTCGAAGCTTAACTTCATCATATACGAAGCTAACTTCATCATATTCGAAGTCCACTTCGTCGTGTACAAAGTCTAGTTCATTTTGGTCGTGATCAGTCGAAGCTTAACTTTGTCATATACAAAGCTAACTTCGTCATATTTGAAGTCCACTTCAATTGACAACATTATATCTTGGCCAGTTGATTTGATACATTGATTGCCTCAAACATCTATTGCTGTTCAACATTGATTGTCCTTTAACATCGATTACCTTTAATCATCGATTGTTCCTTTGAGCATCAATTGCTCTTAAATTTCTACCAATTGCTATTACAAATATAGTTCTATATCAATTTCTGACCAGCCCATATCCATTATTGATTGTTTTATCCATTGCCATATAGTTTCGGTGTGCCTTTAATCAAATCTATCCACAATTATTATTATTATTCCTATTTATTTAGGATTTAAAAAATCCAGGTTATTACAGGAAGCCCTTTCTTGGGGGATTGGAAACTCACTGTTGGTCATTCCGTACTGGCGGATTAAGGACGTTTCCACTAAGACCTTCGTAATTCTCCATACTCCGTGGATTCCCTCATAGAGAGCAAGTTCATTGTTCCATTGAAGTTCCATGGGGATAGTGAGCACTTTGTTTCATGTCTATTTTTGCTGAGTGTGACTTTATAATTATAGACTCAAGCCATTAATGTAAAGATGTAACCAAAAGTGTAAATTGTGCCATTATGCTGTCGAAATTCTTTCTTGACTATTGTTATCATGAAATCATGTTCACATGACTTGTCTTTCTTGAAATCATCATAAACATCATATTGAACCGTATACTTCTTGAAACTCTTGTCATTGGCCATGATTGACTGTGTGTATCAACATTTGAAAATCGTGAGATGTTGATCAGGAACGGCGAGTGTCCAAGGGCTCTAGTCTAGCCCCAATGACGGAGAGTCATAAATATATTATTAACCAAGGGGTATAATGATTACCGGCATTGCATCTATGCTGGGAATATGTCTTGTTGAATGCTAGATACAATAACCAAATACACATGTCCTAGTGTGAATTAGGTGGCATAGATCCTTAGTGCACATTAGCGGCTTCGTGCCTCATTAAGTGTTACATGTTAAAAGTTCTTACTCGTGCATGCTTACTTGCTTGCGTGATATGGCCATCCTGCATTCCTGCAATTAAATGACATCTTGCGTTCTTGCAATTAAGTGATATCGTGCGTGCTTGTACATACTGCTCAATTGATAGTTCTTACTCATTACATCATTCTAGATCTTGTTCAATCTATCTTGCTCACGTATCATGTTTATATGAATTTATTGTACATGTATATCTTAATAATCGTGCTTGCCTAGTTCTAAAATGTTAATCACTTATATCATTACTCGCACATTGAGATATAAATCCTACTCGGATAGTTTGCTCATTCCGTACTTTTCAACATTATAGTTGACATCGAAGTGGAAGATGAAGGCCAAGACTTTGATGGGAATGCGTCTGAGTGATGAGTGTGTTTCAATATTAGCCTCTATCATTAGTTTACTTTGAGAGTTAGACTATTGTAGTAGGTAGTGAGGATACATGTAATTTTCCCTTTTTATTGAGTCTTAGTCATATAGTTCAACATTGAAAGATTATGTATTAGTTCTATTATGAGATGAAAGGAAGAGTTTGAGATTTGAATAAAGGCTTAGTTATGTTCATTACTTGAGCCCTATTATTATGATTGTGTTGCTGCACATCTATTGCTTGCTAGCTAGAGGCTTATTTGCCGACTGCTCATGTCTCATCGATCGAACAAAATCTTTTGCTGCCATGCTTTGGGACGTAACACAAGAAGATCTCATGATCTAAAGAGCAAAGCTAAATGACAACCCAAAGTTATGCATAGATCTTCGTGCTTATTCAATTGTCTGGACGCATAACATATGACCTTCCTGTTTTGCATCAACACACAGCCAAGGCCGGTACCTGATGCATCTGTGTTTACTTCGAGGCTCCCTCCAGCTATTGGTAACATCAGTACAAGCACGAAAGTTAAGTGCTCCTTTAGTGACCTGAAACTATCTTCACATTCAGAAGTCCATGTGAATGGGGTCTCCTTCCTAGTAAGTCTGATCAATGGTACAACTATCTTCGAGAAGTCTTTGATGAAGTGGCGATAGTAATCGGCCGTGTTGAGTTGTGAGTGCATGAACATTCATAAGATTGTATGTTTTTTATGATGACACAATGACATAAAGGTTATGCATACATCATATTGAGTACATGATATCTAAATTGATGTTTGTTTCTTGAAGGAGTTCACATGAAAAAGGCAGTGCACAAGTAGTTATCGACAACCACAGTCATACATGTTGACAACCTGAAGAAGTCCATAGTAAAAAGCTTCTGGATGGATGACTTCAAACAGTAGCTGTCGACAGCACCCTTACATCTGACAACAACCAGTGATGACCATCCAACAACAAAGTTCTGGAAAATCAACTCAAGTAGTAGTTGTTGATAGCCAGGATGCGCCTGTCGACAACCCAGCCTAAGCTTTAAGAATTGGCAGACTTGCTGCAGTAGCTGCCGGCAGCCGATGTGCATTTGTCAACAGCTGCTGGTTAAGTTCCAACACGTGAGCAACATGTGCTCTTTATTTGGGCATCCTTGTCTCATACACACGAATCCTAATGGTTGTGTGAGACTAGGACACACCTATATAAAGACCCCTTAGCCTCCTTCTCGGACTAAGGAGCCTCCACACCATTTGCAAAGCCTAGAAGAACCAGAGGAAGGCTTCCTAGTGCTCTGCTTCAAACTCCAAGGACCAACAACCAACAGATCCGACTTAGGAGATCAAATTGGAGCAAATTCATCCTCAAGGCTCAAGCATCCACATCAGATCATCTACAATTCGAAGTTAGAAGAGGATCTGGACGAAAGACCTGAAGAATTCTACAATCTCATTTATTTCTCTTATACTCTGAATTCTTCCTTGCACTTCAATTCTTCAATTCAAGTGTGTGATGTTGAATTGAGCAATCCATGTGCTCAATTCACGTGTGTGTGGTTTGATCTGAGGTCTTGATCATCTTAGATCTTGCATGTGTGTGATTGTATGTGTTGAACTTGCTTATAAGCAGTTTGGCATGTGTGTGTGGCCTGTGGATGTAGGATACACAAGTTGTGTAATCCGAACCACCTTAAATCATCGTATCTTGTGGTTTGTTCTTTGTTCTATCGTTAGATGCTTGGTAGGCACGTTTGATTGGCTTCAACCTCTTCACATTGCTAATTCATTCACACTCTGCACACACAATTGGACTCGAATTTGATCTACATTGTCACTAGTTTTCCATAATCTTTCTGGATCTCGAATTTAAGTGTTCTTCATTTTTAAATTGGTGGTAATCTATTCAACCCCCCTTCTAGATTCCATTTAGAACTAATTCTGCACACTCTTCAGGCAAGACCCAGAAAGCTTCTAATCTCTAACATAGTTATCGGTCTTTTCCAGTTCTTTACTACTTCTACTTTAGATGGATCTACAGAGATACCTTCCTTGGATATGATGTGACCAAGGAAAGATACTTCCTCCATCTAAAATTCACATTTTCTTAGTTTTGCATAGAGTTGGTTATCTCTAAGCACTTGTAGAGCAATCTTCAAGTGTTCTTCATGCTCTGCCTTAGACTTGGAGTAAATGAGGATATCGTCAACAAACACCACTATGAACTGGTCTAAGTATGGCCTGTATATGTTGTTCATAAGTTTCATAAAGGCTGTTGGAGCATTTGTCAAGCTAAAAGGCATGACCATGAACTCATAGTGATCGTATCTACTCCTGAAGGCAGACATGTGCACATCTTCCTCCTTGATTCTTAGTTGATGATCCCGATCTTAGATCGATCTTGGAGAAGTATTGCACACTGGAGATCTGATCAAACAACTCATCAATGCGGGGCAGTGGATACTTATTCTTTATCGTCAATTGATTTAACTAACGGTAGTCGATGCAGAGTCTCATAGTTCCATCCTTCTTTTTGACAAATAATACCGGCGCACCCCACAGGAATTGTTGGGCCTGATAAAACCATGATGTAACAACTCCTGGATCTGCCTTTTTAGCTCCTGCATCTCAGTAGGGGACATGCGATACGGAGCTTCGGACAGCAAGGTTGCCCCAGGGAGTAACTCGATGGTGAAGTTTACGTCCCATTTAGGTGGTATTCCAGGTAAGTCTTCTGGAAAGACATTGGGGTAGCCTCTCGCTATGGGGATTTCCTCTATAGTGGGTTTCTTCTTTTCAGTCGCAGTGACCAAAACTAGGAATGCATTACAACCCTGGTTGATCAACTTGGAAGCTTTTAGGGAAGAGATAAGGACAGGAGGGTGTGTGCGGTAATGGATGCCAAGAAATGATAGTTTTGGAAGATTTGGTCTTGCAAAGGTAACCCTCCTATGACGACAATTGACATCGGCGTCATACATAATCAACCAGTCGACACCTAATATAGCGTCATACCCCTTCATACCTAAACAAATGAGATTGACAGGGAGATTTTGCGTTCCAATTATGGTTTCACATTTAGGTAGGTAGTGTGTGAGCTCAGATTCAGAGCCAAGGGGGGAAGCTACAGTGATTTTGGATTTCATGGGACCTAGTTTAACAGGTAGAGTTGTAGCAAATGTAGTGGAAATAAATGAATATGCAGCTGCAATATCAATGAGAACAAAAGTAGGTTGAGAATGAATAAGAATCGTACATTCCACCATACCCCCTTCCTCGAGTAGGTCAACTTCTATTACTGCATGAAGGTGTCCCTGACACCAAGGTGCATTCTGTTCTCTGCCAGGCTGATCTTTTAGCAAAAGGCAGTCGAGAATATGGTGGTCACGATCACCACATTTTAAGTAGGCCCCAAGCTTCATCTAGCATTCCTCGGCTCGGTGTTCCGGCTTGTCACGGAAACGATAATTCTCAGCTAACTGTCTTCCTTCCACTTTGACCTTCTTGTCTATAGAATATTCCTTACCAGTACTTGGTCTTTTGTTGTTATTGTTATAGTTGTTGTTGCGAAAGGTCTTCGCAGTATTAGCCTCTCCTTTCTTTACAAAAACTGGCTTTTTTGTTTCCTTTCCCCCCCATGCCTTCAACCTTTTCCATCGTATCTTTCACTAGTTGGGCTCTCTAGACCATCTCTATGTAAGTGCGGATGTTTTGTGGTCTGAGCCCACCAGGTTTGGGGATACATAGCCAAGCGAGTGAACTGAGCTTCATACTCAGCCACAGACATTCCCCTCTGCTCAAATGCAGCAAATTCCGCAGCTTTCTTTTCCTTGACCCTCTCAGAAAAGTATTTTCCCCAGAATATCTTCAGGAAGCCTACTCATTCTAGTTTATCTACGTTAGGTAGGTGAGCAGATGTGGCCTTCCACCACCCCGTAGCATCCTTGATAAATTGAAAAGTGTTCAACAACACCTTCTTTTGATTGGTGCACTGCATAACCTCGAAAATCCTTTCCATCTCCTCTTGCCATTTTTTTGCTACGTCGGGATTGGGGGACCTAAATAAACGAGTGGGATTTAGACTCCTAAAGCTACGATGCAGATTTCCAGCTCTGTTCCAGGCTCCAGCTTGAGCCCCAGCTTGTACCACATTCTACAGGGCTTGAGTGAGTCCTACAACTGTTTCCTGCATCGCTTACCACTGATTGCGAGCCATTACAAGTGAAGGAATTTATAGAGTTCCTAAGAAGCGAACAACAACTAATTAATGTCCCTAGTTATATCATAAACATTGATGGTTATGGGTGCTTAGTTTATTCAACTAATATATTTCCCATTTCTACCCATTCTCACCAGGCGCTATATGTAATTTCCATGACGTAGATTCTTGGGTATCACTCAGACCTAAGACTTAAATATTTCAATTGTTTCCTAGGCTTTGAGACCAATAAACTGTCATGTCCCAAGAATTACGCAGCGCAAATATTTAGATTAACAATCAATATTCCGAGACGTGAGTAGTTGCCCTCTAGCTAGCGAGCATTAGATGTGTATCAAAAGCATAAGGGCCCATGTATAATGAACATAACTAAGTTTTTATTCAAAACTCAAACACTTTGTTTCTTCCCGAAATAGAACTAATACATTCTTCAATTCGTCTATAGGACTAAGACTCAATAAAAAGAAAAAAGTACATGTATCCTCACTTCCTACTACATCCATCTACTCTCAAAGTAATCTAAATAGACACTAAGGTTTGGAACACGCTCATCACTCTGATGCATTCCCCTCAAAGTCTTGTCCTTTGGCTTCTTTATCAATGTCACCTATGAGGTTGAAAAGTAGGGGATGAGCAAACTAGCCCAGTACGATTTATATCTCAATGTGTGGGCAATCATATAAGTGATTACCAATTTATAATGAGGTAGGCACGATTAACTACATATGCATGAACGATAAATCCATATAAACATGATGCATGAACAAGATAGATTGAGGTAACAAGATAGATTTAGTAGTAGAACACTACGTACAAGCAGCAAGATATCACTTAATTGTAAAAATGCATGATGTCAATAGTTTGCAAGAATGCAAGATGGCCATCTCACGCAAGCACGCAAGCACACATGAGCACAAACTTTTAACACTTAACACTTAATCAGACACGAAGACACTAATGTGCACTCAAAAACTATGCCACCTTGGAATGCACACTAGGATGCATGTATGTGGATATTGTATCCAACATTCAACACAACACTATTTCCCAGTGTAGATGCAACACTAGTAATCATTATACCCCATGGTTAATAGTATATTTATGACTCAATGTCATTGGGGCTAGACTAGAGGCCTTGGACACTCGTCGTGCTCAATCAGCATCTCACTATTTTCAAATGTAGATTCCCATAGTCGTTCATGGCCAATAACACAAGTTCCAAGATGTATACATTGCAATATCATGTCCACGATGATTTCAAAAAAGACAAGTCATGTGAACATGATTTCATGATAAGAATAGTCAAGAGAGAATTTCGGCAGCATAACAGCACAATTTACACTTTTAGTTAATTATTTACATAAATGGCTTTGGTCCATGATTATAATCCACACTCATGAGAAATGACGAAATAGGAAGTGCACTCTATCTCCAGGGAACTTCAATGGTATAACCAACTCGGTCTCCATGAGGGAATCCACGAAGTATAGAGATTTCCCGAGGTCTTAGAGGAAATGTCACTAGTCTGCCGATACGGAATGACCAATAGAGAGTTTCCAATCCCCCAAGAAAGGGCTGCATATATGTGCAAGAGTGTAGTGTAGAACGTGCCTTTATATCACAATCCACCAGTTTAAAACAAGCGGAAAGTAAGTAACATGATGACGTAATATAGAACGTGCAATTATATCAACATGGTTTGTAGTATTTTAACATGATATTCATTCACTTTAATAAGCTAGATCATCAAGATGAATAAATCAATCTCATAAAGAATAGATCAAGCATTTAAGAACAATTAGAATAAGTTATCAGTTGGTTGTATCTTTTTCTTGGGTTAACACGTTTTAAGCCACTAGACATACTGAACAATGTGTATATAACACATAGCAGGCAAGAAATACACTTAAAACTGTGAAAACAGGTCTCGGGTAGGCTTTAGAATACGTGACGAGTTCAGTCGTCGCCTACCACAAAGGCTTAACCAGTTAAAACAGGTAAGCATTTGACTGTCTAAATTGCGACGGGGCTAACGGTCGCATTTACATACAATCAGTTTGACCAATCGATTCCTGGACAGAAATGCGACGTGACAGACTGAAGCGTTCATGGCAATCGGTATAGAAACGCGACGGCCATGATGTACATGTTCCAGAGTAATCAGTAGATAATATCGATTGATGAGACATAAACGCTATGGGTATGGCCGACGTGTTCATGTGACACACTTAAATACGAAATAAACACGAAAACTAAAGGCGGGAAAATGGATCAAATCACGACGTACAATATGGTCGCGATTCAGACATACACTAAATTCCATGCGGCGCACAATTTGATAGGATAGTATCTTTTCAGGTCAAAAGTAAAACGTGACGGTAAAGGACAATGTCTTTAAGGTAATCATGATGGTTTTACTTGTCGTGATACCAGTTCTCTAAAACGTGACAACTGGTCTGGTCGCGATTCAGTGTTCAACTCGAAGATAGTAAAAATCAATGGAATTGCATGTAAGGCCTATAGCTCGAAATCTGGGGCTCTTTAGGCAAAGGTATGAACATGATAGTTGAGAGGACGATGAGTAGAAGAGAACAATGGTTTTAGATTGACCTAATTTGGTCATGGGATGCATGAATCATGTCATGAACACTAAAAGCCCTAATCATGCGCGATGTTTGGAAAACACTTAATACTCATAACATCGTCGATGAAAATTATGGAAAACAACTGCATATGAAACTAGACACGATGATCTTTAAGATGGTATAAGATTTGTTCTTGTTTGGCCCGAGAACACCTACTTGTGAACTCTCCAAGAATAGGTCTTCTACAGGTCGATGCAAAACGACAGCAGGGGAAGATGGCTCCAGTTGGGGGTGATCTCCTCCTCCTCTAGTGCTCTAGAAGTACTCCTCACAACCCCATCAAGTTGGTAACTCGCCCCCAAGGGGTTTATGACGAGTACTTAAAGGTTTAGGGTAGTTTGGGAGTCCTAATGTAACTAGGAAATAGGGGTTGTAGTTTTAGCTTGATGCCTTCCTTGTTTGAGAGATTCCCATCCCAAGTGGAGTATGTGAGCTATTAGGAAATCTCATGATATGGTTAGGCACGAATTGGGTTGATTTGGAAGTCCAATTGTCTTAGTTTTGCCCTAATTGCCCTTTCAAATTTTCTGCCCAATTTGAGCTACAAATTTTGGGGATTTAACATTATTTGGGCTTTTATTCTTTGGGCTAAGAGTGTGTGTTTGGCCCATGGTACTATTTAATAATTCTGGTTGTTAACTTTATTCAATTTATTTCTATATTTCAATTATTAAATTTTTTGGGGTGCTACTACAAAAAAATAAGTACCAGAGAGAGTGCATCTGATTCTCTCTCTAGACTTTAGAGAGAGTAGCTCTGGGGTTTTTACTTCGCTGGTTAGGCGGTTGCTAAGGTAAGGCCGCCAGCCTTGTGCCGACGGTGCTGGTATGCTATGGCGTCTTCTGTGGGTGGAGTTGCAGCGCAAGAAGTGGGAGCGTCCTCGGCAGGGAGGCTCTCTTACGCTCAGATGATATCTCAAACGAAGCCGTCTCCTGTGGTTGATATAGGTATTAAACCCCCAGGTTTCACTGATGCGGGAGAACCGGCAATATATTTCTCACGGGATGAGGTAGCTAGATCTTTAGCTCCTTTTAATCTTGCTGTCATTGTCAAATGTTCTTATGGAAGAAGTTCCATCACGGTTTTCAAAAGCTGCTTAACCCAAAGATTAGGTTTACATGATGACTTTATTGTTAGCAGTCTTAATCATCGGCATCTTCTTCTTCAATTTGAGTTAGAGGAGGACTATCTTAAGGTCATTCTAAGAAGAAGTCTGTATATAAAAGGTCTGCTATTCAGGTTCTTCAAGTGGGACGCTACCTTTGATTTTAATGCTGACCCTACAGTGATGCCGATCTGGGTGGGCTTCCCCATGCTCCCAGTTAATTTCTACTCCCAGGATTTCCTTCGTTCCATTGTAGGTAACATTGGTCAAGTCCTTAGAATACATGAACCAACTATGGCATTAACGCAAACTCATGAGGCTTTTGTATGTGTGGAATTGGATATTACAAAACCAAGACCAGAGAGAATCTGGGTAGGCTGTGGGCAAGATGGTTTTTGGCAAAGAATAATCTACTATAGGGTGCCGTCTATATGTGGTTGTTGTCTTAAACTAGGTCATGCAGAAGCAGATTGTAACAAGAAAGCTAAGGATTCTATCATGGAGGATGCGCCTCCACAGATCTCCAAGGTCACTGATGAGGTGACAGTCAAGAAAACTTGGTGTCAGAAGGATATTCTAACAAGTCTTTCTGCACCCCAGCAGGGTAATAGTGCGGATAGAGTGGCGGGTAAAGAACCAACTTTGCTGATAACCTCTACTCCGGTTCATTCCACTCCAGCATCTGAAGAAGTTGTAAAGGCTCCTACTGGCGGTCAGGAAAATACAATTCCAGCTCAGATCTTACTGCATGGGATACATGGCTCGACGGTGGATGTTGAGTCAGCCGGGTTTCACCAGCGGGACGACTCCACTGCTCTACAGACGGTGCCGTTCATGGAGGTCGAAGCAACATCTACGTTGCATGGATTGCATGGCACATCCAAGGAATTACTGATTCAAGGTTCTCATCCAGGAGATGGTTTTGAGGGGGTGTCACCGGAGGATGTCTCGCTGGGAGTGGTTCTTCCGGCCATCCCTCCTGCCGGAGGTGAAGAAACCTTTCCTAACCCAGAAGTTTCCTATTCTAAGGCTCTAGACCCAAAAATTCAGAAGGCGGTTTCATTAGCCCAAAGGGAGAATTTATTTATGCCTGCTATAGCCAACCAGAAGATGGAGGGTCCAGCAAGAAATGTGGGTGCTCGCACTCGTTCTAAGGCAAAGGTTACATGGGGAGAGTCTTCTGGCTATCGTTCCTCATGATTCCATCTTTACTATTTTGGAATATTAGGGGAGTAGCGAACCGGGCCTCCAAACGTTCGCTGAAAAGAATTGTTAATAATAATAATGTGGATTTCCTTGCCTTAGCTGAGCTGATGGTTTCTTTTGATAGAGCTGAGTCCTTACGTTCTTACCTACGTATGGATTCAGTTGTTAGCAATAGTGATTCTAATGGAAAGTTGTGGATTTTCTGGAGAAACTTACATTCTTATATGGTTAACCAGTCTGATCAGCACATCACCATGGCAATGGCCAATGAGAATAGGATGACCATCTTCATTACTGCTATCTATGCTAGCTACCGTGCAGAAAGAAGGCGTCAGCTCTTTGATGAGTTATTGGACTTCTCTAACTCTGTGAATGTTCCATGGTTATTAGGAGGGGATTTTAACTGCATTGCTCTTCCTTCTGAAAAAATCGGTGGAAGCTCTGTCAATCTTCATGGAATGATGGATCTTAATGCCTTCATCTCTGCAGCTTCTCTTTCTGATGCTGGTTATGTAGGTTGCAATTATACTTGGTCTAATAATCGCACAGGGTCCTCTTCTATCAAATCAAGACTGGACAGATTTCTGTACAACACTCACTGTGGTGACTCCTATCCAAACCTTCAGGTCAGACACCTAACCAGGGGCCCTTCGGACCATGCTCCTCTGAAGCTCTCTCTGATTCAAGTAACAACATTCCCTTCCAGATTTATATACCAAGCTATGTGGTCTTCGCATGATTCTTTTAAGCAACTGATCAACACGGTTTGGAATGCCCCTTTTGCATGGCATTATAATCCATCTGTTCTTCTGCATGCCAAATTAAAGGCTGTTCGATCTGCTCTTCGCATTTGGAATAAAGACACTTTTGGAAATATTGAAGATAATCTCAAGCTTCAAGAGGAGAAGGTTATGGAGTTATAGGAGAATTTTGATATAGATCCCACCCCTGAAAATCGCCCAGCTTTAAATGCTGCTAATGCGAAGTTAAGGAAGATAACCAACTGTGTGGAAAATTTCTGGGCCCAAAAAGCTCGGATGCTGTGGCTAGACAATGGAGATAAAAATACAGCCTTTTATCATGCCATAGTTAAAGGTAAAAGGAAATGTAACTACATCTGGCATCTCCAGGTGGATGGTTCTTGGTCAGAGGATCAGCAGATTTTAAAACAGGAGGCAGTAAACTACTTCCAAACTCTTCTATAGACGACTGATCATGTTATTGATGCTTCTCTGCTTAATGTTATTCCAACTGTGATCTCTAATGAGCAGAACAACACCCTCACTAGTATACCGTCTAAGGAAGAAATTCAGAAGGCGGTATGGGCTTTGAATGCAAATAGTGCCCCTAGGCCTGACGATTTTACGGGGCATTTTTTCACTTCCTATTGGGACATTATTCGGGAAGATGTAGTGAATTCAGTGGTCAGTTTTTTCCAGGGCTTTCCTTTGCCTAGAGGAACTACATCAACTCTCATTGCCTTGATTCCTAAAATTGAACACACTACTACTTTTGGGGATTATAGGCCGGTTAGCTTGTGCAACTTTAGTTACAAGATTATTTCAAAAATCATTTGTGATTGACTGGTTGCCATCCTACCTTTGATTATTTTGGAGGAGCAAGGAGCCTTTGTCAAAGGTAGATCTATAATGGATAATATTTCTCTAGCGAAATTTCTGGTCAGAGACATTCACAGAAAAGTCAGAGGTCATAATGTGTTATTCAAGTTGGACATTAAAAAAGCTTATGACAGCTTAGAGTGGGATTTTCTATATGCTGTTCTGGGAAAATTTGGCTTCTCCTCCAGGTTCATTTCATACATTGGTATGCTTATTAGTAACTGCTGGTTTTCTGTGCTCTTCAATGGTGCTTCTCATGGTTACTTTCATTCCACTAGGGGTCTTAGACAGGGAGACCCCATTGCCCCAGCTCTTTTCATCATTATGGAAGAGGCACTTAGTAGAGGTATCAAAGATCTGGTCCATTCAGGGAGCCTTCTCCGCTACTCTGGTCCTAGAGTTTGCCCTGTGATTTCTCACCTTTTGTATGCCGATGATACTCTTATTTTTCTGAATCGAGGACTCCAAAACATAAAAAAAACTCATGGGGTTTCTTAAAAAATACTCCTCTTCTTCTAGCCAACACATCAGTGCATCCAAAAGTTCTTTCTTGATATCGGATAAAGCTCCCACTGATGCAGTAAATAGAATTGCTCTCTTGACTAGTTTTAAAAGACAAAGGGGCTCTATGTCTTATCTGCGTGTTCCTATGCACCTAGGAAGATTGTTAGCTACAGATTTCACCCCTTTGATTCAGAAGATTAACGGGAGGCTGGCGTCCTGGAAGGGCAGACTGATTTCCCAAGCAGGTAGAGTGACCCTTATCAACTCGGTTTTATCTTCTCTCCTGGTCTATATGGCTGCCTCTGGTGCTATACCTGCGAGGATTCTTAACTACATCGATAGAACCTGTGCAGCATTTTTCTGGAACAATTCTATTGGTTATAGGAGGCGTCACTGGGTAAATTGGTCTATCATCCAGCGGCCCTTGATAGAGGGAGGCCTGGGAATTCGTAACATTAAGCAGGTTCAGCTTGCTCTTGCTGTAAAAAATATTTGGAATATTCATCATGGCACATCTTTCTGGTCTGATTATGCTAAGAAGAGGTTATTGCCTGGCACAAGATCTACTTATAAAGCTATGTCTTCGAAGCTTTGGAACATGGCTATGCAAATTATTCAAAATAATTCCAGATGGATTCATGGAAATGGTGAGGATATTAATGTGTTAGCGGATGTTTGGATTGGTGAAACGCCACTTGGTGAGCTCCTTTCTTCTCCTTATGAGGGGGCTCGCACTGCCCTCAAAGAGGTAATTCTTAATGATAACCACCCTATCAGATCTCTCCTTCCAAATAATATCCTTCAGGGCATGGTGCTGAATGATGATAAGGATTTGTGTGTTTGGCAGCCTGCTAATGATGAGAATTTCTCTGTTAAATCGGCTTATAATCTTGTTCATTCCCATGGCATTAATAGACATGATCTGCGTAAACTTTGGCACAATGGTATAAATAAAAGAGCCTCCTTGTTCTGTTGGAAGATTCTTAACCGAGCAGTTCCAGTTGATCAACGTATTGCAGATAGTGGTATCTCCATAGCTTCCTGCTGTTCTTGCTGTAATTCTCCCAACATTGAAGATGATAACCACTTGTTCCTTCATGGGGAGCTTCCTGCCTCTTTATGGATCTGGTTCCTTCCGCTTGCAAGCTCTAACGTTCACCTGCATAGCCACATTATAATGAAAATTTGGAGTTTCCTAATTGTCACTAATACATCGACCCCTATTGGGTTTGTATCCATCCACTGTCTCATTCTGTTACTTTGGGAGATCTGGAAGGCGAGATGCACAAGTAGATTTGAAGATAAGAAAACTTCTACAGGGGCAGTCATCAGAAAAATTAAATTTCAGGTAGCTCATTCTTTGGAGTCGATCCATTTTAAATCTGCATCTTCCTTACTAGATATGCAGATCCTGTCGCAGTATGGCTTCTCTGCCAACTGGGTTCTAAAAAGCTTCAAGTTCATTCGCTGGATTCCACCAATAGAATTTTACTCTTTAAATGTGGATGGCTCAAGTCATGGAAACCCAGGTGTTTGTGGGGGAGGAGGTTGTATTCGTGACAAGATGGGTGCAGTTGTGGTGACCTTTGCTTACCATTATGGTTATGGAAATAGTTTAATTGCAGAGTCTAGAGCACTATGTGACGGAATTTGCGTGGCTAGTTTCCTTGGTATTCAGCTTGAGAAAGTTAGCTCAGATTCTCTAATATTGGTTAACTCTTTCAAAACAGGGATATGTCCATCTTGGAAGGCTTTCTACTGGTGGAGGGAAGCACGAGCAATGAGTCTCCAGATGAAGCTTTCTATTGTTCATGTGTATAGAGAGGCTAATCAGGTGGCTGACGGTCTGGCTAAAGCAGGATGTTTATCTAATGTCAATCAGGTGTTCTGGGGGTCAATAAATCTTCCAAAAGTTTGTAAAGGGCCCCTCCTGTTGGAAAAAACCGGTCTCCCTCATTTGAGAATTTTGTAACCGGTCTGTCATCTTTATGTACTCCATCTTTTATTATAATTCCAGGCCCAGGCTCTCTCTGGTGGAGTGGGTTTTCTTTTCCCCACTGTGGAAGGGTGCACTCTCCTAGATGAGATCTTGAGGACCTCCTTTTACTAAAAAAAAAAAAAGCACTAGAGAGATGAATTGGATGTTCCTCGTTGAAGATGATCTGTTGGAAGCTTGAATTGAGGAATCTTGAGAAGATTTGATGGGGGCCTTCTTCAATTCACGATACTCTGTTTTAGATCTGATGCTTCTTCCTTGCTTTGCAACTTTTGCTACGCACGATTGCTCCTTTTTCCTCTGCTACTCTTCACTTCGATTTGTTGCTCTTTTAGCTCTCTCTCTCTCTCTCTCTCTCTCTCTCTCTCTCTCTCTATGCTTGGCCTTGATCCCCACGTCCTCTGTGATGGATGCCTCCTTCAGATGAGACAAGAGGTTTTTTATAACCTTAGTGAACTCCCTTGTACATGGGAGACATGTGCACAAAAACCTAGGGTTCACCCAAGCTTGCCACTTGTCCATAAGTCCTTCTCCTCATTGCCATTTGGATGAAAGGGTATTTTGATAATAAGAGAGTCTCCCATAATCCCAGGGATAAGTCACACCCTTTGGAAATTAGATCCTTTTCATTTCTGAATTTTCAAGTGAGGTGCATCAACGCATGTTTGCATGTGTGTCGACGCAACTGACTAAGTATCAGTTTCTAGCACCACGGAAGTTTCGTTCTAAGAAAATTAGAAATAATAAATTAATATTCTCATAATAGTAAAAACATATGTGCCATTATCATATGTACAAAAACAAATCGAAAACTTTTGTAAAAATCATAGTTCAACTCTAAATAACATTCCCAAATGACCCACAAAAGAAATTCGTACAAAGAAAATTCCAATTGGCCAAGATTAAGGTGTTTTGTGACTTATTATCATAATTAGAAAATAAGTCGGATAATTACTATCTCAGTTACTTAAGTGAGTCCAAAAATAAAATAAAAATCATTGATGGACTTCAAATAATGGTATTGACAACCTAATGAATGAATTGGACCAAAGGAAGTCTTTTGGGCCACAAAATTATTCATGCTAAGAAAGTAACTAGAAATTCGGAAATATTCACTAATGGACCATGATAGGGTAAATTCTCACCCAATAGACCTCCATTGGACTTCAAACCAAGCTCAAATTTGTGGTTACTACCTATGGGAGGTTTCCATAATCTTCCCATCATAAATTGGGAGAGAAATCCTCCATTGGGGGAAGGATACACCCAAACTCGTACTTATGAGTTTTCTAATCTAATTAGGCAACTAAAGAACCATCCCCCTTTAAATAAGCCCCCTCTCTTTCATAAGACGACCTCTAGAGTTGCTGAGATCATGCTTGGAGGCTGTGGTGGCTAGAGATCTTGAGAAGAGAGCTT
This sequence comes from Colocasia esculenta, assembly GCA_014218235.1. Lineage (NCBI taxonomy): Eukaryota > Viridiplantae > Streptophyta > Magnoliopsida > Alismatales > Araceae > Colocasia > Colocasia esculenta. The sequence goes on from CM024766.1 coordinate 79,597,827, forward strand.
GAGCAAGAAGCAACTTCGTGCTCATCTTCACTAGCGGCCTGTAAACAAGCCCCTTCCAAGATCATCACCAAAGGTTAGTAAAACCTCAACCAAACCATGTGAGGCATGTACCATTGGAAAGATCTTCAAGTCTAGTTTCTTATGACACTATTTTGACCAATTTTTACCCAGTTGTTCATCAGTATTGCGCGTTCTCCTACAACTGGTCGATACTAGGGTTTTCAAGAGGACACTTTTCTTCCAACCAAAAGGTAGGTCTTCTCTGGGACAAACTCTAATTAAACTTGTGCATGCTTGCATACATATGTTTAGATCATGTTTATACTATCCCAATTTATGCCTTGTTGTGTCTTCAAAATAAATCTTGTATCATCATTGTTGTCTTTCTATCTTATGAAACCCTTGCACTATCTTAAGAGTCTTCTACCTCTCGTCTGAGTCGTTTTCAGATCAAACACTTAACATGAATAATGTTTCCCTTTGAGTCTACTTTCAAACAAGGCTGAAATCACTCTATTTCATGGTGTGTGTTGAGAGCAGTGACCGAAACATCTCTACTCTGTCAGTTTTCTATGGTCTATCCCACAGAGTCAAGTTGACCTAGTAAATGTGATTGGTTTTCTAATTCCTCATTACAGTAGTTGGCTTAGTGAGAAAGCAATCCAATGAACTTAGTTTCACAATTTGTCATGCTCTATACAGCGAGTTATAAGCCTTATAAGTGCCCTATATCAACCCAGTCCAAGTAGGAGTTGAACTCGGTGCATTTGGCAACCCAAAACCCCTTATCTAGAAGGCGATGTATCAACCTGTCATGTTCAGAATGCCATAGGTTTACTGTCGCGATCTGGCCTCTGCGCAGTGTTCATTTAAATGGTTATAACTATTCCTATAGATGTCAGATCGACGAGCCAATTTTTTTTTTTGTTGTTGGATTCCTTATTCAAAGGCATTCATGATGGTATATTCATGTGTCAGATTTCCATAAAAAAATTAGTGAGTTGAGACCTGAGGAAGTGAAGGGATGGGACTGCATATGCTTTCTAAGGGTCATACGTCTTGGTTTTCATCGTTTTGTATCGTTTCTTTACATGTGTGAGTTTGATCTATTCTAGGAAGGTTCTATAAGGTCTTATAAGGCATTAATCAACCCATGAATAAGTAGTAAAGATTTTCACATGATTCTAATTGAAATTAAGTGATTGATCATGCTCACTACTTGCTGATTGTCCTCTCTTTCTTGCCTTGTTATTAAACTTCCTAAAATAAGCACAAGAAAACTTACTAAAAATTGGTTATGCATGATTTTTATTTTCTGATTTAGCACCCTTGTTACTTACTTAAAGCAAGGTTTCCATAATTGAATTTACAAGACACTTACACACGCACTTGAGCGATTCTCACGTGCGGCACGCGTGAACACTCTTGCACTATAGGTAAGCCCCTTTCTTGACTTGTGGTAAGTTTCTCCATAGGATATTCCTTCTGTCGAACTAGTGACCCCTTCACTAAGGCCTCTGTAAGTCTCCTCTAACCATGGATTCCCACATGACCAACGAGCAGGTTGTACCATGAAGTTCACTGATGTTAGTGTGCATCTCTCTCTCTCTCTCTCTCTCTCTCTCTCTCTCTCTCTCTCTCTCTCTCTCTCTCTCTCTCTCTCTCTCTCTCTCTCTCTCTCTCTCTCTCTCTCTCTCTCTCTCTCTCTCTCTCTCTCTCTCTCGCTCTCTCCCTCGTCGTGAATTTCTTAAAGCTATCGATTATGACACATGAAAACAAGTTATTAAAAAATAATAATGTAAAAGTACTGTTATGCTGCCAAAATTCTCTCTTGATCATTGTTATCATGAAATCCTGTTCACGTTGTTGAGTTATGCTTGCATGACATTCATGAAAATTGTATGTTTTTTATGATGACACAATGTGATACAATGACACAATCACATAATGATAAAATGACATGCCATCATGACACAATGTCTTAGATATGCCTACATGATATCTAATTTGAAGCTTCTTCCTTTTAGGAAATCACATGAAAAAGGAAGTGCACAACATGAAGAAACCTTAAGCAAAAAAGGTTCTGGAAAGAAGAATTCAAGCAGCAGCTGTCGACTGTACCACTGCACCTATCGACAGCCACTGAAGTCCTTCCAACAACCAGGTTTTGGAAAACCAAATAAAACAGCAGTTGTCAATAGACAAGGACTCACCTGTCGATAGCCATTGAAGAGTTTCATCTGAAGGCTTCTGGAAAATCAAGATAAGCAGCAGCTGTCGACATCCAGGTTGCATTTGTCGACATTCCAGTCTATGGTTCAGAAATCAGGTTCTGGAAGACATATGTGTTGCAGTATCTGTCGACTACCGATGGACATCTGTCGACAGGCGCCAGTTAAGTCACAACATGTGAGAAACATGTGATCTCTATTAGGGCATCCTCTTCTCTCACGAATCCCAAGAGTTGTGTAAGACTATGACACTCCTATATATAGATCTTTTGGACTCCTTTTCGTAGTAAGTAGCCTCCACATCAAATCTCAAGCCTAGGAGAACCAGAAGAAGATTTCCAGAGCTTTGCTTCAAGCTTCAAGCCTCAACAACAAGAAGATCTTTCTAAGAAGACAAGTTTGAAGTAGATTCGTCCTCAAGGCTTCAAGCAGCAACATCGGATCATCAGGGTGGAGGATTCGAAGAGTTCATCTATTCAATCTATTTTCTCCACTCTGAACTCTTCTTGCAATTTATTTTTTCACTTCACGTGTGTGATGTTGGCTTGAGCAATCCCTGTGCTCAATCCGCATGTGTGTTGGTTGGTCTAAGATCTTGTTCATCTCAGATTCCGTGTGTGTGTGGTTGTAGTATTGAACTTGCTTGATAAACAGTTTGGCGCGTGTGTGTGTATGGACAGTGGACATAGGATACACGAGTTGTGTAATCCGAACCACCTTAAATCATTGTGTCCTATGGTTTGCATTGATCTATCGCTAGATGCTTGATAGGCACGATAACTTGTTCTCACTTCCTCCATACTACTAATCCTCTAAACACATTCCACACACACGTTTAGATTCAAACTTGATCCATATCCTTATAAGCTTTCGTATAATACTTTTCAATCTTGAAACTAAGGTCTGTTTACTTTTAATTGGTGGTAATCTATTCAACCCCCCTTCTAGATTACTGTTATAACTAATTCCGCACACTCAACAATTGGTATTAGAGCCAGGCTTCTCTGATTTCATAGCTTTAATTTCTTGATCTAACGATCAGGAGAGATTATGCATGATGGATACTAGCAAAGGTTTTTTGGCTGAAGGACACTCAGTGTCTAGGCCTCCCTTCTTTGATGGAACTGATTATACATATTGGAAAAACCGAATGCAGATATTTCTGAGAGCTCAAGACTATGAGCTATGGAAGATTGTAAGCGAAGGATCATATGAGCTACCTGCTGATGAGGACACGTGGACAAGGGAGCAAATGTGAAAGGCAACCTTGAATTGGAGCACCATGAATATGATGCAGTGCACTGTGCATCCAAAAGAATACTCAAGAGTCTCCACATGCTCATCTGCAAAGGAGATGTGGGACTAATTGGAACTTATATACGAAGGTGCGTCTGAGGTAAGGGAAACCAAAGCTAGTATGCTTTTGTCTGAATATGAAATGTTTAAAATGAAAAATGAAGAAACAATCTAAGACATGTTTGCTCGATTCATGATTATAATTAATGGTTCGAAAGGTCTTAAGAAAGAGTACAGTGAGAGTGACTTAGTGAGGAAGATACTTCGATCTCTTCCATCCTCTTGTCACACTAAGCTACTATCATTGAGGACTCTAAAGACATGTCCACAATGCAATTAGATGAATTGATAGGATCATTGATGACCTATGAAATTAATTTAAAAAGAAAAGAATCCGAGGTCATTCCAAGAAAATCTATTGCATTGAAAGCTTCTAATAAAGCCTCATCAAGTTCCAAGAAAGAAATTGAACAAGAAAGCGATGAAAATGAAACGTCTAGTGAAAGCGAAAATTATGAGAAGGCCATGCTAACTAGACAATTCAAAAAATTCCTCAAATTTAGAAAAAAGGGGCCAGGTAACTTCAAAACTCTTCCTAAAAGATATTTTACAAACAAATTCGATACAAACAAGAAAATTGACATAGTTGTCTACTATGAATGCAAAAAATAGGGGCATATGAGAGGTGAGTGCCCGGAGCTCAAAAGGAAGTTGATAAAGAAGAAATCTCCATACAAGAACCCCAGAGCCATGATGGCAACATGAAGTGATGAAGACAAAGACGAATGTGATCAAGACGGCTCTGATGATGAAGAAATTCATTGCTTGATGGCAAGGAGTAAAGACTCCAATGAGGTAAACTCTTCCTTTGAGAACTATACAGTCGAAGAATGGGAAGTGGCATATACCATGCTATTTGAAAAATTCTATGAATATAAATCTGAAAACAAAGCATTGAAAAAGAAAATCAACAATCTTGTGCATAACACAAGTAATGATGAACAACTTGCAATCCTGAACAGAGAAATAGAGTTACTGAAAAATGAAAAGGAAAATCATTATGTTGAAATGGACTGGATGAAAGAAAAGCTTCAAAAGAATGAAAAAGAAAAACAAACTCTAAATGAATCTATTGAAACACTTCAAAATGAGAATCAAAAGATTCAGAAGAGAATGGAAGAAGTTCAAAAGGGACAAAAAGGAAAGAATGAAGATTTGTCGAGGGAAAGGAAAACCTTGATGTTGTTTTAAGGGTTAAGTCAAACATAACTAAACATGGACTTGGATTTCAAACAGAAAATCAAAAGAAACTTAGACAAAAATTGGTCACATCTTTTGTTTAGTGCAATCCAAGTGTAAGTAAACAAGTTCATGTTAAAAACAAAGATCAGAAGAACAAACAAAAGAACCTAACTGGTCAACAAGCAAGAGCACCTGTCAACAGGTACTCAAGTCAAAAACTGAACTGTCAACAAGTATGAAAATCTGTTGATAGATCTGAACCATCAAAACTGCATAAAGGACAAAAGCATTCACAGATTAAATACAACAACAAAAGAATTTCAAAATTCAAACTCCATCATGTAACTGTTGTAAAAAGCTTGGTCATACAGAGTCACAATGCTGGAATAAACTGAGCATGACACTATAAGAATAATACAGTTTAGCTACGGAATTTAGCTACAGAAAAATTTATAGCTAAGTCATAGATAATTAGCTATAGATTAGTGACGTAATATATCCGTCGATAATTACCTATTTTCTCTACGGATTAGCGACGGAAACATGTCGACGCTAATCTGTCCCTACATAGCCAAGGCTTAGCGACAGAAATATGTCGACGCTAATCTGTCCCTAATTAGCGATGGAATAGCGACAAAAATATTTTGTAGCTAAATTTGAAGTTAATTAGCAACAAATTAGTGACGAAAATATTGTGTCGCTCATCCATTATCCATAGCTCATTAACTATGGATTAGCTACAAATAAATTTTGTAGCAAAAGCCGTAGCTAATCAGCTACAGATTAGAGTGACACTGATGTTATTGCTAATCCATCGCTAAATGGCTACAGATTAGCGATGAAAAAGTTTAGTCTCTACTCTATAGCTAATTAGCTATAGATTAGCAATGGAAATTATTCTGACTTAAATTCATAGCTAATTAACTATAGATTTAGCTACAAAATTTGTCCCTCGCTAATCTGTAGTTAACTATGGATTGAAAGTATATAAATAAATAATTTATATAAGCATATATACTTACACTACTACAAATATATTTATATGTATATATTTATATATACATAAATAAATATATACATATATATACATAAATAAATATTTGTAGTATATAAGAATATATATTTATTTATGTGTATATAAATGTATACGCATAAGTATATATGTAGTAGTGTAAGTATATATGTGCATTAGTATATACAATGGATAAGTGCATACTTACAAGTATATATATATAGTTTATAACTATACGCATGCATGTATATATATATGTTTATATTTATATATATAGTATATAAGTATATACATGTATATATTTATATAAATGTACACACATATTATATATTTATGTATATGTAAGTATTTATGTAGTAATGTGAGTATATATGTGCGTAAATATATACAATGTATAAAGTATATACATACAAATATATATATATATATAGTATATAAGCATATACATGTATGTATTTGTCACGTTCTGCCAATTAATATTTCGATAAATGTCGAGACGCAATCGAACAGAAAATCGAGAACAACTATTAATTTATATTTTATTTTAGGCCATTCTCGACGGGTATATTCGAATAGACCGATTCAGGGGCCGGGTTTGAAAAATCCATTCGCGACGGGTATATTCGAATCATGTCCGATTCAGGGACTGAGTTCGGGTGTTCCTCCCAAGGACTTGGACTTCCCCCTATAGGCATCTTGATCCAGTAGAGTTTGAAGACTCGAACAGTAAGTACACATTCATTATTGTTATGTTCCCAGACAATTATGCAGCACTTTGGAGTTTCAAGGATAAGGCACATGTAAAAGACTGTATAAGAATCTCAAAAAAGTTGGAATGATTGGAATTTCAAGGGATAACACAGTTATGCAATATGAGAGGTTTATGATATTGAACCAAATTCGAGGTGTAATTCTTTCAGAAGTCAATTGGGATTCGATGTATCAAATCATTTTGCGAATCAAATGCTAAACAAAATATCCAAACGATATTACCAGGTCGAAACACCAGTCGTAGTTACAAGACAGTCTAAACTTACAAGTTTTGGAGATATCATGTAGTGTTTTCTACTCCTTTTTAGGCTGTAGAGAATAGCTCGGTGACATGGTACTCAGACTTACTTAACATATTACGTCTTAAACCTTTTATCGAAAAGTCAACGGAAGAAGACATCACGAAATCAATGTGGCCAATAGAATCATTCAATTACTAATTCTTATTTAGGATTGGAGATAATATCATATCAATATAAAAGTCATATTAATGTAAAATAAGGGATGAGTAGGTTTAACTTTTCTTTCAGTAGGAGAGGGCTCCATTGGAGAAGTCATATGTGTGTTTACCATTTTTCGCTAGACCTTGGATTTTTAGCATTCTACTAAGTTTATTTGAATTATGAGACTTTCAGATAGGCCAAATTATGAGAGATTAGAAAGACACTATTTTGATGGAATCGCCAAAATCACATTTTTCTTGTTCGGTGGGAGAGTTGACTTTTTATTGGTAAGAGATATAATTTTTCTGATATTTTTATTGGATTCAAATGGGGGGTACTTCCTTATTTACATATAATATCTTAAGTAAATGAAACATAAAATTATAACATTTACTTAGATGATATGGAGTGTAAATAAGGTATGAGTTTGCAGTCTTACATGGTTTCTATTGACACTTCTGGAAGAATCAGTCCTATAAACTCAACAGGAAAATCGGTCGACCAGAATGGCAGGGTCGGTCGACCGACCTAGCTAGTGTTGGAATCTGGGTTTCAACTATGGAATCGGTTGACCGAAATAGCAGAATCGGTCGACTGGAATAGCAAAATCGGTCGACCGAAATTGGAAAGTCGGTCGATCGACCTAGCCAGTGCTAGCTGCTAGGTTTGAGAGGAATAATCGGTCGACCGAAATAGGGAAGTCGGTCGACTGGACTAGCCAGGACTAGTCAGTTTAGGTTAATAGTTTTCTAACTAGATGATGTCCAATTAAGTTGAAATTCCAAATATAAGCTAATTAAGATATAATCTAAATTATAGTGATTTTTTTAATTTTTCAAATTAATTTTCTATCAGGTGGAAATTACCCCCAAAAATCATTATGCCGACTTAATCTGGATATCTGTGCATCAATAATCCAGAATAGCTATATTTTTTAGATCAGTACATTTTTCTGATAATTATGGTATTGTTAAATTTTACTTTTGTTACCAAATTACGATGCCGCCCTGTCAGGGTGCGCACATCTAAAGACAGTACCGAAATCACATAAATTATGTGATAGGACTCTAGATTCAACTATAATCATGTTCTTGTATCTTTTATGGTAATTTAAAATCAATTAATGTTTAATATTTTATTATTATTAAAATTATGGGTGTTACAATATTTACATAAATGTACATACAAGTATATACTAAATAAATATTCTTAGTATATAAGTATCTATAAGAATATATATTTATTTATGTATACATAAATGTATACGTACGTATAAGTATATATGTAGTAGTGTATGTATATATGTGCATTAGTATATACAATGTATAAGTGTATACTTACAAGTATATATAGTTTATAAGTATACACACACACACATATATATATATATATATATATATATATATATATATATATATATTATGTATATATTTATATATATAGTATATAAGTATATACATGTATATAATTATATAAATGTACATACATAATATATATTTATTTATGTATATGTAATTATATACGTTCAAGTACATATGTAGTAGTGTGAGTATATATGTGCATAAATATATACAATGTATAAGTATATACTTACAAGTATATGTATAGTATATAAGTATATCCATGTATATATTTTAATAAATGTACATACAAGTATATACTAATATACTTATAAGTGCATATATAGTAGTGTAAGTGCATATATAAATGTGTACTTATATACATGTATGTACTTATAAGTATACATATAACAATAGTATACAAGTATGAAGTACTATATTTATATTAGTATTCTGATATATAACAATATAAAATAATTATATACATGTATATATACATTTATATGTAGATAAATATGCATACATATGTAAATACATACTTATGTATACTAATATACTTACACATACTTATATATTTAGAATGTTATATACTTTTATGTATATTTAAATATGTATATACTTCTATACATATATAAAATATTTATTTATTTATATTTATAAATTAATATTGGCTAAAATAAATATTAGCTATTAAAATTTTCTTTGACTAATGAAACTTTTCAAATTTTAATGTAATTAATATATAATATAAATAGAAATATATTTCAGTAACATATAATATATGAGTATTAAAAATATTACATATTATAAAGGTTGAACGCAGATTCGAACTCACAACTCATGTGTCCCTACAATTTGGGAAAACCAACTATGCTAGATCTTGCTCTTGGTTTGCTTTTGCTATAAAAAATATTAATTCTTTTATTAGTGCGTCAATAGTAAATATTAAAAAGCCCGCTCTGCCCCTTCCTCTTTCGTCTTTCCCCTTTTCGCCTGCGCAAAGGAGGCGGGGGAGGACGCTGGGGTTTCTCCTGCGCGGAGGAGGTGCGGGAGGTTTCGCTTGCGACGTTGGGGTTCCACCTGCGACGTTGGGGTTTCGCCTGCGTGGAGGAGGCACGGAAGGTTTCGCCTACACGGAGGACGCTGGGGTTATGCCTGCACGGAGGACGCACGGGAGGTCTCACCTACGCGGAGGATGCTGGGGCTTCACCTGCGCGGAGGACAGTGCGAAGGACTTCCTCACACTGTGAAGTCAAGAGGGGCATCGTCGGGCACATCTGCCTTCAGGTACATCATGATCTCTCCCCCCTCCTTGGGAACCAACACTTTCTGCTCGGCCTCCTCCTTGCGAAGGCTGATGTTCTCGATGTCCTGTGCCACGGCCGTGCCCGATGACGCCTCTGCAGCCTATTCCTTCTCTGTACAAACGAGGTGCCATTGGTAGGGGCGGGGGAGGCAGAGGTGGTCAACATGGTGCGGGTGGAGAGGGAGGAGCGGTGGAGAGTCCTAGTTAAAGGGGAAGATAGGCAGATGAAAGAGGAGGGATGGGGTAGTGCCATCATCTGGGGAGCATTCCCAGTGGGAGAGAAGCTACAGAGATGGGGTATTATTAGATATGTGAGAGTGAGAGAGAGAAAAAAAAAATCTACTTTCTCTATCGGAGAGGCGCACAAGTAACTGGGTTTGCAGTTGGAAGTGAAGTGTAGAGAGAGGGAGCTGTTCAAACAAGGTTGGTGGGTGAGGGGCACAAACGGTCAGTAGGCACCTCTGATTCGGAAGCGTTGCCGCCCACGCTTCAACATGTCCACATTTGCTGCTTTTCTGAATGGTCTATGTGTGCACACACGCACACACACATTGTGTTCATCTAAACAAGTAGTTTTGAAAACTTTAAGTGCACATGTATCTAACTAGTCTCAGGAGAACATGATGAAGCACTTCCCACATCATAACCTGGGCAACAACGAAGCACTGCCCAAATAGTTTTTTTTTTTGTTTTTATTGTCAAAAGAAGTAGTATGTTTTTATTTTGTTAGTGTTCTTCAATTTTTTCTATCTGATGACGATGTGGTATGTTCACTACCCAATTAGTTTTTTTTTGTTTTTGTTGTTAGAAGATGTAGTATGTTTTTATTTTGTTAGTGCTCTTCAATTTTTTCTATCAGATGACGATGTGGTATGTTTTTATTTATTAGCATTTTTGTTTTTGGCTGTCAAATGATGATGTGGTATATTCTTGTTTGTTGGTGTCAAATTTTGTGTCAAGAATGGGTATTAGTAAACCAGTTACCTATGTTTAGATGCTCGTTCATGTGATGCATGTTATGTATTTTCATTGAATTTACAGGAAGAATGTCTACAAATCGTGAGTAGATGTACCATAGGATAGTCGACAAAGAAATATCGAAGGAATTTAGAGATGGCGTTGATGGATTCACTGAATTTGCGCTTCAAAATGTCAACACAGTAGACCCAGAAGGCCGTATTCGTTGCCCTTGTGCAGTATGTAAGAATAATCGCTTCCATGATCCATATGATGTGACTCATCATCTATATACAAGGGGCTTTGTTAGTGGTTATATGAACTGGACTGTGCATGGTGAACCGTTCTAGGAAAGTACAAGAACAATAGGTGAGGAGGTTGAAGACAACCCTTATGTTAATATGGTTTTTTGATGCTTCCGGTCTTGGAGTTAATATGGGTATGAACTTTGATGATACGGGAGTTGCCAATGAGGAAGTAGCAAATGAATCAGTCAGTAGATTTTACAACTTACTCAGGGATGCTGATCATCCATTGTGGGATGGATGTGAGAGCCATACAGTTTTATCTGCAGTACCACAATTATTGAATCTAAAGTCTAAATATAACATGAGTGAATCTTGTTTTGATCGTATGTGCTCAATCATGAAGAGTATGTTGCCAAAAATAGAGAAATGACCGAAAAATTTATATCGTTCATGGAGGAAGGTCAAAGAACTGGGATTGGGTTATGAAAGAATAGATGCATGTCCAAACCACTGCATGTTATATTATCAAAATGAAAAAATTCTATTATGCAGGATGAAGTTCGAGCCACAAGATACTCGAAGCATTACAAAGGCACTTTTTTAGTATCTCCTCGGGCCAATTGCATAATGAAAGGAGTACCCAAGGGAGGTCTTGGACAACTTATTCCAGACATTTTTGGTAGAGTCTATTATGTGAAGTTATTATCATGTACTTTACTACTTTTTTTGCATGACATGATCTTTTGTAACATAACTTTGTTAAATTGTATACAAACTTCTCACCATTTTGCGACTGAGAGGGAGGTGGCAGATGCAAGAACTACATGGAACAAAATTGTTGCCAATCGGTTCACCGATTATCTTAATAAGCATAAGGCAGCAGCAAAGAAAGCATCTGGAAACTTTGATGATCCCCTGATGTGGAAAGGCCACGGCCCACCCACTATCAGGAGAGATTACTGGGACACCATGTGTGACAAGTGGGCGACAGAGGACTTTCGACATCGCACCAAGATTGCTGCAGAAAATTAGACTAAAATGCCTAAAGCGACTTTGAATACCAGTGGTTCCATAAGTTTTGGGAGACCAAAAAGAAAATAAAACCTCATATGTTTAATCTTCATTATATTCATACTATTTAAACTAATATTCTTATTATATTTAAATTTGAAGGAGAAAGATAAAGGCGGCCCTGTGTCTTACAAGGAGTTATTTGAGCATACACATCGAAGAAAAAATATAGGTGATTTTGTTTCACAAAAGGAGAAAGAGGTGATGGTATGTATTTTTTTCTACAACTTATATATTGAACATTCTTCAATGTCCATGTATATTTTAGATTATTAATTAATTAAAATCTTAATATTTTGTAGGAGACGTATGCAGAACAGATGGTAGACAGACATGGCAGTGACTCCACCCAACATCCTGAGTTTGATGCCATGGCTTGGTTGGCCGCAATTGTCCAACCCAAGAAAGGTCGAGTATTCGAATTTGGGAGCGGTTTAGATGCCGATCGAGTCATCAGCTCCTCCCAGGACTCACATGGCTCCACTATCACGACGACTCCACCTCATAGTAGCACACTACCCAGCGACCAAGTTTGTGAGGTCATTTTTGATGTATTAAATAATTTGTTAACACATACCCTGGTCCCCACTTTACAAACTATGGGTGTTGGTCTTAGATCGCCTGCTAGTGTGGCTTCTTCTGGTGCTAGTGATGTATGTATATATTTAATTTTTCATCATCTTATTATGATTATTTACATGTTTGTGTAATAACTATTGTTTCTATTTTTTGTTTGTAGGTCTCTCCTATTCGTGATCCTATTATTGAGGCTCATCAGGTCGCCGAGAGAGACGATGATGAGGATGAGGATCTTAGTATTTAGTGTTGGGTTTTTCATATATCATGTTTTTGATGATCACATTAACATCCTTGAACATTGATTTAATGCAAAATTGATGTGCTAACTAACATGAAAAACACCATGAAAGTGATTGAGTTAAACATTGCTAAATCATACAATGTATATCACTAACAATGTATTTGCATGTAGGTGCACAAGCATGAAACATGGAGCATTGAAGAGGCATTGAAGAAATGAGCAAAAAGCACAAATATCTGTCAAAGAGGTGTATCTGTCGACAGATGCAATGTACCTGTCGACAGATTCACACAGTCATTCTAAGACAGAGCTCAGGTTTGCATCTCTGAGTGCATCTGTCGACAGATGAAATGTACCTGTCGACAGATACACACAGTCAACCCAGGACAGAGCTCAGGTTTTCTATTCCTGAGTGCATCTGTCGACAGATGCAAACTGCCTGTCGACAGATACACTCATAAACTCAATTTCCTGAAACCCAGTTCTCAGCCTGAGTGCGCCTGTCGACAGATGCAAGTGCACCTGTCGACAGACGACGAAAACATGAGATTTTGTGTTTCCAAATCCGGCCCCACTTGGGTGTTTCCTTCCTCCACGACCCCCACCTTTACCTAACACTATATAAGCATCCTTTTGGAGCCAAATTCGCAGAGAGCAGCCTCCCATCCAAGAGCCTCCAAGGGACCAAGAGGAAAAGCCCCAAATTGCTGCTCTGCTTCAACTTTCCGCCCAGATCGTCGTGGAATCACCATCTATGCGGAGCTGAAGCCGGATCGTCATCAATTCAACCTTCTACATCGATCAATCTACATCCAATCGAAGTTTGAAGAGCGTTTGGACGATCCACGAGAAGAATTCCAACCGGATTTGTTCCCTAATTCCTAATTCCTAATTCTTCTCCATTTCATAATTTCCATTCCATCGTGTGTGTGTGTGGTTGTGTTTCGAGCATCCCTTGTGCTTGATTCACGTATTTGTGGTTGTTCTGATCATGCTTCATCAGACAACGTGTGTGTGGTTGAGTTGTAGTGTTAAACTCGCTCATAAGCAGTCGTTTCTGCGTGTGTGTGTGGACGGTGGATGTAGGATACACGAGTTGTGTACTCCGAACCACCTTAAATCATCGTGTTCTGTGGTTTGTTCGCGTTTTGCGATAGATGATTGGTAGGCACGGTGTTCGTACGCACGTTTGATTCCCTGTTCTCTTTTAGATCAACTCAAGCGGTCTCACACTTAATCGAATTTGAATCAAATTTCATTAAGATCGCTGTAGCATCGAAAAGAAGCCATCAATAGTTTAAAATTGCCGTAATCTATTCAACCCCCCCCCCCTTCTAGATTACCGTATTGTGTATTTCCGCATAACTCTTCAATTGGTATCAGAGCGGGTTTCTCCGATTTACTGTTGTTCGTCATTTGATCTAGCGATCAGGAGATTTTCGATCTTATGGATTCTAGCAAAGGGTATATGGCCGAGGGACATTCAGTAACCAGGCCACCCTATTTTGATGGCACTGACTATCCTTATTGGAAAAACCGTATGCAGGTATTTTTGAGAGCTCAAAATTACGAGCTGTGGAAGATAGTCAGCAAGGGACCATACGTGTTGCCCGAGGACGAAGACACCTGGACGAAAGACCAAATAGCTAAAGGAACTCTCAACTGGAGCGCACTAAACATGATGCAATGTGCGGTGCATCCAAAGGAGTTCTCAAGAGTCTCCACATGCTCAACAGCAAAAGAGATGTGGGACAAGCTTGAACTCATTTACGAAGGTACGTCCGAGGTAAGGGAAACAAAAGTTAGCATGTTAGTGTCTGAATATGAAATGTTCAAGATGAAAACTAATGAAACCGTATCAGACATGTTTGCAAGATTCATGCTAATAGTTAACGGGCTGAAAGGTCTTAAGAAGGAATACTCTGAAAGTGACTTAGTAAGAAAGATCCTTCGTTCTCTTACTTCATCTTGGAATACTAAGGCCACTGTCATTGAGGATTCCAAAGACCTTTCCAAAATGAAATTGGATGAACTAATTGGCTCTCTAATGACATATGAAATCAACATCAAAAGAAAAGAATTAGAAGAAAATCCTAGAAAGTCAATTGCTCTAAAAGCATCCAATAAAACATCAACAAGTTCCAAGAAATCCATTCAACAAGATAGTGATGAGCAAGAAACGTCTAGTGAGAGTGATGATGATGAAATGGCAATGCTCACTAGACAATTCAAGAAATTTCTCAAGTTCAAGAGGAGAGACACAGGTAACTCCAAACCCTTTCCTAAGAAAATTTTTCACAGAAATATGAGTCCAACAAAAAATCTGACATTGTTTGTTATGAATGCAAGAAACAGGGGCATATGAGAGGAGAATGCCCGGAACTCAAGAAGAAGCTGAAGAAAGAAAAATTCACCTCCAAGAAGGCCAAAGCAATGTTGGCCACCTGGAGTGATGAAGATGAAGATGAAGATGCACAAGAAACATCTGATGATGAAGAAGTGAAATGCTTGATGGCCAGGAGTGATGACTCCAGCGAGGTAAATTTCTCATTTGATGATTTCACTGCAAGTGAATGGGAGGAAGCATACACTACTTTATTTGAAAATTTTCGTGAATATAGATCTGAGAATAGAGCATTAAAAAAGAAATGCAACTCCCTTGTGCATGATAAGAACAATGATGAACGAATTGCATTCCTGACAAAAGAATTAGAAATGATGAAAGTTGATGAAAAGACTCATAATGAAGAAATGGATTGCTTGAAAATGAAATTGCAAGAAATACAAAAAGAAAAAGACTGTTTAAGCCATTCCATTGAATTCCTTCAAGAAGAACAATTGGAAACCAAGAAAAAGTTGGAACAAACTGAAAAGGAATTGAAAGAAAAATCTGAGGACTTAATGAAATTTGTAAAAGGGAAGCAAAATCTAGATGCGGTTTTGGGCGCCAAAATACATGTAACCAAGCATGGATTAGGATATCAACCTGTCAAACAAAAGAAAATAGGAGAGTCATTGATAACTTCATTTGTTGATCCTAGCCCAAGCACAACCAAGCATGCTCCCACAAAGCATAATTCAAGAAAGTCTCAGACCAAGCCAATACTACACAAACAAAATGTTCCCAACAAACAAAAGAAAAAGCCACCTGTCGACAGATACAATGGTGCCTGTCGACAGACAAGAACAGTTTCAATGAATAAACAGTCTATCAAGCAACAGAAAATTGAAAAGAAAATTTCTTCATGCAATGTGTGTAAAAAGATTGGTCATGATGAAAAACAATGTTGGAATAATCCAAAGAAACAAAAAGTCAAACAAGTTTGGATTCCTAAACATCTACTTTGTTGCATGAATGAAATTTTGGGACCCAAAGTAATTTGGGTACCAAAACCTCTTGTCTGATTCACATTTGCAGGAATGCCTAGCAGCCCAACATCAAAACAAATGGTACTTGGATAGCGGCTGTTCGAGGCACATGACGGGCGACAAAGGTAAATTCTGTTTCCTAGTGGAGAAAGACGGAGGACAAGTCATTTTTGGAGGTAATAACAAAGGCCAAATCATTGGCACAGGTAATGTTGGTAAGTGTACCTCCAATTCAATTGAAAATGTATTGTTGGTTGATGGCCTTAATCACAATTTGCTTAGCATAAGTCAATTATGTGATAGAGGTCACAACGTCATTTTTGAATCAAATTCATGTCAAATTGTTGATAAAGAAACAGGAAGTGTGAAATTTTTTGGAAAAAGAGTGAATAACATTTACTTAGTTGACTTAGATGATCCAGAGAATGACAACTTGTGTCTTGTTGCAAATAGACAGGATGAATTGACCTTGTGGCATCGTAGGCTTGGCCATGCGAGCTACAACGTGTTGCACAAGATCATGAAGCTCAAATTGGTAAGTGGACTTCCTGACATTTCTTTTAGCAACAATGAAAGTTTTTGTGATGCATGTGCACAGGGAAAACAGACCCGGAAGTCTTTCAAATCTAAAGCACCGGTAAGCACATCTAAACCATTTGAACTGTTGCACATGGACCTTTTTGGACCAACTAGAACTCTAAGTCTCAATGGCAAACGTTTTGGTTTTGTCATTGTAGATGATTTTTCTAGGTTCACATGGGTCAAATTCTTGGCACACAAAAGTGAAACACTTTCAATCTTCCAAGAATTCTTTAACAAGATTGAGCATGGCAATGTGAATAAAATATGCTCAATCCGCACCGATCACGGGGGAGAATTTGATAACAATGCATTTTCTGATTTTTGCAGGCACCAAGGGATTGAACATCTGTTCTCTTCCCCAAGGACTCCAGAACAAAATGGAGTAGTGGAGAGGAAAAACAGAACATTGGTGGAAATGGCTCGCACTCTTCTGGTTGAAGGCCAACTCTCCAAAAGATTTTGGGCAGAAGCAGTGAACACTTCGTGCTACATTCTAAACAGAGCCATGGTAAGACCTGTGATAAAGAAAACCCCCTACCAGTTGTTGAAAGGTAAGAAACCCAACCTTGGGTACTTCCGAGTTTTTGGCTCAAAGGTATTTATTCATAACAATGATAAATCTGATTTAGATAAATTTGAAGCCAAAAGTGATCAAGGTGTTTTTCTAGGCTACTCAGAACACTCTAAGGCATATAGGGTGTTTAACAATAAAACACGCACTGTGGAAGAAACTCCACATGTCATCTTTGATGAGACTTATGCCAAATCTAACTGTTTGAATATTAACAGGACTGAAAAAGAGGATGAAGGAACATCACTTAAGGATCTTCAAGTCAAAGCAAAAGACAAATCTGAAGAAGATTCCAAGACCAAAGGTGGATATCTTCACAGGGACTATGATGAAGATGATGAAATAGCATTCAGAAAACCAGATGAAACACTTGAAGAGAATCCACCAGAAAGTGAACCTCCTGAAGATCGACACTCACAAGATCAAATTCCTCAAGGACAAGATACTCCCGGCCCTTCAACAATCACAAATGTGAGGTATTCCAAAGATCACCCACTTGATGATGTGATAGGTAGTTTAAATGATTCTGTTCAAACACGGTCTCAAGTAAGAAAAATAATTGAACATGATCTTTTTGCTTTTGTTTCTCAAGTGGAACCCAAAAATGTTGAAGAAGCCTTAAAAGACAACTCATGGATTGATGCTATGCATGAGGAACTTGGTCAATTTCAAAGAAACAATGTATGGAGTTTAGTTCCTAAACCCCTGAAATCTCTATCATAGGAACTAGATGGGTGTTTAGGAATAAACTTAATGAAGAAGGAAAAGTGATCAGAAATAAAGCAAGACTCGTAGCAAAAGGATATAGTCAAGAATTTGGTGTAGACTTTGAAGATCCTTTGCTCCTGTAGCCAGGTTAGAAGCAGTCAGAATTTTATTGGCATATGCATGCTCCCATAAGTTCAAACTCTATCAAATGGATGTTAAAACTGCTTTCTTAAATGGCTATATCAAAGAAGAAGTCTATGTCTCTCAACCACCAGGTTTTGAAAATTCTGAAATGCCTAACCATGTGTATAAATTGCACAAAGCTCTTTATGGTTTGAAACAGGCACCTCGAGCTTGGTATGATAGACTAAGCAATTTTCTGGTAAGCAAGAACTACTCAAGAGGTAAAGTAGACCAAACACTCTTCACTAAGAAGGTTCGCAATCACATAATTGTTGTTCAAGTTTATGTGGACGATATAATATTTGGTTCTACTAACCCTTCACTGTGTGAAGAATTTTCTAAACACATGCACAGTGAATTTGAGATGAGTCTAATGGGGGAGCTTCAATTCTTTCTTGGTTTGCAGGTGAAACAACATAAAGACGGATTCTTCATAAATCAAGAAAAGTATGTCAAAGAGCTTCTCAAACGATTTCAATTTGAGCAAGCTAAACCGGCCTCCACCCCAATGAGCACAAGCATCAAATTGGAAAATGATGAGAAAGGTAAACCGGTAGATGCAAAGCACTTCCGAGGTATGATTGGCTCACTCCTTTATCTTACTGCAAGTAGACCGGATATTCAATTCAGTGTTTGCCTTTGTGCTAGATATCAATCTAGTCCAAAGGAAAGCCATTTAATTGCAGTCAAGAGAATTTTCCGATATCTCTCAGGCACATGCAATTTGGGTTTTTGGTACCCAGCAGGCAGTAGCTTTGATTTGATTTCATATTCTGATGCTGACTATGCTGGATGTAAAATTGATAGAAAAAGCACTAGTGGATATTGCCAATTCCTTGGCGGTTGCATGGTTTCGTGGGCATCCAAGAAACAACACTCGGTTGCACTCTCCACTGCAGAGGCAGAATATGTCGCTGCAGGAAGTTGTGCAGCTCAAGTGTTGTGGATCAAAAGTCAGTTAGCTGACTATAATGTTCAAATTGGATGCACACCTATCCTATGTGACAACACAAGTGCTATCAACCTTTCAAAAAACCCTGTCCAACACTCACGGACTAAACACATAGAAATCCGTCATCATTTCTTGAGAGATGAAGTTGCCAATAAAACCTTGGAACTTATTTTCATTCCCACAGAAAAACAATTGGCTGATATTTTCACCAAACCCTTGTCTGAAGATAGATTCACATCCTTAAGAAGAGAATTGGGTTTGTGTAAAATGCAATGAAACTGGCTATCCATATTGGAGTACATGCTCTTTATGTGTGAATGACTATGTGGTATATCAAATGGTGAACTGTGGAAGAACAAGTTCGGCTTGTTTGGAAACTATCATCATGCGTGAGAAATATTCTCCGCCAAGTATCAATAGTCCCATTCCATATAAAGGCCCTGTACTTCACATAGGATTTTTAGTTTCCTTACATTTTATCATGTTAACTCCATGAAACAATGTTTTTTCTGTGACCATGTGCTTGTGTATGACCTTCCTTTCATGAACATGTTTGTCTTGTAACAAGTGCTTGTGTGAATCCTTGCTTAGATGTTGTGTCAACACGTGCACACACTATGGGGGAGTAAGTTAAGGATTGTTGAGTATTTTCTTGAGGAAACTCTTCCAATATCTACTTGTGGAATTCACACTTCCTTGAACTCAATGAGCAATCAATCTGAAACCAGAAAAAATCCACTCTGTTCATATCTGTCGACAGACACATTCCATCTGTCGACAGATATACTCAGTCTTGTTCTGGCAGAAACTTCAATTTTTCAGTCTGTGTGAATCTGTCGACAGACAGATTCCTTCTGTCGACAGATACACACATTCTTCCTTATTTTTCAATTCCTTCTTCATACTTTTCAAGAAAAGTGTTCCTTACTTGATTTAAAGGTAAACCATTGGTTTGGTTGTGTGCAATATAACCTTTTCATATCCACTTCATGTCAAAGTCGTGAACCAAGTCTAAATGTTCTTTGATGCAATACTTGATCGAGGTCTTTTTAGATCATTTTGAACACAATGAGCAAACCAAATGATTTTTAAACATCTCTGTTGAATAACTCCCTTATCGTTAAACATGAATCCAAAATGATTTGAAAAATCAGAAAGCTCTTGAATTTAATGTCCTACATTACAACTTGCCTAAAGAAATCTCATGTACTTGACAAAAAGCAAAACAAAATACAATAAAAAAAAAAAAGAAAAGCTACATATTTCTTCGGTTCAATCAACAACTTTGTTTTTCATTTGTGGGATGGAGGTAGAGCAATGATGAAAATCACTAAGTAACCGGGGACATGGGCATCACCAATGTCAGTCTTCGCGTCAAAAGGTTATTTCATTATCTCTATACAATGGCTTGACAGACACTCACATTGAGTAACTGGGGGTATTGGCATCACAAATGTCTACCTTCACATGAAAAAGTGAAAGTGCTCCTCATTGCCACTCTTTTCCATCTTCGTTGTTTAAAGATTCAAAAATCATACCAGAAATAGAGTGAAGCCTCCGAAAATTTTTATGTCAAGTCCAATGTGTTTCTTCGGTAAGACGTTCTTGTGGCCATTTAATTCAATTGTCATCTGACTATCATCTCTATTAAGATGCATGTTTTTCTTCAACGGCCTTAATCAAAAGAGTTATTTAATTTTCACTGGCTTTTGTCAAATGTGTTCCTCATGATCTAATTAAAGAACTTATCGTTTCTAATTCAAAATCATTTTAGATTTGTGTCATGTCTTCATCTTAATGGATATGAATTTTTGTCTTCCACATACACCCATTTTGCCTTAAAACAACAAATGAACACTTGTCCCTTTGAAAAATTTTGACAAAAATCAAGTTTCACCAAAAAGGAGCTATCTGTCGACAGATAGACTGTCATCTGTCGACAGACGATGGCGCAGATCCGTTTTTGAACCAAACCCTCGCGCCGGTTCACATCCTTTTCGTGGGGCCTCTCTTTTAAAACCCTCTAAACCCATTCTAAGGCCACCCACGACCCATTCTCACCCTTCCTCTCTTGTTCCCTCCTCCTCCTCTCCAAACCCCCTCTCTTTCCCCCTTCAGGGCTCCGTCTCCGACGATCCTGCTCCTCGTCTGGGATCCCTCCACTCTCCCTTCACACCATTCTCATCCTTCCTCCTGTGATGGCACCCAAATCGAAGCTTCTTGCTCGCCGTCGTCGCGCTCCGACGGACGCCGGAGAAAACTCCAGGGCTCCTTCCGAACGCCGCAGCAAGCATCGTGAGGATCGGTTGCCGGAACTCATCGTTCCTCCAGGTCTCCGTCTTATCCGACCCAACGGCACCTTCAAGAAGATTGTCCAATCCCGGTATGTGGACTTCGAGTCCTTAGCACCGATGTTCCCCTCACTCCTACCTTATTTTGACACTCAAGGGTGGACATCCTTCTTATACTCCCACTTGCAATACTCTCCAACTGCCGTATCCGAGTTCTACAATAACTTAGGGCTTTCCGATCAGGGAGATATCTACTCTTCGGTGAAAGGCACTCGTTTTCACCTCACCGCAAATCTTCTCTCCACAGCCCTTGAAATTCCAAACTCAGGAGTTGAAATCTTCAACTACAATCCCTCTGCTTCTGAGTACTATGAGCTTCTCACGTTGGAACCTTATGACACTACCAAGGAGATTGCTCGTCTCAACGCCAACTCCTTTCCTCCCTTGATCCGGATGATCCATCACATCTTCACTACCTTGATCGTCCCGAAGGATGGAAGTCGAGAGTTAGTCACCGAGGTCCATAAATCCCTATTCATATTTTTCCTCAAGTGTCAAGAAATCAATCTTCCTGAACTCATGATAAGCCTCATCCGTCGGTGTTTCTCTAACACCAAAAGATCAATGCCATATGCTTGCCCCATCACTTCTCTTCTTATTTTCCTTGGCATTCCTATCCCTCCAAGTGAGCTCATCTCACTAAAATCCCGAAGTGCCTTTGACCTCACTGCCGCAAACCGCATGGGCTACAAGATTGTAGACGGTGTCGTCACAAGGACTCTCAAGGGAAAGGAACCACAAGGAGTTGAAGTGTCAACTGGTGAAGAAGACAATGAAGATGATGAAGCAAATGAAGGCAGTGATGAAGACCCTCAGGATGAGCAAATGCCTGACCAAGCTCAAGAGTTTGATGATGTACCTGTGCCTCCACAACAATCCATTCGTGATTACTTGGCACAAATCCATCAAGAACTGATCTCAGGATTTGCTCACATGACGTCAAGATTTGATCAAGTGGACGCTCGCCTCAACACTTTAGATGACCGTCTTGACCACCTCTACTTCGAGAGAGATGAATCCCGTCACCCTCCTCCTGCTGGACGTGACGATGAATAGAGGGTCTCAGGGTCATTAGAGGTCACTAAGAGTCTTAGATGGGAATTAGTCTCACTTGTCTTGTCGTCTTTTGCTTGTTCATGTTATTTCCCTTTCATGAGAGTCATGTAATGATTATCAAATGTACTGTGAAATTTCAATGATAAATCAATGAAAACTCAGTTCATGTTTATTTGTCTCTAAATGTGCATGACTTGACTTTCTGCATGTTGTCAAAAAGGGGGAGAACATCAATATATGCATCAATTGAATGTTTTTGTCATCATCAAAAAGGGGGGATTGTTGGGTTTTTCATATATCATGTTTTTGATGATCACATTAACATCCTTGAACATTGATTTAATGCAAAATTGATGTGCTAACTAACATGAAAAACACCATGAAAGTGATTGAGTTAAACATTGCTAAATCATACAATGTATATCACTAACAATGTATTTGCATGTAGGTGCACAAGCATGAAACATGGAGCATTGAAGAGGCATTGAAGAAATGAGCAAAAAGCACAAATATCTGTCAAAGAGGTGTATCTGTCGACAGATGCAATGTACCTGTCGACAGATTCACACAGTCATTCCAAGACAGAGCTCAGGTTTGCATCTCTGAGTGCATCTGTCGACAGATGAAATGTACCTGTCGACAGATACACACAGTCAACCCAGGACAGAGCTCAGGTTTTCTATTCTTGAGTGCATCTGTCGACAGATGCAAACTGCCTGTCGACAGATACACTCATGAACTCAATTTCCTGAAACCCAGTTCTCAGCCTGAGTGCGCCTGTCGACAGATGCAAGTGCACCTGTCGACAGACGACGGAAACATGAGATTTTGTGTTTCCAAATCCGGCCCCACTTGGGTGTTTCCTTCCTCCATGACCCCCACCTTTACCTAACACTATATAAGCATCCTTTTGGAGCCAAATTCGCAGAGAGCAGCCTCCCATCCAAGAGCCTCCAAGGGACCAAGAGGAAAAGCCCCAAATTGCTGCTCTGCTTCAACTTTCCGCCCAGATCGTCGTGGAATCACCATCTATGTGGAGCTGAAGCCGGATCGTCATCAATTCAACCTTCTACATCGATCAATCTACATCCAATCGAAGTTTGAAGAGCGTTTGGACGATCCACGAGAAGAATTCCAACCGGATTTGTTCCCTAATTCCTAATTCCTAATTCTTCTCCATTTCATAATTTCCATTCCATCGTGTGTGTGTGGTTGTGTTTCGAGCATCCCTTGTGCTTGATTCACGTATTTGTGGTTGTTCTGATCGTGCTTCATCAGACAACGTGTGTGTGGTTGAGTTGTAGTGTTAACTCGCTCATAAGCAGTCGTTTCTGCGTGTGTGTGTGGACGGTGGATGTAGGATACACGAGTTGTGTACTCCGAACCACCTTAAATCATCGTGTTCTGTGGTTTGTTCGCGTTTTGCGATAGATGATTGGTAGGCACGGTGTTCGTACGCACGTTTGATTCCCTGTTCTCTTTTAGATCAACTCAAGCGGTCTCACACTTAATCGAATTTGAATCAAATTTCATTAAGATCGCTGTAGCATCGAAAAGAAGCCATCAATAGTTTAAAATTGCCGTAATCTATTCAACCCCCCCCCCCCCCCTTCTAGATTACCGTATTGTGTATTTCCGCATAACTCTTCATTTAGGATGACTAGAAGCATGTTGTCATTGTCATTTTATAATTTGTCTTACTTTTGTTGTGAACATTTTTAATTTAAGTGTGGATTTATGTTCTTATTTATGTGATATGTCTATGTGTGTGGCTGTATGATTCCATTGAATGAATGAGTAGGTTTACAGGTACTTGTAGAAAATTTGTGAGAATCTATTTTTAAAATTAATTTTATTTCTGTGATTTTGGTTTAGCTACGTATTTGCTAAGGAAATTGTTGTAGCTAAGTCGTAGCTAATTAGATACGGCTTAACTACAAAAAATTTCCGTTGATTAGTTGTGACATCTTTGTAGCTAATCCGTAGCTAATTAGCTGCAGATTAGCTATGGATAATTCCACATTTAATATGTCGCTAAATTTAACTATGGAATTACTTGTAGCTAATCAGTAGCTAATTAACAATAGATTAGCTAAAGAAATATATGCCGCTAATCTGTAGAAAATTAGCTACAGATTGGCTATCGAAATTGGCTGTCGCGAATTAGCGGCCAGAATTCAGCTACGGACACAATCTATAGCTATGTCGTAGCTAATCGGTAGCTAAATCGGTTAACTATGGAATAGCTGCGGAATATCTATGATTTGTGTCCATAGCTAATCTACAATATTCTTGTAGTGTGATGAAATGCAAAAAATTGTGGATTCCTAAGCATTTACTTTCTGGCATGAATGAAAGAATGGGACCCAAAGTAATTTGGGCACCAAAACTCTTTTTCTGATTTGTCATTGTAGGAATGCCTAGCAGCCCAAAATCAAAACAAGTGGCACTTGGACAGTGGCTACTTGAGGCACATGATGGGAGATAAAGAAAATTTTTGTTTGTTGATTGAAAAAAATGGAGGTCAAGCCATCTTTGGGGGTAACAATAAAGGCCAAATAATTGGCACAGGTAAAGTAGGTAAGAATTCTTCTAACTCAATTGAGAATGTGTTGCTAGTTGATGATCTCAATAACAATTTGCTGAGTATTAGTCAATTGTGTGATAAAGGCCACAAATTTGTTTTTGATTCAGAAGCATGTCAAATCATTGATAAAAAATCTGTAAGTGTTAAATTTTTTTGTAAAAGAATCAATAACATTTATCTAGTTGATCTAGATGAACCAAAAAATAAAAACTTGTGTCTTATTGCAAACAAGAAGGTTCAACTTTCTTTTTAGCATCGCAGGCTAGGCCATGCAAGCTACAATGTTTTGAAAAAACTCATGAGAATGAAATTGGTAAATGGACTTCTTGAAATTCACTTTAACAAAGATTTGAGCTTTTGTGATGCATGTGCACAGGGTAAACAGACTAGAAAATCTTTCAAATCTAAGACACCTATAATCACTTTAAAACCTTTGAACTGTTGCACATGGACCTTTTTGGACCTACAAGAACACTTAGTCTCAATGGTAAACATTTTGGCTTTGTTATTGTAGATGATTTCTCCAGTTTCACTTCGGTCAAATTTCTAGCTCATAAAAGTGAAACAATGAAAAACTTTGAAGATTTCTTTAACAAGATTGAGCATGGAAAAACAAATAAAATATGCTCAATGCTTACTGATCATGGGGGAGAGTTTAATAATAATCTATTTTATGACTTCTACAAGAACCAAGGCATTGAACATAAATTCTTCTCTCCAAGAACTCCAGAACAAAATGGAGCAATGGAGAGAAAGAATAGAACCTTGGTAAAAAATGGCTCGCACACTTCTGGTGGAAAGTCAACTCTCAAGGGGCTATTGGGCAGAAGCTGTGAACACATCATGCTACATATTGAACAGAGCCATGGTAAGACATGTAATGAAGAAAACCCCATATGATGTCACACCCCCAATTTTGTTTTAGTAGTGGAATAAATTGGGAGACGCGACGAACGAGCAAGCATTCAAAAGCTATAGACCAATAGCTTTTACAAATAGGGTCCACAATGCAATAATCTAATTTTCTTCTTTTATTTATGAAAAAGAATATTACAAACTTCAATGTCAAATGAAACACTCCTTGCTCACCAGTCTATCTATCTCTCAAAGAAAAGGGAAATTACATTCATGACCAATCTAAATAAAAAAAGAATAGACTCTCTAAGTGTACTCCACGCTCGACGCACAAGTCCCATCATTTAGCTTTACCTTCACTACCTAAAATGCTAAAGAGAGCAGGTATGAGCGCACTCGCCCAATAGGATTTACATCTTCCAACAATGATATAAGTATTTAATAGTTTAAAAGCTAGAAGGTAAGAACATGCTATGTACAATGCAATTAAAACGGCGGTAGTAACACGTGTGCAGTGTATCCTACAAGATTCTGAGATCAAGAGATGTAAAGATCAATCTAGCAATAAGGTTGTATTCAAGAGTTCAAGATATTGTGAACAATGATCTAGCAAGATGGTTACTTCATGAACAAGAGCAAGATAACATGTAACAAGATGGCCATTTCACTAGCAAGCATTTTGAGTAACCCACTCGGAGCACTCCACAAGAATATCACGCAGGATCTACTGGTGCCTCATGCAAGTACGTCCTTCAGCCACTCGGATTAAGGACCAGCACATAGTAGCAGGTAACAAGCAAGTAAGTTTATCATGTGTAACAAGTATGTGCCATGCCAAGCACCAATCATGATTCCTCACCACACCAGGCACACGACCTTGTTAGGGGATCAACCGAACAATCAACTCCTGGGGTAACCAACATCTTTGGGAAAACTGGGCAATCAACACCTTGGGGTAAACAAGACTTTGTCGGGGGTGAATCTGAAAATCACACCCATAGGTAACAGTACTTTGCCAGAATCTCCAGGACCAGATACGGGCCCTCAGTCAGGTTCGTATTGCGCAACACTGGCATGTGTCCCAATGAGCCCGTCGACTCATGGGTGACAAGAACGAGTTTTGAGTCCATGACTCCAATATCAATAATGTACTTCAAGAACGTATCACAAGAAGGCAATGTGTGTCAATAAGGATAGACTGGTCAAGAAAGTTCAGGAGTGTCATTTCAATAGTAATGATTATCGAGAGTGTTATGTCAATAATGATATAGAGTTCAAAGGTACGTTAGGAATATCGAGTCAAGAGTTCAATCCAGAAGCATAACAACACATTTACATAGATTCTATCTTTAATAACTTGGTTTCCTAGGTTATACTTGATCACTTAGAGAAAGTCAAGATGAGGAGAGAAAGATCTCGTCAAGAATGCCGAGAGGGTAAAGATACTTGCACACTAACTTCCGGGTACTTCATTAGTACAACCTGCTCTTCGGCCATGTGGGAATCCATGGTCAGAGGTGACTTATGGAGGCCTTGGTCAAGGAGTCACTAGTCCGGTTGAAGGAATATCCTACGGAGAGTTTACCACAAGCCAAGAAGGGGTTTTCCTATCGTGCTAGAGTGTATGTGCATGCCGCGCGTGAGAATCGCTCCAGTGCGTGTATGAATCCGATTATGGAAACTCTAGTTATAAAAACTCCGTTTATGGAAACTTCATGCTTGGAAAGTATCATGAGTACTAAATTAGGAAAACACTAATCATGCATGACCAATTTTAGCAAGTATCATTCTATGTTTAGCAAGTTCGGTAACAAGGCAAGATGTGAATAATCGGTAGATAGAGAACATGGTCAATAACATAAGATCAATTAAACATTATGTTACACTTATATGGGTTGATAAATGCATGTAAACAGTAAGTAACTTTGTACAGGAGAAGACGGGGCATGAAAATGACGTCAAACGGGCTAAACAGGGCTGATCTACCCAGGGCTGTTTTATAAGGGTTTTTTCCTAGTATGATTCAAACTAGGTTTGACACTTGTGTGTTTGAAAAATCAAAACAAATGCTAGGATGATCCAAATCGAGTGAAACTACATTTTTTAGTTAGAATGCTTCCAATACTTTGTACGGTAACAAACAATTGAGAAACAGGGATTGTTTGCCTGGGTAATAAAATGTATTGTGACTAACTGCGTGAATCTGACACAATATTAATGTTCGGGCTAACACTCTCAGCACGGTCAGTGAAAATTGTACAAACCAGTGCCAAATGAAAGTAGACTCATAGGATAACAAGTTCTATGTTGAACACTCAGTCTAAAAATGACTTCTCAGATAGGTATGCAACTCGTAAGACAAGTCAAGGTTAAATCATGATAGTACAACGTCAAGATCATGAAAGATTTAATTCGTGATACTTTCAAGATAAAAATTGGGGAAAACAGTAAGGACATGATCTATACATATAGATGTAAGAATGGACGAGTTTAATTAGAGTTTGGTATCGAGATGACCTACCTTTGGAGTTGAATAAGATTCGCTCTCCAGAAAGCCCTAGTTCTGACCGCCTGGAGGAGAACGCTTGATACTCCCGACTCAATGGATGAAAATTGGGCAAACTAGTGGTATTAGGAACTAGACTCAACCCTCTTTCTAGTGGTATAAGTCTTGCACATTTTTGTTAAGTTTTGGCCTACCTTAGGTCGACTCCAAGAAGAGCTATCTGCACAGATCGATGCAGACGCAGCAGGGAAGAAGGCTCCGAGTTAGGGTGATTTCCTCCACCTTTGGTGCTCAAGAACAGCCTCCCACGACCCCAAAAATGTTTAAGTTCATCCCCTAGGGTTTGATGACAAGTATATATGCATCTAGGGTTTTTAGAAGTCCCATTGGATGTAGGAAAGGAAGGGTTGCGGTTTTGGTTAACACCTTCCATTTTTTGATGATTTCTCACCCCAAAAGAGTGTGTGAGATTTTAGGAAACCTCCAACCATGGTTAGGCATGAATTTGGGTTTCCAAGAAAGGCTAATTGCCTTGGGATTTTCCCTAATTATCTCGTTCTATTTTCAGCTCAATTAGGGTTACGAATTTCTGGTTATTTTTCTTGCTCCATTTTATTCTTGGGCCAAAAGTGATCCATTGGCCAAATTCCAATAATGGGTCATCAATGCATGATCTTTGGAGTCTCTCCAACATTTTTATTTAATTTATGATCATGTTTTATTTCCATGGTAACGGTTTTCCGACTTGGTTTCTTAATTAGGATAAATAGTCACAATAACTCTTAAACCTAGCCAAAATGATTTTTATTGACCCAAATTTATTTATTGGTCATTAGAGGATATTATTTGAAGTCCATCAATGATTTTTATTTAATTTCTTGACTCATCTACGTACATGTGATAATGATTTTTCGACTAATTCCTTAATTACGATAATAAGTCGCAATAATTTTTAAACTCAATCCAAAAGATTTTTATTGGCCAAAATTTCTTTATGGGTCACTAGAGAACACTATTTAAAGTCTAACTATGATTTTTATGACATTTTTATATGTGTTTTTAAATCTAGGATAATGATGTGTACGTATTTAACTAGTTTTAAATTATTAAGTGGTCATATTTTCTATTTATCTCAAATTTTCAATTACTGCAATTCTCGGGGTGCTACATCCTCCAACACTTAAGAGAATTTGGTCCCCAAATTCACAGATAGACTAGTCCTTAGCACCAGGGTTCTCGATCAAGTTCGTGCTCCGATCATTAATAAACTACAGCTTGTACCCGCCTTATTGTCATAGGTGTTAATTATTTCCACCTATAGGCTGTAAATATTGCCCATCCAATTCCTTCCAACTCTTTCCATCTTCTATGGTTAATATAACTCAATCTTGATTCACATGATTATGTTTGGTAAGACTACTATGCTATTTTGAATTTCTCCTATAGTCGTCTCCCCACTTAAGAATAGACTAAACATTGTAAGACAAGTCTAAAGGATTAGAAAAACTAACATCTTTCACCGTACCTTCTTCCGAAAGTTTTGCTCGGGTCAATGCATTCACTCGCCCTGGACGTTTTACCACTCCTTGGTTCCTTCCAGCTTGGTCTTTTAGCATGGGGCAGTTGGGTATACGATGATCGTGACTTCTATACCTTAGGCAAGCTTCAGCCTTCTTCCAGCACTTGTCTACTTGGTGTCCAGACTTATTGCAAAATTTGCAATACTCCACGATCGTTGTTTTTTCTACTTTGATCTTCTTGCCATTGCCAACATTGTTCTCATCGATCTGTCTCTTGGTACCATTATTATTGTTGGAGTAAGAATTTCTAGTGTGGGGTGCTTCCTTCTTGACAAAGACCGGCTTTGCAGTCTCATTTCCTCTCATGCCTTCAACCTTTGCCATGGTGTCTTCCACTAGTTGGGCTCTCTGGACCATCTCGGTGTAGGTTTGGATGTTATGTGGTCCGAGCTTTTCAATGAACATGGTTCTGAGCCCATCCATAAACCTATTAGCCTTTAGTCTTTCCGTGCCCACCAAGTGTGGGGCATACACGGCCAAGCGAGCAAACTGAGCTTCATACTTAGCCACAGACAAAGCCTTTTGCTTGAGTGTGGCAAACTCCGCAACTTTCTTTTCTTTTACCCTTTCAAGAAAGTATTTTCCTCAGAATAATTCCAGGAATCCTGCCCATTCCAGCTCCACCACATTAGGCAGGTGAGCCGAAGTGGCCTTCCACCATGCCCTAGCATCCTTACTAAATTGAAAGGTTGCTAGTAGTACCTTCTCCCGATTTGTACATTGCATAACTTGGAAAATCCTTTCTATCTCTTGTTGCCAATTCTTCGCCTCGTCTGGATCTGGAGATCCAAAGAAACGAGTAGGGTTCAAACTCCTAAAATTACGATGAAGATCACCAGCTCCGTTCCTAGCGGCTGCTTGATTCCCAGCATGTACTACATTCTATAGTGCCTGAGTCAATCCTGCTACGGTCTCTTGCATGGCCTGCCATTGGTTGCGTGCCATTGCAATCAAGTGAAGGAGTTATGAGGTTCTTGAGAAAAGGATAGAAACCAATTAATGTCTCTAGATTTTTAATCATAAGGGTTAATGGGTAGGAGTGCTTAGTTCATTCAACTAATATATTCCCAGTCTCTACCCATTCTCACCAAGTACTATATGCAATTTTTATGACCTAGGTTTCCTAAGTATCTCTTAATCCTGAGACATATATCATATTTTGTTATCCTAGGCTCTGATACCACTCTGTCATGCCCCCAATTTTGTTTTAGCAGCGGAATAAATTGGGAGACGTGACGAACAAGCAAGCATTCATAAGCTCTAGACCAATAGCTTTTACAAATAGCACCCACAATGCAATAATCAAATTTTATTCCTTTATTTATCAAAATGAATATTACAACCTCCAATGTCAAATGAAACACTCCTTGCTCACCAATCTATCTATCTCTCAAAGAAAAGAAAAATTACATTCATGACCAATCTAAATAAAAATAAGAATGGACTCTTTAAGTGTACTCCACGCTCGATGCACAAGTCCCATCATTTAGCTTTACCTTCACTACTTGAAATGTTAAAGAGAGCAGGTATGAGCGCACTCGCCCAGTAGGATTTACATCTTCTAGCAATGATATAAGTATTTAATAGTTTAAAAGCTAGAAGGTTTATGTACAATGCAATTAAAACGGCGGTAGTAACACGTGTGCAGTGTATCCTACAAGATTCTGAGATCAAGAGATGTAAAGATCAATCTATCAATAAGGTTGTATTCAAGAGTTCAAGATATTGTGAACAATGATCTAGCAAGATGGTAACTTCATTAACAAGAGCAACGTAACATGTAACAAGATGGCCATTTAACTAGCAAGCATTTTGAGTAACCCACTCAGAGCACTCCACAAGAATATCATGCAGGATCTACTGGTGCCTCATGCAAGTACGTCCTTCAGCCACTCGGGTTAAGGACCGGCACACAGTAGCAGGTAACAAGCAAGTAAGTTTATCACGTGTAACAAGTATGTGCCATGCTAAGCCAAGCACCAATCATGATTCCACACCATGCCAGGCACACGACTTTGTTAGGGGATCAACCTAACAATCAACTCCTGGGGTAACGAACATCTTTGGGAAAACTGGGCAATCAACACCCTTGGGGTAAACAAGACTTTGTCGGGGGGTCGGGGGCGAATCCGACAATCACACCCATAGGTAACAGGACTTTGCCAAAATCTCCAAGATTTGATACGGGCCCTCAGTCAGGTTCGTATTGAGCAACACTGGCATGTGTCCCAATGATCCCGTCGACTCATGGGTGACAAGAATGAGTTTTGAGTCTTTGACTCCAATATCATTAATGTACTTCAAGAACGTATCACAAGAAGGCAATGTGTGTCAATAAGGATAGATTGGCCGAGAAAGTTTAGGACTATCATGTCAATAGTAATGATTATCGAGAGTGTCATGTCAATAATGATATAGAGTTCAAAGGTACGTTAGGAATATCGAGTCAAGAGTTCAATCCAGAAGCATAAAGACACATTTACATAGAATCTATCTTTAATAACTTGGTTTCCTATGTTATACTCGATCACTCCGAGAAAGTCAGAATGAGGAGAGAGATCTTATCAAGAATGTCGAGAGAGAAGAGATACGTGCACACTAACTTCCGGGTACTTCATTAGTACAACCTGCTCATCGGCCATGTGAGAATCCATGGTCAGAGGAGACTTACAAAGGCTTTGGTCAAGGGGTCACTAGTACGGCAGAAGAAATATCTGACGGAGAGTTCACCACAAGCCAAGAAGTGGTTTTCCTATCGTGCTAGAGTGTATGCACATGCCGCGCATTAGAATCGCTCCAGTGCGTGTGTGAATCCGATTATGGAAACTCCAGTTATAAAAACCCTGTTTATGGAAACTTCATGCTTGGCAAGTATCATGAGTACTAAATTCAGAAAACACTAATCATGCATGACCAATTTTAGCAAGTATCATTGTATGTTTAGCAAGTTCCGTAACAAGGCAAGATGTGAATAATCGGTAGATAGAAAACACGGTCAATAACTTAAGATCAATTAAACATTATGTTACACTTAGATGGGTTGATAAATGCATGTAAACAGTAACTAACTTTGTATAGGAGAAGACGGGGCATGAAAACCATGTCAAATGGGCTAAACAGGGCTGCTCTGCCCAGGGGTGCTTTATAAGGGGTTTTTCCTAGTCCGATTCAAACTAGGTTTGACA
The DNA here is from genome assembly GCA_014218235.1 of Colocasia esculenta. NCBI lineage: Eukaryota > Viridiplantae > Streptophyta > Magnoliopsida > Alismatales > Araceae > Colocasia > Colocasia esculenta. The sequence goes on from CM024766.1 coordinate 79,631,049, forward strand.
CCTATGGGTTTGAAAAATCAAAACAAATGTTAGGGTATTCCAAATCGAGTGAAACCACCTTTTTTAGTTAGATTACTTCCAATGCTTTGTACAGTAGCACATAAGTGAGAAACAAAGGTCGTTTGACTGGGTAATAAAATGTCTTGTGACTGACTACATGAATCTGACACAGTGTTAATGTTCGGGCTAACACTCTCAGAACGGTCAATGAAAATTGGACAAACTAGTGCCAAATGAAAATAGACTCATAGGATAACAAGTTCTATGTTGAACACTCGGTCTAAAAATGACTTCTCAGAGAGGTATGCAACTCATAAGACAAGTCAAGGTTAAATCGTGACAGTACAGTGTCAAGATCATGAAAGATTTAATTTGTGATACTTTCAAGATAAAAATTGGGGAAAATAGTAATAACATGATCTATACATATAGATGTAAGCATGGACGAGTTTAATTAGAGTTTGGCATGGAGATGACCTATCTTTGGAGTTGAATAAGATTCGCTCTCCAGAAAGCCCTAGTTCTGACTGCCTGGAGGAGAACGCTTGATACTCCCGACTCACTAGATGAAAATTGGGCAAACTAGTGGGATTAGGAACTAGACTCGACCCTCTTTCCATGGGTGTAAGTCTTGCACATTTTGGTTAAGGTTTGGCCTACCTTAGGTCGACTCCAAGAAGAGCTATCTGCACAGATCGATGCAGATGCAACAGGGAAGAAGGCTCTGAGTTGGGGCGATTTCCTCCACCTTTGGTGCTCAAGAACAGCCTCCCACGACCCCAACAATGTGTAATTTCATCCTCTAGGGTTTCATGACAAGTATATATGCATCTACAGTTTTTAGAAGTCTCATTGCATGTAGGAAAGAATGGGTTGCGGTTTTGTTTAACACCTTCCATTGTTTTATAATTTCTCACCCCAAAAGAGTGTGTGAGGTTTTAGGAAACCTCCCACCATGGTTAGGCACGAATTTGGGTTGCCAGGAAAGGCTAATTGCCTTGGGATTTTCCCTAATTATCTCTTTCTATTTTCAGTTCAATTAGGGTTACGAATTTTTGGTTATTTTTCTTGCTCCATTTTATTCTTGGTCCAAAAGTGATCCATTGGCCCAATTCTGATAATGGGTCATCAATTCATGATGTTTGGAGACTCTCCAATATTTTTATTTAATTTATGATCCCGTTTTATTTCTATGGTAACGGTTCTCTGACTTTGTTTCCTAATTAGGATAATTAGTCACAATAACTCTTAAACCTAGCCTAAATGATTTTTATTGACTCAAATTTCTTGATGGGTCATTAGAGGATATTATTTGAAGTCCATCAATGATTTTTATTTAATTTCTTGACTCATCTAAGTAAGTGTGATAATGATTTTTCGACTTATTTCTTAATTACGATAATAAGTCGCAATAATTTTTAAACTTAATCCAAAAGATTTTTATTGCCCCAAATTTCTTTATGGGTCACTAGAGAACACTATTTAAAGTCTAACTATGATTTGTACAACATTTGTAGATGTGTTTTTGCATCTGGGATAACGGTGTGTACATATTTAACAAGTTTTAAATTTTTAAGTGGTCATATTTTATATTTATCTCAAATTTTTAATTACTATAATTCTCGGGGTGCTACATATGAACTCCTGAAAGGTAAGACACCCAACATTGGATATTTTAGAGTTTTTGGCTCCAATGTCTTCATTCACAATAATGACAAAGTTGATCTAGACAAATTTGAAGCCAAAAATGATCCAGGAACCTTCTTAGGCTACTCTGAACACTCTAGAGCCTATAGAGTGTTTAAAACTAAAAATAAAAGTGTGGAAGAGACTCCACATGTTATCTTTGATAAGATTCATGCAAAAACTGACAATTCAAATGTTTACAGGTATGATGATGATGAAGGAGAAATTCTTGAAGAACAAGCTGACATGTAAGGCCCTCAAATTATGTGCATATAATATTTGTTTATTTCTGTGCATATATGTCTGTTTTGATGTTTTTGTGTTCTGTTCGAAATCCCTATTTAACGTCAACATCCCTTGACGTTAAGAGCAGGTTGACGGCAACTTTTGTGCCGTTGACTATATGGCCAGAGGATCTAGACGTCAACATCAACTCACACCTATTTCCGGTTGACGGCAGCTGTGTGGCCGTCTACTTCTCCGGCTACATTTGGGATTCCAGATCTGAAACTGTCCCGCTTTCTCTGGAGATGGATTTGGAAATGTATCCCCAACGGTTAGAACCCTTAAGACATAGGTTTACCCCGACTCTTAACCTATTTAACCTAGTCATCTCGGTTAGGAGAGGCCCTTTGGTTCAGAAAGAGATTTCTAGGTTTCGGGGTGAGAAAAAGAGAGACTTTGAGAGGCTTGATCCGGCATTTGGCAGGCTTCACCGACGATCTTCTACGGCTGGAAGATTATTTTGGAGGTGAAGGAGCTCTCTTAACTCCGAGAAATCATTTGCACACGCGTGGAGATTGGATTAAGGCGAGAGATATCACCTTCTTGGATAGGCCGAGGAGGGCTTCATCACCAAAATTGGATCTTCTGAGGCCTTTCCAAAGGCAAGTAACTTAGGGGTTTCATCCCTAGACTTATCCCCTAGAGTTTAGGCATTTTTACGAATTTTTAAATCATGTCCTGGACCCCCAAATTCTATGTTTTTCTGTGGTCAGTCTGCACTTTTCTGCAGACAGGAGGTTGACAGCAACCTTATTGCAGCCAAGTACATGAGTTAACGGTAATCGATTGTGTCATTAACCCATCCTGACAGCAAGACCCTTGCCGTCAAGTTCATCTGGTTCTTACAGAATTATGTGTTTAATCTCTGTGATTTGATTTTTAGTTTTCTGGATGTTTGCACATGCTATAAAAATTTGTGGATGTTCAGGTATGATATTAGGTCAGAACCATGAATTCCTATTAATTTCTAATAATAATTGTGGATCATAGAATTTCTGTTATAGAGAAATATGCATGGCCTGACAGAATTAATTTTGGGATAATTAGATTTAATGCATGTTATTGTTGCAAAAAATTTATATGATACTAGGGTTACTGTTTTAATTTTTTGAGGCTATTAGACCCAACTGTCCACTGCTAATCATGTCTAATTGAATTATGTAGCTAAATTGCATTAGATCTGTATTAAATGTTAAAAATAGTTATACTCTTACAAAATTCTGAAAATTTTGCCATATGATGTGTTCCATGCGTAGGGTTCATGGTTAAAATTTGGAACTGTTTTGGTATCCATAGATACTATTTGCAATTAGAAAAGTATTAAAGCCATATTAAGCATGATTGTTTAAGAAAATATATTTTCAGTGATTAGCAACATGTTTTAGGTACTGTTATGCATGATTTGATACTGTTAGACAGTAATGACAGGTTCTGTAAACTGAAGTATATGTGCTCGAATAGTATGCATGTGAATAGACCAAATAGTGCATGTAAAATGATATTAATCATGTGATCAATTGAGATAATGTGTTTAAGTGAAATATGTGCCGAAATTGACACTGCTACCATAGAAGGCTGTGGAGCTGTACTGTAGAAAAGTCCATATGGGAAGGCTCAATGTGTATGTGATATCCTGTGGGCATCAGGATGAAATCCTGGAAGTGGACAAGTACCAATGCTTAGGGTGGAGAGGGCTTCTCCTAGTTCTGCGCAGTTACCAAGAATCGTCATTATATTGCCTAGGTGATGAGTATGTGTTATGTGATATGTGTGTCCTTTATGGTGGTTCAGACTATGTGTCACGGCAAATAATGTGTAAAAGTGTGAAATGTGTGTGAATGTGCAAAGTGTTCATGTGAAAGTGATGTGCTAATGTGTTATAATGTGAATTAATGTGAAACCATGTGATTATGTTTTATTTATGCCAAAACAACAAGAAAAAGATGTGATTATGTGATATAAGAGCATGTGAAAAGTGTTAGATATCATGCTAGGTTTGTTAGTAACCATGTGCATAATTCCGTGATCAATTTGTTTGGAAATATGATATGAATGAATTGAAATTGATACCATGAATCATGTTAAAGACCATGTGTAGAATGTATATTATAGGTTATTCATGTGTACTTGTTTATTTTGATATAAACCATGTGCAAAACTTCTCTTGTTGATTGAAAGAATAGCATGAATGTGATATGTGTAAGGATATGCCAATGGGTTGCTTGCTGGGTCTTTGTGAAGACTCATAATTGCTTTAACATATAGGTGAGACCGGTGTCCCCGTGCTTGAGGAGGACATTGTGAGGAGCGACTCCGAGCGAGAGGAATAGCTGTGCTTGTGGATATTATTTGCTTGGACTACACTTTCTTTCATTAGTATGTGGACAATGATATTATGTTATGGACTTGTATTATTTTATACATGGGTTATTTTCATTGCTACTATATAGACTATGGAATGTATGATTGATGATGGAATAAGAGTATCTTTCATTTCTGCTAGACTTTCTTTTGTTATTTATGTACATCTCTACCTACTGTGTTGTGTTGGGTACATGTCTCACAGTGACGGCGCACTTTATATCGATGTGGATTGGTATAATCATATCGGAATAAAGAGGGTTGTTATAGAGATTGGTATCAGAGAAACAAGTTGATATTGTACATAAATAAGCCATCATCTACACAATATTTCAAAGTCTTTATAGAATTAGTCCATATATGTGGAAAATATCTAATAATGAATTAAAGATAGTTAAGAAAATAGTTAGGACTAAGTAACTTAGATTCTAACTTAGTTAATTATTTTACAGGCAATGGCGAGCAGTGGTAGACGCAGTACCCAGGCTCGGGAGGACGAGCAGAGGCGTGAGGAGAGGGGTGAGCAACAGGCTCCAGCACCCCAGGGTCCCACGGTACTTCCTCCACCACCACCTGTGGACTATGGCATATTCATGCAAGGCCTGGTCCAGGCGATGCAGACTCAGGCTCAGACGTAGGCGGCACTACAGGCTCAGTTGCAGGCACAGGTTAGAGTTGTTAAATAGGGAGTAGTCTGTTTCGTTGAATGTATGATTGCTTATGTGTTGCTTGTTGTCTCAGGCTTAGGCTCCAACTCCAATTCCTCAGGAGCATGGCCATGGTGGTTCGTCCATCATGGAGAGGTTTAAGAGGATGGCTCCACCTTCTTTTAAGGGGGAGAGTCAGCCCCTTCTAGCAGAGAGCTAGTTGAGGGAGGTAGAGAAGATCTTTCGGGCTATCAGGTGTGCAGAAGAAGATAAAGTTAGCCTGGCTACTTACATGCTACAAGTACTTAGAGTATATATACTTGTGTAAGGTTAAGATTTAGTTTGGATGGTGCTTATGGGTTGTATTTTTGTAGGAGAGAGCTGATGTTTGGTGGGCTTCCGCACTACGTACGAGGTACGAGGATGGTACTGTAGAGGTGACTTGGGCCGAGTTCACGAGGCTATTTCGGGCCAAGTTCATCCCCGAGCACATATAGGACAAGATGGAGCACGAGTTCCTATCTCTTACACACGGCTCCATGACTGTCTTGGAGTACGAGGCCAGGTTTGCCTAGCTTTCCAAGTATGCTCCCCATATTATTTTAGATAAACGTAGGAAGACCAAGAAGTTTGTGATGGGGCTCAAACCATCACTCACGTCGAGACTGGTTGCTTTTAACCATCGTACTTTGCACAAGGCTCTCAACGCAACATGCAGGCAGGAGAGTGAGATGGATCAGTATATTGAGGAGAAGTGCCGCTCAGAAGAGGTCAGCACCACCTTTCCAGAGGAAAGATAGGAAGAAGGTAGCGGTGTACCAATTTCCACGGCGTCCAGTAGCAGCTCCGAGTTAGCAGGCTATTGTACCACAGTCACCCAGCTTCAGGCCCAGTGACAAGAAGACGTGTCCTCATTGCAGAAGGACATATGGCGGATCCGGGTGTTGGAAGCTAGCAGGGAAGTGCCTGAAGTGTGGCAGCACTGAGCACCAAATTAGAGACTGCCCAAGACTTCAGCAGTTCTGTAAGGCCCTCAAATTTTGTACATATAATATTGTTTATTTATGTGTATGTATGTCTGTTTTGATGTTTTTATGTTCTGCCCAAAATCCCTGTTTAACGTCAACATCACTTGACATTAATGGCGGGTTGACAACAACTTGTGTGTCGTTGACTGTATTGCCAGAGGATCTAGATGTCAACATCGATTGACGCCTATTTCCTGTTAACGGCAGCAATGTGGCCGTTTACTTCTCCGACTGTGTTTAGGATTCCAGATCTGAAACGGCCCCTTTTTCTCCAGAATTTATTTAGGAAATCTATTTCCCCAACGGTCAGGACTCCTAATACTAGGTTTACCCCGACTCTTAGCCTATATAACCTAGACATCTCAGCTAGGAAAGACCCTTTGGTTCAGAAAGAGAATTCTAGGGTTTGGGTGAGAAAAAGATTAGACCTTTGAGAGGCTTGATCCGGCGTTTGGGAGGTTTCTCCAGAAAACTTCTTCAACTGGAAGGTTCTTTTGGAGGTGAGGAAGCTCCCCTGACTCCGGGAGATCATCTGTGTAAGCGTGATGATCAGATTTGGGCTGAAGAACATCACCTTCTTGGCTTGGCTGAGGAGGGCTTCATCACAAAATTAGACCTTCTGAAGTTTTTCTAAAGGCAAGTAACTTAGGGGTTTCATCCCTAGACAGGTCCCCTAGAGTTTAGGTATTTTTACATATTTTTAAATCCTATCATGGACCCCCAAATTTTATCTTTTTATACGTTCGGTCAACACTTTCTGTAGATAGGAGGTTGACGAAAATCTTGTTGCCACCAACTTTCTGACTTAACGGCAGTCGATTGTGCCGTTAACCCACCTCGAAGGCAAGACCCTTGCCGCCAAGTTCTTTTAGTTTCACAGAATTGTGATTTTAATCTCTGTGATATGATTTTTGGATTTCTAGACATTTACTCATGCTGTAAAAATTATGGATGTTCAGGTATTGTCTTAGGGTCACACCATGAATTTTTTTCGAATTTTTGATCATGTTTTTATCTTACTAAAACTGCATGTAATCTGTATTAAATGTTAAAAATAGTTACACTATTATAAAATTTCTAAAAAATTAGCCATATGATATATTCCATGAGTAGAGTTTGTCATTATAAATTGGGACTGTTTTGATATTCGTAGGTACTATTTGCACTTTTAAAGGGTGTTAAAGCCATGTTAAGAATGTATGATTAGAAAATTTATTTTCAAGTGATTATCAGCATGTTTAGGTACTGTTATGAATGATTTGACATTGTGAAACAGTCATGACAGGTTCTGTAAGCTGAAGTATATATGTTTAAATAAAGTGCATGTCAATGGACTAAATAGTGCATGTAAATGATGTTAATCATGTGATTAAGTGAGATAATGTGTTTAAGTGGAATATGTGCCGAAATTGACACTGCTACCATAGAAGGTTGTGGAGCCGTACTGTAGAAAAGTCCCTATGGGAAGGCTCAATGTGTATATGATATCCTGTGGGCATCAAGATGAAATAATGGAGGTGGACAAGTACCACTAGTTACGGTCGAGAGGGCTTCTCCCGGTTCTGTGCAGTTACCAAGATTCATCACTATATTGCCAAGGTGACGGGTATGTGTTATGTGATATGTGTGTCTTTCTTTATGGTGGTTCGGACTATGTGTCACAGCAAATAACGTGTAAAAGTGTGAAAAGTGTGTAAATGTGCAATGTGATCTTGTGAAAGTGATGTGTTAATATGCTACCATGTGAAAAGATGTGAAACCATGTGAATATGTTTTATTTATTTTAAAACAATAAGTAAAAGATGTGGTTATGTGATATAAAAGCATGTGAAAAGTGTTAGACATCATGCTAGGTTTGTTAGTAACCATGTGCTTAATTCCATGATCTATTTGTTTAGAAATATGAAATGATATGAATTGAAATTGACACCATGAATCAAGTTAAAGACCATGTGTAGAAAGCATGTTATAGGTTATTCATGTGTACTTGTTTATTTGACATAAACCATGTGCCATACTTCTCTTATTGTTTAAAAGATTAGCATGAATGTGATATGTGTAAGGATGTGCCAATGGGTTACTTGCTGGGTCTTTGTGAAGACTCATATAAAATTTATTTCCAAGTGATTAACAGCATGTTTAGGTACTGTTATGAATGATTTGACATTGTGAAATAGTCATGAAAGGTTCTGTAAGCTGAAGTATGTATGTTTAAATAAAGTGCATGTGAATGGACTAAATAGTGCATGTAAATGATGTTAATCAGGTGATTAAGTGAGATAATGTGTTTAAGTGGAATATGTGCCAAAATTGACACTGCTACCATGGAAGGCTGTGGAGCCGTACTGTAGAAAAGTCCCTATGGGAAGGCTCAATGTGTATGTGATATCCTGTGGGCATCACGATGAAATTCTGGAGGTGGACAAGTACCACTGGTTAGGGTGGAGAGGGCTTCTCTCGGTTCTGTGCAGTTACCAAGATTCGTCACTATATTGCCTAGGTGACGGGTATGTGTTATGTGATATGTGTGTCGTTCTTTATGGTTGTTCGGACTATGTGTCACGGAAAATAATGTGTAAAAGTGTGAAAAGTGTGCAAATGTGCAATATGATCATGTAAAAGTGATGTGTTAATGTGCTACCATGTGAAAAGATGTGAAACCATGTGAATATGTTTTATTTATGTTAAAACAACATGTAAAAGATGTGGTTATGTGATATAAAAGTATGTGAAAAGTGTTAGATATCATGCTAGGTTTGTTAGTAACCATGTGCTTAAGTCCATGACCTATTTGTTTAGAAATATGAAATGATATGAATCGAAATTGACACCATGAATCAAGTTAAAGACCATGTGTAGAAAGCATGTTATAGGTTATTCATGTGTACTTTCTTATTTGACATAAACCATGTGCCATACTTCTCTTATTGTTTAAAAGATTAGCATGAATGTGATATGTGTAAGGATGTGCCAATGGGTTGCTTGCTTGGTCTTTGTGAAGACTCATATAAAATTTATTTTCAAGTGATTAGCAGCATGTTTAGGTACTGTTATGAATGATTTGACAATGTGAAATAGTCATGATAGGTTCTGTAAGCTGAAATATATATGTTTAAATAATGTGCATGTGAATGGACTAAATAGTGCATGTAAATGATGTTAATCAGGTGATTAAGTGAGATAATGTGTTTAAGTGGAATATGCGCCGAAATTGACACTGCTACCATGGAAGGCTGTGGAGCCGTACTGTAGAAAAGTCCCTATGGGAAGGCTCAATGTGTATGTGATATCCTGTGGGCATCAGGATGAAATTCTGGAGGTGGACAAGTATCACTGGTTAGGGTGCAGAGGGCTTCTCCCGGTTCTATGTAGTTACTAAGATTCGTCACTATATTGCTTAGGTGACGGGTATGTGTTATGTGATATGTGTGTCTTTCTTTATGGTGGTTCAGACTATGTGTCACGGAAAATAATGTGTAAAAGTGTGAAAAGTGTGTAAATGTGCAATGTGATCATGTAAAAGTGATGTGTTAATGTGCTACCATGTGAAAAGATGTGAAACCATGTGTATATGTTTTATTTATGCCAAAATAACAAGTAAAAGATGTGGTTACGTGATATAAAAGCATGTGAAAAGTGTTAGATATCATGCTAGGTTTGTTAGTAACCATGTGCTTAATTCCATGATCTATTTGTTTAGAAATATGAAATGATATGAATTGAAATTGACACCATGAATCAAGTTAAAGACCATGTGTAGAAAGCATGTTATAGGTTATTCATGTGTACTTGTTTATTTGACATAAACCATGTGCCATACTTCTCTTATTGTTATGTGATATGTGTAAGGATGTGCCAATGGGTTACTTGCTGGGTCTTTGTGAAGACTATACTTGCTTTAACGTACAGGTGAGACAGGTGTCCCCGTGCTAGAGGGGGACAAAGTGAGGAGCGACTTCGAGAGAGAGGAGTAGCTATGCTTGCGAAGATCACTTGTTTAGACTACTTTTTTATTTACTAGTATGTGAACAATGATGTTATTATATGGACTTGTATAATTGTAGACGTTGGGTTTATTTTCATTGCTACTATATAGATTGTGGAATGTCTGAGAGATGATGGAATAAGATTATCTTTTATTTCCGCTATACTTTCTTTTGTTATTTATGTACATCTCTACCTACTGTGTTGTGTTGGATACATGTCCCACTGTGACGCCGCCTTTATATCGATGTGGGTTGATATAATCGTACCGGTATAAAGAGGGTCGTTACAGAGATTAGTATCAGAGCGCAACATGTTGAGGTTGTACATAAATAAGCCATCATCTACACAATATTTCGAGGTCTTTATAGAATTAGTCCATATATGTGGAAAATATCTAATAATGAATTAAAGATAGTTAAGAAAATGGTTAGGACTAAGTAACTTAGATTCTAACTAAGTTAATGATTTTTCAGGCAATGGCGAGCCGTGGTAGGCACTCAAGCTCGGGAGGATGAGCAGAGGCATTAGGAGAGGGGTGAGCAGGAGGCCCCAGCATCCAGGGTCCTACAGTACTCCCTTCACCACCACCTGTGGACTATGGCGTGTTCATGCAAGGCCTGGTCCAGGCAATGCAGACTCAGGCTCAGACACAGATGACACTATAGGCTTAGTTGCAGGCACAGGTTAGAGTTGTAAAATAGGGAGTAGTCTGTTTCGTTGAATGTATGATTACTTATGTGTTGCTTGTTGTCTCAGGCTCAGGCTCCAGCTCCAGTTCCTCAAGAGCATGACCATGGTGGTCCGTCCATCATGGAGAGGTTTAAGAGGATGGCTCCGCCTTCTTTTAAGGGGGAGAGTCAACCCCTTTTGGCAGAGAGCTGGATGAGGGAGGTAGAGAAGATCTTCCGGGCTATTCGGTGTGCGGAAGAAGATAAAGTTAGCATGGCTACTTACATGCTATAAGTACTTAGAGTATATGTACTTATGTAAGGTTAAGATTTTGTTTGGATGGTGCTTATGGGTTGTGGTTTACATGAGAGAGCCAATGTTTGGTGGGCCTCCGTGCTACGTACGAGGTACGAGGATGGTGCTATTGAGGTGACTTGGGCCGAGTTCACGAGGCTATTTCGGGCCAAGTTCATCCCCGAGCACATCCAGGATAAAATGGAGCGGAGTTTCTCTCTCTCACACAAGGCTCCATGACTGTCTTGGAGTACGAGGCCAGGCTTGCTGAGCCTTCCAAGTATGCTCCTCATATTGTTGCTGATGAGCATAGGAAGGCCATGAAGTTTGTGATGGGGCTCAAACCATCACTCAGGTCGAGACTAGATACGTTTGACCACTGTACTTTGGATGAGGCTCGTAGCACAGCATGCAGGCAGGAGAGTGAGATGGACCAGTACTTGGAAGAGAAGAGGGCAGCTCAGAAGAGGTCAACGCCACCTTTCCAGAGGCAGGACAGGAAGAAGGCAGCGGTGTACCAGTCACCACAGCATCTAGTAGCGGCATAGAGTCTGTAGGCAGTTGTACCACAGTCACCCAGCTTCAAGCCCAGCGACAAGAAGGCATGTCCTCATTGTGGAAGGACACATGACGGATCCAAGTGTTGGAAGCTAGCAGGGAAGTGCCTGAAGTGTGATAGCACCGAGCACTAGATCAGAGATTGCCCCAGACTTCAGCAGTCCGCTCAGAGAGGAGCGCCAGCCCCAACAGCGGTGGCAGCAGCAACACCAGTAACAGGGAGACCAGGAAGGCCTCGAGCACAAGCCCGAGTGTTTGCACTAGCTCGAGAGGATGCAGAGCATGCCAAGAACGTCACAGAAGGTACGGTTCTAGTCATGGGTGTGCAGGCTCGAGTGTTGTTTGATACAGATGCTACACACTCGTTTACTTCCAAACGGTTTGCCAAGCAGTTAGCAGCAGAGTCTGGAGTTGAGGCAGAGGAGTTAGAAGTCCCTTTTTCTGTGCACACACCAGAAGGTACGGTAGTGACCAGGAAGTGCATTCCATCCTTACCTATGTGCATTGAAGACCGAGGCTTGTTCAGGTGCTTCTACTTGCTCAAGATGAAAGACTATGATGCGATACTTGGTCTGGATTGGCTTAAGGAGCACTATGCCTTGGTGGATTGCAGGGGGAAGAAGATTACTTTTCGTATTCTTGGAGAGGATGAGTTCTCACATCCGTTGCTAAGAAATTTAGTGGGAAGGTTTGTGATCTCCTCCATGAAGGTGATGAGAATGGTGAACAAGGGTTATGACGCTTTTCTTACCAGTGTGGTCTTAGGCCCTAAGGCCGATCAGTCACCTACCCTTGAGGAGATTGAGGTTGTGCATGAGTTTCCTGATGATTTGTCTGGATTGCCACCAGCACAGGAGATAGAGTTTACTATAGAGTTGCTCCCAGGCACCTCACCTATCTCTAAGGCTCCATATCGGATGGCACCTACGGAGTTAGCAGAGCTAAGGAAGCAGTTGCAGGATTTGCTTGATAAGGGGTTCATTCACCCTAGTGTGTCACCATGGGCACACCTGTGCTGTTCGTGAAGAAGAAAGATGGTTACCTCAGGTTGTGCATCGACTACAAGAAGCTCAACCAGGTGCAGTGAAGAATAGGTACCTCTTTCCACGTATAGATGATTTGTTCGATCAGCTTCAGAATGCATCTGTGTTTTCCAAGATAGATTTGTGGTCCGGCTACCATCAGTTGAAAATCAAGGGTGAAGATGTGTCCAAGACTGCATTCAGGACCCGTTATGGACACTATGAGTTTCTTGTGCTTCAATTTTGTCTGACTAACGCCCCTGCAGTGTTCATGGATCTCATGAATAGGGTGTTTAGGCCATATTTGGATAGCTTTGTTGTGGTGTTCATAGACGATATGTTAGTCTATTCTCATGATGAGGCTATACACCGTGGGCATCTGAGGATTGTTCTGGAGGTTCTCCGAGAGCACAAGTTGTATGCTAAGTTCATCAAGTGCGACTTCTGGATGCACGAGGTTCATTTCCTTGGGCATGTTATCTCAGGCGCTGGAGTTGCTGTTGATCCGACAAAGGTTCAGGCAATGTTAGAGTGGAAGGCTCCAAGGACACCATCCGAGATCTGGAGTTTTCTTGGTTTAGCAGGCTATTACAGGCGATTCATTGAAGGATTTGCCTCTATCACAGCACCTTTGACTAAGCTAACCAGGAAAGGAGTTAAGTATGTTTGGTCTGAGAATTGTGAGAATAGTTTCTAGTTGTTGAAGACAAGGCTTACATCTGCACCCGTGTTGATCTTGCGTAGTGGTGCATAGGGTTTTGCTATCTATTCTGATGCTTCTCAGATAGGCCTTGGTTGTGTGTTGATGCAGCATGGTAAGGTAGTTGCCTATGCTTCTTGCCAGTTAAAGGAGCATGAGCATAACTATCCGACCCATGATTTGGAGTTAGTGGATGTGGTTCATGCACTGAAGATCTGGAGACACTCTCTTTATGGTGTCAAGTTCAAGGTGGTTACTAACCACAAGAGTCTGAGGTATCTTTTCTCTCAGAAGGAGTTGAACCTGTGGCAGAGAAGATAGATAGAGTTTCTCAAGGACTATGACTTCGAGCTTCAGTACCATCCAAGGAAGGCGAATGCCGTGGCAGATGCGCTCAGCAGGAAGAGGTCCTTACTTCGGCGATATTGGAAGATGCTTGAGGATGCAGTATGTGCTATGACTGAGTTAGAGCCACAATTGTGTCAGGCTTTCATGGCTCAGTTGTCTATCCAATCCACGGTTCTGGACGAGGTGATTGAGCAGCAGAGAGCTGACCCCAGGCTTCAGGAGATGGTGGGCAAGGCAGGCATTGCTCGAGATAAGGACGGTGTCATTAGATTTCAGCACCAAGTGTGTGTCCCTGATGTTGTGGATGTTCATGAGCGAGTACTTGTAGAGGCTCACAGGTCGAGGTTCTCCATTCATCCAGGCAACACTAAGATGTACCAGGACTTGAAGAGATCCTTCTGGTGGTTTGGCATGAAGAAGGATGTGGCAGAATTTGTTTCCAAGTGTTTAGTGTGCCAGCAGGTAAAGGACGAGCATCAGAGACCATCGGGCCTTATGCAGAAGATGGAGATACCTATATGGAAGTGGGAGGCAATCATCATGGATTTTGTGATAGGTTTGCCCATATCAGCTAAGGGCAATGACTCGACTTGGGTGATTGTAGATCGGTTCTCTAAGACTGCTCATTTCTTGCCCATGAAGAAGAAACATTCTGTGGAGAGTTTGCCTAGGTTGAATGTTTGCAGCATTGTGAGACTGCATGGTGTGCCAAAGTCTAGTATCTCTAATAGAGGCCCGCAGTTTACATCGAGGCTGTGGCAGGGTCTTCAGGAGGCTTTGGGTTCTCAGCTAAAGCTTAGTTCGACGTTTCACCCATAGACAGATGACCAGTCCGAGAGGATGATCTAGACACTCGAGGACATGTTGAGAGCATGCGTGCTTGATTGGAGAGGCGATTGGGAATGACATCTACCTCTTGTGGAGTTTGCTTACAACAACAGTTTCCATGAGAGCATCAGTATGGCTCCATTTGAGGCTTTGTACGGGCGGCCCTGTGGATCTCCTTTGTGCTAGGAGGAGACTGGTGATAGGCAGTTGGTTGGTCCGAAGTTGGTGCAGGAGACTTTGGATAAGATTTAGCTTATCAGGCAGAGATTTGTTGCAGCGCAGGATAGGCAGAAGAGCTACACCGACAACAGAAGGAAAGACTTAGAGTTCGAGGTTGGTGAACATGTATTTCTCAAGGTTTCGCCTACCCGAGGTATGGTCAGGTTTGGCAGGCATAGCAAGTTGAGCCTGAGATTCATTGGCCCATTTGAGATTCTCAGGCGGATGGGCAGCGTGGCATATGAGCTAGCTTTACCTCCAGCGCTAGTTAGTGTGCACCCAATTTTCCACGTGTCTATGCTCAGGAGATACGTGCAAGATCCGTCACATGTTATTATTCATGAGCTAGTGGAGATTCAGCCAAACTTGTCTTATGTAGAACAACCAGTAGCTATCCTAGATCGGAAGGTTCAGCACCTCAGGAACAAGGCTATTGCATCCGTGAAGGTGTTATGGAGGAATTTCTCTCGGGAGCAGGCTACATGGGAGCTTGAGGACGCCATGAAGAAATACTATCCCCATTTGATTGGTTAGTATTTCTGTCACATCTCGAGAATTACGCAGTGGATATCATTCGGATAATTCGAGTCGATATTCCGAGACGTGAACAGTCGGCAAATAAGCCTCTAGCTAACACGCACTAAATGTATATCAACGCAACATCATAATAGGGCCCAAACAATGAACTCAAATGAAATTGTATTCACATCTCATCTCATTATATCATAGTGAACTAATACAACACTTAAACATTGTATAACAGGACTAAGACTCACTAAAAGGAAAAGTACATTTATTCCTCACTACCTACTACATGAATCTAACACACCAGACAAACTAACTATAGATAGACTCAAGTGTTGGGACGCTCATCACTCGGACATATTCCCATCCTCGACTTGCTCCTCTTCTTGAATTTCATAGTCACCTAGAAAGGTTAAAAGTAGGGAATGAGCAAACTAGCCCAGTAGGATTTATATCTCAATGTACGGACAATGATATAAGTGATTAGCAATTTAGAACTAGGTAAGCACGATGATCAAGACATGCATGTACGAATAAAACTCATTAAAACATGATACGTGAACAAGGTAGATAGAGTGATCATGATAGAGCAAGATCTTGAACGATATAACGAGCAAGAGATTATCAATAGTGAGGCATGTAACAAGCACGCAAGCTATCACTTTAAATTGCAATAATTATAGGATGGCCATATCACGCAAGCAAGCAAGCACGAGCACGATCATGTAACACTAATCAAGCACGAAGATACTAATGTACACCAAGGAAAGATCCACCTTGAAATGCACACTAGGACACGTGTATGTGGTTATTGTATCTAGCATTCAACATGCAAGTACTCCCAACGTAGATGCAATGCCAGTAATCATTATACCCCATGGTTAACAGTATATTTATGACTCTCCGTCATTGGGGCTATACTAGAGCCCTTGGACACTCTTTGTGCCCGATCAGCATCTCACTATTTTTAAATGTAGATACCCACAATCATTAATGGCCAATAAGAGTTTCAAGATATAAGCAAGTGTAATGTCATGTTCATGATGATGATGAGAACAAGTAGTAAGTAATGTGAACATGATTTCATGATACAATAGTCAAGAGATAATTTCAATAGCATAACAACGCAATTTATACTTTAGTTCACTCTTTACATTAATGGCTTAAGTCTAGATTGTAAATCACACTCACGAGAACAATGGAAGAAAGGAAGTGCGCGCTATCTCCAGGGAACTTCAATGGTACAACCGACTCGGTCTCCATGAGAGAATCCACGGAGTACGGAGAATTACGGAGGTCTTAGAAGAAAGGTCGCTAATCTATCAGTATGGAATGACCAACAGAGAGCTTCCAATCCCCCAAGAAAGGGCTGCCTATATGTGCAAGTGTGTAGTGAACACGTGTCTCAATCCACAATCCATCGGTTTCAAACTTGCGAAAAACAATTAACATAATAGCATGAGATGAACTATGCATTTACTATACATGGTTTGCAACATTTTAAGATAACAATTATCATTTTAGCAAGATAGAACAATAAGATGAACAAATCACTAGTTGCATGAGTAGGTCACATCATTAAAGAACAATTATAATAACATTCATGTAGTTATAGCTTTTTCATGGGTTGGCTGCTTTTAGGTTATTGAACAGACCTCATGCATTGACCCGAATCAACACTAGCCAACCATGAACTCTATACCATGTAAAATAGGTCTCGAGTAGGTCTTGAAATCCGCAACGGACACAGTCGACGCATTTCCTAATGTAGTGTATAGTCAGAACATGACTAACATGTAAAGACTCAAATCACGACGGACTATCCCATCGCCTTCATCCTTGAATCATGACGGTTTACCCCATCACGTTCATGAGATTCAGTTAGAACAATAATATAAAAATCGCGTGAAACCATGAGCAGGAAAACTGGCCGAATCGCGACGGCGTTCAACGTCGCGTTTCATGCAAGCTCTGAAAACCATGCAGTGCACAGTTTGAGGTGTCAGGACGATACTGTCACGGTCAAAATCGCGACGTAGGGAACAGTTGCATTTCACATGAACGCGTCAGACTAGTACGTCACGTTCATGCATGCAAGAACGCGACGTCTGGTCCCGTAGCATTTTGGGATCTTACCCGAAAATGCAAAAAATAGACCCACGATTCATGCAATGCTTATAACTCCTAATCTAGGGCTCATGGAGCAAAAGTGTCAACATGAAACTTGTTGCAAACATGGAATAGAAGAGAACTATGGTTTTGGTTTCATTAAAATTGGCCTCGAGATGTGTGAGAAATCAACATGAACGTAAGAAGCCTCAGACATGCTCGACTTTGGCAAAACGCTTAGTACTCAAGATATACACAATGAAAATCAATGAAATCACTTGAACATGAAAGTAGACTCGATGCGCTACACATTGATATAGGATTTATTTAGATTTGGCCCGAGATCACTTACATTTTAGGTTTAAGAAGTCACATTTTTCCAAAAAGCCCTGTTTCAGACCACTTGGAGGAGAATGCTTACTGCACTCGATATACTGAATGAAAAATAGGCAAACCAGTGTAATTAGGAACTAGACTCGACCCTCTTTCTAGGGGTATAAGTCTTGCACGGTTTGGTTAGGGTTTGGCCTACCTTTGGTCGACTCCAAGAAAAGCTATCTGAACAGGTTGATGCAGACGCAACAGGGAAGAAAGCTCCGAGTTGGGGCAATTTCCTCCTCCTTTGGGTGCTCAAGAATAGCCTCCCATGACCCCAACAATGTGTAAATTCATCCCGTAGGGCTTCATGGCAAGTATATATACATCTTGGGTGTTTTAGAAGTCCCATTGGGTGAAGGAAAGGCAAGGTGCGATTTTGGCCTTCCACCTTCCTTTTTGATGATTTCTCACCCCAATAGTGTGTGTGAGGTTTTAGGAAACCTCCCACCATGGTTAGCCACGAAATTGGGTTGCCAAGAAAGCCTAATTGCCTTGGGATTTTCCCTATTCTAATTTCAGCTCAATTAGGGTCACAAATTTCTATGTATTTTTCTTGCTCCATTTTGTTCTTGGGCCAAAAGTGATCCATTGGCCCAATTCCAATGATGGGTCATCAATACATGATGTTGGTAGTCTCCCCAACATGCTTATTTAATTTATGATCATGTTATATTTCCATGTTAACAGTTTTCCGACTTAGTTTCCTAATTTGGATAATTAGTCACATTGTGACGTACGCTTGACCAATCGGATTTTTTGTTGCACGAACTTCTTTGTGGAACATTTAGGAATAATATTTGGGGTTGATTTATAATTTTTACAAAATTTTCCTATGTGTTCTTTCACGTACGATAGTGGTACGTAAGTTCTACCCTTTCGATAATACGGAAATTATTTATTTCTATTTATTAAAAATTTTAATTTAATAATTTTTTTCGGGGTGCTACAATTTCTATTCTAACTTCGAGGACGAAGTTTTCTTTTAGGGGGAGAGGGTGTAAGGCCCTCAACTTTTGTACATATAATATTGTTTATTTCTATGTATGTATGTCTATTTTTATGTTTTTATGTTCTGTCCGAAATCCCTGTTTAACGTCAACATCACTTGACGTTAATGGCAGGCTGACCGCAACTTGTGTGCCATTGACTGTATGGCCAATCTAGACATCAACATCGATTGGCACCTATTTCTTGTTAACGGCAGTAAAGTGGCCATTTACTTCTCTAGCTGTGTTTGGGATTCCAGATCTGAAATGGCCTTGTTTTCTTTGGAATTTATTTAGGAAATGTATTTCCCCAATGGTCAAGACTCCTAATACTATGTTTACCCCGATATAACCTAGACATCTCGGCTAGGAAAGACCCTTTGGTTTAGAAAGAGAATTCTAGGGTTTGGTTGAGAAAAAGAGCAGACCTTTGAGAGGCTTCATCCGGCATTTGGGAGGTTTCTCTGGGAAACTTCTTCGACTGGAAGGTTCTTTTGGAGGTGAAGAAGCTCCCTGACTCCGGGAGATCATCTGTGCAAGTGTGAGGATCAAATTTGGGCTACAGAGCATCACCTTCTTGGCTTGGCTGAGGAGGGCTTCATCGCCAAATTAAATCTTCTAAAGTTTTTCTAAAGGCAAGTAACTTAGGGGTTTCATCCCTAGACATGACCCCTAGAGTTTAGGTATTTTTACAGATTTTTAAAGCGTGTCCTGGACCCCCAAATTCTATCTTTGTATACATTCGGTCAGCACTTTTCCGCAGACAGGAGGTTGGCGGCAACCTTGTTGCCCCCAAGTTCCTGAGTTAACGGTAGCCAATCGTGCCGTTAACCCACCTCGACGGCAATACCCTTGCCAGCAAGTTCTTCTGGTTTTACAGAAATGTGATTTTAATCTCTGTGATATGATTTTTGGATTTCTAGATGTTTACTCATGCTGTAAAAATTATGGACGTTCAGGTATTGTCTTAGGGTTAAACCATGAATTTCTATCAAATTTTTTATCATGTTTTCATTTAATATAGTTTTTGTTATGGAGAATTATGCAAGATTTGACAGGAGCAAATTCTGAATAAATAGAATTGATGCAGGGAATTGTTACAGAGAATTTTCATGAACTTAGGGCTACTGTTTACATGTTTTAAAATTGTGAGAACTGACTAATTACTATCTATCATGTTAAAGTGTAATATCTTGCAAAAATTGCATGTAATTTGTATTAAATGTTAAAAATAGTTATGCTATAAAGACAATTCTAAAAATATAGCCATATGATATATTCCATGAGTAGGGTTTGTGGTTAAAATTTGGGATTGTTTTGATATCCGTAGGTACTATTTGCACTTTTAAAGAGTGTTAAATCCATGTTAAGCATGTATGATTAGAAAATGTATTTTCAAGTGATTAGCAGCATGTTTAGGTACTGCTATGAATGATTTGACACTGTGAAACAGTCATGATAGGTTCTGTAAACTGAAGTATATATGTTTAAATAAAGTGCATGTGAATGGACTAAATACTGCATGTAAATGATGTTAATCATGTGATTAAGTGAGATAATGTGCTTAAGTGGAATATGTGCCGAAATTGACACTGCTAACATAGAAGGCTATGGAGCCATACTATAGAAAAGTTCCTATGGGAAGGCTCAATGTGTATGTGATATCCTGTGGACATCAGGATGAAATCCTGGAGGTGGACAAGTACCACTGGTTAGGGTGCAGAGGGCTTCTCCCGGTTCTGTGCAGTTACCAAGATTCGTCACTATATTGCTTAGGTGACGGGTATGTGTTATGTGATATGTGTGTCTTTCTTTATGGTGGTTCTGACTATGTGTCATGGCAAATTGATGACCAAACTGTCCCCATAATAAATATTTCCATTTATTTATATATTAATTTTGATGATTAACAAAATAACACTAATGGATTATTGAGCCTTAAGTACAGGAAATAAAAGAAAAATGAAAGTTCAAGACAATCTGGTAAGTCTCATCACTTCTATCCAAGTCTTTGTATCGACTTCTTTGATAAGCAGAACGACTTCCTCTTTGACCGGAAAACTCAAAGTCAAATCGTTACCGTAACGATTTCTTTAGAACTCGCAACGACTCTCTAGCCGTAACGATTTCTTTAGACCTCGTAACGATTTCTTTAGAACTCGCAACGACTCTCTAGCCGTAACGATTTCTTTAGACCTCGTAACGATTTCTTTAGAACTCGCAACGACTCTCTAGCCGTAACGATTTCTTTAGACCTCGTAACGATTTCTTTAGAACTCGCAACGACTCTCTAGCCGTAACGATTTCTTTAGACCTCGTAACGATTTCTTTAGAATTCGCAACGACTCTATAGTCATAACGATTTCTTTAGACCTCGTAACGATTTCTTTAGAACTCACAACGACTCTCTAGCCGTAACGATTTCTTTAGAGTTCATAACGATTTCTTCACTGATCATAACGCCTTGCTTTGCATAACGATTTCGTGTAACGATTTCCTTACAACTCGATAGTCATAACGATTTCGTGTAACGATTTCTTTATAACTTGATAGTCATAACGATTTCTTGCAACGATTTCTTTAGAACTCGCAACGACTTGCCTGTTGTAACGGCTTCATAAGTTATCACAACGATTTCTTACAGTTCATAACGACTTGCTATAATTCATAACGATTTCATAAGTTATGAAGTCAGCAAGATTCTTTTTATCGAATTTCTTGATGCATCAGTATAATGCTTTTAATAGCGTTGAAAAGTCAAAGTCATATCTTGTCCGTTGACTGCTATGCATTAAATGCTCTCCGATCGTATCTCCCATGCATGCAGACAATATCTTCCATTTCTATGCTACTCTGTCTACGTACTTTTTGGGACAGAAAGAGCTTTGCTATATACTGCAATATCTGTTCCATCTCAACTAACAATAGACAGCAGTCCTAGCTGTCTTCTATTTATTGATGATATGCTTACAGATATCTGACAAGACTCATCTGGACAACGTTGGACACAAGATACAAAGTTCTATGACATCTCTTTGGCGTGTACACAAGGATAAAAGACTGACGATCAGAAGCTTCCTCAGTGACCAGTCTAACGTACACAAGGATAAGAGACAACGGACACTTCAACGTTCGAATTTGAATCAGCAGTTTAAATAGAAGACTCAAGACGAAAAGAAGACATACAGAACATACACAACAACGCTTGATTTCAGAAGAAGAAAGAAATCCATCTCCTCGAGTCTTTAGAAGAAAAACAAGAGCGAAGCTTCCACTCAACTTGTTCTAAGCTCTTAGCTCTCTGTGCTCAAAAAGAATCTTCTCTTTTGTAAGAGCCTGTGTGGTCCTTGGAGAGGAAAACCTTGTTAAATCTCTCTCTCTCTCGGGCTTAGGAGCTTCAGTGTGTAGCTGGTCAAGCTAGAGTCTGAAGCCTGTTTTCACACCCTTTTTCTTATTAGGTTGTGTTCCCTTCTGGACGAAGGAAGACCTGGTGGTATCCAGGGTGGTTGTTGTACCCTTCAGGCTGAAGGAAGACCAGTTGAGGCTGGGTGTAAGGATCCTTAAGGGGGATTGTACCCTTGGTAGTAAAATCCTGAGGTATTGCTCAGGGACTGGACGTAGGTCTCCTGTGGAGAGGAGTTCCGAACCAGGATAAAAATCCTTGTGTCTTGTGGATGTGTTTTGTGTGATTGTTGTCTTGTTTGCTCTAACTCTAACCTTGTTATTAAGTTGTGCAATCTTTTCAGTAAACAGGTTTTAATCAAGATCGAAGTTTTAATAACCCATTCACCCCCCCCCTCTGGGCTAGCTAGCTGGGCAACAAGTGGTATCAGAGCCCGTCTCTTCGACAAAGAAGAAGATCCAACGATCTGAAGAGCAAAGATCAATGGCAGCCCAAAGCAACTTCGAAGGTCAGTCAGTCAACAGGCCTCCCTTGTTCGATGGAGAAGATTACACTTACTGGAAGACCAGAATGGAATATTTTCTACAAGGTCATGATTACACAATCTGGTCCATTGTAGAAGAAGGTGATCTTTTGGTCACAAACGCTAAGGCTCAGTGGACAGATGATGATAGGAAAAGAATATCCTTAAACTGCAAAGCCAAGAGCATATTATGCTGTGCCCTAAGCAAGAAAGAGTTCAATAGAGTCTCAGCCTGCAAGTCCGCAATGGAAATGTGGGAAAAGCTCAAAATTACCTATGAAGGGACAGACAAGGTAAAGGAGACAAGAATTGATATTCTAGTAGCTCAATATGAAAGATTTCAGATGCAGACAGGTGAATCAATAACTCAAATGTTCAGCAGATTCACTGTCATCACAAATGGATTAGCTGGCTTGGGAAAGGTTTATGATGTACCAGATATGGTTAGAAAAGTCCTCAGATCTTTACCATCTTCATGGACTCCGAAGGTAACAGCCATTGAGGAAGCCAATGATTTAAAATTAATGTCATTGGAAAAGCTAATAGGATCTCTCATGGCTCATGAGATAAACATGGAGAGATTAGGAGAATCCTCCAGCAGAAGGAAACAATCAAATGCTCTTAAAGCAAGTGAAGAGAATTCAGAAGAATCTTTGAATAATAGTGAGAGTAGTAAAGACAGTGATGATGAAGAAGCCATGCTGTCTCGAAGACTTCAAAGGATTCTGGCAAAGAAAAAGAAATATCAGTCCGGAAGAAAATTTGTTAAGAAAAACAAAGACTTCAGAAAACCAGAAGTAAAGGATCAAAAGAAAGGAGAAGTGATTTGTTATGAATGCAAGAAGCCTGGACATATCAAGGCAGATTGTCCCATGATCAAAAAGAATGATCACAAGAAGAAGGACAACTTCAGAAGATTTAAGAAGGACAGAAAGAAAGCAATGGCAGCTGCTTGGGAGAACAGCAGTGACTCAGACAGTGAGTCAAGCTCGAGCAGTGAAGGTGAAGAAGCCAACTTGGCTCTCATGGCCAACACCGAAGACAAGGTAACCTCTGACTCTTCTTTTAATTCATGCAATGATTCAGATTCTGATAATTTGGAAAATGCTTTTAATGAACTTTATGAAAAATACAAAGAAGTATGCAAATTACTTAAAACTAGTAAGAAAATATAATCTGCTTAGAAAATACAAACTCAGACCTAAGAACAGAAAATGAAGAACTTGAAAAACAAATTACTGAACATAAAAGAAGAAATGAATTATTATGTGAAGATTTAAAAGAGAAAAATAAGAAAATAAATCATCTAGAAAAACAAGAAGACTTAGGTGAACTTAAAATAGAAATAGAAAGACTAAATAAAGAAAATGATAATCTATCAAGTACACTAGAAAAATTTACCAATGGTAAAAACTCTTTAATATTAAAAGGTGCTAGGAGATCGGGTAAAAAGAAAAATGGATTAGGATATACACCCCCAGACAATGAAGAAACCATAATATACCCTAAAACATATCCAACACCAAAATTTGTACCCGAACAAGATGTAGCATACAAAGCTGATTTCAAATACATAGAAAAAGTAACTAAGTTATCCTGCTGCAGTCACTGCAACAAGTTAGGACATATTAAAATGACATGCCCAACAAGACATAAAAAATGGATATTAAAAGGTAAAGTTGATGATACTAACCAATCAGGACCCAAAAAGAATTTGGGTACCTAAAGCTTGATGTTCTCATTTCAGGTTAACCCTCGAGCATCCAAATGGTATTTGGATAGTGGGTGCTCAAGGCATATGTCAGGCAACAAGAAGATATTTGTTGATCTCCAAGCTGAAGAAGGTACAGTCACCTATGGAGATAATGGAAAAGGGACTGTGATAGGAAGCGGGTCTGTGAACATCAAAGGAAAATCAGTCATAAAGGATGTAATGCTGGTCAAAGGGTTAAAGCACAATCTCATCAGCATCAGCCAGTTGTGTGACAAAGGCCATCAAATTCAGTTTCAAGAATCAAAATGCAGTATCTTAAAGGATGGTGCAGTCATATTTGAAGCCTACAGAGAAAGAAATTTGTATGTTCTATATCTCGATGAACTCAAGGATCAAGATGTGTGTTTGGCAGCTAGCAAAGATAAATCAACTGAGTTG
Source organism: Colocasia esculenta (assembly GCA_014218235.1). Lineage (NCBI taxonomy): Eukaryota > Viridiplantae > Streptophyta > Magnoliopsida > Alismatales > Araceae > Colocasia > Colocasia esculenta. Next base: position 79,655,757 of record CM024766.1, read on the forward strand.
TGGCACAGAAGATTGGGCCACTGCAGCTTGGATGGGCTGAACAAGCTCAGAAAGAGAAAACTAGTTGAAGGACTGCCAAAGGTAAATTTCAGATTGGATAGCATTTGCAGACCTTGTGCAAGAGGAAAGCACACCAAGAGCTCCTTCAAATCAAAGACTGTAGTAACCACCTCAAAGCCCTTAGAACTACTTCACATGGATTTATTTGGGCCAATGAGGACTACCAGTTTGGGAGGAAAGAATTTTGGATTTGTAATAGTTGATGATTATTCAAGATTCACTTGGGTATCCTTTTTAGAGCACAAAGATGACACATTTGAAAATTTTGTCAGCTTCAGTAAGAAAGTTCAGAAAGATCAGAAATTCTCAATTGTCTCTATTCGATCAGATCATGGTGGTGAGTTTCAGAATGAAAAGTTTACGAAGTTCTGTGATGATCAAGGAATTGAGCACAACTTCTCAGCTCCAAGGACACCTCAACAGAATGGAATTGCTGAGAGGAAAAACAGAACTCTTTTGGATATGGCAAGATCAATGTTATCAGAATATGATCTGCCAAGATATTTCTGGGCCGAAGCTATCAACACTGCATGTTATATCATAAATAGAGTGATGATCAGGCCAATTCTGAAAAAGACTGCTTATGAACTCTACAAAGAAAAGAAGCCAAAGATTAGCCATTTCAGTATTTGGATGTCCTTGCTTCATCCATAACAATGGAAAAAGGGACATTGGTAAGTTGGATGCCAAATCAGATGAAGGCATTTTCATGGGGTACTCCTCTAAACCTAAAGGTTATAGAGTTTTCAATAAACGTTCCTTATTGATTGAACAATCAGTACATGTTATTTTTGATGAATCTAACCCTTCCTTGAAAAAGGAAGAAATTAGTGACATTGATGATGCAGATGACTTGTCCGAAAAATTAAAGAAAACTTCAATTAAGGACAAAGAGGATCCAACTCTGGAAGAACTGCAGCAAACAGAAATCCAACATGAAGATCTTCCAAAGGAATGGAGATATCAGAAAGATCACCCTCCTGAAAACATCATTGGTGATCCATCTGTAGGGGTAAGAACTAGAGGTAATGTAATTCCATGCGACTATTTAGCATTTGTCTCTCAAGTAGACCTAAGACAGTCAATGAAGCTTTATCTGATGAATCTTGGATACTAGCCATGCAAGATGAACTAAATCAGTTCAAGAGAAACCAAGTATGGTCACTTGTTCCTAGACCATCCAATCATTCAGTTATTGGCACCAAATGGGTGTTCAGAAATAAACTGGATGAGTCTGGAATAATCTTAAGGAACAAAGCCAGATTGGTGGCTCAAGGCTACTCCCAAGAGGAAGGCATAGATTTCGATGAAACTTATGCACCTGTAGCTAGACTTGAGGCCATTAGGATTTTACTTGCTTATGCATCTGCACTTGATTTAAAACTTTTTCAAATGGATGTCAAATCAGCCTTTTTAAATGGTTTCATCAAGGAGGAAGTTTATGTTGAACAACCTCCAGGTTTTGACGACTCTGAATTTCCAAATCATGTATTTAAACTACATAAGGCTTTATATGGTCTAAAGCAAGCTCCTAGAGCCTGGTATGAAAGGCTCAGTACTTTCTTATTAAATCATGGTTTCACTAGAGGTAAAGTAGATAGTACATTATTTATAAAATCTAAGGTTAAACATATACTTCTTGTACAAATCTATGTAGATGATATTATTTTTGGATCTACTGATGAATCTCTTTGCAAGTACTTTGAAAAGCTTATGCAGGGAGAATTCGAAATGAGCTTGATGGGGGAGTTAAGCTACTTCCTTGGATTGCAAATCAAGCAAGGGAAGGATGGCACTCATATCTGTCAAGCAAAGTACACCAAAGAGCTGTTGAAGAAATTTGGATTTGAAGATGCAAAGCCATTATCAACTCCAATGAGCACATCAACCAGAATGGACAGTGATCAAAAAGGTAAAAGGGTAGATCAAAAGAATTATCGAGGTATGATAGGATCATTACTTTACTTAACTGCCAGTAGACCAGACATTTTGTTCAGTGTATGCATGTGTGCTAGATATCAGGCAGACCCTAGAGAGTCTCACTTAATCTCTGTAAAAAGAATATTTAGATATTTAGCTAGAACTCATGATTTAGGTCTCTGGTATCCTAGATCTTGTGAGATAAATCTAATAGGATATTCAGATGCTGATTATGCTGGTTGCAAAGTAGATAGAAAGAGCACCAGTGGATGTTGTCAGTTTCTTGCAGGATGCTTAATATCATGGACATCCAAGAAACAAAATTCAGTAGCTCTATCAACAGCTGAGGCGGAATATGTTGCTGCTGGAAGTTGCTGTACACAACTTCTTTGGATAAAGCAACAACTTGAAGATTTCGGCATTCACATCAAATCAATTCCTCTATTGTGTGATAATACAAGTGCCATCAACCTCACCAAAAATCCAGTTCAACACTCAAGGACGAAGCACATTGAGGTAAGATATCATTTTATTCGAGACCATGTAGCTAGTGGTAATTTAGAAATTTCGTTTATAGATACAAATGGTCAATTGGCAGATATCTTCACAAAAGCCCTACCTGAAGAGAGATTTACATCTCTTAGAAGGGAACTAGGGATGTGCAATTTGTGAAAGAATTTCTGTGATTTTATTGACATATAAATTTTTCAGATTAAATGAAAGTTCTCTCTCCGTTAAAGTTAAGCAAAACTCAGTTATCTATATGCTTTGACCGCTTCTGTGTAGAAAGTTGTTTGACTTGTCAAACCTTTTTGTCGCTTTCTACCTTTGCCGCCTTTTGGCGCTCCTCCTTTCAATAAAGTAATATTATTTTATCCAAATCGCTTTGAGATCGATTCGTCTTCTACCTTTACCCTTTTTATTCTCTATCTGTTCACCCAAAGCCGATGCCCTAACGATTTTGGGATCGACTCTCTGCAACTTTCGAAGCCTTCTTCTCTTCCCGCGAAGAATTCCTTCGAGAACTTCCGTCCCTTCCATCATCCTCCCTTCCAGAATCTTTTCTTCTCTGCACCCATGGCCGCTCCGTTGATCTCCGGAAGTGTTGGGGGCTACAGTGCTGAGTATTTATCCCCAAGGGAGCAAGAAAGATTTACGTTTGTGAAGACGAAGATTTGCGGAAATAAGGCAGTGGATGTTCAGAATCTTGAGAAGAGTGGCATGGCCAGGCTAGTTGATACTCTAAGAAGATCGCAGTGGATGGATGTGGTCACCTTCAGTGAGGTAAGCTACCCGGACTTGGTAAAAGCCTTCTACATCTGTCTGAAGTCAGAAGCAGATGGATCCCTTGTTTCCTCTGTCAAGGGTATCCAAATCAGAATAACCCATGAGCTTTTGCGTGATCTGTTTGGAGTAAAGACCTCTGGATTTAGTGGCATTCACTCTGTGAATGATGAAGTCAAAGGTCTCGGGATTATCGGTCCAGGATTTAAGTTGAAGGATGGGAAGCTTGATATTAATCAGATGTCCGCGTTCAATCGATTGCTTCACTTTATAGTCTGCCAAATCTTAGTACCCCGTAGTGCTACCTTTTCCTCATGCACTAGGGCAGATTCGGACATAATGTTCTGGGCAATCCAGAACAAAGAGATAAACCTGGCCGCAGTGATGATTGAGCGAATGATGTTTGCACATGCTCAGTTATGGGAAACAAAGAGCAAGTTGAATGTTTCCCTTCCGTATGCCCATCTTCTGACCAAGATTTTCAAGCACTTTGGAGTAGATCTGTCAGGTGCGGTAGCTGAAAAGATGGGCCAGTCTATAAGGTCCAGAAACCTGAAGAAAAGTGGTTTTTCAGTGCAAGAAGGAGTTTGGTCGAAATCCTCTGTGGCTGAAGGAGAAGCAGTTATTGCAGATATTCCAGAAGCAGTAGAAGTAGAGCAAGCAGATCCAGCAGAGCAAGCAGCAGCAAGTCAAGCAGAGCAAGAACCAGTTGAGTCAGCTGTGGGATGCCAATCCGAAGCTCAATTGGAAGAGGGTGCAGCTGGTGTGGCAGATTCCTTGCCCACCACCTTAGTCGCCTCTATTTTAAGAGAGGTATTGGACTCCATTCCCTCCATCTCAGTCTCTTCTAAGGCAGGTGGACCTGATGAAGAAGTTATGGCAGCAGGCCATACTGAAGTTCAGTCTGAATTAGTTGCAGATGTTGAGGTACAAGCAGGTACTCAACAAGATGTTGTCTTGGAAGAAGCTCCTGCTCAGGGGGAGCAAGAAAGTATTGAAGTCCCTGCTCCCATTCAGGGGGAGCATGCTGAGATTGAAAAGCCAGAGAATGAAGCTTTTCTGAGAAAGCTGCACCTACTCAGGAAATTCCAGCTCCAGCCATGGTTGATGTTAGTGAAGGCCCAAGTACAACTATAAATCTTGAGGAGCCTGTCTCTCAGCAAGGTAAGCAGAAAAGAGTTGTTCACAGGAGGTCAAGGAAGGGCCATAGAAAAGTAAAGTTGAAGCATGTTATGGCCTTGTTAAAAGCCCAAGGAGAGATCTTGGCATCAGTTCAGTCAGGCATACAAGGAATTGTTTCAAATCAAGTTTCAACCTCCTCAGACGTATCCTCAATAAGAAATGCAATGAGGTATTTCAATAAAGAAATGTCTGATATGAAGAATTTGCTGGCTAATCTTTCAAGGTCTAGTGGTGTCCCTCCTGCACCTACTCAGAGCAGTCCAGCTGAAGTTCCTAGGCCACCAGGGCCTCCAGCAGAAGTCTCTCGGCCAACAGGGCCGCCAGTTCAAGGGTCAGGGCCATCAGGGCCATCAGTTGTAAGGTCACCCGGACCAGTGGCAGCCTCAGGGTCTTCAGGACCCTCTCCAGCAGTCAGAGAAAGTCAGGCCAAAGGAAAAGAGCCAGTGTCAGTCTCCAAGGCCCCTGATACTTCATCTCTTGCCACTCCAACCCTCTCCACACCTTCATCTCCTCCTACTGCACCTCCTGCTCCACCAACCATAAAACATCCCATGCCTCGCACCCAACCTTCCTCATCCTCTACTTCATCTCAACCCTCCTTCTCACCTACTCCAGCTCACATCTCAGCTTCATCCTCATTAACTCCTCAACCTTCACCTATTAAAATTCAAACATCTCATCTTCAACCAACCTCTTCCTTTAATCCTAAACATTTTTTCTATCCTCCTACTCCTCCTAATTCTGTTATCTTTCCTCCAGTTAAACCTCTGCCTCTTGGTATCTTTGACACCAATGTTCCAGACAATTTTGAAAGGAACACCCTCCTCACCATTCTTTCCACAGCCTCTCACATTCACAGGACTGACCCTCCAAGTCCTGCCTTGAAAAAGAGAAAAACCTCTTCCTCTCTAAGCACTCCTTCTGCTCCTCTATACCCTCCTTTATGGTACTCTCTTACCCTTGATCCTAAGAGAAGACCTATCTACAAAGAATACCTCCAGAAATGCATTCTTTCTACCATTTATGGTATTCCTTTTCTCAACCTATCCGAACACCTGGACATTGTTCTTCCTTTTACTCAGATATCTCAAGCTTTCAAATCCAAAATCTTTGAGGGCACTGAGTTCAAGACTGAAGATCAGTGGGCAGCTATCAAAGGAAATAAAGCTCAGTATGCAAAATACCTGACTGCAAGGGCCGAATCCCTCTCTCTCAGAGCTCACCCACTCACCTTCTCTGAGTGGTTTATCTTCCAGCACAAGAACTCTTGGGGATCCTTCATTTTGAAGGAAATTCGCATTGCCAGAGCCTTTCAGCTGTACAGTGACTTCTGTTACTTGAACAAAATTCCAGAAGTTCAGTTTTGCCAGTTCAATTCGCAGATTACTGTGCTGCAATCAGAAACCCCTCTCAACCTTCCTCTTAAAGTAGACTTTGTCTCCTTCAAGGTTGATTTTCCAGTTCTTCTGCCGAAGCTGCACTCTTTAGTGTTTGATTCAGATGCTGGGTCTCATGCTTAGATATGTTTGCAAGACAGTTGGGCAGGATGTCAGCCAAGCAGGGCCGATCTCCTTCCTTTTTGCGGTTCATCTTCAGAGAATATCACTCTGGCCGCATGTCTTCTCAGACCTTAGCTCCACTCATTTCTGAGTGTGAAAGACTCACCTCATCAGAATGGGAGCTTCTCTATCGGGCCTCTTATCAGCAATTGGAAGCTATCAATCAAGATCTAGTTAGTCAGAGGAAGCCTGCTCTTTCTGCAGAAGCCTTTATGGATCTAAATTCCATCGCACCCATACCAGAGCTCTATGCTGTATGGGCATCTAGATATTCTGCTTTCTATGCCTTAAAGCAGGATCTGTTAAATCAAAAGATTCACTATCCAATTTCCTTGGACAGATTTCTCCATAGGGCCAGTTTTGGCAAGAGTACTTACTACAGATTCATTTTGGACAAAACTCAGTATGGAGAATTCTTAGAGCAGCAAAGGCAACTCTACATTCAGAGGAACATCCCTTCCATGGGACCCTCCTTCTCAGTTGCTTCTGGCGTTTTTCTACAACTTTTTGAGGATCTTGAGATCAAGGCATGGGCTGTTATCTCACAGCATGCCTCCTTGTTATCTCCTCTGTATTATCTTTCTCCATCTTAATATAAATCTTTCTCTCTTCTTTGTCTCACAGCTTATCTTTTTGCCTAATGACAAAATGGGGGAGACAACTAACGTAAATCTGAAAAACATATTTCATTTTTTGTATGATGTTTAGTATATTTTGTCATCATCAAAAGGGGGAGATTGATGACCAAACTGTCCCCATAATAAATATTTCCATTTATTTATATATTAATTTTGATGATTAACAAAATAACACTAATGGATTATTTGAGCCTTAAGTACAGGAAATAAAAGAAAAATGAAAGTTCAAGACAATCTGGTAAGTCTCATCACTTCTATCCAAGTCTTTGTATCGACTTCTTTGATAAGCAGAACGACTTCCTCTTTGACCGGAAAACTCAAAGTCAAATCGTTACCGTAACGATTTCTTTAGAACTCGCAACGACTCTCTAGTCGTAACGATTTCTTTAGACCTCGTAACGATTTCTTTAGAACTCGCAACGACTCTCTAGCCGTAACGATTTCTTTAGACCTCGTAACGATTTCTTTAGAACTCGCAACGACTCTCTAGCCGTAACGATTTCTTTAGACCTCGTAACGATTTCTTTAGAACTCACAACGACTCTCTAGCCGTAACGACTTCTTTAGACCTCGTAACGATTTCTTTAGAATTCGCAACGACTCTATAGTCATAACGATTTCTTTAGACCTCGTAACGATTTCTTTAGAACTCACAACGACTCTCTAGCCGTAACGATTTCTTTAGAGTTCATAACGATTTCTTCACTGATCATAACGCCTTGCTTTGCATAACGATTTCGTGTAACGATTTCCTTACAACTCGATAGTCATAACGATTTCGTGTAACGATTTCTTTATAACTTGATAGTCATAACGATTTCTTGCAACGATTTCTTTAGAACTCGCAACGACTTTCCTGTTGTAACGGCTTCATAAGTTATCACAACGATTTCTTTACAGTTCATAACGACTTGCTATAATTCATAATGATTTCATAAGTTATGAAGTCAGCAAGATTCTTTTTATCGAATTTCTTGATGCATCAGTATAATGCTTTTTAATAGCGTTGAAAAGTCAAAGTCATATCTTGTCCGTTGACTGCTTTGCATTAAATGCTCTCCGATCGTATCTCCCATGCATGCAGACAATATCTTCCTTTTCTTTGCTACTCTGTCTACGTACTTTTTGGGACAGAAAGAAGCTTTGCTATATACTGCAATATCTGTTCCATCTCAACTAACAATAGACAGCAGTCCTAGTTGTCTTCTATTTATTGATGATATGCTTACAGATATCTGACAAGACTCATCTGGACAACGTTGGACACAAGATACAAAGTTCTATGACATCTCTTTGGCGTGTACACAAGGATAAAAGACTGACGATCAGAAGCTTCCTCAGTGACCAGTCTAACGTACACAAGGATAAGAGACAACGGACACTTCAACGTTCGAATTTGAATCAGCAGTTTAAATAGAAGACTCAAGACGAAAAGAAGATATACAGAACATACACAACAACGCTTGATTTCAGAAGAAGAAAGAAATCCATCTCCTCGAGTCTTTAGAAGAAAAACAAGAGCGTAGCTTCCACTCTAACGTTGTTCTAAGCTCTTAGCTCTCTGTGCTCAAAAAGAATCTTCTCTTTTGTAAGAGCCTGTGTGGTCCTTGGAGAGGAAAACCTTGTTAAATCTCTCTCTCTCTCGGGGACTTAGGAGCTTCAGTGTGTAGCTGATCAAGCTAGAGTCTGAAGCCTGTTTTCACACCCTTTTTCTTATTAGGTTGTGTTCCCTTCTGGACGAAGGAAGACCTGGTGGTATCCAGGGTGGTTGTTGTACCCTTCAGGCTGAAGGAAGACCAGTTGAGGCTGGGTGTAAGGATCCTTAAGGGGGATTGTACCCTTGGTAGTAAAATCCTGAGGTATTGCTCAGGGACTGGACGTAGGTCTCCTGTGGAGAGGAGTTCCGAACCAGGATAAAAATCCTTGTGTCTTGTGGATGTGTTTTGTGTGATTGTTGTCTTGTTTGCTCTAACTCTAACCTTGTTATTAAGTTGTGCAATCTTTTCAGTAAACAGGTTTTAATCAAAGATCGAAGTTTTAATAACCCATTCACCCCCCCCCCCCTCTGGGCTAGCTAGCTGGGCAACACAAATAATGTGTAAAAGTGTGAAAAGTGTGTAAATGTGCAATGTGATCATGTAAAAGTGATGTGTTAATATGCTACCATGTGAAAAGATGTGAAACCATGTGAATATGTTTTATTTATGCTAAAACAGCTAGTAAAAGATGTGGTTATGTGATATAAAAGCATGTGAAAAGTGTTAGACATCATGCTAGGTTTGTTAGTAACCATGTGCTTAATTCCATGATCTATTTGTTTAGAAATATGAAATGACATAAATTGAAATTGACACCATGAATCAAGTTAAAGACTATGTGTAGAAAGCATGTTATAGGTTATTCATGTGTACTTGCTTATTTGTCATAAGCCATGTGCCATACTTCTCTTATTGTTTAAAAGATTAGCATGAATGTGATATGTGTAAGGATGTGCCAATGGGTTGCTTGCTGGGTCTTTGTGAGGACACATACTTGCTTTAACATACAGGTGAGATAGGTGTCCCCGTACTAGAGGAGGACATAGTGAGAAGCGACTCCAAGTGAGAGGAGTAGCTGTGCTTGTGGAGATCACTTGTTTAGACTACTTTTTCATTTACTAGTATGTGAACAATGATGTTATTATATGGACTTGTATAATTGTGGACATTGGGTTTATTTTCATTGCTACTATAGACTATGGAATGTGTGAATGAGGATGGAATAAGATTATCTTTTATTTTTGCTATACTTTCTTTTGTTATTTATGCACATCTCTACCTACTGTGTTGTGTTGTGTACATGTCCCACTGTGACGGTGCCTTTATATCGATGTGGGTTAGTATAATCGTACCAGTATAAAGAAGGTCATTACAAGTTCGCTCAAAGAGGAGTGCCAGCCCCAGTAGTGGCAGTAGCAGCAGCACCAGTGACAGGGAGACCAGGAAGGCCTCGGGCCCAAGCCCGACTGCTTGCACTATCTCAAGACGACGCAGAGCAGGCCGAGAACCTCACGGATGGTACTGTTCTAGTCATGGGTGTGCAGGCTCGAGTGTTGTTTGATACGGGTGCTACACACTCATTTATTTCCGAGTGGTTTGCCAAGCAGCTAGCAGTAGAATCTGGAGTTGAGGCAGAGGAGTTAGAGGTCCCCTTGTCCGTGCACACACCAGTAGGTACGGTAGCGACCAAGAAGTGCATTCCATCCTTACCTGTGTGCTTTGAAGACCGAGGCTTGTTCGGGTGCTTCTACATGCTCAAGATGAAGGACTATGATTCCATACTTGGTTTGGATTGGCTTGAGGAGTACTATGCCTTGGTTGATTGCAGGGGGAAGAAGATTACTTTTCGTATTCCTGGAGAGGATGAGTTCTCACATCCGTTTCGAAGGAATTTAGCAGGAAGGTTTGTGATCTCCGCCATGAAGGCTATGAGGATGGTAACAAGGGTTGTGACGCTTTTCTTGCCATTGTGGTCTTACTTCCTAAGGCTAGTCAGTCACCTACCTTTGAGGAGATTGAGGTTGTGCAGAAGTTTCTAGACATGTTCCCTGATGATTTGTCTAGATTGCCACCAGCAAGGGAGATAGAGTTCACTATAGAGTTGCTTCCAGGCACCTCACCTATCTGTAAGGCTCCTTATAGGATAGCACTTGCAGAGTTAGCCGAGCTGAGGAAGCAGTTGGGGCGCACCTGTGCTGTTTGTGAAGAAGAAAGATGGTTCCCTCAAGCTGTGCATTGATTACAGGAAGCTCAACCTGGTGACAGTGAAGAACAGATACCCCTTGCCGCGCATACATGATTTGTTCGGTCAGCTGCAGAATGCATCCGTCTTCTCTGAGATAGATCTGCGGTCTGACTACCATCAGTTGAGGATCAAGGGTGAAGATGTTTCCAAGACTGCATTCAGGACTTTCTATGGACACTATGAGTTTCTTGTGCTTCCATTTGGTCTGACTAACGCCCCTGTAGCATTCAGCGATCTCATGAACAGGGTGTTTAGGCTACTTTTGGATAGTTTTGTTGTGGTGTTCATAGACGATGTGTTAGTCTATTCTCCTGATGAGGCTATACACCGTGAACATCTGAGGATGGTTGTGGAGGTTCTCTAAGAGCACAAGCTATATGCTAAGTTCAGCAAGTGCGACTTCTGGATGCGCGAGGTTCATTTCCTTGGGCATGTTATCTCAGGCACTGGAGTTGTTGTTGATCCGGCGAAGGTTCAGGCGGTGTTAGAGTGGGAGACTCCAAGGACACCATCCGAGATCAGGAGTTTTCTTGGGTTAGTAGGCTATTACAGGCGATTCATTGAAGGTTTTGCCTCTATTGCTGCACCTTTGAATAAGCTAACTAGAAAAGGAGTTAAGTATGTGTGGTCTGAAGATTGTGAGAGCAGTTTCCAATTTCTAAAGACAAGCGAGGCTTATATCTGCACCCGTGTTGATCTTGCCTAGTGGTGCAGAGGGTTTTGCTATCTATTCTGATGCTTCTCAGATAGGCCTTGTATGTGTGTTGATGCAACATGGTAAGGTAGTTGCCTATGCTTCTCCCTAATTAAAGGGGCATGAGCATAACTATCCGACCCATGATTTGGAGTTAGCGGCTGTGGTTCATGCAATGAAGATCTGGAGACACTATCTTTATGGTGTCAAGTTCGAGGTGTTTACCGACCACAAGTGTCACGTTCTAGCAAAACTACATTTACCGAATATTACAGATTTTATGCACGACGAGTAACACACAGTTTGTTCATACCAACTAAGTTTGCAGAATTATTACATGATACTCCTCATTTTAGTCTGAATGAGGATCAAACAAAAGTAATTGTAACCTTATTACATTCTCACTCCTAACTACAAAGAAAACAAAAGATAGCTGCACAACACTTCTAGATATAGGGTGGTCCTCTCAGCACTCAAATCCCCCTTAAGCAGTACCTCCATCTTGTTCACCTGAAATATTGAATTAAATGAGCTAACTAGCCCAGTAGGATTCAACTTTTCTAAAAGGATTCAGACATAAATATATCCAAGGCAGAATGAGTAAAGATCACTAACATGGTGTGTTCCAAGAACGAAAACACGAGATCATTCAATAACATGTGTGGAACAAGCACAATGTTGGAATTAGAATCAATATTTTAGAATGATACTTGAGTTCATAATCAAATACAATATTACACACACAAGCATGACATGATGACCAATCAAGCACGAATTGATGCATGCCAACATCCACGACGTCCTTATAGCCCCTGCGCGGCCACTGACGAATTCAGGTGCTCTCCCCAGGACTGAACCAGCCCTTATTTGCCAGGCATTTTTCTCGAATGAGTTCCAAGACTCACAAAGTGTCATCATCACACACTTATCCTTGTAATGAATCAAGGTATACAAGGATTCACTCATGAATCACACACAAGAATTAAGGAACTCTATTCCTTCACTAGTTCAGAATTTACGAATCTCACAAGAATAATTTTGTTCGGAACTTTGAAGAAATTACTCATGATAGAATGAAAGGTTCATGACTGAGTTTAGTAGGTAAATAGGTATTAAAAACCACAATATATAGATGGACTAATGGTTGGTACAATTAGGTAGGATTTGTATCAAGAAATGGAGTAAAACAAAGGCTGGAGACATGTACTGTTGTCACCTGTCGACAGGCACAAGATTGCTGTCGACAGGACTGGCTTTCCAGTGAACAAAACTTCAGTTCTGTGTGCACCTGTCGACAGCAAGCAATGGGGCTGTCGATAGCCACAAACAGGTGGTGATTTCAGGCTTCAGGATGTGGGTTCCTGTCGACAGCCAGGTGTTCGTCTGTCGACAGATCTTGCTCAAACTTTCAGAAATGATTTTAAATCAACTATAAATGATACTAACAAACCCCTCTATCATTCCTAACATGATTAGGACTCAATCCAAACATAATCTTAGCCTCAAACCTGAAGCTATCATGACAAGAGAATGAAAGATGAAAACATGTAATGTTGTTCATATGGTTGTTCTTTCAAGAGGACAAACTGAAAGGAGAGCTCAAGGAAAATGGATTGGAAGGACTTTCTCTTAAACTCTCTTCTCTTTTTCACTAAACACTTGTCAAGTTCACACACTTAAGACCTCCATGATCTCTTAATATTTCAATTTCACGAGGGAAAAAGAACCGTCATGTTTCTGTCTACACTACACAAGAGACTTGATATAACTTCAGATTTTGATCAAGTTGAAGAAGGAAGGAACAATATGTGACCTCCATGGATTAAGAACTAACTAAAGAATGACGAAGAACACAGTTCTACCATGAGCATACTTTCTGAACTACAGAATGACAGATACAAGGTAAGATTCACTTCAAACTATTAATCCAAAAGTGAAGAGAAAGAATGAAGAATTGAATCCTACCTTAATGATGAATGAAAGGTTTCTCCAATAAAGAGTTCCACAAATGCAAAGGAATAAGAAGAGTCTTGCACGTTTTATGATCTCAATAGTTGTTCTGATGCACTGGGAAAGTGAAGTCCTTCGTAGACTCAACAGCTACAATACACTCACAGCAAGAATTCCAGCTGCAACTTGCGCCGGAATAGAATACCAAAAGAAGTGATGGCTCTGTCACGTCCTAATAAAAGGCTATTTATTGGGAAATGACAGAAAACAGGCACAAAGTAATAACATTAACGTTTATTCATTATAACGCAGTCTGCGGAAGTCTTATTACATAAAGCTCCTCATTACACACTAAGTGAGGAGTAAGGATGAGTAGCTACTACTCATCACATTTTATAAGTACGCAACTAAAGCAGTAAATGGTTGGTGACTCGTCATCGGTGTCCACTCTGCACACAGCCCATTTTATACTTCTCCCTCATCTTGATTACCTGAAAAGGGAAGGATGGGTGAGCTAACTAGCCCAGTAGAATTCAAATCCTTAAATCAAAGGATCAGGAACACATGATAATTTAGGTAAGAACATGAATGGTATCAAGAACTGGGTCAGATAACCAAGATAACATGTCAGTGAATGTATAACAGTAGTATGAAAACATAGGCATACTCAGAAATTCATATAAAGGCTCATATTCGGAATCATATAAATATTCACACAGGACAGGTAGTAGGATGATCATAACCAGGAGATAGTGATGCAATGTCAAACATCTTGGTGTCCTTATCTCTCTAAGACAGGATCGAACGGACATCAAAGAGGTAATACCAGATCTCAGAATAGTAGCTTGATACAGTGATACTAAAACTCAGGTCATGCTCAAGTATATAGCTCAAGAATTGGTTCATATATCAGTTCACACAATACAGGAAGTATGATGACCATAATCAGGAAATAGTGATGCAATGCCAAACATCTTGGTGTCCTTATCTCTCTAAGACAAGGATCGAATGGACATCAAAGAGGTAATACCAGATCTCAGAATAGTAGCTTGATACAGTGATACTAAAACTCAGGTCATGCTCAAGTATATAGCTCAAGAATTGGTTCATATATCAGTTCACACAATACAGGAAGTATGATGACCATAATCAGGAAATAGTGATGCAATGCCAAACATCCCGGTATCCTTATCACTTCCGTACGGCCCGTAATGAATTCGGGTGCTCCTCCCAGGACTGGACCAGCCCTATTTGCACAGGCATATCAGTCAGGTGGGGTCCAAGGACCCAATAAATGTCATCATCATAAATTTATCATATCTCACGAGGTGTTCAAGCCTTTGAACTCTCAAGTCATCAAGTAATATGAACTTAGTTGTCGAATACAGGAGAATGGACTCAACGGAGTACCATTCGGAGTTGACAGTTTCAAGGATAATTGTATGATGAGTAAGGTATCCAAAGTGGGTGATCTTTATAGTAGAATGACAGTAAATATCAAAGTAAATATGAGGGTAACTTGGTAGGCTAATAGGGTGAAGTTTAAGCAATGATTTGCATATGAAAAAGTGCTGAAATTCGAATCAGGGTCATAGCTGTCGACAGGTAAGAAAGGGGCTGTCGACAGATAGCTACAGACAAAACTCAGGTTTGCTGGACTGTGTGTATCTGTCGACAGCAACCAGGGGATCTGTCGACAGATCCACACAGTCCAGAATCCTGGAGTTCTGGAAGACATGCGCCTGTCGACAGCTTTGGGCTGGCTGTCGACAGGTAGCTGCAGAACTTCAGAAATGATTTGTAAATCTGATCTAAACATCCTATTTATAGAACCTATAAACCAAGACATGTTTTATAACAAATGGAAGAGTCTAATTGGAGTTCTCATAGTGGTTTATAAACCGAACAAACGAGGTGAAACAAGAAGTTTGCAATTCAAGCTTGTCTAGTTAGAAACTAGACGTAGTATAGTGTTGGAAATGTGGTCTTGATAGTAATGGTTTATTGGAAGATTCCTACAAGATAGATACTAAAACTCAAGGTATTCCATAGATCTAAATCATAGTTTGGACTACCTAACAAATAAACACAAGTTCTCACACAGTTCTAAAAATATTATAACTTCTATAGCATGAACAAGGATCAAATGTGGAAGAATAAGAAGAAGAAGAGATGATCTGGAAGTAAAACAGTATCTCTTCCTCCCTAACATAAGAATAGTCATCAAAATTAGAGGAAACACAATAGAATTACAGATATATCAGCTTGACTACTCAACCCGAGTTATTTATCATGTGTGGAGAACATGATCAGGGAAAAGGAGATGAATCCTACCTTATTGAAGAATAAGCCTTCACGTTTCCTAACTAAAGAACCTATCCCAGGAATAGAAATGCTTCTCCCCAAAGGTAATGGAGTTCCAGTAATGTTTACACCGAGGTGAGAGCAGCTACAGTAGTAAAACAAGAGTAGAAGTATATTGCAAGTGCGATGGAGCTTGCAACTTCCAGTAGCTCCTCCTACAGCAGACCCAGTAGCTTCTCCCACACTCTTCTAGGAACAAGGAGCAGTGGAAGATAAGAACAAGGGTGCAAGAACAAGAGAAAATAGCAGAAGCTTGCATTAGAAAGGTTTGCAAGCTGTTTACGGTACAGGTTTATAACCCCAAGCTTTTTCATGCACAAAGACACGTCAACCATGAGGTGTCATGGTAGAAACCCTTTGGTTTTTACCTTAACACGTTGCACATGCAAGGATTCCCAAGCTCCCACGTAGTTAACCTTTATGATTACCCCAACCTTAGGTGTGCTGGCCTCTCCAAGGCTCTACACGTAAGTACCCAGAAAATCCCAGAAATTGGCCACCGTAATTGGCCCTTAAATCAGCTGGCCCAAAGATCCCTATGAAAACCTATCCAAATGGTGTCCATTTGCATTGAAATTTTAACCATAGACTAATATAATGGTTTTACAAGTAATGATTATTTTTATTCAATTTTTAGAATTTATTTTACAGTAGGTGAAAAATCACCCGAAAAATAGTCGTGTTGACTGTACCTTGAAATCCGTACGTCGAAAAATTTAGATAATTACATATTTAATTTCTCCACATTTTTCTGAAAATTATGATATTCTCGGATTTTTATTTCGTTGTCGTTTTTCGATATCGCCCTGTGGAGGCACGCACTTCGAGGTACGATACTTGAATAACATTCATTACCACTAATTAAGTCTATCATTTAATTATCACAATTTAATAACAACCCTAAGGTATTTTAACCAAATTATTTCTATTTTCTTAACATTTTAAATTTCCAGGGCGTTACAGGCTCTCTCTTCAACTCCAACTCAGGAACCTTGCACACATAGTAGTAGCACCATGGAAGAGAGGTGGAAAGATAGTTACACAGGAGGTTGGGAAATATTTATAACCTAAGGGTGTTGCCATGCATGTTGGCACCTCACTCACCCAGGTGGCGCCGTAAAACTCATTTGTTTTTACCATGGACACGTTTTGCATGCAGCCTCTCTGGTGTAACACATCAGGTAATAACGTGTTAACTGCTCAGTAAAGTGTGCTGGCCTCTCCATTGCCTTACACGTAGGCATAGAAAATTCCCACAAAAATCCCAACCGTAAATACACCATAATTCAGCTAGTCCCATAAACATGATGCAAACATGTCCAAATGGTATCCATTGGTTGTAAAATTTTAGCCAGAAGCTAATATGATGGTTTTACTAATTATGGTGATTTTTATTTAATTTTTAGATTTTATTTTTCAGTGGGTGAAAAATCACCCGAAAAATAGTCGCGTCGACTTAATCTCGAAATCTGTACATTGAAAAATTTGGATAATTATATTTCTGAATTCTCCACATTTTTCTGGAAATTATGGTATTCTCATATTTTTATTTTGTTATCATTTTTCAGTGTCGTCCTATGGGAGCACGCACTTCAATGTATGACACTAGGGTAACGTTTGTTACCACTAATTATACACAAATATTATTTTTTTCAATTTATGACTATTGCTTAAGTCTAATAACTTTATTACACATAGTTTTTCAATAAATAAAAATTCTGGGGTGTTACAACTCTCCCCCACTAAAAGAAATTTGGTCCTCCAAATTTAATAACATAAAGGTATGGATACTAACCTATAAACAAGTCCGGGTATTTAATCTTGATAGCGTCCTCAAGTTCCCACGTTGCTTCCTCTTGTCTGTGTTTACTCCATTGAACCTTTAACAAAGGAACTTCTTTGTTCCGAAGTTGCTTGATTTTCCGGTCAAGAATTTGTACAGGTCTTTCTTCATATGGTAAGTTTTCTTGTATTTCTAGATCTTGATATTCAATAACGTGTTCCGGATCATAAACATATTTCCTTAGCATCGATACGTGGAAAATATCATGTACATTAGACAACTGTGGCGGAAGTGCTAATTGATACATCACTTCTCTAATCCTTTTTAAAATCTCAAATGGTCCGATGTACCTTGGACTCAATTTTCCTCTAATTCCAAATCTTCTAATTCCACGTCGAGGAGATACTTTAAGGAATACATGTTCTCCTTCCTGAAATTCCAATTCTCTTCTTCGACGATCGACATAACTCTTTTGTCGATCTTGAGCAGCCTTCATTCTGTCTTGTACCAACTTGATAATTTCTGTGGTCTCTTGGATCATTTCAAGTCCAAGAATATGTGATTCTTTCAGTTCCACCCAACATAATGGTGATCTACATTTGCGACCATACAAAGCTTCAAATGGTGCCATTTGTATTGTAGACTGATAACTATTATTGTATGTAAATTCCATGATTGCTAAGTGAGTGTTCCAGTCATTTTCAAACTCTAATATACAAGCTCGTCACATATCTTCGATAATCTGATTCACCCGCTCTGTTTGTCCGTCAGTCTGAGGATGAAATGTTGTACTAAATTTCAATTTAGTTCCCAATGCACCTTGTAATTCCCTCCAGAAATGTGAAGAAAATCTGGCATCTCTATCTGAAACTATATTTCTTGGAATTCCATGTAAACGAACAATTTCTTTCATATAAAGTGCGGCTAAGACACTCACTGACCATCTTGTCTTGATTGCTAAGAAATGAGCTGATTTGGTAAGTCGGTCAATGATTACCCAAATAGCGTCAAATCCACTTCGAGTTCTAGGTAATCCCACAATAAAATCCATACTGATATTGTCCCATTCCACTCTGGTACTTCTAGTGGTTTTAATTTTCCTGCTGGTTTCTGATGCTCGGCTTTGATTTTCTGACATGTTAAGCATCTTGCTATGAAATTTACAATATCCTTCTTCATATTGCACCACCAAAAATGTTTCTTTAAATCTTGATACATCTTAACAGCTCCAGGATGAATGGTATAATATGATCGGTGAGCTTCTTCTAGAATTTACTTTTTGATCTCACAATCATCCAGCACACATAACCTATCTCGAAATCGAAGATTTCCTTGATAATCTTCATTAAAATCAGGTTTAGAGATCAATTTTTCCCTAATTTCTATCAACATAGGGTCATTGTCTTGCTGTTCTTTAATTTGCCTCAATAATTCTGACTGAACTGTCAAGTTATTAATAACAATCTTTCCTTCTTGTGATTCCACCTTTAAGCTCAATGTGGAGAATTCCTCTAACAATTTCCACTCCCTTACTTGTAGGTATCATACTTTAGCTATAGGATTTCTGCTGAGTGCATCAGCCACCGTATTGCCTTTTCCTGGATGGTATCCAATTTTGAAATCATAATCTTTAATATACTCCATCCACCTTCTTTGTCTCATATTCAATTCTTTCTGTGAAAACAAATACTTAAGGCTCTTATGATCAGAATAAACTATAAATTGATTGTCATATAGGTAATGTCTCCAAAGTTTAAGAGCAAAAACCACGGCAGCTAACTCTAAATCATGCACTGGATAATTTTTCTCATGAATCTTTAATTGCCTTGATGCATAAGCAATAACCCGTCTATCTTGCATCAACACACATCCTAGTCCAATACTTGAAGCATCAGTATAAACTTCAAATAACTTTCCCTCAATTGGCAAAGCTAGAATTGGTGCTGATGATAAACATTGCTTTAATAACTGAAATGCTTGTTCACAATCCTCATTCCATACAAATGCAGTTCCTTTTCTAGTTAATTGTGTAAGAGGCGAGGCAATTCTAGAAAAATTCTGAACAAATCGCCGGTAGTAACTAGCCATGCCCAAGAAACTTCATACCTCGGTGAGATTCTTAGGCTGCTTCCATTTCTGTATGGTTTCTACTTTTGAAGAGTCCACTGATAACCCTTTCTCAGAAATAATGTGTCCTAAAAACATTACTTGCTTTAACCAAAATTCACATTTACTAAACTTCGCATATAATTTGTGATCTCGTAACAATTGCAAGGTAATCCGTAAATGCTCTTCATGCTCTTCTATACTCTTGGAATAAATCAGTATGTCATCAATGAACACAACCACAAATTGATCTAAATAAAGTCTGAACACGTCATTCATGAGACGCATAAATGCAGCAAGTGCATTAGTTAATCCAAATGGCATCACTACAAACTCATAGTGCCCATATCGTGTTCTAAAAGCTGTTTTATGAATATCCTGCTCTTGAATTCTAAGTTGATGGTATCCAGACCTTAAGTCGATCTTGGAAAAATAATGAGCTCCAGACAGTTGATCAAATAGATCATTAATTCTTGGAAGTGGGTACTTGTTCTTTATAGTTAATTGATTCAACTGTCGGTAATCTATGCATAATCGCATAGATCCATCTTTTTTCTTCACAAATAATACTGGAGCACCCCAAGGTGAGGTACTAGGTCTAATAAATCCTTTTCTATTAGTTCTAACAACTGCCTTTTCAATTCCTTCAATTCTTCCATTGACATCCTGTACGGTGTTCTTGAGATTGGTGTAGCTCCCGGCACTAACTCAATCGAAAAATTCACCTCTCTATTAGGTGGTATGCCAGGTAATTCTTCAGGAAAAACATCTAGAAATTCTTTTACCACTGGAATATCACCCAATCCCGTGATATCTTGATTCAGTACCGTTACAGAAGCCAAGTACCCTTGACAACCTTTTCGTACTAGCTTACAAGCCTTAACTGCTGAGATTATCGGTATTCTTCTAACATGGGGTTTATCAAGAGTCATAGAACAATTTTCCTTTCCTAGAAATGTGACCCGCCTTAATTGGCAATCTAAATTGGCATGGTATTTAGATAACCAATCCATCCCGAGGATCACATCATAATCCCACATTTCCAAGCATATCAAATCACCATATAAATTGTATCCATCACATAAAATCTGACTATCAGGATAATATTCCTTAAGCTTTTTACCCTCACTCAAAGGTGTTGCCACTTCCAATTTTGTAGACAATAAGACTGGTTGTATTTCCAAAGACTTAGCAAAATTATAGCTAATAAAGGAGTGTGTAGCTCCTGAATCAAATAGCACATGTGCAAGTTTTGAGTTTACTGTTAGTGTACCTTCAATCAGTCCGCCTTCTTGCGAAGATTTAGGTTCTACCTCCTGAATTGCTTGTATTCTTCCTTGTTTAGTTTGCCTTGCTTGAGGATTTGGTTTGGCTGGCATATTCTTGATTGTCGGACACTCTGAAATGCGATGTTGAGTACTTACACACTTAAGGCATGCTCCCAACCTACGCCAACAAACCTCTGCTTTATGCCCTCTAACATGACAATGATTACACACTTCCTTATTGCCACTTGGAGCTTTCCCTGCCTTCTTTCCAGATTGTTGTTCTTTCGAGTATTTCCCGACTCAAATTTTCTCTTTCGATCCTCTCCTGACCTTCCTTAATTTTGTCCACCATTTCATTAGCAGCTTCTAAAGCCAGAGCTCTTTTGACCATCTCTGCATATGTAGTGATCAGATGAGGAGTTAACTGCATAATATAGACAGGACGTAGTCCATTAATGAACCTCTTGGCCTTTAACTTATCCGTGGCTATGAGATGTGGAGCATACTTAGACAATCGAGCAAATTGAGCCTCATATTCAGATACTGACATTCTAAGTTGTTTCAGATTAGCAAATTCAGTGGCTTTCTTTTCCTGGACAACTTCAGAAAAATACTGATCATTAAACAATTCTACAAACTCATCCCAACTCATTTGACTTGGATCTTCCAATGTTGAAGTCACGGTGTCCCACCATGCTCTAGCATCCCGCCCCAACTGAAAAGTCACTAATCGAATATTTTCTTCTTCCGTGCACTTAATTACTCCAAATATCCTTTCAATGTCCTTTAACCAATTCTCAGCCTCGTCTGGGTCAGTACTACCTGAAAATCTTGGAGGATCTAAACTTCGGAAATCCCTGAATAGGCTTGTTCCATTATGGCTATTACTCTTTGCTACATTCCTCATCACTCGGGTCAAATCATGCATCGAACTTTCCATTTTCTTCCAACTAGCATCACCTCCGTCCATGACAAGATTAGATAATAATCTGAAACATCCAATAGAACATACATTAATTTTCACATCCACACTACTTGCATTCATCACATATACACATTTCAAATTGCATAACACTTCATTTCATTCATTAGTCAACTAAGTACATCATAGCATGTCATTATGATTCACAAACTATATCACTACAGTCTCCTTCTTCCAACTTTCGACATTACAAAACATACTCCACTAGCCTCTCACTTCCCATACACATGGAAGTTTCACACATACAACTAACATTTACACAAAAGGAGAGGTTTACAAAAAAAGTGAGTTGTCTATCCACAATTTCTAATTTCTGGTCAAATCTATAACTGGTTCTGCGGGCGGTGGTTGCTGTTCTTCTGCCGCCCCATAATTAGGGGTGTCAGAAAACCGGATCCGGGTCGGATCCTCTTTGATCCAAACCCGGATCCGAAACCAGCAGATCCGGATCTGACTCGGATCCGAAACAAGTCATCAGTTCGGATCGGATTTGGATCAGGATCCGCCGTAGCTCCTCCTCCCCGCAGACCTCCTTCACGGTGCCGTGGCACAGAGCCCCCACCTACGAAATCCACTCCCTCGCCACCAGCCCCTTCCCCGCCACCCTTTCCTCGAACTGCGCTCCGGCGGCGGCCCCATCCTTGGGCCGCACCACCCAGAAAAGTCCAGCCCCGAGTTCTCAAGCGCCGCCGCGAGCTCCTGTAGCTGCTGCGGCGAGATCTCCAGCCCTTGGTGGGGAAGTGTCAGTTCCAGTGCTCGGAGAAGGCGGCCTCCATGTCATGGAAGCTGTTCCTGATGATCTCGCGGCTCTTCGCAGTGGGCTCGATCACCTCGAGAGAGAATTACTCGAGGAGAAAAATAAACTAGTCCGAAATCTGAGTTTAAAAAGAACAGAAGAGCTTGGACCCTTCAAGAAATTTTCAATGCCGAGTCCCAATCTAAATGATGCGAAATTAGTTTCCATGCATGCGGAAGCCGTCTTTCCTGTTCCAGTTCGAGGTCCACGAAGCACACGGGGACTTCGCAGCGTACATCAATTGAGGACCCCGATGGGCGACTGTATCCCCCCCCCCCCACTCCCTGCTCCTTCCGCACAACACTCGCATACAGCCGCCGGAGATCACATCCAGTCCAGGAAGAGCAATCACCGCGTACCTTGATCGGCCCCAGCCCTCTATTAAGGTGCTGCCCGCCTCCCGGGTGGCGGTGGAAAAAGCATGCTAGGAACTGGGCCAGGGGGGGGAGGTATGGCGCTCTGATGGTCACGGAACGCGATGTGCAGAAATAGGAGAAAGGCGTGGAAATGGGAAAGAGATGGGGGGAGGGGGGTGGAAGAGGGAAGCAGAGGGAGGAGGAGAAGGCTGGGAACTACCAGAACGTGAGTGTTGTTGGCCGAGTGTGAAGGGGAAAGGGGAAGGGGCCACGGGAGTAGGAGGCTCTGAACTAATAGCGTCGGCGGCCATGGCAGCCATCCTGATCCTACAGATTCCCACCGGCAGGACGATGGAGCAGCAGCAACGCTGGGAGAAAGGAACTGATCAGTCGCAAGGCGGTGGAGGAGGAGCAGGCCGCCCTAACTTTGCTTCCAATCTACGAGGGTGGAGATTGGGGAACTGCCGAAATGGGGATGGCGGGTTTTTGGCCCTTTTCTCTTCGGACCATGGATCCGGATTCCTGGCGCCCGGAAACCCGCCCCGAAATGATCCATTTTGGATCAACTCTTCTGGCCCGAAATGATCCATTTCGGATTAAAATATGTGACCCGGATCCGAAATTCTAATCGGATCCGGGTCAGGTTTTCGGATCAGGTGGATCCGTTGACAGGTCTACCCATAATGCAGCTCCCTCACAGCATTGGTCATCTCCTCCCAATACCCCTCGATCTGATGGAGCAGCATCTCTTGCCCCAGCTTCAGACCATTCAGATCATTCATGATCTGGTTCATAATATCCAATGAAACGTGTGGATTTCCCGCCAAGAAAGCGCCTACCGTCAGATTTAATACTTCCTCTTTGATCTGTACGTGGGTTTCTCTCTGTGCTTGAGCATATAGTTCTAGGTCCTGACGTAGTATTTCCATAGCTGCTACCAACCTTTGTTGAGCACTCATGTCCATTCTGAAATAATTAACAGGTTAAGCATTCACATGATTAGAAAAATCATGCTAACTAATCCCATGTTTCCACCCCAACTCACTGGTTATCCCTAGGTTATCGTACTAAGGCTCTGATACCAATTTAATCTGTCACGTTCTAGCAAAACTACATCTACCAAATATGACAGATTTTATGCACGACGAGCAAGACACGGTTTGTTCATACTAACTAAGTTTGCGGAATTATTACATGATACTCCTCATTTTAGTCTGAATGAGGATCAAATAAAAGTAATTGTAACCTTATTACATTCTCACTCCTAACTACAAAGAAAACAAAAGATAGCTGCACAACACTTCTGGATATAGGGTGGTCCTCTCAGCACTCAAATCCCCCTTAAGCAGTACCTCCATCTTGTTCACCTAAAAAATTGAATTGAATGAGCTAACTAGCCCAGTAGGATTCAACTTTTCTAAAAGGATTCAGACATAAATATATCCAAGGCAGAATGAGTAAAGATCACTAACATGGTGTGTTCCAAGAACGAAAACACGAGATCATTCAATAACATGTGTGGAACAAGCACAATGTTGGAATTAGAATCAATATTTCAGAATGATACTTGAGTTCATAATCAAATACAATATTACACACACAAGCATGACATGATGACCAATCAAGCACGAATTGATGCATGCCAACATCCACGACGTCCTTATAGCCCCCGCGCGGCCACTAACGAATTCAGGTGCTCTCCCCAGGACTGAACTAGCCCTTATTTGCCAGGCATTTTTCTCGAATGAGTTCCAAGACTCACAAAGTGTCATCATCACACACTTATCCTTGTAATGAATCAAGGTATACAAGGATTCACTCATGAATCACACACAAGAATTAAGGAACTCTGTTCCTTCACTAGTTCAGAATTTACGAATCTCACAAGAACAATTTTATTCGGAACTTTGAAGAAATTACTCATGATAGAATGAAAGGTTCATGACTGAGTTTAGTAGGTAAATAGGTATTTAAAACCACAATATATAGATGGACTAATGGTTGGTACAATTAGGTAGGATTTGTATCAAGAAATGGAGTAAAACAAAGACTGGAGACATGTACTGTTGTCACCTGTCGACAGGCACAAGATTGCTGTCGACAGGACTGGCTTTCCAGCGAACAGAACTTCAGTTCTGTGTGCACCTGTCGACAGCAAGCAATGGGGCTGTCGATAGCCACACACAGGTGGTGATTTCAGGCTTCAGGATGTGGGTTCCTGTCGACAGCCAGGTGTTCGTCTGTCGACAGATCTTGCTCAAACTTTCAGAAATGATTTTAAATCAACTATAAATGATACTAACAAACCCCTCTGTCATTCCTAACATGATTAGGACTCAATCCAAACATAATCTTAGCCTCAAACCTAAAGCTATCATGACAAGAGAATGAAAGATGAAAACATGTAATGTTGTTCATATGGTTGTTCTTTCAAGAGGACAAACTGAAAGGAGAGCTCAAGGAAAATCGATTGGAAGGTCTTTCTCTTAAACTCTCTTCTCTTTTTCACTAAACACTTGTCAAGTTCACACACTTAAGACCTCCATGATCTCTTAATATTTCAATTTCACGAGGGAAAAAGAACCGTCATGGTTCTGTCTACACTACACAAGAGACTTGATATAACTTCAGATTTTGATCAAGTTGAAGAAGGAAGGAACAATATGTGACCTCCATGGATTAAGAACTAACTAAAGAATGACGAAGAACATAGTTCTACCATGAGCATACTTTCTGAACTACAGAATGACAGATACAAGGTAAGATTCACTTCAAACTATTAATCCAAAAGTGAAGAGAAAGAATGAAGAATTGAATCTTACCTTAATGATGAATGAAAGGTTTCTCCAATAAAGAGTTCCACAAATGCAAAGGAATAAGAAGAGTCTTGCACGTTTTATGATCTCAATAGTTGTTCTGATGCACTAGGAAAGTGAAGTCCTTCGTAGACTCAACAGCTACAATACACTCACAGCAAGAATTCCAGCTGCAACTTGCGTCGGAATAGAATACCAAAAGAAGTGATGGCTCTCTCTTCAACTCCAACTCAGAAACCTTGCACACATAGTAGTAGCACCATGGAAGAGAGGTGGAAAGATAGTTACGCAGGAGGTTGGGAAATATTTATAACCTAAGGGTGTTGCCATGCATGTTGGCACCTCACTCACCCAGGTGGCGCCGTAAAACTCATTTGTTTTTACCATGGACACGTTTTGCATGCAGCCTCTCTGGTGTAACACATCAGGTAATAACGTGTTAACTGCTCAGTAAAGTGTGCTGGCCTCTCCATTTCCTTACTCGTAGGCATAGAAAATTCCCACAAAAATCCCAACCGTAAATACACCATAATTCAGCTAGTCTCATAAACATGATGCAAACATGTCCAAATGGTATCCATTGGTTGTGAAATTTTAACCATAAGCTAATATGATGGTTTTTTCTAATTATGATGATTTTTATTTAATTTTTAGATTTTATTTTTCAGTGGGTGAAAAATCACCCGAAAAATAGTCGCATCGACTTAATCTCGAAATCTGTACGTCAAAAATTTGGATAATTACATTTCTGATTTCTCCACATTTTTCTGGAAATTATGGTGTTCTCGGATTTTTATTTCGTTGTCGTTTTCCAGTGTCGCCCTGTGGGAGTGTGCACTTCAATGTACGACACTGGGGTAACGTTCGTTACCACTAATTATACACAAATATTATTTTTTTCAATTTATGACTATTGCTTAAGTCTAATAACTTTATTACACATGGTTTTTCAATAAATAAAAATTCTGGGGTGTTACAACAAGAGTTTGAGTTATCTTTTCTCTCAGAAGGACTTGAACCTGCGGCAGAGAAGGTGGATAGAGTTCCTTAAGGACTACAACTTTGAGCTTTAGTACCGTCCAGGGAAGGCAAATGTCGTGGCTGATGCGCTTAGTAGGAAGAGGTCCCTACTTCAACAAGATTGGAAGATGCTTGAGGATGCGGCATGTGCTATGACCAAGTTAGAGCCACAGTTGTGTCAGGCTTTCGTGGCATAGTTGTCTAGCTGATCCACAATGTTGGACGAGGTGATCGAGCAGCTGGGAGCTGATCCTAGGCTTCAGTAGATGGTGGGCAAGGCAGGCATTGCTCGAGATGAGGATAGTGTTATCAGATTTTAGCACCGAGTGTGTGTCCCTGATGTAGTAGATGTTCATGAGCAAGTACTTGCAGGAGCTCACAGGTCGCGGTTTTCCATTCATCCAGGCAACACCAAGATGTACCAGGATTTGAAGAGATCCTTCTGGTGGTCAGGCATGAAGAAGGATGTGGCAGAGTTTGTGTCCAGGTGTTTGGTATGTCAGTAGTTAAAGGCTGAGCGTTAGAGACCATCAGGCCTTATGCAGATGATGGAGATACATGTATGGAAGTGGGAAGCAATCCCCATGGATTTTGTGACAGGTTTGCCCAGGTCAGCCTAGGGCAATGACTCAATTTGGGTGATTGTAGATCGTTTCTCCAAGATTGCTCACTTCTTGCCCATGAAGAAGAAACAGTCTATGGAGAGCTTGGCTAGGTTGTATGTTGGCAGTATTGTGAGACTGCATGGTGTGTCGAAGTCTATTATATCTGTTAGACACCCACGGTTTACAGTTGAAGCTTAGTTCGATTTTTCACCCTCAGATAGATGGCCAGTCCGAGCGGACGATCCAAATGCTCGAGGACATGTTGAGAGTGTGCGTGCTTGATTGGAAGGGTGATTGGGAATGTCATCTACCTCTTGTGGAGTTCGCCTACAACAACAGTTTTCATGTGAGTATCGACATGGCTCCATTCGAGGCTTGGCACGGGCGGCCCTGTAGATCTCCTTTGTGTTGGGAGGAGACTAGTGATAGGCAGTTGGTTGGTCCAGGAGACTTCGGATAGGATTCAACTTATCAAGCAGAGATTGGTTGCAGCGCAGTGGCGAGCATGTATTTCCTAAGGCTTCGCCTACTCGAGGCGTGGTCAGGTTTAGCAAGCATAGTAAGTTGAGACCGAGATTCATTGGCCCGTTTGAGATTCTCTAGTGGATGGGCAGTGTGGCGTATGAGCTAGCTTTATCCCCAGCGCTAGTTAGTGTGCACCCAATCTTCCACGTGTCTATGCTCATGAGATACGTGAGAGATCCGTCACATGTTATTAGTCACGAGCCAGTGGAGATTCAGCCAGACTTGTCTTATGTAGAGCGACCAGTAGCTATCCTAGATCAGAAAGTTCAGCACCTCAGGAACAAGGCTACTACATCCGTGTAGGTGTTGTGGAGAAATTTCTCACGGGAGGAGGCTACATGGGAGCTTGAGGATGCCATGAAGAAGCAATATCCCCATTTTTTTAGTTAGTATTTCTGTTCTAACTTCGAGGACAAAGTTTTCTTTAGGGGGAGAGGGTGTAAGGCCATCAAATTCTGCGCTTATAATATTTGTTTATTTCTGTGCAAATATGTATGTTTTGATGTTTTTGTGTTCTGCCCGAAATCCCTGTTTAACGTCAACATCTCTTGACATTAAGAGCAGGTTGACGGCAACTTTTGTGTCATTGACTGTATGGCCAGAGGATCTAGACGTCAACATCGATTGACGCCTATTTTCAGCTGACGGAAACTGTGTGGCCGTCTACTTCTTCGACTGTATTTGGGATTCCAGATCTAAAACTATCCCATTTTTTACAGAGATGAATTTGGAAACATATCCCCAATGGTTAGAACCCTTAAGACCTAGGTTTACCCCCAGTCTTAACCTATTTAACCTAGTCATCACGGTTAGGAGAGGCCCTTTGGTTCAGAAAGAGATTTCTAGGTTTCAGGGTGAGTAAAAGGGAGACTTTGAGAGGCTTGATCCGGTGTTTGGGAGGCTTCACCGGTGATCTTCTATGACTGGAAGATTATTCTGGAGGTGAAGGAGCTATCTTAACTCCAGGAGATCATTTGCACACGTATGGAGATCGGATTAAGGCGAGAGATATCACCTTCTTGGCTTGGCTGAGGAGGGCTTCATCGCCGAAATTGGATCTTCTGAGATTTTTCCAAAGGCAAGTAACTTAGAGGTTTCATCCCTAGACGTATCCCCTAGAGTTTAGGCATTTTTACGGATTTTTAAATCGTGTCCTGGACCCACAAATTCTATATTTTTCTGTGATCGGTCTGCACTTTTCTACAGACAAGAGGTTGACGGCAACCTTATTGCCACCAAGTTCATGAGTTAATGGCAATCGATTGTGCCGTTAACCCATTCTCACTGCAAGACCCTTGTCATCAAGTTCATCTGGTTCTTACAGAATTATGTGTTTAATCTCTGTGATTTGATTTTCAGACTTCTGGATGTCTGCACATGCTATAAAAATTTGTGGATGTTCAGCTATGATATTAGGTCATAGCCATGAATTCCTGTTAATTTCTGATAATAGTTATGGATTATAGAATTTTTGTTATAGAGAAATATGCATGGCTTGACAGAATTAAATTTGGGATAATTAGATTTGATGCATGTTATTGTTGCAGAAAAATTATATGAGGCTAGGGTTACTGTTTTCATGTTTTGAGGCTGTTAGACCCGACTGTCCACTGTTAATCATGTCTAATTGAATCATTTAGCTAAATTGCATAAGATCTGTATTAAATGTTAAAAATAGTTATACTATTACAAAAATTCTAAAAAAATAGTCATATTATATGTTCCATGTGTAGGGCTTATGGTTAAAATTTGGAACTATTTTGGTATTCATAGATACTATTTGCAATTACAAAATTATTAAAGCCATATTAAGCATGATTGTTTAAGAAAATATATTTTCAGTGATTAGCAGCATGTTTTAGGTACAGTTATGCATGATTTGATACTGTTAGACAATAATGATAGGTTCTGTAAACTGAAGTATATGTGCTTGAATAGTATGCATGTGAATATACCAAATATTGCATGTAAAATGATATTAATCATGTGATCAATTGAGATAATGTGTTTAAGTGCAATATGTGCCGAAATTGACATTGCTACCATAGAAGGCTGTGAAGCCGTACTGTAGAAAAGTCCCTATGGGAAGGCTCAATGTCTATGTGATATCATGTGGACATCAGGATGAAATCTTAGAGGTGGACAAGTAACACTAGTTCGGATGGAGAGGGCTTCTCCCGGTTCTGCGTAGTTACCAAGATTCGTCACTATATTACCTAGGTGACGGGTATGTGTTATGTGATATGTGTGTCCTTCTTTATGGTGGTACGGACTATGTGTCACGGTAAATAACGTGTAAAAGTGTGAAATGTGTGTGAATGTGCAAAGTGTTCACGTAAAAGTGATATGCTAATGTGTTATAATGTGAATTAATGTGAAACCATGTGATTATATTTTATTTATGCCAAAAAAGCAAGAAACATATCTGATTATGTGATATAAGAGCATGTGAAAAGTGTTAGATATCATGCTAGGTTTGTTAGTAACCATGTGCTTAATTCCGTGATCAATTTGTTTGGAAATATGATATGAATGAATTGAAATTGATACCATGAATCATGTTAAAGACCATGTGTAGAAAGTATGTTATAGGTTATTCATGTGTACTCGTTTATTTTGATATAAACCATGTGAAAACTTCTCTTGTTGTTTAAAAGAATAGTATGAATGTGATATGTGTAAGGATGTGCCAATGGGTTCCTTACTGGGTCTTTGTGAAGACTCATACTTGTTTTAACAAACAGGTGAGACAGGTGTCCCCGTGCTTGAGGAGGACATTGTGAGGAGAGACTCCGAGAGAGAGGAGTAGCTGTGCTTGTGGAGATTATTTGCTTAGACTGCACTTTCTTTCATTAGTATGTGGACAATGATGTTATGTTATGGACTTGTATAATTTTGGACACTGGTTATTTTCATTGCTACTATATAGACTGTGGAATGTGTGATTGATGATGGAATAAGAGTATCTTTCATTTCCGCTGTACTTTCTTTTGTTATTTATGTACATCTCTACCTACTGTGTTGTGTTGGGTACATGTCCCACTGTGACGGCGCACTTTATATTGATGTGGATTGGTATAATCGTACCGATATAAAGAGGGTCATTACATGACCAGAACCTATCGACATACCCAATAGAGGCTGTCGACAGATCTAAACAAAATCAACAAAATTAAAATCAACATGGTGAGTCAACCATAACAAATGTCAGGTACTCAAAAGATCATCCACTTGAAAATGTCATTGGAAATGTAAATGATAGAGTTCAAACTAGATCACACTTTAGAAATATTGTTGAACATGATCATTTAGCATTTATTTCTCAAGTGGAACCTAAAAACATTGAAGAAGCTCTAAAAGAAAACTCTTGGATAGATGCCATGTATGAAGAACTTGGTCAATTTCAAAGGAATAATGTATGGAGCTTAGTCCCTAAAACTCCAGAAATCTCAATAATTGGAACAAGATGGGTGTTTAGGAATAAGCTAAATGAAGAGGGAAAAGTTGTTAGGAATAAAGTTAGATTCATTGCAAAAGGGTACAATCAAGAATTTGTGGTAGATTTTGAAGAATCCTTTGCACCAGTAGCTAGGCTTGAGGCAGTAAGAATCTTGCTAGCATATGCATGTTCTAACAAATTTAAACTATTTCAAATGGATGTCTAAATTGCCTTTCTAAATGGTTACATCAAAGAAGAAGTCTATGTTTCACAGCCACCTAGATTTGAAATTCCAGATAAACCTAACCATGTTTACAAATTGCATAAAGCTCTCTATGGTTTGAAACATACACCAAGAGCATGGTATGACCGATTGAGCAATTTTTTTGTTAGTAAAAATTACTCCAAAGGTAAGGTGGACCAAACTTTCTTTACAAAATGTGTTCACAATCACATAATTATTGTTCAAGTTTATGTGGATGACATTATTTTTGGCTCCACTAACCCCTCACTGTGTGAAGAATTTTCGAAACACATACACGGTGAGTTTGAGATGAGCCTAATGGGAGAGTTACAATTTTTCCTTGGCTTGCAGGTTAAACAATATGGAGATGGTTTCTTCATCAATAAAGAGAAGTATGTCAAGGAGCTACTGAAGAGGTTTCAGTTCGAGCAAGCTAAGCCAACATCTACACCTATGAGCACAAGTGTAAAACTAGAAAATGATGAAAAAGGTAAAATGGTAGATGCAAAACAATACAGATATATGATTGGCTCTCACCTTTATCTTATTGCAAGTAGACCAGACATTCAATTTAGTGTTTGTCTCTGTGCTAGATATCAGTCTAGTCCCAGAGAAAGCCATTTGATTGCAGTTTAGAGGATTTTTAGATATCTCTCAAGTTCATTTGATTTGGGTTTGTGGTACCCATCTAGTTGCAATGATGATTTAATTTCATATTTTGATGCTGACTATGCTAGTTGCAAAATTGATAGGAAAAGCACTAGTGGGTATTGTCAATTTCTAGGAGGTTGCATAATTTCGTGGGCATCCAAGAAGCAACACTCAGTTGCACTTTCCACTGCAGAAACAGAATATGTTGCTGCAGGGAGCTGTGTAGCTCAGGTGTTGTAGATCAAGAGTCAATTGTGTGATTACAATATTGACATTGGATGCACACCTATATTATGTGACAACACTAGTTCCATCAATCTTTCAAAAAATCCAATTCAACACTCTAGAATAAAACACATTGAAATGAGACATCATTTTCTGAGAGATGAGGTTGCCAACAAGAACCTGGAACTTAACTTCATTCCAACAGAAAAACAAGTGGCTGATATATTCACAAAACCATTGGCAGAAGACAGGTTTAGATCACTGAGAAGGGAACTAGGCTTATGCAAACTTCAATGAATTTCATGCCAAATTCCAGAATAATTGACCATTTGTGTAGTGACTATGTGGTATAGAAAATGGTGAAATGTGGAAGGACAAGTCAGGCTTGTCCGGAAACTATCATTATGCATGAGAAAAATTCCTCACCAAGTATCAATAGTCTTCTTTTACATAAAGGTCATCAAGAAAAATAAAATCTCAAAAACACTGTCAATTGGCCTCTTTCAGTCTTCATAAGTTTCTCTCTTCAAATGAATAGCATGTTGGTGTTTCCTTGCTCATGTCTATACTCTCTTTATGCTAACTGCTTAACATGAACATCTCTAAATTTCTTAAATGCCCATTTCAATACCATGCATACATTATGGGGGAGTAAGTCAAAAAGAATTTTTGAGTAAAATGCTTGAGGGACATTCCTTCATATCAATCTTGTCACCAACTCCCTCTAAGTTTGTCAACATATGATCATTCCTCATAGATTCTGTAAATTCAACAACTGTCAACAGGTAGGAACCTTGCTGTCGACAGATCATTGTTCCCAGAACTCTTCATTTCCTGTTTCTCAGTGCCTGTCGACAACCGCACTTCACCTATCGACAGACACTACATTCTTTTGAGTTCCCCTCAGTTGAGTTCCAATTTGAATAAGAGTGTTCATTATCTTTTTAAAGGGGGAGAATTGGGAACTTACGCTTAATTACAACCTTTCATATTCACATAGTAGAAAAAACATTGACTTAATTACAATGATTTTGAAATAATGCTCTATGAATGAGTCTAGGTTGTATCATCTAGAACACACTGAACAAATCTAATGGCTTTAAAATGACTCTATTGAATAGCATCCTTGTGGATGCTCTTACTTTTGAAATGGTTTGGCAAGTAAGAAGACTCTTGGACTTTCTATTCTCAATTGGCTTTTGAAATCAAACATTCCTTGAACTTGATGTTCCAATCAAAAAGAGGAGAAAAGCTACCTCTTTCTTAAACAATAAAAATAAATAAATAAACAGAAAAGGCATAGCAATGATAGGTCACATGCTGAGTAACCGTGGACATTGGCATCACAAATGTTTGTCTTCGCGTCAAAAAGTCAAACTGTCAACTCTGTAAAATGGTATGATGGTTAACTACACTGAGTAACTGGGGGTATGGGCATCACAAATATCTACCTTCATGTCAAAAGGTGTATGTAAATTGAATTACCACCTACCCCAAAGAATCATGAACATCCATGCAAAACTGAAATAAAGTGAAGCCTCCATGAATTTAATCAAGATCAAACCTCATGTTTCTTGTCAAATGCTAACTTGAATATTCATTTCAAGCATCAACTGAACATCACACCACAAAAACATAAGTAACTCTTCAAAAAATTTATTCAATGGGTTATCTTATAAACATCTACTTTTGTAAGGTGTCTTCTATATGCTATATTAATCAGGATTCCTGGACTATTATCTCCAAACCATTGTGTCAAATGAAATGTGTTAATACTATTGTGTATGACACTTTGTAATGAGTGTATCTCACAGTTATCTCTCTTCAAATTTATTATGAACACTCATTCTGAACTCATTTCTGTCAAAATCTCATTCTGTGCAACTTCTCATAATAGCTGTCGACAGATGACTTGCGCTTGTCGACAGTCGAAATCCTGTCTTGCGCAGAACATGAACCGGTTCACATTCTTCCAATTTTGGTGGGTCCTTTCCATTTCAAATGGGTTTTAAATAACCCTATAGGCTGGCCCATGACTCTTCACGCCCTCACCTTCCTCAAACCGTTGCCTCCCCTCCTTCAACCAAACCCTTCCTTCTCTCACCCTCACCCTCTCCATCCTCTTCCTCTACTGCCACCCTACTTCTCTATTCCTCCTCCGACCTCATCTATTCCTTCTGCCTTCTCTTCACCATGTCTCAAAGGTAGAAGTTGGTTGCTTCCCTTCAAAGAAGATTGTCAAAAGAAGCCGGCGACAGTTCTAGGGCTCTGACAGAACAGAGAAGCGAGCACCGGGCCAACCGCAACCCCGAGTTCAACATCTCCCCAAATCTAAAGCTCTGTAAGGTTCGCGGTGTCCTCAAGAAGATTATGTAGCCCCGCTATGTGGACTTCCGTTCCCTGGAGGATATGTTCGAAGGCGTGGAACCTCTCTTTGCTACATAGGGTTGGATTCCTTTTTTGAAGTCACAGAAGCAGTACACCCCAACGGCAGTCTCTGAGTTCTTCAACAACCTGGGGATGATAGATGATCAGGACCTCTACACCACTGTCAAGGGTATTCCATTCCAAATCACCATCAATCTCTTCAAACATGCTCTGCAGATACCCAACACGGGGGCTGATATCCTTCTTACCTATCTGCTCCACTAGGAACAACTCAACACTGTGATACACTCGCACCCCCGCTAATTTACCGCTTCTACATCCGCTGACTAACAACTTGAAAACTACTGATTCATAGCTTCAAGGTCACACAGACTTCCTCATTCCACACACTACAGAATGTGGGATCAACACTCCTAACACTAGTAGAGTAGCCAAAGAATTCTGGAGAAATTTAAAAGTAAAATGAGTTGCACAAGAAGATTAGAGTTCAGATAGACAAATCCTCAAACACCAGTTCTTCAGATCATCTTGCGTGAGTCCACCATATGGATGAGTTCTTGAAGCAAATTGACTTGATCTACTTCGAATTAGACTTAACTGGCGATGTTTTGTTCTTGAATCATCAGAGTTGACGTTGGCACAACATCCATTTACTTTTCATCTTCTCCTCCAGGAAGAAGCTCTTAAAAGATGCTAATACCTCTTCTCTCACAGCCAGTGTGGAACTTTTTGCTTATTGGTTGTGCTCCTAAAACACGATGTCCCACACACTTTTTGTGCAGAAAAAATGGCTTCACGATTTGCGGCATCACTAAATTTTTAGGTGGTCCCCACAGAATCACCAATCTTTTTAGGAGAGAATAATCTCCATCAAGGAATCTTTCTAGAAGCTTCAAGTGTGGGTCACAGAATCCCCTTGATTGGGCCTTGGTTTTTATGCCCAAATGTGCCATGTGTTCATCTTAACTTTATCGCTAATAGATAAAGTTCCGATGTGTGTCAATGCATCTTGTGCACTACGTATTGCGTCGACGCATAATGTTCTAACTTAGAAACAGTCCACTGGATGTGCACTAGTGTCGACCTGATAGCCATCTTGCGTCGACCTTCTATGTGTTTCTATATACATGTCACTTTGGAAACATAGGTGAGGTCGACCTATTGCACGCATTGCGTCAACCTCCTGATCCCTTTTCAATTTAGAGCTCACTAGATGCTTTGGTACGTCGACCTGATTAGTCTTTTATGTTGACTTCCTAATCCCTTTTCAATTTAGAGTTCATTGGATGCTTTAGGTACATCAACCTGATTAGTTATTTGCGTCGACCTCTTGATCACTTTTCCGTTGATTGCTTACTGGATAGGCCATATGTGTCGACCTGATAGCCATCTTGCATGGACACATGTTTGTCAATTTTACACATGTTGGTACCTGTCATGAGTACAAATATATTAGAGTATTTTAAGCATTAATGTAAATTGTATATCATAGTTAGACACTGTCTTAATCGTCATCTAAACAATGGATACAACAATCTCCCGCTTTTTGATGATGGCAACTGTGATATATAATTTTTCAGTTTGTGTATTCACTTATATAGGTCAAACCACCACCACAAGTTCATCTCAACATTTTCAAACACACATCATTCACTTAGTCATGAGGAAACATCCATAGATTAGTCATAGACACAAGGAGAACATAAGTGAGTACACCCTAGGTTTTTAATTTCAATAAGCAAAAAAACACATACAACCAACATGGCATAGCATGAGTGTGTTCCCCAACCCATCTAATGATGATGAAATTTACAATCAGTCATCATTCAAAACCATTATCAACTCGTCTCCCCCTTTGACATCATCAAAACAAGGGGGCTTAATACCTATTGTTGTTGAAGAGCTGAAAATGTACAAGAACTGCCATAAAGTTTACCCTCAATTCTATCCAAGCGGACATTCAGATCATCATAGTTGTGCTCTACACCTTCACTGGTTGAAGTTTGGTATCGAGAATTTCATGCAAGGATGTGAAGGAAGCATGGTTGTTGTTCTGATCTTGATCAATGTCATTTTTCAACTGGACCAATTCTCTTCCCATTTCATGTTGTGGTCCTTTAGCAGATTTAAACTCTCGATTACGTGATTCAATGAAACTCTAAGGGATGGAAGATCATTAACCTGCCCTCTGCTATCTCGCACGAGCATCTCAATAGTTTGTACTTCATCATAGCTGTAAGATTGAGTATGTGCAGCATGATCAAACATCTGGCCAAGCTTCTCAATCAGCTTGTTGATTCTAAACCTTGCAAAATCAGCTTTTTCTTCCATCATCTTAAAACCAACTATATTGACTTTTAAATATCTGTCAGTCTTTCTTCAAATCTAGTGGATTGTTTGTCCACCTTTTCATTCAACTGTGTCAAGGAATTGTGCATCTTATCAAACTGGTCTTGAATCACCTCAAGTAATTGGTTAGGAATTATGAATTGAGTAGCTGAAGAGGATGTTGTTGCTTGAGCCTTTGAAGCTTCATATGCCACAGGACTAGGTGGTGGATGTACATATACTGGAGATGGGTAGTGTACACACTCTCATCTTGGTTCATTTCAAAAGGTGGCTGATCCACCTGAATTCCAGCATTCTCATCTTCTTGGATATGTGGTTGATGTACATAAGTGTATCACAGTGTTGAGTTGTTCCTAGTGGAGCCTCACATGGTTTAAGTGAGGGGTGGACATAGGTCTCCTCCTTGGAGCCAAACCACCTTAAGATTTTGTATGTCCTGTGCGATCTCTTGTCTCTTGCTCTCATCTCTTATTTTCTAAGCTTTCCATTGTGAGGTTATTTTTAAGGTGTAAGACCTATTCACCCCCTTCCAGATCTAACATTCCACATCCAACACTATACTAATGTATGAAATGCATTGAACAAGTCACTATGTATAAACTTTATACAAGTTAACAAGCATAAAGATAGACTTCATAGACAAGTAGAAAACAAGTTACTGGATGGAGAATCTAGACCGTAATGGTCGACACCCAAAGAAGCAGGTGTCAACAGATGAATTATTCTGGCAGACTTCAAGTTACTAGATGGAGAATCTACACAATAATGGTCGACACCCATGAAATCAGGTGTCGACAAATAATGAAGATTGCAAAATATCAAGTAAAGGTGTCGATAATCTAAAGTGTAGGTGTGACGGACTACGTCGTTCAAACCCATTAACCTAATAACGAGCTTGATCTGACTCTGCCTCCCGCGAACAAGCTAAAGCCTCACTAGGGATATCACACACAAGTCTATGAAAACACAAAGGAACACACTGATATATATATAAGATTCACAATCCCACATATATTTAAAATGGATTTACGTAGCCAAATTTCAACAAAAGTCAAACTAAAGTACACAAGCCTGGGGCATACCCCGAAGTACAATAGAAGAGTAGTCTACACTGCTAGAGGCATTGGCCCAACACCGTTGCGATGCGGCTCCGAACTAGGAGATGGAAGAGAAACCTCCTACTCTCCTTCACCTATAAGGAGTAGGGGTAAGCCTCGCAAGTCACTAGCTCAGTAGGAAAACTCCCCCAAAACTCGAGCGAACCAAACTCAAGTATGAAAGCAAGAAGCTACGTTAGCAATTTATAGATTAACCTGAGTAGAATATTTAAACTATACATATCACTTACCATTTGTCGTTAACATAAACCATCTTAAATAAATAAACGGAAAACCACAACTAGGTTCACGAGCTAAAGTAGAGACCGCCACACTCGAGTCATGTAAACTGGTTCGCGACACCAGTAACTAACTCGGATAAACCACACAGATCTACCTCTTAGCCTCGCAGCCACGGACGGAAGGTCCAGCTGCCGCTCCACTAGAACAAGCCAAACAACTGTGGAGTCCAACCAACACCACACCAGTGGACCACACTGCCGCAGGCCCATGCCTAGCACCTTTAGGGACTCTAGCTCGAGCTCCCTAGAGTGAGGCACTGGAAAACATGACTAGCTGGGGCCCAGTGCGTCTACTGGTATGCACTACAAGCGACAAAACAACAAACTCTCACAAGTCGTTGTCCCACTGTCATCTTTCCCTCAGTCGGACGTACAACTCAAACACAGGAGTGAGGGTGTCCAGGACAGACGACACAGACCTCAACCGTACACAAGTACCGGGACAAGCCCCGAGCACAAACACATGTACCTGGCTCATAGAGAACCTGGGGCACCCAACTGAAGAGGTAACCATGGTAGGCGTCATACTACTCGCCACGCACACACAAACCACGAGCACACCACTCAAACCACGTGAACACCACGTCAATAACACATGAACCATACACTATCCGCGTGAACAACACGCCAACCACGTAAGAACATGCTCACTTTGTGAGTAACATACTTGCCACATAAACAACACGCCTCATAAGCACTACAAGTGCCAATGCACCACTTATGTTTTCCATACACATGAAATACCGATAATCGAATAATCACATCATTTAAACATACACAAACAAATCCTCTCGGCTGTGGTCGCAACATAGGCAATTGTCGCCTTCTAGTCGCGACACCCCAACATGTCGCGTTCATAACCTGAACGCGACAGGTCGGCTTGTCACGTTCTGAACGCGACAAAGGGCTCCATCGCCTTCACAGGTAGGAACCCTAATCCGGGATGCTCTCCCCGGATCACCCCCACCAACCATGCAAACCACATTTAATTTCCATTTTACATGCTTTACTGGATACCCTAACATGATATCTACTATTCTTAAAATAAATAATAGCCCACACATGCAACACACATGATTTCATGATGTAAAACGGGAAGAATCTCCCTACCTTCATGAAGAACGCGAAGAATGGCAAACACCCGGCATTTCCCCTGCTCCACGTAAGATCCTCGCGGTGGGAACACGCCAAAAATGCCACCAAATAGTCGAATCACCCCGAAAATTGCCACAGCAGCCTCCCCTGGCCGAGCAGAGCTTACTGCAGCTCTGTTTGGCCCAACCAACTTAAAAACACATTGCGGTTAAGAACACGACGTACCCCTCCGTTGTGACCTGAACGCGACGGAGTAGGGCGTCCCCTTCACAAGGCCGACGTCAGCATGCCGCCCAGCGCGCAACATGTGGAGCGCATGCAAACGAAGACCACCTCACAGCGGCAAACAAAACACGACCACCAGGGCCGTCGCGTTCAGAACGCGACGCCCAGGCCTGTCGTGTTCACAGATTGTGAACCAACAGGTTCTTTGGGCCCAAACTGTCGGCCGAGAAAGCCCCAAAACCTGAGTAAAACACTTGTACACACGTCATTGGCCAAACATTGGCCTCCACAACTACTAAACGAGGATCCGGAAGGATCCAAAAAATGCGCGACGTTACATTACTATCATCTAAAAAGAATTTTCGACCTCGAAATTCAAGAAGCAACTTAAGTACATA
Organism: Colocasia esculenta; assembly: GCA_014218235.1. Lineage (NCBI taxonomy): Eukaryota > Viridiplantae > Streptophyta > Magnoliopsida > Alismatales > Araceae > Colocasia > Colocasia esculenta. The sequence goes on from CM024766.1 coordinate 79,695,861, forward strand.
GAACTTTAAATACCACAGCATGTACTATCATCTAAAAATAATTAAAAGCTTACTCAAACAGATAAGGATACGCTTTAGCTATTTCCTCTGCCAATTCCCAAGTATCCTCTCCTCCTTGTCTATTTTCCCATCTGACTTTTACCAAATCAATTTCCTTATTCCTCAACTTTTGTGTTCTGCGGCCTGTGATCTACACTGGGTATTCTGGCATAGACATGTCTGGTTTCAAATCATCACACTGATAAATGACTATTTGTGAGGGATCCTCAATGCATTTTCTCAACATAGAGACGTGAAAAACATCATGGGCATCCGTGAAATCCACTGGCAAATCAATCATGTACGTTGTTTCTCCAATCCTTTCCAACACCTGGAAAGGCCCTACATATCTTGGGCTCAATTTACCTTTTTTACTGAATCTCAAAACACCTTTAGTAGGAGAAACTCTCACAAAAACAAAATCTCCAACTTCAAACTGAAGGGATCTACGTCGATTATCTGCATAGCTTTTCTGTCAGCTCTGAGCTACCTGCAACTTTTCTTTAATAAATCTGACCATTTCTGTAGTCTGCTGAATTAATTCAGGACCCATTACCTATCTCTCTCCAACTTCATGCCAATTCAGTGGTGTTCTACACGGCCTGCCATACAAGGCCTCATACGGTGCCATTCCAATGCTAGTGTGATAACTGTTATTATAAGGAAATTCTACCATCCCCAGATGGTGCTCGCAGTTGCCTCCCCACACTAAGCAACAAGCTCGCAACATATCTTCAATTGTTTGAATAGTCCGTTCTGCTTGACCATCTGTCTGTGGGTGATAGGCTGAACTGTACCTTAACTCGATACCAATAACTCTTTGAAAACTCCTCCAGAAACCAGAAGTAAATCTTGGATCCCTGTCAGAAAGAATTGTCTTCGGGACTCCATGCAATGGTACAATTCTGTCAACATAAATTCTCGCTAATCTGTCCACTGTCCAGAACTTACTTACTGCTACTAATCTGCATACTTTAGTTAACCTGTCAACAAATACCCATATTCCATTGTGCCCTGTAACTGTTCTTGGTAGTCCTGCCACAAAATCCATAGCAATGTTGTCCCATTTCCACTGTGGAATTGGTAATGGTTGTAGTAAACCTCCGGGCTTTTGATGCTTTGCCTTTATTTGCTGACAAATTGCACACCTTGCAATAAACTCTACTATTTCTTTCTTCATGTGCAGCCACCAAAAATGCTTCTTCAGATCTTGATACATTTTAGTGCTGCCTGGATGAATAGTATATCTGGATTTATGGGCTTCTTCTAATACCCTTTGTTTTACTTCTCTTTCTGCTGATACATATAATCTACCTCTGAGTCTGACTACACAATTATCATCAATGGTGACACCTTCCATTTTCACAATTTCTGCTAAATTTCCATCTATCCTCTGAGCTTCAACAATCTGCCAATATAGAGATGGCTCTACAACGCTACTGGCTAGCACCGCTCGTTGTTGACTGCTTGGAACATATAACGAATTTTCTGCTATTTTTTTATATAATTTCCATTCTTTAATCATCATATGGCTCAAATATGTTTTTCTGCTCAATGCATCGGCAACAACATTGGCTTTGCCCGGATGGTAAGTCAAACTGAAATCATAATCTTTCAAATATTCAACCCACCTGCGTTGACGAAGATTCAAATCCTTCTGAGAGAAGATATACTTCAACTTTTATAATCTGTAAAAATTTCAAACCTCTCACCATAAAGGTAGTGCCTCCACATCTTTAAAGCAAAAACAACTGTCGCTAACTCCAGATCATGGGTTGGGTAGTTCTCTTCTGTTGGCTTCAACTGTCTAGATGCATAAGCTATAACCTTGCCATGTTGCATTAACATTGCTCCAAGCCCTCTTCTAGATGCATCTGTGTACACAACAAAACCACCACTACCTGCTGGTAATGTTAATATCGACGCTGCTGTAAGCCTTTTCTTCAATTCTATAAAACTTTTCTTACATTCATTTGACCATACAAATGGCACATCTTTCCTGGTCAACCTGGTCATAGGTGCCACAATTCTAGAGCAATCTTGTATAAAACGCCAATAGTAACCTGCTAAACTCGAGAAACTTCTAATCTATGTGATTGTCTTCGGCGCTTCCCATTTCATAACTGCCTCAACTTTAGTTGGATCAACTGCAACTCCCTCTACTAAAATGACATGACCCAGAAACTGAATTTCTTTTAACCAGAACTCACATTTACTAAATTTAGTAAACAATTGATTATCCCGCAGGATCTGCAAAGTAAGTTTCAAATATGTTGCATGCTCCTCTTTAGATGCTGAATAAACCAATATATCATCTATAAAAACCACAATAAACTGGTCCAGATATGGATGAAAAATTCTGTTCATCAAATTCATAAATGCTGTTGGTGCATTAGTTAGCCCAAATGTCATAACCACAAACTCGTAGTGCCCCATACCTGGTTCTGAATGCTGTTTTATCAATGTCTTCTTCTCTAATCCTCAACTGATGATATCCAGACCTCAAGTCAATCTTGGAAAACACTTTAGCTAATTGAAGCTAATCAAACAAGCCATCAATTCTTGGCAGTGGGTACTTATTCTTTATAGTCACATCATTCAGCTTCCGGTAATCAATACACATTCTGAAACTGCCATCTTTCTTCCTTACAAACAACACAGGAGCTCCCCACGGTGAATGACTTGGCCTGATGAAACCTTTTTCTAACAATTCTTGCAATTGTTTCTTTAATTCCTTGAGCTCTGCTAGTGCCATCCTATATGGTGCTTTAGATATCGGCATAGTTTATGGCTGCAATTCAATAGTAAAGTCCACCTCCCTGTGTGGAGCCAAATCTGGCAAATCATCTGGAAATACATCTGCAAATTCCCTAACCACTGGAACTACTGCAACTGACTTGCCAGTCTCTACCAAACTTACTGAAGCTAGATAAGCTACATAACCCACATTCAACAACTTTCTAGCTTTAATTGCTAAAATAATAAGCTTGGAAGTGTAAAATGGCATACCTTGGAATTCAAATACTGTTCCATTGTGGTGACAAAACCTGACCCTTTTCTTTCTGCAATCTACCATTGCTCCATAGGCCTCAAGCCAATCCATACCCAAAATGATATCATAATCCCTCAATTGCAAAGCATATAATTTAGCTGGCATCTGATTCCCTTGAATCACAGCAGGAGCCTCATCTATATAACAAGAGGTGAGCATAAACTCACCCGAAGGAACCTCTACCATTAACTCACATAACCTTTCTTCTAATGGATGTACCATACTATCCAGAAATTCTTCGAAAATAAAAGAATGAGAAGCATCTGGGTCAAATAAAACTCTTGCTGAAAAATCATAGATAGGTAATATATCTTCTATCAAATTAGATGCCTCTTCCTGAGCCCGGGTGATAGCCATAACCCGGCCTCGACCACGTCGGTACGGTGCTCCCCTACCTCGACCTACTAGTTGCTGCTGGGGCTACGGCTGCTACTGCACTCCTCTCCCATAACCACATTCTCTGGGATAGGGACAATTACGGATCAAATGTCCTGGCTGATCACAATTATAGCATCTGTAACCTGGTGGAAGTATAGGTTGCCTGGTTGTGCTCTGTTGAGACTCCTCCACCTCTAGCCTGTAGCCACGCCCCTACTGGAACATCTGCTGGCGACCTCCTCCTTGACCTCTGAATATTTTCGTCAATTTTGAGCCCCACTTGCTAAAACTTGAGGAAGATGGTCCCACTGGTGCCTTTCCTTTACTGATCCCCGAAAACTGCTGTGATAACCGAAAACTACCTGAACCTGTTTCCTCCGAATGACGAGCTCGAATAGACCTTTCCATTGTGGCTACTATCTGGGCTGCCTCCTCTACAGTTCTGCATATAAGCGGTATCACTGCATTTTGTATCTCAGTCCTCAATCCTCGAATGAAATACTCGACCATCATAGCATTATCTGATACAACATATGGCGCATATCTGCTGAGTGCCATAAAACTCATATGGTATTCTAAAACAGAATAATTCCCTTGCTGAAGAGTCTAGAATTGCTCCCTTTTTGCTTGCTGCACTTGTATTGGGAAGACTGTTTCATTAAACGCTTCTAGAAATTCTGGCCATGTCATAGTCTCCTCTGTTCTGCCTGCAAAAGTGGTCTGCATCTTTAACCTCCACCATTCTTGTGCAAAACCCCACAACTGATAAGTAACCAAAACTACTCTATCCACTGGAGGACACCTCATAGTCACAAAAACCATCTCAATTTCATGTATCCAGTGCTCAACTGTGTCTGGATGAGGTCCCCCTATGTAGGTAGGCGGCTGCAATCTCAAAAATCTTTCAACCTACAGCATCGGCTCTTCCACTGCTCTCACTGGTGGTGGTGGTGGTACAGGTACCACAAGAGGTACCTCCACTCATGGTGGTGGTGGAATTGGTGCTACTGGCACGGCCCCTCCTGCATCTGGTGGTACTGCTATTGCCGGTTGTACCGGTGCCTGCTGGTCCATTCTCATTCGGATATCAGTGAGGCTTTCCCATATTCTCTCTATCATTTGTTGAGTAGACTCCTCCTACTCATCTCCACCACCTCCCCAATCTCTCCTATCAGCCATCTCAAACCCCAGCACAAACAACATTCCAACCACATACTTGCCAACAAATCATTACAAAACCAGAATCAGCTACCAGTAGTGGACTAATGTAGAAATAAGGCTATGTAATTTCCCAGTTCCTTTATATTTACATGGACCTTGCTCTGCCACCAATTGTGATGGACTACGTCGTTCAAACCCGTTAACCTAATAACGAGCTTGATCCGACTCCGCCCCCCGCGACCAAGTCGAAGCCTCGCCAGGGATATCACACGCACGTCCGTGAAAACACAAAGGAACACACTGATATATATATAAGATTCACAATCCCACATATATTTACAATGGATTTACATAGCCAAATTTCAACAAAAGCCAAACTAAAGTACACAAGCCTGAGGCATACCCCGAGGTACAATAGAAGAGCAGTCTACACTGCTAGAGGCGTCGGCCCAACACCGCTGCGATGCGGCTCCGAACTAGAAGATGGAAGAGAAACCTCCTGCACTCATTCACTTGTAAGGAGTAGGGGTGAGCCTCGCAAGTCACTGGCTCAGTAGGGAAACTCCCCCAAAACTCGAGCAAACCTGTGAGGCCCTCGAATTTTGCCCTTTTATTTAGATGTTTGGTTGTGTAATGTTTAGATGCTTGTGAGTACAGTTATGTATGTGTGTGTGTGTGTGTGTGTGTGTATATATATATATATATATATATATACATATTATAATTAAATAAAGTTGTACATGTACGTATGCTTGTTTAATTATGTACATATGGTGTTTATGTAATACATTATACATTATATGTATGTATGTACATAGTGTAAGCTTGGTGTTCTGCATTTCTGTGTTCTAGCTGAAGGACCATTTAATGTCAACATGCATGGACGTTAGGGGTTGAGTCGACGTCCAGATCGATGGATGTCAACTCCAAGTTGGCAGCAACTGAGGTGGACGTCTACTTCCCAGAACATGTGCGATTTCAGATCTAAAAACATCAGCGATTTCTTCGCCCCCTGTTTAGGAAACCATCTCTCAACGGTAGGATTCTACCCTAAGTGCATGCCCCGACCCTTAGGTTGTATAAAATCACCCTCTTGTGGCCAGAATAGGTCTTCTGGCTCTTTGGTCAAAACCCTAGCTTTTTGTGCGAAACCTGAACTTTGGAGATCTGGATCTGGCGATTAGGTGCATCTTCCGGCGATCTACCACGACTGGAAGGAACTCTAAGCATAGAGGAAGGTTCCCCAATGATAGTGTACAACTAGCTTCATCACAGAACCGGTTCGGGGAAGGATTTGAGGAGCTTCTTGGCTTGGCTGAGGAGAGCATCTCCGGCAAATAATTCCATCTATCGATTTTTACGAAGGCAAGTAACCTGTGTATATCATCCCTGCCCATGTCTAGTAGGTCCTAGGAATTTTACAAATTTTTCCTCGAGTCCTGGAACCCCCATTCACCTTTGTTTTGTGCGTTCAGTCTGTGTTTTACAGATAGGAACTTAACGGCAACATCTAGTGCCGTTAAGATCCCTGGTTGGCGGCATGATCCTGTGCCGTTAACCTATTTTGGCGGTAGCATCTGTGCCGCCAAGTTCAACAGGTTTGACAGAATGCATGTTTTGATCCTTGTGTCATAATTTTCGGATTTCTGGACATGAGTGCATGTTGTAAAATTTGTGTATGATCAAGTATGTCCAGTAGGACATGCCATGTGGTTAGGTTGAATTTTCATAGATTATCCTATTTATTAGAATTTCTATAACGAGGTATTAAGCATGATTTAGCCTTGTTAACTCCTGTTTAATTAGATCCATGTTAAATTAGGGTTTCAAAATTTTACTGTGACTATATGATGACTGTGTTCAGGTGTTAACAGTGCTAGATATAACTGTGTTATTGTGATATCTATTGAAGTAAAATTAATGATAAAATACCCAAAATGTTGTTTCAATTATTGAAATTAGTTTACTAATCCAAAAAAAATGAGAAATTAAGCATGAGATGTATTTACTGTTTAGATCCTGTTATAAAAATTTCATGTCGTTTGGAGAAATGTAAGCACTGTTATGGATTTAAAGAGAGAAATGACCATATTAAACATGCCTTGTTAATTTCATGTAATTCAGTTGCTAGCAACATGCTTAGGTCTGTGTTAAGAGTAAATTTTCATTTTGAACAGTAATGATATGATCTGAAAATTGATCAATGTATATGTGTTAAATGTGAATGTGTGTGAATATAATTACATGTGAATACTATGACAACGTGATAATGTGAAAAGTGTATAAATTGTGCCAAGTGTGACACTGCTACCATAGAGGGCTGTGGAACCGTACCGTAGTAAAGTTCCTACGGGAAGGTTCAATGTGTGTGAAATCCTATGGGCAATTAGGATGAAATCTTGGAGGTGGACAAGTACCACTGGTTAGGGTGGAGAGTGCTTCTCTCGGTTCTGCACAGTTAACCAAGGTCTATCACTGTGTTGCCTAGGTGATGGATATGTGAATGTGAATGTGTGTCCTTCTAATGGTGGATTGAACTATGTGTCATGACAACTAAGTGTAAAAATCTGAATATGTGTAAGTGAATTGTGAAATGTGCAATGTGTAAATGATCATGTAAAAGTGTAAAGTGAATGTGTTAACATGTGAACAAGTATAAACCATTGTGAATATGTTTAATTTATGTTAAAACAACAAGTAAAATGTGTGTATAATTGTGTTAAATTCATGAGAATTCAAATAGAATCCATGCTAGGTGTGATGCTTACTTTATGTGTAGTTCCATGCCTAAATTGTGTACATTATAATATGATTTGAATGAGATTTGAATTGTTTAAGCATGTTAATTAAAAAGTGTAGAAAGCATGTTGTAGGTTTTATTCTTAATTGTTGCAAGTAAGATAAAGCATGTATCATGTGTCTCCAATGCTATAAGTTCCATGCTTAGTAATTTAAATTATATAAACCATACCGCATGTGTTAATTACTTCCATTGGATGTTAGTATGTGCATATGATGTGTGTAAGGATGATGTATAAGAATTACTTGCTGGGTCTATTTAGACTCATTCATGCTTCGGCGTACAGGTGCAGGTGTCTCCACTTCTTCTGAGGAGATAGTTAGGAGCGACTCCGAGCGAGAAGAGTAGCATTTATTGTGGAGATCTCTACGTTGTGTCTTTCATTTCATAGTATGTAATTTGGAGCTATGTAATTGAGAATGGATAATGTAATTCATTTGAAAGATGTATTAATGTGGACTTTAGTATTTTTCTTTCATTATCGTTATATAGACTGTAGATATTAATGATGATGATGGAATGGAATAAATTGTTACTTTCTTTTCGCTGTACTTTTTGCTATTCATGTACATATGAACCTACTATTTAGTGTTGGGTCAATGTCCCACTGTGACGACGTTCATTATACCGATGTGGATTGGTATAATTGTACTAGTATAAAGAGGGTCGTTACAAAGATTGGTATCAGAGCAAAAGGGTTGAGATTGTACATGAGTAAACCATCATCTTCATAATATGCTAAGTCTTTATAGATTTGTCCACATGTGTAGAAATTATTAATAATGAATGAAAGATAGATAAGAAAGTGGTTAGGAATTAATTAACTTAGTTCTAAATGTGATTAAATTGTCTTGCAGGCTATGGCTTCTCGTGGTAGGCGTGGTGTTCCTGCTCGTGAGGATGAGTAGAGGAGAGAGGAGAGGGGTGAGCAGCAGGCCCCAGCACCACAGGGGCCTACTGTACTTCCTCCACCACCACCGGTAGATTATGGAGTATTCATGCATGGTCTGGTGTAGGCCATGTAGACCCAGGCGCATACTCAGGCGGCACTCCAGGCTCAGTTGGAGGCTCAAGTTAGAACTATTAGTTAGAGTAGTCTATTTTTCCTTAATTGTATGATTGTTATGTTGCTTATGTGTTGATTGTAATGCTTGTTGTAGCAGGCTCAGGCTCCAACTCCAGTTCCCCAGGGGCATGACCATAGTGGTCCTTCTATCATGGAGCGGTTCAAGAGGATGGCTCCACCCTCTTTTAAGGGGGAGAGTGATCCACTGCTAGCGGAGAGCTGGATGAGGGAGATCGAGAAGAACTACCGAGTGATTAGGTGTGCTGAGGATGACAAGGTCAACTTGACCACCTATATGCTATAGGTATGTGTTAGTTGCATATGCATTTGTTTTCTTTAAGTTAGATTGTCTAGACTGGTCCTTATGGATGGCTTGATGCAGGAGAGAGCCGATGTGTGGTGGGCCTCGTTACTGCATACCAAATTCGAGGATGGTGATGTCGAGGTAGCATGGGATGAGTTCGTGAGGCTCTTTCGGGCCAAGTTCGTTCCAGAGTATATCCAGGACAAAATGGAGTAGGAGTTCCTTACTTTGACTCAGGGCTCCATGACCATACTTGAGTATGAGGCCAGGTTTGCAGAATTATCAAAATCTGCACCTCACATTGTGGGTGATGAGCACAGGAAGGCAAAGAAGTTTGTGATGGGCCTTAAGCCATCACTGAGGTTGAGGCTGGTGGCGTTTGACCATCGTACCCTCGATGAGGCCCTTAGCGCTGCATGTAGGCAGGAGGGCGAGATGGAGCAGTACCTCGAGGAGAAGAAGGCATCGTAAAAGATATCTGCACCTCCTTCCAGTGGCAGGATAGGAAGAAGGCGGTGTACCAGTCACTGCAGCGTCCTCTGGCAGCGAGCAGTTAGTAGGTAGCTTCTCAGCGGTCCCCCGGTAGTAGGCCTAGCAGTAAGAGGGAGTGCCCTCACTGTGGAAAGACAAATGGCGGTATCGAGTGCTGGAAGATGGCAGGAAAGTGCCTCAAGTGCGAGAGCAGCGAACATCAGATCCGGGACTACCCTAGACTTCAATAGGGAGTCTAGCGTGGAGCGCCAGCCCCAGCAGTGGCAGCAGCAGCAGCGCCAGCTATAGGAAGACCGAGAAGGCCTCGAGCCCAAGCTCGAGTGTTTTCCCTAGCACGAGAGGATGTCGAGCATGCGGATAATGTCACGGAAGGTACAGTTCTTTTCATGGGTGTGCACGGTCAGGTTTTGTTTGATACGGGTGCCACTCACTCGTTCATTTCCGAGCGGTTTGCTAGGCAGTTAGCTTTAGAGTTAGGATTAGAGGCTGTGGAGTTAGAGGTTCCGTTATCTCTGCACACACCTGCGGGAATGGTATCGACTACGAAGTGTATTCCATCATTATCTGTGTGCATTGAGGATAGAGTCCTAGATGGGTGCTTCTATTTGCTAAAGATGAAGGACTATGATGCTATTCTAGGTCTGGATTGGCTAGAGGAGCACTATGCTTTAGTTGATTGTCGTGGGAAGAAGATCACTTTCTGTATTCCTGGGGAGGATGAGTTTTCACATCCCTTGCCAAGGAACTTAGAGGGAAGGTTTGTTATCTCCGCCATGAAGGCGATGAGGATGGTTAACAAGGGTTGTGACGCTTTTCTTGCCAGCGTGGTATTAGTACCGAAGGGTGATCAGTCACCTACCCTTCAGGAGATTGATGTAGTGCCGGAGTTTCCAGACATTTTTCCTGATGATTTGTCAGAATTGCTACCGGTTAGGGAGATAGAGTTTACTATAGAGTTACTTCTAGGCACCTCTCCTATCTTGAAGGCTCCATATCGGATGGCACCTGCGGAGTTAGCTGAGTTAAGGAAGCAGTTGCAATATTTGCTAGACAAGGGATTTATTCGCCCTAGGGTATCTCCTTGGGGCGCACTTGTTTTATTTGTAAAGAAGAAGGATGGGTCACTTAGGTTATGCATTGATTATAGGAAGCTCAACCAAGTGACTATAAAGAACAGGTATCCCTTACCGCGAATCGATGATATATTTGACCAGTTACAGAATGCATCAGTCTTTTCCAAGATTGATCTGTGGTCTGGCTATCATCAGTTGAGGATTAGGAGTGAGGATGTGTCCAAGACGGCCTTTAGGACTCGTTATGGACATTATGTGTTTTTAGTTCTTCCTTTAGGTCTGACCAACGTCCCTGCAGCATTCATGGATCTCATGAACAGGGTGTTTAGACCTTATTTAGATAGTTTTGTCGTAGTGTTTATCGATGATGTGTTGGTCTATTCTCCGGATGAGGCCACACTCCGTCAACATTTGAGGGTAGTGCTTGAAGTTCTCCGAGACCACAAGTTGTATGCTAAGTTCAGAAAGTGCAATTTCTGGATGCGCGAGGTTCATTTCCTTGGGCATCTTATCTCCGGTGCTAGTGTAGCAGTTGATCCAGAGAAGGTCCAGGCTGTGTTAGATTGGGAGATTCCCAGAACCCCATCGGAGATTCGTAGTTTCCTTGGTTTAGCAGGCTATTATCGGCGATTTATTGAGGGATTTACATCTATCGCCACACCTTTGACTAAGATAACCAGGAAGGGTGTGAAGTTTGTTTGGTCCGAGGAGTGTGAGAGTAGCTTTCAATTGTTGAAGGCTAAGCTTACTTCTGTACCGGTATTGGTTTTACCGAGTGATGTAGAGGGTTTTGCCATTTACTCGGATGCATCTTTGATTGGTTTAGGCTGTGTGTTAATGTAGCAGGGAAGGGTAGTGGCATATGCTTCTCGTCAATTGAAGGAGCATGAGCGTAACTATCCAACTCATGATTTGGAGCTTGCGGTAGTGGTTCATGCACTAAAGATCTGGAGGCACTATCTTTATGGTGTCAGATTTGAGGTGTTCACTGACCATAAGAGCTTGAGATATCTCTTCTCGCAAAAGGAATTAAACCTCCGGCAGAGAAGATGAATTGAGTTCCTCAAGGACTATGACTTCGATCTTTAGTATCATTTTGGAAAGGTAAATGTCGTAGCGGATGCTCTTAATAGGAAGAGATATTTACTCCAGCAGGATTGGAAAATGTTGGAAGATGTTGCTTGTGCGATGACTGAGTTAGAGCCATTATTGTGTAAGACTTTTTTAGCTCAGTTGTCTATCTGATCTACAGTGTTGGATGAGGTGATCGAGTAGCAGCAAGCCGATCCTAGACTCCAGGAGTTAGTGGGCAAGACAGGCATTGTTCGAGATGAGGATGGTGTGATTAGATTTCATCATCGAGTCTACGTTCCTGATATTGTAGATGTTTGTGAGCATGTTCTTGCAGAAGCTCATAGGTCTAGATTCTCTATTCATCTGGGTAACACTAAGATGTACCAGGATTTGAAGAGATCATTTTGGTGGTCTGGCATGAAGAAGGATGTAGCGGATTTTGTATCTAGGTGTTTAGTATGCCAGCAAGTGAAGGCCGAGCGATAGTGACCTGTTGGATCGAAAATAGATTGGATCAGATCTAGAAGGGGGGGTTGAATAGATCTAAGCCAAAAACTGCGGAAGCTTAGCCAATTTAAATCAATGCTTTGAATTAGAGGCAATTTGAAAGAGCACTTTACAAATCTGATGAGTGATTGTGTGAATTATATGATTAGAGTGTGAGATCAAGTTGATTAGAAGTGAATTCGAAAAACCCCATGCATACATCTAGCACAAAGTGAATTTGAATCACAAACAAACCACTGCACAGAGATTTTTAGGTGGTTCGAAAATCACACCATGTGATTCCTACATCCACCCCTCACACTGTGAGGATCCACTACACAACTTGGATACACCACACACTGGAGCCTTACAACTCCAACACACTAAGTTCTACAACTCACACAACCTCTAGAGCAAGACTACTCTAGACACCTGAGCACAACTGCTCAACCACAACTGAGTACAACGACTCAACACTGAGCACACAGGCTCACAAACAACTTGCTAGAACAAAAACACAAAGATCCAAATCCTCTAGCAATGATTTAATCTATAAAAGTTCATTCAAGAAGATTGATGCAACAATTCATGCACAATCTCAAGAATGACTTAGAAGAAACAAGGGGAATTGAGGAATTGAGTGTAAGATCCTTGTTCTTCAAGTATACTCCCTTGTAGAGGCTGAATTGTGAAGAAGCTTGATCTCTTGAAGTCCCTGGCCGATGCTCTGCAACTTGTGCTTTGGGATCTTCCTTGAAATCTTCACAATCGGCTGCTTCTACTTGATCTATACCCTTGGAAGTGATCTCACTGCTTCATCTTGGATCAATCTTCACTTCTTGTGCTTGGAGAAGTGGGAATTGGGTTGAAGAAGCACAAGGGGAGCAAGATCGGGGAGGAGAACACTTCTTGCTGCCAAAATGATTTCTGGAAGGCTCTTGGAGGTTCTCTTCTTCGTTGGATGGCCAATTGGAGGGTATTTATAAACTAATGTGTCCAAAAGTACCCTTGGGGGTCGTGGGCACATGATCCAAGGCCGATCCATATGATCCCTAGAGTGCCACGTGTCCATATGTGACTTAAGGTGAAAAAGTTTCTGGAGTGTGTCGACCTGCCTATGGGGTGTGTCGACACACTGTCCCAAACTGGCACAAAAGGTTCTCTGGGAAGGGTCTCTAGTGTCGACACTACTTTAGGCTGTGTCGACACACTGTCCAGAACTGGCAAACAGGCCTTCTGGGAGCTGAATCTAGTGTTGACACAACTTGATCTTGTGTCGACACCACTTGACCATTTCTTCATCATTTTGCCTTGGGTTTGAGGCATTGTGTCGACACCAGTAGGGGGTGTGTCGACACTACCCTTGCAAGAATTGTATGTCCCTGAGAAATAAACACATAAATCATTAGTCCAATGTATTATCATGAATATAAATGATAAATGTGTTTGGAAACATGCTTTTTGAATATTGTTATTGCATGTGTGATGTATTTAACATGTTCCACTTATTTGTGCATTAAAATCACAACTTGTCATCATCAAAATTATGAGGGGAAATGCATAAAGTTCACACTCAACCCAACATGACCATCTAGTTTGATGCGGAAGATGGAGATCCTTGTATGGAAGTGGGAGGCCTTCACTAAGGATTTTGTAACGAGTTTGCCTAGATCAGTTAGAGGCAATGACTCGATTTGGGTAGTTGTAGATAGATTCTCTAAGACTGTGCATTTCTTGCCTATGAAGAAGAAGCAGTCCGTTGAGAGTTTGGCTAGGTTGTATGTCAGTAGCATTGTTAGGTTGCATTGTGTGCCGAAGTCGATCATTTCGGATCGAGATCCGAGATTTACTTCAAGGTTGTGGAAGGGTCTTCAGGATGCATTAGGTTTTGAGTTGAAGCCTAGTTTGGTGTTCCATCCCCAGACAGATGGACAGTTCGAGAGGACTATCCAGACGCTTGAGGATATGTTGAGAGCGTGTGTGCTGGATTGGAAGGATGATTGGGAGCGTCATCTACCTCTTGTGGAGTTCGCATATAACAACAGTTTTCATGCGAGTATTGGTATGGCTCCATTTGAGGCGTTGTATGGAAGGCCTTGTAGATCTCCTTTAGTTGGGAGGAGACTGGTGATAGGCAGTTGATTGGTCCGGAGTTAGTGCAAGAGACTTCGGATAAAATCTAGCTTATCAGGAAGAGGCTTGTTGCGGCGCAGGATAGGCAGAAGTGTTACGCCGACAATAGAAGGAAGGATTTGGAGTTCGAGGTTGGCGAGCATGTCTTTTAGATGATTTCGCCTACTTGAGGTGTTGTCAGATTTGGCAGGCATAACAAATTAAGTCCTAGATTCATTAGCTCGTATGAGATTCTCAGGCGTTTGGGTAGCGTGGCATATGAGCTAGCTTTACCTCCGGCGTTAGCTAATGTTCATCTTATATTCCACGTATCTATGCTCAGGAGATATGTCCAAGATCCATCTCATGTTATCAGTCACGAGCCAGTGGAGATCCAGCCAGATCTGTCATATGTTGAGCAACCAGTAGCTATTCTTGACCGGAAGGTTCAGCATCTCCGGAACAAGAGTATTGTGTCCGTGAAGGTGCTATGGCGGAACTTCTCATGAGAGGAGGCTACTTGAGAGCTTGAGGATGCTATGATGAAGAAGTATCCCCAATTGTTTGAGTAGCGTCAGTCTAACTTCGAGGATGAAGTTTCTTTAAGGGGGAGAGGGTGTAAGGCCCTCGAATTTTGCCCTTTTATTTAGATGTTTGGTTGTGTAATATTTAGATGCTTGTGAGTACAGTTATGTGTGCTATATATATATATATATATATATATATATATATATATATATATATATGTATATATATATATGTATGTATTTCTATACACATTATAATTAAATAAAGTTGTACATGTACTTATGCTTGCTTAATTATGTACATATGGTGTTTATGTAATACATTGTACATTATATGTATGTATGTACATAGTGTAAGCTTGGTGTTCTGCATTTCTTTGTTCTGGCCGAAGGACCATTTAACATCAACATGTATGGACGTTAGGGGTTGAGTCAACGTCCAGATCGATGGACGCCAACTCCAAGTTGGTGGCAACTAAGGTGGATGTCTACTTCCCAGAACATGTGCGATTTCAGATCCGGAAACGTTCACGATTTCTTCACCCCCTATTTAGGAAACCGTCTCTCAACGGTAGGATTCTACCCTAAGTGCATGCCCCGACCCTTAGGTTGTATAAAATCACCCTCTTGCGGCCAGAATAGGTCTTTTAGCTCTTTGGTCAAAACCCTATTTTTTTGTACGAAACCTGAACTTTGGAGATCTGGATCTGGCGATTGGGTGCATCTTCCAGCGATCTACCACGACTGGAAGGAACTCTAAGCAAAGAGGAAGGCTTCCCCGACGACGGTGTACAACCAGCTTCATCGCAGAACCAGTTCGGGCAAGGATTTGAGTAGCTTCTTGGCTTGGCCGAGGAGAGCGTCTCTGACAAATAATTCCATCTATCGATTTTTACGAAGGCAAGTAACCTGTGTATATCATACCTGCCCATGTCTAGTAGGTCCTAGGAATTTTACAAATTTTTCCTCATGTCCTGGAACCCCCATTCACCTTTGTTTTGTGTGATCAGTCTGTGTTTTGCAGACATGAACTTAACAACAACATCTAGTGCCGTTAAGATCCCTGGTTGGCGGCATGATCCTGTGCCATTAACCTATTTTGGCGGCAGCATCTGTGCTGCCAAGTTCAACAGGTTTGACAGAATGCATGTTTTGATCCTTGTGTCATAATTTCTGGATTTCTGGACACGAGTGCTTGTTGTAAAATTTGTGTATGATCAAGTACATCCAGTAGAACATGCCATGTTGTTAGGTTGAATTTTCGTAGATTATCCTATTTATTAGAATTTCTATAACGAGGTATTAAGCATGATTTAGCCTTGTTAACTCGTGTTTAATTAGATCCATGTTAAATTAGGGTTTTAGAATTTTATTGTGGCTATATGATGACTGTGTTCAGGTGTTAACAGTGCTAGATATAACTTTGTTATTGTGAAATCTGTTGAAGTAAAATTAGTGATAAAATGCCTGAAAAGTTGTTTCAATTACTGAAATTAGTTTACTAACCCAAAAAATATGAGAAATTAAGCATGAGATGTATTTAGTGTTTGGATCTTGTTATAAAAATTTCATGTCGTTTGGAGAACAGTAAGCATTGTTATGGATTTAAAGTGAGAAATGACCATATTAAACATGACATGTTAATTTTGTATAATTCAGTTGCTAGCAACATGCTTAGGTCTGTGTTAAGAGTAAATTTTCATTTTGAACAGTAATGATATGATCTAAAAACTAATCCATGTATATGTGTTAAATGTGAATGTGTGTGAATCTAATTACATGTGTGTAACGCCCCAGAAATTTAAAATATTAAGAAAATAGAAGTAATTTGATTAAAATACCTTAGAGTTGTTAATAAATTGTGATAATTGGATGATAGACTTAATTAGTGGTAATGAACATTATCCCAGTGTCGTACCTCGAAGTGCGTGCCTCCACAGTGCGATACTGGAAAACGACATCGAAATAAAAATCTGAGAATATCATAATTTCCAGAAAAATGTGGAGAAATTAAATATGCAATTATCTGAATTTTTCGACGTACGGATTTCAGGGTACAGTCGACGCGACCATTTTTCGGGTGATTTTTCACGTAGTGTAAACTAAAATCTAAAAATTAATTAAAAATCACCACAATTAGTAAAACTATCATCTTAGTCTATGGTCAAAATTTCATGGCAATCAGATATGGTTTGGGTAAGTTTCTTCAAGAAACAAATGGCCAGTTGAATTTTGGGGGAATTACGCAATGGGTTTTCTGGGTAAATTTCAGTGGGCTACGTGGAGGACCCTGAGAGAGCCACCCCATAGGGAGAGATGGGTGACATGATTTTACCTAAGGTGTTGGGCAGGAGTAAGTGTATGCCAAACGTGTCAATGGTAAAAGTTAGAGGAGTTTTACTGTGCCACCTAGGTGGGTGAGGTGCCATCGTGCATGGCAACACCCTTGGTTATAAATAACCCCCAGATTGCTGCGTAAACATCTTTCCAGTCTTCTTCTAATGTTGTTGTGCTTCTGAAGAAAATCTGAGTGAGGGTATAGCAGAAGCATTTGGCTCTTCTTCTCGTATATGTCTTGCTCTGTTCCAGCTACTGCTGTGTGTTGATGCAAACGGGTCTACGAAGGCTCACCTACTCAGTACTGTAAAGCAACTACTAAGATCACAATACGTGCAAGTGTGCAATTTTCTTTCTCTTATTTCTGAGGATTTCTGAGTAAAGGATCACACACTCACTTCAAACAGGTAGGATTCTTTTCTTAATCCTTCTTGGTTCTTCTACTACCTTTCCTTGACATATTGACAAATAGCATGCATACCTTAGCTTGCTATTCTTCAGATTTGAGAAACTCAGATTATTGTCAAATCTGAGAAGTCATGTTATTAGTCATGATAATTTCAAAGTTTAGAAGGTATGTTCATGTTAGGAAATCAACATTACACCATGTTCTAGTTGATCCTCAAGTCACAAGTAACTATATGTTGTTGTCTTTAATCAATTCGACCCAATGTAGAGTGTTGATTTCATTATATAGGATAGATAGAACCTTAATGTTTTTCTAATCTTAGTTGGCCTGATTCGTTGAGAGATCATAAAACTCTCAAGTGTTAACCTTTGATATATGTTCAGCTGAGAATAGTAAAGAGAAAGTAGTTCTTGAAAGAGTACTTTCCATTATCTTCTTCGAGTTAACCTCTTGCTAAAAACATCTTTGCAAACTATGCTCCATGATCTTTCTTTTCTGATCATGTTTCAATGAGTAATACATGTGAAATCACACTTGTTTAGGG
Source organism: Colocasia esculenta (assembly GCA_014218235.1). Lineage (NCBI taxonomy): Eukaryota > Viridiplantae > Streptophyta > Magnoliopsida > Alismatales > Araceae > Colocasia > Colocasia esculenta. The sequence goes on from CM024766.1 coordinate 79,713,715, forward strand.
TCCAAATCATGTTATTAGAGCAACTTTATAGAACCATTGGAGGTTGAATGGAACAGCTTTCAGACAGTTTACACAGCCCTTGTCGACAGACGAAGGTCTGCCTATCGACAGGAACCTCTAGCCAGAACCCAGAAACTTCAGACTGAGTGTACCTATCGACAGGCCCTGGCTTGCTGTCGACAGATGCACTCAGAACTGAAAACCCAGTTCTGGCAGTGCAGCCCCTGTCGACAGGTCTTGACTGAACCTTGTTTCTAGCCTTATTTTGACTCCGTTCTTTCCTAAAAATCATACCCCTTTGTCCAACTTGTTAGTCTACCTTTATATTATGGATTTTACTACCAAAACACCTATTTAAAATCAGTCAAGTTAACCTTCTTGTCACCTTGAGTTATTACTACAAGTTCCGAACTTAATTGTCTTCGTGAAATTGTCAATTCGAGAAATCAATGTCGAAATCAAGTTCCTTGTTCCTTGTATATAAACCTTGAGTGATTATGAGTAAAACCTTTGTATTTCATTGATTCATTACAATGGTAAGAGTGTGGTGATGACAAATTGAGAGTCTTGGACTCAATTTAAGAATTATGCTTGGCAAATAAGGGCTAGTCTAGTCCTGGGAGGAGCACCCAAATTCGTTTAAGTGGCCGCGCGGAACGATAAAGGATGAGTGGATGTTTGGCATAGCATCATTAAGTGTTTGATTGGTCATCATTTCATTTTATTGTGTGTTCATATGAGTTCAATACAGTTCGTGAATGTTACTATGAATCCTTGAATCTTGAGTTCAATGTTCCATAACTTTGCTATCTAGTGTCGTATAGAAATCTCAGTTTGGCATGTAAAAGCATGATTACATGTATAATTCCTTGTCACTTACTTTGTATCTTGATCTCCTTGATTATAGACTTGAATCCTACTGAGCTAGTTAGCTCACAGAATTCTATTTTTCAGGTAATCCAGATGGAACGAATGATTAAGGGGGAAAGAGTGCTGAGTGAACCATGAATCTACAAGAAGCTATCTACGTTACTTTTCTATAGCGTTGTAATTAGTAAATGTGATGTAATAAGTTTCTTTTGACTTATTCCTCGTGAGATCTGAATGAGGAAACTTTTGTAATAAGACACTTATGAGGCTATCTAAGAGTTGAATGGATATAGTGTCTTTTCCGTGTTATTTTCTGTCACTCCCGATAAATAGATGATTTTATTAGGACGTGACAGATTAATTGGTATCAAAGCCTTAGTTCGATAAACCTAGGGAAATCAGTGAGATGGGGTAGAAACATGGGATTAGTTAGCATGATTTTTCTAATCAAGTAAATGCTTAACCTATTAATTATTTCAGAATGGACATGAGTGCTCAGCAAAGGTTGGTAGCAGCCATGGAAATGCTACGTCAGGACCTAGAACAATATGCTCAAGCACAGAGAGAAACCCACGTGCAGATCAAAGAGGAAGTGTTAAATCTGACGGCAGGCGCTTTCTTTGCCGGAAATCCTAGTGTTGCACTGAACGTAATGACCCAAGTTATGTGTAGGTTGGACAATCTCAAGCTGGGGCAAGACATGTTGATCCACCAGTTTGAGGAATATTGGGAGGCCATGACGGATGCGGCAAGGGAGCTATACCACGGAGCTGATGAAGTTCAGCAGCCGCAACCTGCTGAAGTTGTCATAGATCTGACCCGAAACTAGAGAGGACTTAGGCAATATGTCCCTCTTTTTGTAAAACCTCCCCTTTTGTATAACTGATGGTTGTATGTATATAACTCCCAAGTGTATGGGGAGTGAGAGGTTAAGGAGTATGTTTTTGTAATATGGAAAGGTGGGAAGTAGAGGACAGTATTAGTTTTAGTTGCTAATCATGAATGTACATTTTGATGTAAATATTTGATCACTGAATGAAGTGGTGCATTCTATGGATTTGCAACATGTATATGTGATGAATGCAAGTTGGATGGATTGTGAAATTAATGTATGTTCTATTGAATGTTTCAGATCCTTATCTAATTTTATCATGGACGGAAGTGATGCCAACTGGAAAAGAATGGAGAGTTCAATGCATGATTTGACGCGAGTAATGAGAAATGTAGCTAAGAGTAACAGTCACAATGGAGCAAGTCTCTTTAAGGATTTTCGAAGTTTGGATCCTCCGAGATTTGCAGGAAGTACCGACCCGGACGAGGCGGAAAATTGGTTGAAGGGTATGGAAAGAATCTTTAATGTGATCCGATGTACTGAAGAAGAAAAGATACGGTTAGCAACATTTCAATTAGATCGTGATGCACGAGCTTGGTGGGAAACAGTGGAGTCCACTCTGGAAGATCCAGAGCAAGTTGTTTGGGAAGAATTTGTGGAGCTATTCAATGATCAATATTTCTCTGAGGTAGTTCAAGAAAGAAAAGCTGATGAATTTGCTAATTTAAAACAACTCAGAATGTCTGTATCAGAATATGAAGCTCAATTTGCCCGATTGTCAAAGTATGCCCCTCATCTGATATCGACAGAGAAATTGAAAGCCAAAAGATTTATGAATGGATTACGTCCCGTTTTCATTATGCAGCTGACTCCTCATTTGATTACCTCATATTCAGAAATGGTTAAAAGGGCCTTAGCACTAGAAGCTGCTAATGATACTGTGGATAAGATCAGGGGAAAGTCTGGGGAAGGATCTTCGGACCGTAAGAGGAAGTTCGAGTCGGGGAATGCCCCAAAAGTTCAGCAAGCAAATAAGAAGTCAGGAAAGGCTCCGATAGCAAACAAAGATATATGTAAGCATTGTCACCGTAGTGGTCATAAGACTGAAAACTGTTGGCGTAGATTGGGTGCATGTCTGAAATGTGGAAGTACTCAACACCGAATTCTGGATTGTCCTATGGTTAAGAATACACAGCAAATCCAAATGTTCGAGCCAAACAAGGTAGATTGCAAGCTGTGCAGGGAGTGGAATCAGAAACTCCACCGGATGGCAGACTGATAGAAGGTACATTACTAGTAAACTCAAGACCCGCATATGTATTATTTGATTCAGGAGCAACACATTCTTTTATCAGTTATGAGTTTGCTAAGTCTTTGGAAGTGCAATCAGTTCCACTTCTCACGCAACTTGAGGTTGCAACACCTTTAAGTGAGGGTAAGAAACTTAAGGAATATTACCCCAATAGTCAAATTATAGTTAAGGAGCATAATTTGCCTGGAGATTTAATTTGCCTTGAAATGTGGGATTATGATGTGATCCTTGGGATTGATTGGCTATCTAAGTATCATGCAAATTTGGATTGTCAACTAAAACAAGTAACCTTTCTAGGAAAGGAAATCACTCCCATAATTTTTGATGAACCTCGCACAAGGAAAATACCTATAATATCAGCGGTGAAAGCATGTAAATTGGTACAGAAAGGTTGTCAAGGATACTTAGTTTCTGTAACCGTGATAAATCAGAATATTTCAGGGTTGGAAAATATTCCAGTGGTAAAGAAATTTCCTGATGTATTTCCCGAAGAACTTGTTGGTTTACCACCTAGCAGGGAAGTAAATTTCTCAATTGAATTGGTACCGGGAGCTACACCAATTTCAAGAACACCATACAGAATGTCCATGGAAGAGTTAAAAGAGTTAAAGAAACAGTTACTAGAATTGATAGAGAAATGGTTTATTAGACCAAGTACTTCACCTTGGGGTGCTCCGGTATTATTTGTGAAGAAGAAAGATGGATCTATGAGATTATGCATAGATTACCGACAGTTGAATCAATTGACTATAAAGAACAAGTACCCACTTCCAAGAATTGATGATCTATTTGATCAACTGTCTGGAGCTCATTATTTCTCTAAGATTGATTTAAGATCTGGATACCACCAACTAAGAATTCAGGAGCAGGATATCCATAAAATGGCTTTTTGAACACGATATGGACACTACGAATTTGTGGTAATGCCATTCGGATTGACAAATGCACCTGCGACATTTATGCGCTTGATGAATGATGTGTTCAGATCTTATTTAGATCAATTTGTGGTTGTGTTTATAGATGATATATTGATCTACTCTAAGAGTATAGAAGAGCATGAAGAGCATTTGCGAATTACTTTACAATTATTACGGGATCACAAATTATATGCGAAGTTCAGTAAATGTGAGTTTTGGTTGAAACAAGTAATGTTCCTAGGACATATCATTTCTGAAGAAGGATTATCAGTGGACTCATCAAAAGTAGAAACTATACAGAAATGGGAGCAGCCTAAGAATCTTACTGAAGTACGAAGCTTTCTAGGCTTGGCCAGTTACTACCGGCGATTTGTCAAGGATTTTTCTAGAATTGCTTCACCACTTACACAGCTAACTAGAAAAGGAACTGCATTTATATGGAGTGAAAGTTGTGAACAAGCCTTTCAGCTGTTAAAGGAATGTTTATCCACCGCACCAATTTTAGCCTTGCCGGTAGAAGGAAAAATATTTGAAGTTTATACTGATGCCTCGAGTATTGGACTGGGATGTGTATTAATGCAGGAAGGAAGGGTTATTGCTTATGCCTCTAGACAATTAAAAACTCATGAGAAGAACTACCCAGTACATGATTTGGAATTAGCCGCAGTGGTTTTTGCTCTTAAACTCTGGAGACACTATTTGTATGACAACCAATTTATAGTGTACTCCGACCACAAGAGTCTCAAATATTTGTTCTCTCAGAAAGAATTGAATATGAGACAAAGAAGATGGATGGAGTATATCAAAGACTACGATTTCAAAATAGAATATCATCCAGGGAAAGGCAACACTGTAGCCAATGCACTCAGTAGAAATCCTGTAACCAAGGTATGTCAATTTCAAGTAAAGAAATGGAAGTTGTTAGAAGAGTTTTCTACATTGAGTTTAAAGACTGAGCTGCAGGAGGCAAGAGTTGTGATTAATAACATGATAGTGCAATCAGATTTGCTAAAGCAAATTAGAGAACAACAGAGCAATGATCCTATGTTGACAGAAACTAGAGAAAAATTGGCTTTCAGATCTGATTTTAATGAAGATGAGCATGGAAATCTTCAGTTTCGGGACAGATTATGTGTACCAGATAATCCTGAAATCAAGAAACAAATCTTGGAAGAAGCTCATCGATCACATTATACGATTCATCCAGGAGTTGTCAAGATGTATCAAGATCTGAAAAAGCATTTTTGGTGGTGTAACATGAAAAAGGACATTGTGGACTTTGTAGCAAAATGTTTGACCTGTCAGAAGGTTAAAGCCGAACACCAGAAACCGGCAGGAAAGTTAAAACCACTTGAAGTACCGGAATGGAAATGGGATAGTGTTGGTATGGATTTTATTGTCGGACTGCCCAAGACACGAAGTGGATTTGATGCAATATGGGTAATTATTGATAGCCTTACTAAATCGGCTCATTTCTTGGCAATTAAAACAAGATGGTCCTCAATATTCTAGCAGCCTTGTACTTGAAAGAAATTGTTCGATTGCATGGGATTCCAAAAGACATAATTTCTGACAGAGATGCAAGATTTACTTCACACTTTTGGAGAGAATTACAAGATGCATTGGGGACTAAGTTAAAGTTTAGTACTGCTTTTCATCCTCAAACCGACGGACAGACAGAACGAGTAAATCAGATCATTGAAGATATGTGTCGTGCTTGCATATTGGAGTTTGGAAATGACTGGAATACTCATTTAGCAATAATGGAATTTGCTTACAATAATAGTTACCAGTCTACTATTCAAATGGCACCATTTGAAGCTTTGTATGGCAGGCAATGTAGATCACCATTGTGTTGGGTAGAATTGAAAGAATCACATATTCTTGGACCCGAAATGATTCAGGAAACAACAGAAACTATTAAGTTAGTACGAGATCGGATGAAAGCTGCTCAAGACCGACAGAAAAGCTATGCAGATCAAAGAAGAAGGGATCTGGAATTTCAATCAGGAGAGCATGTGTTCCTTAAAGTATCACCCCGGAGAGGAATCAAAAGATTTGGTATTAAGGGAAAATTGAGTCCAAGATATATTGGACTGCTTGAAATACTGAAAAGAGTTGGGGAAATGACGTACCAACAGGCACTTCCACCTCAGTTATCTAATGTACATGATATTTTTCATGTGTCAATGTTGAGGAAATATGTGTATGATCCGGAACATATTATTGAATACCAAAATCTGGGGATACAAGAAAATCTGGCATATGAGGAAAGACCGGTGCAGATCCTTGATCGAAAAATCAAACAACTTCGAAGCAAGAAAGTTCCTTTATTGAAGATCCAATGGAACAAGCAAGGACAAGAGGAGGCCACATGGGAACTAGAAGATACCATCAAGACGAGATATCCAGAATTATTTTCAGGTTAGTATAATGATCTTCATGTTATTAAATTTGGAGGACCAATTTTTTTTTTTAGTAGGGGAGAGTTGTAACACCCCAGAAATTTAAAATATTAAGAAAATAGAAGTAATTTGATTAAAATACCTTAGAGTTGTTAATAAATTGTGATAATTGGATGATAGACTTAATTAGTGGTAATGAACATTATCCCAGTGTCGTACCTCGAAGTGCGTGCCTCCACAGTGCGATACTGGAAAACGACATCGAAATAAAAATCCGAGAACATCATAATTTCCAGAAAAATGTGGAGAAATTAAATATGCAATTATCTAAATTTTTCAACGTACGGATTTCAGGGTACAGTCGACGCGACCATTTTTCGGGTGATTTTTCACCTAGTGTAAACTAAAATCTAAAAATTAATTAAAAATCACCAAAATTAGTAAAACTATCATCTTAGTCTATGGTCAAAATTTCATGGCAATCAGATATGGTTTGGGTAGGTTTATTCAAGAAACAAATGGCCAGTTGAATTTTGGGGGAATTACGCAATGGGTTTTCTGGGTAAATTTCAGTGGGCTACGTGGAGGACCCTGAGAGAGCCACCCCATAGGGAGAGATGGGTGACACGATTTTACCTAAGGTGTTGGGCAGGGGTAAGTGCATGCCAAACGTGTCAATGGTAAAAGTTAAGAGGAGTTTTACTGTGCCACCTGGGTGGGTGAGGTGCCATCGTGCATGGCAACACCCTTGGTTATAAATAACCCCCAGATTGCTGCGTAAACATCTTTCCAGTCTTCTTCTAATGCTATTGTGCTTCTAAAGAAAATATGAGTGAGGGTATAGCAGAAGCATTTGGCTCTTCTTCTCGTATATGTCTTGCTCTGTTCAAGCTACTGCTGTGTGTTGATGCAAACGGGTCTACGAAGGCTCACCTACTCAGTACTGTAAAGCAACTACTAAGATCACAATACGTGCAAGTGTGCAATTTTCTTTCTCTTATTTCTGAGGATTTCTGAGTAAAGGATCACACACTCACTTCAAACAGGTAGGATTCTTTTCTTAATCCTTCTTGGTTCTTCTACTACCTTTCCTTGACATATTGACAAATAGCATGCATACCTTAGCTTGCTATTCTTCAGATTTGAGAAACTCAGATTATTGTCAAATCTGAGAAGTCATGTTATTAGTCATGATAATTTCAAAGTTTAGAAGGTATGTTCATGTTAGGAAATCAACATTACACCATGTTCTAGTTGATCCTCAAGTCACAAGTAACTATATGTTGTTGTCTTTGACCAATTCGACCCAATGTAGAGTGTTGATTTCATTATATAGGATAGATAGAATCTTAATGTTTTTCTAATCTTAGTTGGCCTGATTCGTTGAGAGATCATAAAACTCTCAAGTGTTAACCTTTGATATATGTTCAGCTGAGAATAGTAAAGAGAAAGTAGTTCTTGAAAGAGTACTTTCCATTATCTTCTTCGAGTTAACCTCTTGCTAAAAACATCTTTGCAAACTATGCTCCATGATCTTTCTTTTCTGATCATGTTTCAATGAGTAATACATGTGAAATCACACTTGTTTAGGGTCCAAATCATGTTATTAGAGCAACTTTATAGAACCATTGGAGGTTGAATGGAATAGCTTTCAGACAGTTTACACAGCCCCTGTCGACAGACGAAGGTCTGCCTATCGACAGGAACCTCTAGCCAGAACCCAGAAACTTCAGACTGAGTGTACCTGTCGACAGGCCCTGGCTTGCTGTCGACAGATGCACTCAGAACTGAAAACCCAGTTCTGGCAGTGCAGCCCCTGTCGACAAGTCTTGACTGAACCTTGTTTCTAGCCTTGTTTTGACTCCGTTCTTTCCTAAAAATCATACCCCTTTGTCCAACTTGTTATTCTACCTTTATATTATGGATTTTACTACCAAAACACCTATTTAAAATCAGTCAAGTTAACCTTCTTGTCACCTTGAGTTATTACTACAAGTTCCGAACTTAATTGTCTTCGTGAAATTGTCAATTCGAGAAATCAATGTCGAAATCAAGTTCCTTGTTCCTTGTATGTAAACCTTGAGTGATTATGAGTAAAACCTTTGTATTTCATTGATTCATTACAAAGGTAAGAGTGTGGTGATGACAAATTTAGAGTCTTGAACTCAATTTAAGAATTATGCTTGGCAAATAAGGGCTAGTCTAGTCCTGGGAGGAGTACCCAAATTCGTTTAAGTGGCCGCGCGGAACGATAAAGGATGAGTGGATGTTTGGCATAGCATCATTAAGTGTTTGATTGGTCATCATTTCATTTTATTGTGTGTTCATATGAGTTCAATACAGTTCGTGAATGTTACTATGAATCCTTGAATCTTGAGTTCAATGTTCCATAACTTTGCTATCTAGTGTCGTATAGCAATCTCAGTTTGGCATGTAAAAGCATGATTACATGTATAATTCCTTGTCACTTACTTTGTATCTTGATCTCCTTGATTATAGACTTGAATCCTACTGAGCTAGTTAGCTCACAGAATTCTATTTTTCAGGTAATCCAGATGGAACGAATGATTAAGGGGGAAAGAGTGCTGAGTGAACCATGAATCTACAAGAAGCTATCTACGTTACTTTTCTATAGCGTTGTAATTAGTAAATGTGATGTAATAAGTTTCTTTTGACTTATTCCTCGTGAGATCTGAATGAGGAAACTTTTGTAATAAGACACTTATGAGGCTATCTAAGAGTTGAATGGATATAGTGTCTTTTCCGTGTTATTTTCTGTCACTCCCGATAAATAGATGATTTTATTAGGACATGACAATGTGAATACTATCACAACGTGATAATTTGAAAAGTGTATAAATTGTGCCAAGTGTGACACTGCTACCATAGAGGGCTGTGGAACCATACCGTAGTAAAGTCCCTACGGGAAGGTTCAATGTGTGTGAAATCCTATGGGCAATTAGGATGAAATCCTAGAGGTGGACAAGTATCACTGGTCAGGGTGGAGAGTGCTTCTCCCAGTTCTGCACAGTTAACCATGGTCTATCACTGTGTTGCCTAGGTGATGGATATGTGAATGTGAATGTGTGACCTAATGGTGGATTGGACTATGTGTCATGGCAACTAAGTGTAAAAATGTGAATATGTGTAAGTGAATTGTGAAATGTGCAATGTGTAAATGAGCATGTAAAAGTGTAAAGTGAATGTGTTAACATGTGAACAAGTATAAACCATTGTGAATATGTTTAATTTATGTAAAAATAGCAAGTTAAATGTGTGTATAATTTTGTTAAATTCATGAGAATTCAAATAGAATCCATGCTAGGTGTGATGCTTACTTTATGTGTAGTTCCATGCTTAAATTGTTTACATTATAATATGATTTGAATGAGATTTGAATTGTTTAAGCATGTTAATTAAAAATTGTGGAAAGCATGTTGTAGGTTTTATTCTTAATTGTTGTAAGTAAGATAAAGCATGTATCATGTGTCTCTAATGCTATAAGTTCCATGCTTAGTAATTTAAATTGTATAAACCATACCGCATATGTTAATTACATCCATTGGATGTTAGCATGTGCATATGATGTGTGTAAGGATGATGTATATGAATTGCTTGCTGGGTCTATTTAGACTATCTTACTTCGGCGAATAGGTGTAGGTGCCTCCACTTCTTCCGAGGAGATAGTTAGGAGCGACTCCGAGCGAGAGGAGTAGCATTTATTATGGAGATCTCTACATTGTGTCTTTCATTTCATAGTATGTAATTTGGAGCTATGTAATTGAGAATGGATAATGTAATTCATTTGAAAGATGTATTAATGTGGACTTTAGTATTTTTCTTTCATTATCGTTATATAGACTGTGGATATTAATGATGAGGATGGAATGGAATAAATTGTTACTTTCTTCCCGCTATACTTTTTGTTATTCATGTACATATCAACCTACTGTTTAGTGTTGATTCAATGTCCCACTGTGACGACGTTCATTATACCGATGTGGATTGGTATAATCATACCGGTATAAAGAGGGTCGTTACAAAACCAAACTCAAGTACGAAAGCAGGAAGCTATGCTAGCAATTTATAGATTAACCTGAGCAAAATATTTAAACTATACTTATCACTTACCATTTGTCGTTAACATAAACCATCTTAAATAAATAAACAGCAAACCACAACTAGGTGCACGAGCTAAAGTAGAGACCACCACACTCGAGTCATGTAAACTGGTTCGCAACACTAGCAACTAACTCGGACAAACCACACAGGTCTACCTCTCAGCCTCGCAGCCACGGACGGAAGGTCTAGCTGCCGCTCCACCAGAACAAGCCAAACAACTGTAGAGTCCAACCAACACCACACCTATGGACCACACTGCCGCAGGCCCATGCCTGGCACCTTTAGGAACTCTGGCCCGAGCTGCCTAGAGTGAGGCACTGGAAAACATGTAAGACCCTCGAATTTTCGTCGTATTTTTTTTCGTGTTTACGTGTGTATATTGTGCTTGTGTATGTATGTACATAATTACGTAGGCATTGAAATAGTATAGTTACGTATGCATGTGTTTATATTAAGTATAAATAATGTACTTATTGCATGATGGTAGTGTGGATACGATACTATATGTACATTGCATGTATATATGTCCAGTATGCATGGTTTTTTGCATAAATTAGGGTTCTGGCCGAAGGCCCTATTGGCGTCAATACCCAGGCCGTTGAGGTGGTGTTAGCGTCCAGACCTGGACGCCAACCCTAGCTCCGGCGTCCAGCGATCTGGACGTCGACTTCTCTGGCCTGCATGCACAGCAGAGCTGCTATCTTCTGAAGCAAGGCATGGCAACCATTGGGGGGATGTCCCCCAACGGCTCTGAACATGTCTAATCGGTATGGTGAGTGGGTGAGGGGTTCTCCTACATCCTGAACCCGAATTGGCCTCTCCCCACTTCTCACTTTCACCCTTGCAAGAGGAGAAAAGAGGAGAGAAAACCCTAGAGCTTTCTGTGAGAAAACCCCATTTGTGAACCCCCAAATCCGACCCCTTGGAGGTTCATTTGGAGATCTTCTGCAACAAGGAGGAAGCTGAAGCATAAGGGAAGGCCTCCCCATCATCCCCTCGGCGTGGAGATCAACCAGAAGCCCGGAGGAAGGCGATCTTGGAGGTGCTTCTGCAACTTCTTGGGACTGCCCAAGGAGGTCTTCACCAAGCCTCTAAACCCCTTAGAAAAATTTTTGAAAGGCAAGTGACCTATCTATGGTATCCCCGTATGAGTCTAGGAGGTTTTTATAATTTTTGTGGAATTTCCCTCGAGTCCTAGACCCTCCATTTCACCCAATTTTCAGAGCTCGGGTCTGTGTTTCTGCACAGACCTGAGTAAACGGCAAGGTCCTTGGACGCCTGTGATGAGCTTGGCGTCCATCGACCCTGCCGCTGACTTTGAGTCAGCGGCTAGAGACCGCCGTCTAGTTCTTCAGGATAGAACAGTGAGCTGTTCTGTCCCTCTTATACGTTAATTTCGTTATGATTTCTGTGATGAGGATATATGGTATTCCTATAAGCTATGTATTTTGTGCATTGTGGTTGTGAATGAATGTGGTGTGTTGGTGAATGTGGAAGATTGGTGTCTTTAAACTTGTGGGCATAACTTGTAGATAATTCTTGCAAATTAATGTTCCATGGTTAGGATTAGTTAAATGTCTTGTTTTCAGTCTATTCATGAAATATTGTGAGACATGTATGTATGTTCTGAATTTTTGTAATTCATGCATACTTGTGGAATTGCTAGAAAGTTCGATTCGGTAAAATGAAAGCATGAAAGAAATGGTTGTGGTAACGGATTTATAGATGTATGAATTAGGATGAAGTTGTATTCTGAAATCATGCATTTGTGTTTTCTGTGTAAAAACAGTAAGTGGGTAAATTTCAAATGTGTTAGACCCATGTTAGTATAAGTTGCGAATAATATGCTAATTAGGTGTTTGATTTTCTGTAAATCCTATTTAGCTAGGAAAAATCTGAAAAATTGAGGGTATGATTTTGAACCTGAAAACAGCATGTGGTTAAAATTTCAGGTTATTTGGAACAGTAAATAAAAAGTTATGTGTTTTCATGTGAATTGTGAATAATTCGTACATATGATAGTAATGTGATTTTATTTTGTTTAAACCAGCATGATTGGTGTGTTTACTACATGTTGAATCTTGAAAACTCTGTAGTACCATGTTAGGAGAAAAAAAAAAACAGAGGTGTTCATGTGAGTAAGAAAGTGTGAATGAAATGAAGAGTGCCAAGTGTAAAACCATGTGTAAAACGTTAAATGTGTAAAAATGTAAACTGTGCCAATGTGATACTGCTTCCGAGAAGGCAGTGGAGCTGTATCAGGGAAAAGTCCCCCTGAGAAAGTTCATTGTGTTAAGTGACCCTAAGGGCATTAGGGGGAAATCCTGGAGGTGGACAAGTACCATTGGTTAGGGTGGAGACTTGTTCTCCCGGTCTGCGCAGTCCAAGAGTCACCATTGCATTGCCTAGATGGTGCCTATGTGTTATGTGATGTGAATGTGTCCTTCTTTGGTGGTTTGGACTATGTGTCACGGCACTAAAATGTGTAAAGTGTATGTGACCATGTGTAAATGTGTAAGTGACATGTGAATGTGTATGTATAAAGTGTAACCATGTGAAAAGAGGAAATTGTGAAAAAGGAAAATGTGAAAAATCTAGATGTGCAATGTGTTATTGAAACCATGAGAGGCTAAATTTGAAACCATGTGAATTCAGAAAATGCATGTTATCCTTCTTGTGTTTATGTGTGCAAAGTGTTTAGAATCCATGATTAGGAACAATTAATGAGTATGTGCGCAAAGTGGCATGATGGATTGTTCATGTGTTATGTTCTAAGCCACATTGTAGCTTTCATGTGTATGTTTATAGTCTTTGAACCATGTGAAATCAGCAACCTAAAGCATGTGAAAAAGTTATGTAGGTACTTAAGAACATGTGGATTCCATGCTAACTATGTTCCACGTTCATATATGTAAATTGTCCATGTGGATAACTCTCATGTTTGGTTCTTTATAAGGTTAAAGTTCATAAGTGAATGGATTAGAGACCATGTGATAGGTGAATGTTATATTTTGAAATCTGAAAGCATGTGTTAGGTGTAAAATTGTAGAACCTTCATGATAGGTTGAAACTTAAATGGACTAGCATGCTATGTGTTGCTAATTGTATGTGCTTGTAGAAACCACTAGGACTTGTACGTGTATATCATGTATAGTGTTGCTTGCTGAGTCTCTGGACTCACTCCTTGCTTCGGCGTACAGGTGTAGTTGGTGATACGACACCGTTGGAGGAGACGGTGGAGACGGACTCCGAGCGCGGAGACTAGTTACTTGGAGCTTCCTTTGTGATTGTGTACTTCGTCGTATGTACTTGAACATTGTATTAGGATTATCATGAAAAGAATGTAATATGTGGACATTTGTATTTCTATTTCAGCAAATTAAATCATGTGAATTTTAGTTCCTTTTTGCAAATTGTAAACTGCATGTATGTTTATGTGGATGATGAATGAATGGAGATAGTTCTCTTTTACTTCCGCTACTCTGTTATATATATTCGCGTGTATCTCAGCTGTTTGTATCGTTGGGTAAATGTCCCACTGTGAGGACTCTCGCTATATCGATGTGGGTCGGTATGACCGTACCGGTATAATGAGGGCCGTCACAAAACAGGACTAGTTGGGGCTCAGTATGTCTACTGGCATCGGCACCCCCAACAATGAGCGCGCTACAAGCGACAAAACAACAAACTCTCACAAGTCGTTGTCCCACTGTCGTTTTTCCCTCAGTTGGATGTAAAACTCAAACACAGGAGTGAGGGTGTCCAGGACAGATGACATAGACCTCAACGGTACACAAGTACCGGGACAATCCCCGAGCACAAACACATGTGCCTGGCTCACAGAGAACCTGGGGCACCCAACTGAAGAGGTAACCACGGTAGGCATCGTACTACTCACCACGCACACACAAACCACGTGCACACCACTCAAACCACGTGAACTCCACGTCAATAACACATGAACCATATGCTATCTGCTTGAACAACATGCCAACCACGTAACAACATGCTCACTTTGTAAGTAACATACTTGCCACGTAAACAACATGCCTCACAAGCACTACAAGTGCCAACGCACCACTTATGTTTGCCATACACATGAAATACCAATAATTGAATAATCACATCATTTAAACATACACAAACAAATCCTCTCGGTTGTGGTCGCGATAAAGGCAACTGTCGCCTTCTAGTCGCGACACCCCGACATGTCGCATTCATAACCTGAACGCGACGGGTCGGCTTGTCGCGTTCTGAACGCAACAAAGGGCTCTGTCACCTTCACAGGCAGGAACCCTAATACGGGATGCTCTCCCCGGATCACCCCCACCAACCATGCAAACCACATTTAATTTCCATTTTACATGCTTTACTGGATACCCTAACATGATATCTACTGTTCTTAAAATAAATAATAGCCCACACATGAAACACACATGATTTCATGATGTAAAATGAGAAGAATCTCCCTACTTTCACGGAGAACGCGAAGAACGGCAAACACCCAGTGTTTCCCCCACTCCCCATAAGATCCTCGCGGCGGGAACACGCCAAAAATGCCACCAAACAGTCGAATCACCCCGAAAATTGCCACAGCAGCCTCCCCTGGCCGAGCAAAGCTTACTGCAGCTCTGTTTGGCCCAACCAACTTAAAAATGCATTGCGGTTAAGAACACGACATACCCCTCCGTCGCGACCTGAACGCAATGGAGTAGGGCGTCGCCTTCACAAGGCCGACGTCAACATGCCGCCCAATGCGCGACACGCGGCGCACATGCAAACGACGACCGCCTGATAGCGGCAAACAGAACGCGACCACCAGGGCCGTCACGTTCAGAACGCGACACCCAGGCCTATCGCGTTCACAGACTGTGAACCAACAGGTGCTTTGGGCCCAAACTGTCAACCCACAAAGCCCCAGAACCTGCGTAAAACACCTGTACACACGTCATTGGCCATACACTAGCCTCCACAACTACTAAACGAGGATTCGAAATGATCGAAAAAATGCAAGACGTTACGGTAGGTGTCCACATGCATGAAGCACAATAGGATGTGATGTTTCTGGATTGAGCGCCCATGTAGTGATGGTCGACACCCATGGAATCAAGTGTCGATAGATGAAGACTAGAATGAAGATAGTAATCGATTGGTTAAGTCACCAATCGCTATAAAGATAGGATTAGTTGACAACCCAAAGAAGGTATGTCAATAGATAATGAAGACTAGGAGATATCAAGCTTTTGGGAGGACTACTTACACAATAGTGGTCGACACCCAATTTGTGGTTGTTGACAGATGATCGCACTTGATGCAGCATGTGAGCTGCACGAGATAGCTTTAATGCAATGACTTTCCTCGTAAGTGGTACACACGCTCCCAAGGCACGTGTCATGTACTTAAGGGGTATATATATACCCCTTTTGTCAAATCTGGAGACTAAGGATGACGAACTAGAATGTGTGAACGGTTGGAGCTCTTGCGGCGAGCGAAGCTCTGTTCTGAGGCGAGCAGAATGACTGGAGCGATTTCGTCCAATTGGGAAGCCTGATCAAGTTCCTCGTGAATTGAAATCTTCAAAGGCTTCCCCAGGCTAAGGAGATCCACACTTCATTGTTTTGAGCTCCAATTTCCCTAGATCTCCATTTTCTCTTCTTGTTCTTAGTGTTCTAAGCATTGTATGTGCATAAGACTTGTTCTATTCAGTGTTTACTGCTCAGACCTACTTTGTGTGTGTGTGTTGTACTCTTTACCTTGAAAAGTAAGAGTAATTCATTTGTGTCTGTGGATGGTGGATGTAGGATCATTGATGAGTGATCCAAACCACCTTAAATCACTTTACACTATGGTTTGATATGTTTCTGATGATCAGTCTATCGCCATATAATTATTTATATATTACATGTATTTTTGGTGATTAACAAACCCTGGAAATTGTTGACTAACACTATTTTATAAAGCTTATCAATAGGTATCAAATAAACCAATTTCAGTAAGTTACTTACACTCATTTTTATTAGAAGTCAGTTGCATATGATTTGCCTAAGTCTACATCAACTACTGTTGTAAGTTCACAACAATTACTGTTCTGTTACTACATCGATTTCACTTAAACAATGACTACGTCTTTAAATACCAAAGACATCGATTTCACTTAGAACATCGATTTCATTCAGACATCGATTTCACTTAGAACATCGACTTCATTCAAACATCGATTTCAGTTAAACATCGATTTCATTCAGACATCGATTTCACATAGAACATCGACTTCATTCAAACATCGATTTCAGTTAAACATCAATTTCATTCAGGCATCAATTTCACTTAGAACATCGATTTCATTCAATTATCGACTTCATTTAAACATCGATTTCAGTTCAACATCGATTTCACTTAAACATCGACTTCATTCAAACATAGATTTCAGTTCAACATTGATTTCACTTGAACATCAACGTCATTCAAACATCAATTTTAGTTCAACATTGATTTCACTTAAACATCGATTTCGGTTCAACAACGATTTCACCTAGAACATCGATTTCACTCCAACATCAATTACATTTATACACGAATTATGTTCACATCGACTTCATTTCAACATCGATTACATTTGTACATGGATTACGTTTACATCGACTTCATTTCAACATTGATTATATTTCTACATAGATTTTGGTCACATCTCAACATCGATTTCATATTAACATCGATTCCATCATCCCAACAATGATTACACTCACAACGACTTCACTTTAACATCAGTTGTGTTTGGACATCGATTGCCATAGACTGTCTCTAAACATCGACTTTACTTAAACATCGATTGTGTTTTAGACAGTAAATGGATCATTTTGATAATAACTTTTATAGTTATAATTTATCTCACATATCATTCAAAAATAGTTTGAATCTCTGTGCATTTCAAATTTTCCCGCGAACCATGATGTATCCTGTGCACTTAAACATTTATTATTTTGGGTACAATATCTCTGCACGACATCTCTTTTGGATTACCATATTTATGTCACATAAAGTAGAACTTTAAAGGATGACAGAACAGAATTTCCTCTTCTGTATATCATCCTAAAGCATAGCCTATGACGTTGACTGACAGTTTAGACACATTTAAGATGTCTATGCTCCAGCATTTATTGTGTCCAGGTTTCCGATAGTCACACACGTTACAACATTGGACTTGTCACGTTGACAGAAGCAAAAAAGACATCCAGATAATCTCTCTATGTATGTGTCTATCTCAGCATTTAATGACTGGAGGTTTTCCGGATTCCTACGTTGGACCACTAGCTAATGTGTTTCAAGATGAGAGATAACAGACACTTCAACGGATACTTTCTCAAGGGAAGATAAATAGAAGTCTGTTGACTCCATGAAGTATAACCTTTGAAGAAGGGAAGAAAGTAGAGCATGTTCCTTCATTCAAAACTTCCTCCTGCTCTTAGCTCTCTACAAAGCACTTGTCTTCAAATTTTTCGAGAGCTTGTTTTTAGATCTGAGAGAACTTTCTCCTGTGTAATTCTCTTATCTCTCAAATTCTGCCTCAGATCAAGTAGTTGCTATAAGCTTGGTCTAGGGGCCATCATCTCTCTACTCTTCTTGAGTGCTCCCCTTCATTTGTGAAGAGAGGACTTGCTGTGGAGTGGGTGTTTGCTTCCCTTTTCTACGAAGGAAGACCTGTTGTGGAGTGTTGCCTCTTCGTGTAGTGAAGAGAAGGCCAACTGATGCTGGATGTGTAAGTGTCTTTGAGGGGGACTGTACCCTTGGTTAGTGGAATCCCAAGTCATTGCTTGGGGACTGGACGTAGGACTCCTTGTGATAGGAGATCTGAAACAAGATAAATTTATGTTGTTCTTATGATTGTTTTATTCTGTCTCCATCACCTATTTGCTCTAACAATTGTGTTTAGTGTCTTCTATCAAAGTAATTTTATTAACAGGAACATTTATAGAAGATATTTTAGCAATCCATTCATCCCTCCCCCCTCTGGGCTTGCAACCTGGTCAACAAGGTATCAGTCAACCGGCCTCGACTGTTTGATGGAGAAGACTACAATTATTGGAAGACAAGAATGGAGTTCTTTCTTCAAGGTCTAGATTATCAGTTGTGGACCATAATAGAAGAAGGAGATCTGATAATTCTAAACTCCAAAGAAAATTGGACTGATGCTGACAAGAAATAGATGTCCTAAAATAGCAAGGCAAAGAGCATATTGTGTTGTTCACTAAGCAAGAAAGAGTTCAACAAGATATCAGCATGCAAACCAGCCAAAGAAATGTGGGACAAGCTGAAACTCACCTATGAAGGAACAGACAAGGTCAGAGAAACCAGAATAGATATACTAGTAACACAGTATGAGAAATTTCAAATGCATTTAGGAGAGTCCATCTCTCAAATGTATAGTAAATTTACAAACATCACAAATGACCTGGCTGGGCTAGGCAAAAGTTATGAGATAGGAGACATGGTAAAAAAAATTCTTAGATCCCTACCAACTACATGGACTCCGAAGGTTACTGCCATAGAAGAAGCAAATGATCTCAAGGCAATGTCTCTTGAAAAACTCATTTGGTCTATAATGGCTCAAGAGATAAACATGGAAAGGCTGGGAGAATCCTCCAGCAAGAAAAAGTACAATAATGCCCTCAAGGCTGTAGAAAACACTTCCGAAGGTGAATCAGAAAGTGAAAGGAGTGAAGAAAATAGTGAAGATGAAGAAGCTTTTCTCTCTAGACGACTACAACAAATTCTAGCCAAAAAGAAATATCTGTCAGGAAAGAGACACTTCAAGAAAGGCAAAGAGTTCAAAAGACCTGAAGGCAAAGAATTCAAGAGACCTAAGCCTATCTGTTGTGAATGTAAGATGTAGTGACATGATTGTTCGGATCCGGTTTAATGGGTTACAAGTGTGGTGCTCTTGACCAAGAGGTGGTCATTGGGCCTTAGTTGAGGTTTCCGTGCGTTGTGTGGGCGTTGTGGGCCTTAGCTCTTAGCCCATTTAGCCCACAGGTTCACTGGTTGTGAACGCGACGGGGCATGTCATCGCGTTTTGAAACGCGATGGCTTACTATGTCACGATTCATAGAACTGCCTTTATGCTGAGCGGCGCACTGGTTTCTGAAAGGCGACGGTTAGGGTCGTCGCGTTTAAGAGTTAAACGCGATGTCTGACTACGTCACGATTTTGAACCAAGTTTTAAATACTTTGCTTCACCCAGATAGAGCAGGGGAGCTCTGTCCAGGCGAAGGGGAGGGTGCTGCGGCACCTCTTGTGTTGATCTCTGTCATCCTGTGGTTCTTGCGGCATGAGGTTCACATGAGGGATGTGTTTGGAGCGTGGGTGCGCCGACGATGTGGTGGTTTCTGCATTCTTCGGGTTTCTTTAGCTAGTAGGGAGACTACTCTTGTGTTTAGTTTCTTTTAATTGGTTTAAAAGGTGTGGAAGCATGTATGGGTGGTGTGCCATATCATGATCATCATGTTTATTGCTTTGGTTTGATATTTGGATCGGAGAGGTGTGGGTTTTCCCCATGGAGAAGGTGGGTTCGGCCTGTGAGCTGAACTCACTGTCGCGGTTGAAACGTGACGGGGTGCACCGTTGCATTCATGGTATGAACGCGACGTGATGCATCGTCGTGTTTCTATTTTGTCTGGTGTACTATGTCGGTAGTTAGGACGTGACCATTTGACCTGTCGCATTCTTCTTGAATGCGCGGTATGGTCCGTCGCGATTTAGTGTTGTAGCTAGTGTGGTCCTTATCGCGACATATCGTTATGTCACGATTTGGATGTTGACTGTCGTGTTTAACCAATCGAGCCTAAGAAGGCGACGTATCCGGCCGTCGTGATATGGTCGCGACACTGGGCCCTGTCGCGTTAAGGTTTTGAATGGCCACTAGATAGGTCGTCGCAATTTGAAAGGTGACACATGTGTCCATCACGTTTTAGCTTTAGTGGTCTATTTGTGCTGCTTGGGCAGTGAGGGTCCTGTGTGGACCTAGCCTTGGTCCTTTGATGTTTGTTTAAGGTTGCTTATGTTGGTTTTGTTAATAGAGCACATGTAGAATTAATAGTTGGTGAATGTCTATGGAGGTCATGAGATGACCAATGACATGCAATGTTATTGTAATTTGTGTATGTATCTGTGTAGGCTAGCTTGTAGGTCACAGGGTGACCAGTGACAAGCTATACCTGACACTTGTACCGTAGTTTGTAATAAAGATTATGTACATATGTACGATGGTTTGTGTGTTTCCGAGTCTGGTGGTCTGGCACCTATTCCGAAATACCTCTTCAATCGGGTATCCCAGGTTCTGTGTGAGCGAGGCACGTGTGTTTGTTGTGCTTGGGGCATGTCCCGGTACGGTGTGTACCACTGAGGTCTGAGTCTTCTTCCTGGACACCCTCACTCCTGTGTTTGACTTGTACGTCCGGCTGAGGGAAAGATGACCGGGGGCAGCGACTTGTGTTTGTGAGTGTGCAGTCGATTGTAGCGCGCTCGTGGTTGGGGGGACAGACACCAGTAGGCGTACTGGTCCCTAGCTAGTCCTGTGTTTCCAGTGCCTCACTTTAGGGAGCTTAGGCCGGAGTTCCTAAAGGTGTCAAGCATGGACCTGCAGCTGTGAGGTCTACAGGTGTGGTGTTGGTTGGTCTCCATTATTCCTTGGCTTGTGGTTGTGGAGCTGCAGTTGGACCTTTCGTCCATGACTGTGAGACTGAGAGGTAGTTCTTATTCATTGATGTCCGGGTTGGATATTGACATCATGAACCAGTAGTCCATTCCCATGTGGTGGCATTGTTCTTTCCGACTCATGTTTTGCCAGTGGTTGTGGTTTGACTCACTGTGGTATGCCTTGTTGGAGGCACAGTTGTGTTGCGGTTTTGTGGTTGTACCTCCCGATGGTAGGTACCTATACCCTTTTTATACCCTTTGTGGGTATCCGATTCTCATGGTACGTTGTGTACCTACCTTTTCAGGTGTTGAGGTGAAGCTATGTTTTGTGGAGGTCGTGTTGACCTTCCACTTGTCTTGTTGTACCCTTCTAAGGGTAGCTTTCTGATCTGTTGTGGTTTTAGGGTATAGTGGACTAGCTTCTGGTTAGCAGTCCTGTTAACCTCGTGTTTGAGGTTCGCCTGTGAGACTAGTAGCCTAGGCAGAGGTTTGCCTGTGGGGCTTGTAACTTAGGTGACCAGCTGTTGTAGTGATTTGCCTGTGTGGTATGTGGCCTAGGCATTACAGTTGTTGGGAAGACTAGTGATGTTGTGCTACTCCTGTTGTCCCTCTTATCCTCCGAGATTTATGCTAGCTGATAAGATTATGATTTAGCTATTGTTAATCATGATTGTGGTGAGCATGATATTGTTTGGTTACCGGCCTTGCCAATGAGACCCTTTGCGGTTGAGGTCACTTTTGTTTCCAGGTGTTGTTTTTGGGAGGTCCCTACTGAGCCAGTGACTTGTTGAGGCTCACTCCTTTACAGTTCTTTTCAGGGGTTTGCTATTTGCATGGCTTGCAGAGGCATTGTGGCAGACTTGTACCACCAACAGTAAAGTTAGTCATGTTGTGTGAGCATGTGCTCCCTCGGGGTATGCCCCAGGTAGTTGTACTCTTTTATTGGACATGTAATAATGTATTGGGACAGTTGTAGTTTATTGTATACAGGTATGAGCACATGTACTTTCTTGTGTCTTATTATGTTGTGGTTGTCTTTTATATTCTTACTGGACACTTGTGCGAGCTATCTCTTGCGAGACTTCGGCCCGATCGCGGGAGGTGGACTTGGATATGGAGCCTTATTGGGCATAAATATCCAGGGCCGTTATAGTTGGTATCAGAGCATGGTCCAGTTAGAATATGAAAAGACATTGATGGTACAATATCCCAAGACATAGTTTAATGTCCACTGCTGGTAGTAAGTCTGCGGTTTTGTGTGACTTTTAGTGTGATTTTCACGTGAGTTTCTGAGATGTGAATTGTGTGTATAGTTGGTCAGCTTGGCAGTTGCTGGTAGTGCAGAGAAATGGTGAGGCTAGTGGTATGAGTTGAGTGGTTATACCAGTGTGCCGGTTTGCAGTAAAAGTGTTGTTGTTTAAAGGTTCTCAGTTACAGAAATTGAAGGGATTAGTGAATTTGGTTATGATAATTAGAAAGGGTAAAGTAGTGTTTTGGGAAGGATATGTCTGATGTGTTTTAATGAGGTACAGAGTTGGCAGAGACATGTATAAGGTAATGGCGTAATAGAGAAGCAGTGGAACAGTGTTATTAATGAGGAATAGTGTGTGTTAAGGATTGTGGTTAAGAACCTTGGCAGAGGTATTGTTGTGTTTAAGATTTGTGTTAGTAAGTATTAAGAAGCAGCTTGGGTGATAATGTGATTAGTGTTATGGAAAGTTTGGAATAATTGAGTGAGGCAGTTTAGCTTGAGATGAGATAATGGTAGACAGAAGATCAGTGATTTGTGGCAGTCAGAATAAGTGCACGTTTCGTTTAGAGATGAGTGTAGTAAAGAGCTTGAGAATAGTGTTGTTGGGAGTAATGATGATAATGAGGAACTTGATATAGAGATCCATGTAAGTATGTGCAGAGGTGACCAATTGGGTAAAGAGAGGGTAAAAGAAGATCAGTATACAATTAGATTTTCTGAGAATTTCAGAGGAAAGATATCTAATTTGCAAGTAGCAGATTGTGAAGATTCCACAGAATGGGTTATTGCAGTGCTAGAGATAAGATTAGTGATGTTTGGTAGTTGGGTACAGTCTGTGGAAAGAGAGAAGTAAGGTTTGTGTCAGAAAAAGATTGAGGTTAAGGTTAAGAATGATTGGAATGAGATAGAGCTAAGTGAATCAGAATAGAAAGAAACGAATCAATTGAGAAGCAGTTCAGGAATATCAAGTTGAGAGGAACAATAAGGTAGATTGTGAAAGGATATTAATAAGTATGTTGTAACAGTGATATTTTTGGTATTTGAGAATAAAGCAGCAATGTGGAATAAGGGAATCAGGCAGAGCAACTTATTGTAATTAAAGAGATCAGTTTCAAGTTCTGGCCTTGGCAGTATTTTAGTGAAAGATGATAGTATATCAGCAATAATTGCAATATGAATAGTACAATGGGATTAGCTAGTTAGCGGAATGGTAAAGAGAAATGTTTTGCAGAGATGATATTATGTTTAATGCACTTGGCAGGTTACTGACCAGAGAAGGAAAGAGTTTAGTAGATTATGAAGTAGATATAATCAGATGGTTCAGAAAGTGTTCAGCAAGAGTTTGCATGGCAATGCACAGAAGGTGATTTAATTAAGCAAAGGTATTCTTTTGTAAAGATACTCCAGAGTATGATATAAGAGTAAAAGGCAGATCGGTTAAAGAACAGTAAGCGGATTAGTATATGGCAGAAAAGAGTAGAAAGATTAAGAAATGGATGGAAATTGGGAATTGTTAAGTACAGAAAGGGAAAGTGTGATCAGTTAAACAATGAATAGTTTGAGGTCAGATGGCACCTAATTGAGAGAGAATTCGGTTAAGCTGAAGGTGGAATATAAGCAGATTTAGTTGAGTAATGTTATTATGTGATAAGAGAGAGTAGTGTTATGGTAGTGAATATGGATATTTTGAAAGATTATGGAATATATTTGTTAAATCAGCCAAAGAACATTATTTAAAGCAAGGAAGGTATATGAAGAGCAAGATATGTCAGTAGCAGTATGGTAGGATTCAAAATTTAACCATGTGGCACAACCAAAATTAAAATATTAGAGAAAGCAGTTCAGAAATTTTGGTATTTCCTTCCACTGTTAATTGATTGAGTAAAGTGATTTGAGAAATAAGTAAAGTTAGAATTGGGTTCAGCTAGAGTCAGAGTAATAATGAAAGTAGAAAGCAACTGTAAGTAATAATGGGAGCATAATTTATGGAATATTTTGCCAAGTATTCAGTGTAATCAGACTAGCGTAGTATAAGCATGGAAGATTTAATATTCGTAGGTTATCCAACGTTTGTTTGTTTAAAGAAAAGTTTGAGGTTCTTGCATAGTAGGGCAAAGAGGCAGTGATTTTTGGCCAGATATGAGTTAAGGCAGCATGCGCAGAATGGTATGAAGAGGCAGGAAATTCAGTTATGGTATTTGATTTCTTTGAGAAGTTGTAAATGAGAATATGAATACAGATGAGGCAGCGTAACAGTTGGTAGTGATAGGCAGATAATTGAATGGCACATAAAATTTGATAATCTGAAGCTGGTTTTACATGGCGGAGCACTTGAGGGTGGCAGTTTATAATAACGTGTTTCAAGCAAGAGAAGCAGCCTAGAAAGAAATGTTGCAAACACAGCTGGGAAAATGTGGAAGCAGGTCAAGTCCAAGGAGATAAAGCGCCAACAACAAGGTAGAATCGCCTACAATTGAAAAGTAAAGTGAGTCAGATTGATAACTGAGCAGAGCAGCTATGTAATGAATGAAAGAGAAAGGAAAAGTAGAATAGGTACAGTGTCAAGCCCCGACACGGAATATCGGAACGCAAGGCAGTTGCAAGTAAACGAGTATAGAGCGAGGACTAGACATCAAACCATTGAACAAGAATAAATACTAAAACAAATTCATTCATTTATAATCTTTCAAATGTCTAGTTCAGAGCCAATCTATTGGGCCTAATTACATTGAAATAAAGCAAAGGACTAAACTAGGAATCTATCATAGTACTAGGACACTAGGGCACTCGTGACGTCACTCCTGGTCGTTCCCGTCCTCTTGAGTGTATAGTTTATCCTCGGTCTCACTTAAGAACACAACGACAAATAACACAGGGTGAGCGATAACGCCCAGTAGGACTTAAATCTCAATAGTCAAGCAGGCTTTAAATGATTAATGTGTTAAAAGGCAGAGTAACTAATGATAGAGCGAAAGAGTCAAGTAAAAGATAGCAGGAAAGCATGTGAACGAAATAGCACAACATTCCAAATATAGCACGAACGTCAATTATAGCACGAATATTAAGATGGCCATAGCACAATAGCACAAAGTATAGCAATAGCACAACGAGTATAGCATGGCACTTTTGTTGTCAACAGACAATGAGAGAATATAGCACTTTTGATTGTCATTAGATTAATCTAGATAGTATGGCACTTGGATGTAATGCCGACATCCTGATCATTTAACTCCCATGGGCAAATGGCACTTTCGGACGCTCTCCCAAGGACCAGATCGGGCCCCATTGCGCTGGCATTGGTTATATTGTTTATCTTTAGACAATCAGTCAATGGCCAATACAGAGTACCAAGAATTAGATGTGAATAGATGAGATAGCAGAGTGAATGTGAATAGATGAGCAAGGAGAGTATAGACGAGAGCTAGTGGACATTGCATGTAACATGTCGAGTAAACAAGCGATAGTAACAGTTGCACAACACGTGCACTCGGTGTTGGCAGTCAGGTGGAATTCACGATCCTACCACTGGCCATGTTAAGCACAGGTCCAGAGGTCTGGCGTGATTCAAGATAAGAGTGAGCTTCTAATAGCCGTTTGGATCATATCAATCCCTAAAGGGGTATCATAGGTGTTAGGGTACAATCGGCTCGTCGACCATGTGGGAACCCATGGACAGAGGAGACTTACAGAGGTCTTGAACAAAACTCACTAGTCCGGAAAAAGGAATATCCGACGGAGAGTTCGTTCAAGTCAAGAGAGTGTGTATATATAGAAACAAGTGCTCGACATTCTAGAGAAGTTCTAGAACAGTGGAGCGTCAAGATAGGTGTTCCAAAACATCACAGGAAAACATACACATGTAGAAATTAAGCATGAGGCAATTTAATTACATAAATTACCTGATATATTATGTTACATGTTCACGCCAATTAGGCCATATTTGGATGGTTTCAAAGTGTGTGCATGTGACATGAAATCATAGATGGAAATTAGTCGTGTGTTTGTATTTTAAATCACATAGAAATGTTCAATGTATATTAAGTGAAATTACTGCGGGTATAACTGGGATTAAAGGGTATAAGCACAATAGACAATTAGAGCATTTCAAATCAGGGGTTTTTCTGCAAAATCCTGTGAACGCGACGCAGCCTAGTAAGGCTCGCAACGGGTACAGGGTAGATCGCGACAGGTGTTTAGATGGATCGCGACGGGTCGGTCATGACAGGTAGTCAGAACGTGACAGGGACATGTATGGGTCACGACGAGTCAGTCAGGCCAGGCACAGCGATCGCGACGGCGATGCCTATCGTGTTCAGGATGCGACTAGTAAACTGTCACAACCAGACCACTGAATGCGGCCTATCGGGCCGTCGCGTTCTGGTGGTCTGTGCCCGAGTCCGACATGAAGCAGACATGATTGCGGTCCAAGAGTTTTCTTTCTTGACACAGAGGGATTTAAAAATATAGAACTAATTGTACAAGTGACGAAAAATCATGAAACAAGTTGCAAACGAATCCAGACATGCAATAGTATTCTCAGTAATTAGGAATTGGTAAACAGTCATGGTTTCAACATGGTTTAATCAGATCAAACATGGAGGATAGAATACTGGAAATAGTTGAGATGCAAGATTTAATTTGCAAGACATGGTGAATGGAATTTAGGGCTTTCAAAGGCTAAAGAAACCTAATATCCGTCAGTCCTTACAATAAAAATCTCATGGCATGAGGACGAGTATACATGAAGATATGAATTTAAGAAGAGGGTTCGGGGTCATGAAGTTCACCGAACTTTGAAATTTTAGAACTAGAGATTTGCTTGATGGAAAAATATGAACCCAAAGGGCTTTTCTTCCTGACAGACGAGACATCCTAAAGAAAAATTTTCATGGTTTATGCTCGTGAGAATGCCTACCTTTGGTGATTTTTCTCTCCTAGGGCAAGAACATGAAGAAGTCGGAGAAGAACGTAAGAGATCCTCCTTCTCCACGATTGCTCCTCCTCTTGGCCTCTCCTCTTGGTCCAACAACCACTTGGCACGAGCTAGGGCCGGCCATGAGGGTTTTAGGAGGGTATTTAAGCGTTTCCCCATTCCATTTCCTATTATGACTCTAATTCCTCTTTATTACGAATTTCCCTAATTTCTTCTCCCTTTTTAAGCAAGAGATCTCCTAATTGGGTTGAGAGAGAGCCAAATTCGTGGCCAATCAATCAGGGTAGGTTCAGAAAGAAGGACAGCTCGAATAAATTCAAAAGGTACAAAAAGAAAGCCATGGCAGCTATATGGAGCAACGACAGCGACTCAGACAGTGAGTCAAGCTCCAGCGAAGAAGAAGGCAACTTTAACTTTCACTTTTAATCCTGTAATCTATGCCATACCGATTCCACCTTTCTCTCTCATCTCTTTCGACTCGCCTGGAACGATAAACCCTATCAACTCCGGCATCCTCTCTATGTGATTTCGAAAGAATCCCTTTGTTCGCGCCAAAATCTCTTGAGGGCTTATGTTCTACTCCTTCCCACGATCCTCCAGAACCTTTCCCTGTTCAAATCCATGGCGGTTTCTGGGGTCTCCGGCACTGTTGGTGGCTACGGCGTTGCGCTCCTCTACCAACTAATTTTAACTGCTCTTCTTGTCACTTGTATTTCATACAAGTGACTTTCTGAGTATAGTTAAAATTAGTACATATTTGGGGTATGTTGGAGAAGCGTGGGGAGATGCTGTCGAAATTTTAAGACAATCCTAATACACATATAATAAATTAAGAATGTATAGATGAATCAAATATCCATAGATGGACACTAATTTTTGTAGGCACCCCTTTTTTTTGCAAGAATCTATGCAGACATGTATGTGTGTGGAATGTATATGTGAAAATGCTCCCGGTATACGAGAGGTGCTGTCAATTTTTTTTTTTTGAATTGTCGATTAATTCATAATTATTGAATACAACTTAGAGATCGTTTGGATGCAACTTAGACTGATTGGTTATTGTCAATGCAAAACTCTTGCATCCTAAAATGACGAGACTCGATAAGAGTTGGATACAACTTAGAGATCGTTTGGTTCCTAGATATGAGAAAGGAGTAGATGAGAGACGATAGTAACAGTTGCACAACACGCGCACTTGGTGTCGACAGTCAGGTGGAACTCACTACCTTTCCGCTGGCCATGTTATACACAAGTCCAGAGGTCCGGCGTGATTCAAGATAAGAGCGAACTTCTAATAGCCGTTTGGATCATATTGATCCCTAAAGGGTATCATAGGTGTTAGGGTACAACTGGCTTGTCGACCATGTGGGAATCCATAGACAGAGGAGACTTATGGAGGCCTTGAACAAAGACTCACTAGTCCGGCAGAAGGAATATCTGATGGAGAGTTTGTCCAAGTCAAGAGAGTGTAACAAGTGCTCGACATTCTAGAGGAATTCTAGGACAGTGGAGCTTCGGTCGTCGACGAACCACGTGGTCGAGTACTAGCAAGCCAATAGGCCTCACTGTCACCGGACGAACCGACAGGAGACTCTGCCATCGGCTTCTAGACTCACCAACGCCACGCACAATGGAGAATTAACGAGGAGTTGGCAGCACACCCGCCACGCGCACACAGGGCTCAACGCGGGTACCAGCATGCCAACCACCAGAAAGACGCACAACCACACGGGAACCAAAACAACCGCAGAGGTCGAGGACAGCACGTCGACCTTAGAGGGACCCAGACCGAACTAGGGTACCACAGCCAA
Organism: Colocasia esculenta; assembly: GCA_014218235.1. Classification (NCBI taxonomy): domain Eukaryota; kingdom Viridiplantae; phylum Streptophyta; class Magnoliopsida; order Alismatales; family Araceae; genus Colocasia; species Colocasia esculenta. The sequence continues at coordinate 79,742,861 of CM024766.1, forward strand.
ACACATCGCTCCCGGAGCGAGAGGGAAAACCGAGACACTAGCCATGACCAAAGCCTGGCGTACCACCGATAGGGCTACCTTGACAAGGCAAAGCAGCTACCCCACAGCGGTAACGGTACGACCACAAGGCATAGGCCAGCACAAAGCGTCCCAGGGGCGGAAAGCTCAACGCCTCCAAACCGAGCGAAGTTGTGAGACGACACACAAATCTCAAAGACAGGCACCCGGTGTAGACACGCCAATTTGGCAACACCTCGAGCAAATTCCATGTTATATCGCGATGCCTCGAAGTGGCTCTTCTCCATTAACCTCATGAGTGATCTTCCTATTTTTCTAGATTTTTCTAGGGTTTTTGAGATCTCTTTCCAGAAGGGTCTGTTGAGCTTCATCTATTCACGACCAACTCAGCGAACGCCCTGTCCCAGAGTCGATCCGCGTCCTGACGATTAGACGTAATTAATGCGCATCATGCCGATTCGCCGCGATTTAAAGTCAAAGATTCTGACCGCACCCTGTCAGCTCCATTTAATAGACGCCATGTCAGCAATCATGATGTCTGTTTGAAGCGCGTCTGGGCGGCACACTGCGTTTTATAAGTATCAAATCAAGGATCAGATTTTTTCAAAGATTCGATTTGCGTTGGAAAACGCGGCCAGCCACCCAGACGCGATTTAGAACCTAGCTTACAGCTACGATCATCATGAAAATGTCTAATCGCACGCAAATCGAGCGATCTTAAGAATTGCGGTCTGTCAAGCGGACGCCTTTAAGTTGTAATAGACGTTCGCTGAATTGGATGCGATTTTGGCTATAAATACAGACCCGAGAGATCCTCATTTGGCATCCAATCCGAACCACGGCGAAGCCCTGCCAAATTCCTACCCCGACCTTCGAACTCCAATTCTCCAAACCTCTAAGGCGGGATTACATCGGATCGGGAGCTCATGTTTCGGAGGCGGGACACAATGCATACGTCGCCTTTGCGCCATCTCCTTCGCAAACCGGAGCTTCCGAGTGTTGGGGCGCGGCGGGGAAGCTACATCGGCGTCTCCTCCTTCCTCTCCACACTTCGTCATCGGGCTATGCAACCATTCTGCCTCTTCCTCTTCTTCAAATTCCCTTTTGTTGTTGTTTAGCACATGCATCGCACACCTCCACACACACACATAGCATTTCTTTCACCCACCCACTCCCTAGGGGTTTAACACCACCTCCACGAGGTGTCTTGCTCTTCATTTACATGTTTTTCCCTACTTCATTCCACGTACATTTACTACGCTTCATAGTCTAACCTCCCCTTTCACTTGTTTCTTGTTGTTTTCCCATTTTGCAAGGTAACCGGCATCGAATCTTCTCCGTCGGCCGGCCGGCGTAAGAAGGAAGGAGAATCTACCGCACATTCCTGTGCTTTTCTTCAGGGGAAGGTAAGTACATCGCGTCATTTCCTTTCCGCCCGTTACATTCGGTACCCACTCGCACCTGGCGATCGCGACACATTCCTCGTGCACACACGCACGTTCTTTTAATTTTTACGTCCTCACCCCCCCCCCCCATCCCCATTTTCACCTTTATCCAATCCCTCTCCCTTTTAAATCCCGTATTTCCCGTTGTGGGATGAGTGTTTTCCAGAAAGTCGAGGAAAATGTCGTCTACAACTTGGCGATCACGGTGGGACCCTTCTTCTTTTGATTTCATTTACCTCCATTTGGCACCCACGTGTGCCCCTCCTTCTGCACCCACATGTGCCTCTCTTTCGTACCCCACGTGGTACAACCTCCACCTTTCCGCACCCCACAAGGTGCTATTGAGAGTCCCGTCGTCATTACCACTTTGTAGTCGTATTTTTCCTTTTTTTTTTCGCTACACTTCTTGCGTGGAATCCATGATTTAAGAGGAAAAAAAGAAAACTCAAAAAAATACCACCTTGTTCCCCTCCCCATGTACTTACTTTCATCTGAAGAGAGCATCTCCATGTGATTTTTCCTTCCTCATATAAAAATTGTGGAAAGCATATCTGTCTGATTCCCTACTTTTTTTTCTGTTCTTGGATTACATGATTGATTCGCGTCTAGTGCAGAGGACGCTTTTTCTGTTCCTGATTTGCACGGTGGCCTGATCGGACGCTATTTGTGACAGAGTCCGAAGGGAGTTGGCTCGGCCCTTACAGCTTTCAGGAGCTGTCAGATCCACAGTCAACAGAACAGACGCCCTCTACTGAATAGCGCCCACTGTACTGGACGCGATTCAGTTTGTCATAGAGCTCCAGTCTTCCTGCCATCTATGCTATCTTCGTATTATTTTTGCATTTGCAGGGCATTTCGGCCGAGGGACCTCCTTCCCTCCATACTTAGGATCCACACACCTTCTCGGTGAAGGCTATCTCCCCATTGGGTATTTCATCTCATTGGGCTAGAGAATCCTCATCGGGACCTCCGTAAGTCTCCGTACCCCATGGATTCCCTCACGGTGGACCGAGCCGGTTGTACTATCCTGGTGTCCCGAGCTAGAAAACCCATTGCGTGTAAGGGAGTTGTTTAGAAAAGCCCGAAGTCGTCACCTCACCTACTTTAGGTTCACACCTACTTTGGAGAGACTGTCATTAAAATCCACATTAAGACATATTGAATATTTAAGTGGACGTAATCATTTTCCAAGTCTGTGATTTACAAGTCATTAACTCCTTCTCTCAAACTAGTTTGAGTAGTTGTCTGGTAGTTGCTTGTTAAATTACACTGTGTGTCTTTAGAATTTTGCATGTAGCTTCATTCTGGCCGATCCCTTTCAATGGCCGAGTACGAGGACTATGAGAACATGTATGATGAGATGTATGATCCTAATCAGCTCCCCCAACTTCAAAATCGGGTTCACACTGATACGTCCAGTCCGCGTGTTGACGCAATGGACGCTCATGCTCCCCACATCTCGCCAAGGCGTGACACTGGGAACACCTCCTCCCCATTTGATATATCCCAAATTATAGACATCCTCCAGAGCCTCCAAGCCTCTCAGCTTCAGGAGGTCCAGGCTGCTCTCAAGGGCAAATCTGTTGTTGATCCAGTCCATCTCTCTCCCCCGGATGCGGGTATTCAGATTCAATTCGCTCGTGACCCGACGGCCCGAGTTTCTCCTACCCCCTCGCGGGCCCATTCCATCATCCAGTCTTGCCCCCACAGTCCCGTGAGGAGACATCCTCTTCCTTATGTTCGGCCAAGCACCGACGCGGCGAGGCCCGTTCACCAACCCCGGGTCCCAGTTCATGTCTCCCCACCCGCCGGTGTCCCTTCTACACGCTATCCTATTCAGGTGGACGTCCCCCACCACCTTCTTCCGGGGGCACTTCCCAAGCCTTCCGTTGATCAACTCGCCCAAGCCCTCTTAGCGAAGGTGAATAAACTCGAACAAGATTTCAAACGGGTGTCCACACCCAAAGACTCCTTCGAACTGGCACTCCCCTCTATGCTAGTCTTTCACCTTCCCCCCTCTAAGATGTCGGTTTATCACCGCTACAATGGCACCGGTAATCCGTTTGTGCACCTAAAAGAATTCATGTACGAGTCTTCCTTTTGGCAAAACGATAATCGGGCCCTTGCCTTCCTGTTCCGACGATCCTTGGATGGGCCTGCCCTTGAGTGGTTCTATTCATTAGAACACACAGATGCTAAGGACTTCGAGACCGTGCAGAGGAAGTTTCTACAAAGGTACAGAGACAGAGTTGGTTCAGCACTATCAATTACTTATCTAGTGGCTGAAAAGATGAGGGCAAATGAAGAATTCACACATTTTGCTGATAGATGGAGGGCGCTGGCTGAAAGACTGAGGGACCCACTATCTGAGGCCGAGCAAGTCAAAATGATCACAGCAAATGCCACGCCTCAATTCAAACACATTATGGCCATGAATAAGCTAACGACGATGGAAGAATTGTATGAAAGGGCATGATATATTCAGACACAGTTGAAGGACTCCCCTATCATGGCCATGTTCGAGTCCAAAACTCGAACATTCAAGAAAACCAGTGGTGCTCCGGCTGGCGGTCCCACTATAGAGGGTGTTATCCATAATGAGTAAGTGAGTGTGATGGGAAGTCCCAATCCTTCCACCTACCGACCCAACACCAACACCCGAACCCCACTACCCCAACAGCCCACTCCAAGAACCAACAGCCCACCACTATTCAGAACGCCACCTCAGCAACCTCAGCAGCCCCAGCAACCCCAACAGCCCTCATATTACCTGCAGCCCCAGTGGCCACAGTACCAACAACCTCCCCCATACCACCAACAACCTCTGCAGACACAATACTGTCAGCCTCCACAACCTCAATACCAGCAGCCCGCTCCTCCCCAGTACCAACCCCAACAACCCCCTCCTGCACCTCCCCAATACAATCAGGTCCCTCCTCCAGGCAACTATGATCCTCAACCACCCCGACCACCCCCCGGCCAAAGGAGGACTCACTATCCCCCATTTCCAGAAACCCTTCCAGATATCTTTAATGCCCTAATGGCCGTTGGCGCACTCACTTTTCCTAGGGAAAGGCTACAATGGCCGCCCAATATTGACACCTTGCAGTATTGCGAGTTCCATCGAGGCCCAGGCCACACCCTGGAGGCGTGCTTTCATTTCAAAGATTACATCTATAACCTGAACGATAGAGGAGGCATTGATTGGGCAGAAATGAAGAAATTTATTGCAGAAATGAAAGCACGAAGGCCGGCTAGGCAGGAACAACAACAACAACAACAGCAGCAACAGCAGCAGCAGCAACAACTCCAGCCTCAGCAGTAGCCCAGTATGGGCATTGTTCAGAACCCACTCCCGGAGCACCAGACTCCGAGTCAGCAAGTTAATGCCTTTAGAGCATCTCCCCAATATGAAATTTCCAATCGGCTGACGGAAGTAGCTTCTACATCCGCCTCCTCTTCCCAGTCATCCTTCACCCTGCCACCCTTCATCCGTACACCGACTCCCGATAATCCACTACCATCCTTCCTACGCATCCCTACCCAGCACACCGCACCATCCAGTCAACCCGCCTACCCGCTGCTCACATGCCAGCCCACCGCCTCTACGGCACCTCCACCCGCCAACATACAAGCCCCTTTCCTGCGCAATCCTTGCACCATCCCACCACAACCAATCCACACGTCCCGTTCTACCACAGTCCCACAACCACCATCAGCTAACCCGCCCATTCTCCGCACGCCATCGACCGTACCCTTCATTAACCCCAACCATCGAGCCCTCTTCCTCCGTATCCCCACTCAACCCTCTGGTGCAGCAACTATCTAATTGCCACATCAGATGTTCTCCGACCAACTCTCTACCTCCTCCCCTCCGACTTCAACTCCATTGGCTCCAACAACAATATCAAGAGATACTCCCGAGGCGACAATGGTGCTCCAGAGTGGGCGAATGTTCAATAGGGTGTTTCCCCAGCAGTAAGAGCAGACATTGTCATCCCAAGTAGAAGAAGAGGCCCAGCCAGAGGAGTCCATCCCCGGGACGCAATATGATTTGCTGAAGCATTTAGATAAGACCCCGGCCAGAATCTCCATTCTGGAATTGATTAAGAGATCAGTGGTCCACCAAGAAGCCCTCATGCAATATTTACAGAAGGTGATGGTGAACGAGGATCTTCCAGTAAACCAGATTAGTGTTGTCTTAACTCCCACAAGTACGTGCCCAGCCATCACATTCTGCAAAGAAGAGTTAGCGCCAGTCGAGTCTCAGCGGTGTGCCCTATGCCTCGCGATCTATGTTAATGGTATCTGTGTGGATCGTTTCTTAGTAGATTCCGGTGCATCAATCAATGTTGTGTCCTCCGACACACTGCAACTCTGTGGGGTGCTAGTTCAAGCAATCCAACCCTCTGCCATCACCGTCACGGCCTACGACAACACCAGCAGACCACCAAAAGGGGTCATCACTTTGGGAATCAAGCTGGGACCATCCATTAATGAAATGGACTTTCACATTTTAGACATGGACCCAAATTTCCGCATGATCCTGGGTCGGCCGTTCATCAAAGCCCTTTGCGCCGTTATATCCACTGTCCACCAGTGTCTTAAGTTTCTGTTCAATGGGCGGATTGTCAAGGTGCCCAGTAAGCCCGTTGTTGCAGAAATGAACGCCATAACGGACAACTCAGTCCCTTCCATTTGGCCCAGTAATCAGCCTTTAATGACAATACTGGGCACGCCGAATATGTATCCGGGCCTGAATAGTCCGTCTTCTAATGCTGCTAGAAGAAGCAAAATCATTACTAAAAAGGGGTGGCATATTATGAAGCGGATGGGATACCAGCCAGGTAAGGGATTGGGAGCACAACTGCAAGGTAGAACAGAGGCATTAAAGAACTGCAAGATGAGACCCAGGGCAGGGTTGGGTTACAAGCCAGGTAAGACCAGGCAAGACCAGGCAGAAGCACGAATAACCCCTCACATGGACATTGTGCGAACATTTTAAGAGAGGACCACTATAGCCGGGAAGTGAGCAAGCATCAACTGTCGTTGTCATATCTACCAATCTGTCGTCTCCGACCGTGCATCGAGATACGAATAATCACAGGCCAGCTAAGCATATCAAAAGAATAGAGTCAGAGCCAGAATGGAGCAAGTGGTTCGATATGAGCGATGTGGCAGCGTCTCTCGACCAACTCTTTGCACTAGAGGAGACTGAGCAGCAACTAGACGCAGGCCGAGACATGCAAGCCAAAGAAGCAGCCACAACCACAACAAGGCTCAGGGCGGGCCCCTCCTCCTAGGGCATCGCGCCCATTCCCAATTCCATCCTGGGCAAACCGCCCACCCCAACTCCAAAACCAGGCAACGTGCCCACTTCAAATCCAACCACGGGCACCACGCCTATTTTAAGTTCAAGTCTGGGCATCGCACCCATTTCAGTTCTCATTTCGGGCATCGCGCCTATGTCAATCTCAACTCCAGATATCGTGCCCACCCTTCCAATCTCTCCAGACAACGTGTCCGCATTTTCCTCTTCCCCAGGCATCGCGCCTGTGTCTCTTCTCTCTCCTTCGAGCAACACACCCACTTTCTTCCTCTCCCCGAGTATTGCACCCTCTCTCCTGCGGGCCACTACATGGTCTTCTCCTCTCCTCCTAAGCATTCCTCGAGCGCCAGTGCCCTACTTGGCAATCTCCCGGCTCTCTTCCGAGCAAACGCTCACCACCCCTCCTCCTCACAGCGATTCTTCCTCTCTTGAACTCCTGCTTCCAGTCAAACTTTCTTAGCTGGCAATCTCTCCTCGCCCTCTCCCCTCATCCTCACTGTGATCTTCCTCCCTCTTTCTCAATGCAATCCTCCCTCTCCCTCACGGTGATTCCCTCTTCCTCGAGCTCAAACTTTTTCGTTCGGCGGCCTTGCTTCACCGCTCCCCCAGATAGGCCGCCTGACAATGTGTCCTTCCTCTTTCTCTTGGGCCCTGCGCCCACCATAGTCCCTCTAACACACTCTCTTGCCCTACCTCTCCTCCCAGTAGCGCACTCCCTCCTTCTTCCTCCTCGAAAAATGCTCCCACCTCTTGTCTCCGAGCATTTGCGCCACCCGACCAACCACCCGCTTCCTGTCCTTACTCTTGGGATTCTCCTCTCTGGAGTCCGTTTGGCGATCTCAAGGGTGGCAGTCTCACGATGGCCGATCCCACCGTCTCGTTTGAGGAAACTTCTTTCCTCACCCCCGAAGGTGTCCCAGCCCATGGGCCACTCCTCTTCGGTCCTTTGACCGATCTCCCGCCCCCTTTCGCGCAGGGGGCATTTACTGCTTTCAATAATCCTCCCCCCTCGCAAGGGAATGTCATTGTAAATTCTCTTTCGTTTTTTTCATCATTTACTGCTTTCCCTAAGTCCCCCACGTGGGACCAGGCATTTACTGCTTCCAATAATCACCCCCCTCGCAAGGGAATGTCACTGTAAATTCACCTTCATTTTTCCCCTCGAGGGATCCATCGTTTATTGCTTTCCATAAGTTCTCTACGCGGGACCGGGCATTTACTGCTTTCCCTCCTATAAGTTCTTCTCCACCCATGCCGGGAAGTCCTACTACTCTCAATAATTCCCTCACGCGGAATTCTGCTTTTGCTATTCCACTTGCTGTAAATTCCTCGAATCCTTCTCCATCTTCCCCCTCGCGGGATTCAGCATTTACTGCTTCTCCTTCGCTTGTAGATTCCTGTAGTTGTAGCTTAAATCTAGGCAAAGGTAGTGGCAAACTAGGGGTAGTGTCAGAGAAGAAGACCAAGGGTAGGAGGGTTCCGCACCGCTTCTTAGCAGATCTAGCCCGTAGATGCAAGTCATGCTTGGCAGTTCCAGAGTTTATAGAGAAGCCTTTGCAGTTGCCAGATCTAGGATATGAGCAGTCAGTTTGCTTTATTGATGATGGGTTCGGAGTCTATGAGATCATGAATGACGACGATCCAGCTAAAGAAGGTGATGAAGAGCTTGAGGATGAGGCTGACGCGTTCGCAAGTGGATTAAAGAGATTCGACGAACCGTCAGCTGTTGTAGAGGAAATCACCAAAGAAATCAATATGGGAACCGAAGAAGATCCTAGGATCATCCTCATAAGAAGTAATCTATCGCCAGCTGAAGAGGAGGCAATTATCGAGGTTCTCAGATAATACAAGGACACGTTCGCATGGAGCTACGAGGATATGCCTGGCTTGGACTCCGCACTGGTTGAGCATCGTCTTACCCTTAAGTCGGGGTCCATTGCCATTAAGCAGCGATTGAGGCGTTTTCACTCCCAAATGGCTTTGAAAATGAAGGATGAGGTCGACAAGCTCCACAAAGTCAAGTTCATTAGAGTTGTGCTTTATCCGAATTGGGTAGCGAACATCGTCCCGGTTATGAAGAAGGACGGAAAGGTTAGAATATGTATCGATTTTCAGGACCTCAACCATGCGTGTCCTAAGGATGATTTCCCACTGCCTCACCTAGATGTGCTCATTGACAATACGGCTGGGTATGAAACCCTCTCTTTCATGGATGGCTTCTCAGGGTACAATCAGATTAAGTTGGCTGAGGAAGACCAGGAGAAGACCTCGTTCACTACGCCTTGGGGAACTTATTGTTATGTGTTCATGCCGTTTGGACTCAAGAATGCTGGAGCCACTTACCAAAGGGCTATGATGGCAATTTTTCATGACATGATCCACATTTTTATCAAAGTGTATGTGGATGACCTGGTGGTGAAATCCAAGACGTTGGCTAAGCATCTCGGGGTTCTGAAGAAAGTCTTGCAGAGAGCAAGGGAATATCAGTTGAAGATGAATCCCAAAAAGTGTGTGTTTGGTGTTTCGTCGGGTAAGCTCCTAGGTTTCATCATGAGTAAGAGGGGTATATAAATTGATCCCAACAAGGCGAAGGCAATAAGAGAAATGCCCCCTCCTAAAAATTTGAAGGAAGTTCAAGGATTAATCGGGAGGTTGCAGTTTATTCGCTGGTTCGTTTCCCAACACTCGCAGAGGTGTAGACCCTTCTACAACCTCACCAAGCCGGGAGTTGAATTCCATTGGGATGAGACGTGTCAGGCGGCTTTTGATGGACTTAAGGATTATTTGGCTAATCCCCCTGCCCTAAGGCCGCCGACTCTAGGCAAGCCTCTTATTCTTTATGTATCTGTCCTGGAAGATTCGGTGGGAGCTGTCCTTGCGCAAGTTGATAAAGAAGGCAAGGAGAGGGCAGCATACTACCTGTCTAAGCTTCTCAACCCCTGTGAGCAAAGGTACTCTGCAATGGAGAAAACCTGTGCCGAGCTCGTATGGGTAGTGTAGAAATTGAAGCACTACTTTCTTACTCATGAGGTCCATCTCATCGCCCGAATGAATCCTATCAAATTCCTCCTTGAAAAATCTGTTCTAACTGATAGTCTAGCGCGTTGGCAAAGCTTTCTCTCTCAGTTCGAAATCACCTATATTCAGCAGAAATCGATTAAAGGCTATGCCATAGCGGAGCATCTCGTTCATCACCCTGTTCCCCAGTTCGATCCAGTCCGTTCAGAGTTTCCAGATGAAGAATTGATGTCCCTTAGCCAATCTGATCCTATGTGGATGTTATATTTTGATGGGGCTCAGAATTCTCAAGGAAAGGGCATCGGGATTACTCTGCTATCACCTGAAGGTGTCACCATTCCCCGAGCTCACAAACTAGATTTTCTTGCCACCAATAACATCGCCGAATATGAGGCTTTGTTGGCTGGTCTAGAGCTCGCTCATTTCTATGGTGTCACCCATCTGCGAATCATAGGTGATAGTCAGCTAGTCTTGCACCAAGTGCTCACCAAATATGTCACTCGTGATCCAAAGCTCAAGCCCTATCAAGAACTTGCCTCAGCTTATGCCAAGCTATTCTCCAAGCTAGTTTTTGTCCACATCCCTCGTCATCAGAATCTTCTACCCGATGCCCTTGCCACAGTTGGCGCAACCATGTATATGTCCTATCCCGGGGATTTTGACAGCATTCAGATCGAGCGTCGTCATGTTCCCGTCATTCTAGATCCTAACTTTCTCTGGGTTAAGGAAAAAGTGCTGAGGAACGCAAAAAGGAGAAGTAAAACCAAGATCATGTTGATGGAGCTAGAAGAAGAGATGGAGGATGAGGAAAAGCCGTGGTATTATGAGATAGCTAGGTATTGCAGAAACCAATCGTATCCTGAGGAAGCCATAGCCGACGAGAAGAGAGTGATAAGGAGGCTATCCCAGAAGTATACATTGGTTGGAAATGCTCTCTATAGAAGGGGATTTTTCGGTGTTTTGCTAAGATGCCTGAATGAAGATAAAGCTGTGAAGATTGTTGAAGAGGCCCATTCGGGTGTTTGTGGAGGCCATGTGAGTAGTCAAATGCTAGCTAAGAAGATCCTTAGGCAGGGTTTCTATTGGCCCACTCTAGAAGAGGATTGTTCAATCTTTGTCCGTCGGTGTGTCAAGTGCCAACTCCACGCCGACAAAATCCATTCTCCATCCTCTTCACTTCACCCGATATCCTCCCCATGGCCTTTCGCTATGTGGGCTTTCGACATCATTGGACCCCTTAGTGACCCCAACTCCCAGAACAAGGTCAAATCGTACATCTTCACAGCAACGGAGTATTTCACCAAGTGGGCGGAAGCTGAAGCATATTCGGAGATCAAGGCAACAACTGTTTGTAAGTTCATCATGAAAAACATCATCACTAGGTTTGGCTTTCCAAACACCATCGTCACCGACAACGGGCCCCAATTCATCTCTCAAGAACTGCGTGACCTCTGCAACAGGTATAAAATTGCATTGCATCATTCATCTCTATACTATCCGCAAGGCAATAGCCAAGTAGAAGCCACCAATAAAACTTTGATTAAAATTGTTAAGAAAACATGTGAGGCTAACAAATTCTCGGATTGGCCAGAAAAGCTTGTAGAAGCTCTGTGGACCTACCGCACTTCAATCTGTACTCCTACTGGGAAGACACCGTTCACCCTCACTTATGGAATGGAGGCAGTAGCACCATACGAAATTCTCGTTCCCTCTTTAAGGATCCAGCTTGACAAGGACTTGTCAATCGATGAGCGGCGCGAATCACTCCTAGCACAACTGGAACTCCTAGACGAGAGGCGTCTGGTCGCCGCAGAACATAAAAGAGTGTACCAAAATAGACTCGCTCATTTTCATCAAAAGAAGGTTATTGAGAAAAAATTTAAAGTCGGTGAGATGGTTATTAAAAGAATCTTTGTAAAGCCCGGAGGTCCCCGGTCAAAACTCCAACATAACTGGGAAGGGTCATTCGTAGTCAAAGAGATAGGTCCAGGCAACACGTATAGGCTAGTGAACGCAGAAGGTGAGGAGCTCTCTCACCCATGGAACGGGCTATATCTTAAAAAATACTACCCCTAGTTAGCCGTCTAGATCTACATGGCACAAGGACCCTAACGTGAAAAGATGTCAATATTAATTCATTTTTTTAATTCTTGGTGGGTTAGCCAGAGGTGCCGACACCCACACACACACACGCCCAGCCCCTGGAAGCCAGAGACATGGAATCCAAAGGAGATCAATGCCATCCTAAAGCATTACCTGTTTCTCTCCCTTTCGGTCTGCCAATAGAAAAGGAAGCCCGAAGGATTGACCTCACAAATCTATTCAAAACTCAGTAAATGTAGGTCGAAGCATAAAGGGGAAAAATATAGAAAATCAATGTCAAATCCAAATTAAAAGAGCCAAAACAAGGCTAATCAGTTAAAAGCACGACAAGAGTGGCAAAGTCCTCGCAGAGATCCAAATGGACCTGGACGTAAGCGTGTAGTACGACAAGAGTGGCAAAGTCCCCGCAGGGATCCAAATGGACCTGGACATAAGCATGCAAAGAACCCCACAAACCCAAAGAAAGTCGAAACTCACTGAGTCTAGGGCGAAGGAGTGACTATTTCCCCCGAGTTTCCTGGACTATTGGCAGACTTCCTAGAACTCTCTTCACTTCTCCCCCCAGGTATGTCTTAAGATCAAGGCAAGGCAATGATCAACTAAGGGAGACGTCACCAAAGGTAACCTTGGGTGAAGGCACCGCTTAAGCACGTTCAGCCTCTGACTAATACACTCAAGAATGATTAATGCATCCTTAATGACAACCAAGTAATTAACGGATCCAAGTGCCACGAATTTCCAAGTTTGAGCAGACCCCTTCGTCCCGCGCGTCGCACTTATTTTCAAAAATCCAAAAAAAGCAGATATTTTTAAAATCCAAAAAAATCAAATATTTTAAAATCCAAAAAAATCAGATATTTTAAAATCCAAAAAATCAGATATTTTAAAATCCAAAAAATCAAATATTTTAAAATCTAAAAAAATCAGATATTTTAAAATCCAAAAAATCTGATATTTTAAAAATCCTAAAAAATCAGATATTTCAAATTCCAAAAAATCAGATATTTCAAAATCCAAAAAATAAGATATTTCGAAATCCAAAAAAATCAGATGTTTCAAAATAAAAAAAAAATCAGATATTTTAAAATCTAAAAAAATCAGATATTTCAACGCCCAAAATTTTTTACATATTTCAAAATCCAAAAAAAAAAAATATATATATATATATATATATAAACTTGTACATTCTGCACCTTCATTTTCATGTATACTCTGTGCATTCAGCCAAGTCACGTCACCTTCATGTGTAAGTATTGCATGTTCATTGCATGTTTATCATTCCTGTCATTTTGCCTTATTTAAAATAAAGGCTCAGCCCCTTGACAAGGTCGTGAAGTCAAGAATCGTTTTTATGCAAGGGGCTGAGCAAGAGCAGATATTTAACTTGTTTGTTCAGATGCATTTCAGGCACTACACAAGGAAGAAAGAAAAAAGGGCATGTATGTCTACATGGCCAAAAGGGGGGCCAACCCCGAATACATCCTTATGGAGTGCCCAAAAAAGGGCGTACATCGTCAAAAGAAGGTAAAAAGTACACAGCAAATAGCCTAACGACCGTCACCTCCCTCTGCAGGCCGGTCACTCTCGTCAGCATCCTCCGCCGGTTGCAGCCAGCGGCCACTCTCAACCTCGCCTGGGTCCGCCACCAAACGAGGAGCAGGAGGCCCCATGGAGGCACGCGAACCCGTAGAACCCTGAGCAGCTCGAGCCTCCTGGACGTTCCTCTCGTACTAAGAGGAGGACACGACGAAGCTCCCAGAATAGGTGTTGGACCGCCCCTGCTCCCTCGCGCGGTCCCGTCCGCATCGGTACCGGTCCTCTGCCGCCTGTCGCAAGCGCTCGGAGACCGCTAAGCTAGTACGGGCGTCCACCGACTGCTGCGTCAGGCGCTCGCGCTTCTGAGACCATCGGTCGCGCTCCTCCTCCCACTGGCAGTGCTCCTCCCTGCGCTCCTGAGACCACCGGCCGTGCTCCTCCTCCCACTGGCGGTGATCCTCCCTGCGCTCGTACGCCAACCGAGCTCTTTCCCTCTCACAGTCCTCCCGCTCCAGGGAAAGTCTCAAGCGTAACTCCGCGGCATCACAAGGAAGGTCCGCGCCCCGCTGAGAGGCCTGGGTCTGCAACCCGAACAGCTACTATGACAGATCGATCATCTCGGCGTGGATGCTAGTCTCTCGTGTGAGAGCACTCTGAAGCTCGTCGGACTGCAAGAAAAAGACGACCATGGATAAGTTTGAAAATAGTTCAACCCAATTCATGTCTGATTAAGATTACTTACCCGTGCAGAAAGATTGCACTCCGCCTCCTCTGCCCTGGCCTCTGTCGCCGCCAGCCGTGCACGAAGGGAGGCTGCCTCCAGGTCGGGAACACTCCGACTCAAAGAAGCGCCGGCAGTGTCAGCATACTCCACTAACATCCTGGTAGCACGCTGCAATAATTCAAAGTCGAGTCAGTAGGCGGTAAAATAAATGATGAAGGTATGATTTTTCTGCATTTACCAGTGTCTCTAAGGCCGAACGTGCCTCGGCTAGCTGCCCCTCCATCTTCGCCAGCTGAGCACGGAGAGTGTCGATGAGGTCGTTCCGCGCATCCTGTATATGCACACATTTAATTAGGATATCATGAGTAACATTGAAAGCATATAAAGTTTAGAAGTGCATACCCTAGCAGGCCTCATGTAGTCACATCCCCCGTACTCCTCCTGGAAGCGCTCCAAGTACGCGAGGCTGTCAACTGCGTCGGACTCCACAAGCTGGCCGCCCTACTGCCAGTCCACGTGCTGGTCGAGGAAGCGAAGACGCCAGTCAACCGTCTTCGCCTTCCCCTGTGTCTTCCGCCCAATCCCGCGGGGCTCCTCCACCTCGAGCCACACCTGGTGTAAACCTAGAGTCCGAGCAGCCAACCGCAGGCGGAGTGGCTCGATCTCATTTAGGCAGTGGACCCACAGGTCCCGCCTAAACCGAGGACGGCCGCTCTCCACCCACGATTGGCCCTCATCCCCCACACCTACGTAGGGCTCCCACGCGACCTGCATTTAGTTAGTTACATGAGCATTTCACATCAAATACATGAGTTAAACAAAGTCAAGTGTGGTCCATACCAAAAGTGGCGGGAAATCTCGGATGGCCTGACAGAGGACGTCAAGCTGGAATCTGTAGGTGGTAGTGCTCACCACCGGTAGCCACCTCCGCGCAAGTGGTACCGCATCGGGACGTACCTATGTCGCCCTGCCCAGGGGAAGGTAGTAATAGCTCCACACCTGCATGCACACACACCAATTAGTACCAATCAAGCAGTCGCAGGAGATTTAAATGCATGGTTAAAGTGGAATTGAATTTTGAGCTCCTACCTGTAGAAAGGGCGCAAAGCCGCCCACGGTGGTCTCCCTACCAGTACTGACGGAGAGGTCTGCGAAAGTGTGGGCCAGGAGGGCCGCACCCCAGGCATACTCACCGACCCAGTCTAGGTCCTCGAGCAGCTCTAGAAATCGGCAGTGGATGTCGTCACCCTTCGTGGTGAAAAGCATCTTTTCGAATAAGAAGGTCAGGAACCTCCAGAGATCCCGGTCCACCCGCTCTATGTCCTCGGGATCATGGTCGTACACTGTGCGCGCCAGTCCCACCGCCCACTGCACGTACTCCTGCAGCGACTCCTCTGCTCTCTATTGCACCCCCACCAGCCCCAGTGTCTCCAGGAGGGCAACCAGCCCTACCATCCTTTGGTCCCCGTCCTCGTCGCCCTGGGGGTCCAAGCCCAGAAGGTCCTACGCGTGCTCGGTGTAGTCGGCATAAGTGATGCCACTCACCGCCTCCCCATCCACCCGTAGCCCGGTGATCCTAGCTACGTCCTCCAAACTCGGGACCATATGGCCCCAGGGGAACTAGAAGGCACTGCTCATCCTATCCCACCTATCCCTCAATGCCTGGATCAGGGGCGGGTCAATGAAAAAGGGCTCGATCTCCAAGACCGGCCCAAACCCCATCCCCCGGACTCTCTCTCTCTCTAGAAGTTTAGGAGCCCCTGATACGCAGCCAGGACAAGGGGCCACATCGTCCTTGCCTTCATCACTCCCTACAATGCACACACAATTCAAAACACAGGTCAGAACTCATCTAGGAATTCAAGTTGTGCACAATTAAGACAAAATTTTCAGTCCCGGGTGCACCTCTGAAATGCGTCCAAAACAGAGGCGCGTTTCAAATCTCAAATTGCGACCAACACTTCGGCCGCGTTTTCTGTTCTAAAAAGCGGTGGCACAATGTGCCGCGATTCTTCGAATCGCGCCCCCTGTCTGGATGCGATTCGCACCCTTCTCTTCTCTGGCGCCGACCGCCTTCCCCCCTCCTTTCCCTTCTACCCAGAAACCAAGAGAAGGAGGAGGGGACTTACTGTTTCCGGCCGAGAGTGGATGTCCCGACCGCGGCGCTGTCGTCGCCGCTCCTCCCACGCCTCGTCTTCTTCCTCCTCCTCTTCTTCTCTCTCCGGCGCTTCCTCGTCGCCTTCCTTCGCAACCGACGCCGTCGCCGCCGCTTCCCCCACCACTGCGACGATGGCGAGTTCTCCCGGGGCTGCCATCATCTCCTCCACCATCTCCGCCGTCTCCCCCGTCGCCAGTGTGGCCACCGCCACCGTCGCCTCCGCCATCTCCGCCGACGAGCCACCACCTCCCTCGCTCCGCCGTCTCGCCATCGGGGAGGAAGGGATTGGAAGGAAATTAGGAGAGGGAGAGAGTGATTAGAGAAAAGAGGGAGTTTAGAGGGAGAGATTGAGAGAGGGAGAGAAGAAAGGGGGCGCCGGTGGCAATTGGTCAGAATAGTCGCCCTCGGGCACCTTCTGCCTTCGGGGATGTTCGAAATCGCGGCCAAACATGACGACGCGCTTCTTGTTTTAATTGCGTCCAGACCATGCGCCATGATTCAGAACGTCATCATGTCTTTGGCACACCTTTTTAGGTGCTCTAATTTGAATTTAAGACGCGTCTGGAGCCAAGGATACGAATTTGGAAAGTAATCCTAAGAGGCGTCTGAGTTTCTCGCCGTAATTCATTACGTCGGCGCAGAATTCGAGGGACGCACCATTTGAATTTTGAAGCGGGAATCGTGAAGGCGTATGCTGAAGTGGACGCATTTCTTGGAGTGGATCAGGCGTTTGATTGGCGGCCAGTTGGGACACCGCAATTTTCAGAAGAAGTTCCTTTTTCCATATGGGGATGGTTGTGGGAGACGCTAGAGCCCTCTGAAGCAAGTTGTTCGGTTGAAGTGAGGGCAGCATGTCAGTCTACTCTGCCGTCGCAACTTCTTCAGGGCATCTCATCATTAGGATTTGTCGTCGCCCTTCCTGGCTTCGCCACCAAATTGACGGTGCCACATAAGAATCTCCAAGCACTCCATCAGAGAGGATTTGATTATTTTGAACTTTTTTACCTCTTTAGCCCTCTCATTGAACATCGTAGGAAGGAGACAAGCCTAATTATCGTGCCCGGTTTGGAAGTTAATTCGCGGCCATAGTAGTGGACGCTTTTCATATGAAAGGCGTCCTCTGTAATGGACGCGGTTATAAGGGCCAACCGAGGCTTTGTTTTAAGGAGAAAATTCATGCAGTTTGGAAGAAATGATCTTATTCAAGGGACATTCTTGGCCGCGTTAAGGAAACCATTTATTTCTCATTAAGGATTCAATCGTGCCGTTTACAAATGGCCACTTTCGGCCACAATTTCCTGAGCTCCCTTACATAATTCATCCAATCATTTTGAATCTCTGTTACATTTAGAGCCGGCCTCCTAAAGGTGCAAATCTTCCATATAGATTTGATAGTGTTTGCCTCCTCACCATCATTATTAGTGTCGATGTCGCGCCGTTTGATCGGTGGGAGGTGGGATAGTCCTTTGAAGATGAGCCGTGGAAGCCCGAGCTGAGGAAGGCAGCGGTGTGGATTGTAGAGGACAAACTCAGACGCTCCAATCAACCGCAAATCCACACCAGGTGCTAGTTGGGTCCGCACATCTCGGGTGAGAAGTGGCGCCAGAGTAAAAGTGAAGGCGCTCTCGGGCATATCTCGGAAAAAGTCACGCCAATCTACCCACGTCCTGAGCTGTGGCGCTCGGTTCGCCACACGCCCTTCTAAGCCCACGAGGTGATCCAAGTGCTTAAGCAGACTCTTGGAGAAGATCCGGGACGAGCTTGTAATTTCATTGCCTAGACAAAACTTAAAGTGTAGGTCAGTCCAGCATGTTAGTAAAAGCATAGATCCGTATGGAGGCCTACCCAAGCTCGCCGCCGTGAGTCTGCTATAGAGGAAGGTTAGCACCGCCGGTCCCAGCCTCTCTCCTTCCAAAATGGTGCAAACCGCGCCAAGTTGGTCCTCTTCCAAAACATTGTCTATGGAAGGGAAGAGGAGCGCGCCTGCCACGCAAATGGCGAATCCTTTCATCACCTGCTCGAGCCTCTCGTCGTCCCTTGTTCTCGATATCTCCCTCGTGGTCCAGGCCACCATTTTTTGTAAGTTGATCCCTTTGTCGGCATGAACACCTTGTGCCTCCCTCGGATCCATAAAGCTCTCGAGCACCGCCCTGCTTGAATAATGTCTTGGCATGATCGTCATTCTTTCTTCCTCGCCCTGCTTCATTCGCTTCAAACCTAACAAGAGTTCAACCTCTTCCAAAAGAACAGTGGCTTCAAAAGTTCAGAAGAGAAATGTGTTGGTTTGAGGGTGCCACAATTCGATCAATGCCCCAAGAGTTGCCCAATCAAGGTGGATCTCGTGGTACCTTTTGGCATGAACAGTAAGGTTATTTATCCCCCATTGCCTAAGGATAGCGGTCATATCAGGAGTGATGGTGGAGGTTAATTGTTGAAGCCAAGGGAGACGCATGAAGCGTCGATTACCCGAGAAGAGCGGGTAATCCTAAATGGGTAGCCGTGGTATAGGAGCCGGTCATTTGAAAGAGGTAGCCGGAAAGAAAGTCAAGAAAACACCGAACAAAATGATTAATAACATGTCAAAGCAAATCTATCAACAAATCAAAATCATCAAACTTACCATCTTTGCTTGGACAAGTTTGCAAATGTGGCCCTCCATTTGGTTTAATCTATGGAAACCCTCCATCTCTCTTCAGAGCCCTTCTTTCCCTTCTTCCCTTCTCCCCCTCCTTTCACCCTCCTTTGCTTCAAAAGGGGGGGAGTTTGTGCCTTTAAATAAAAGAGGGATGCATGGGGGTTTGAAAAGGGAATCCCGGAGATATGTTATCTCCTGCAGCTGCCCCATACCCCATGTTCCCTGATAATTGCAAAAATTTTAGCGTTAAATTTCATACATATAGTTGAGTTTAGACATTCGTTGTCTATAAATAATGTACATTTTGAGTTTAATTTTCATTTCATCCATAAATAGGTTTTTGAATGGGTTAGAATACACATGTAGATTTTTATTTAATAAATCACTGATTTCTTGTCAGATTGACTAATCATATCCATTTTCTTTTCATAAGTACATTTTGGAAAAATAAAGAATCTTTGTAAATAATATTGTATATAAATAATATTTTTAGTTTGTTAGTAGTAGATAAACATCATTTTGTAAATAAATAAGATATGTTTACCCCACTCAATTTCATTAAATAAATAAAAATTTCTTTAAAACCCCAACCAATCCCATTCTCACATCTCACCACCTTTTAACTTTTTTCCATTTGTTTTGACTCATCGTGCAGGGGAGAAGCTGCTAGAAGCAGCTGGAGGCGATGGGAGATGGGCGGCGGCAGGGCTGAGCAACCGGGCGCTGTGCGTAGTTAGGGTGTGTGAAGGAGCTCTGGAAGTGGAGGTGTGCTGGCTGGTGCATGCTGGGTGTGGAGCTGCGTGTGCAGAGGGCGGTGGAGGCTGGCGTGGCGCGTGTGGCGACCTGGCGGTGTGAGAGGAGTTGGGGCGTGCTGAGTTGCTGGCGGGTGTGAACTCTCGGTGCGATGCAAAAGCTGCGCGACGGAGCTGGAGCTATACATACGGAGGCAAGAAGAAGAGCTCGTGCGTGCGGATCTGTCGTGTGCGTGCGGAACTGGGATCGTGCAGAGCTGAGGTGGCGGCCGGTTGGGCTGGGATGGAGCTCCCGTGCGCGGCAGGCAGAGGAGATGAGGTTGGCGCTGTGCACGACGCCCAGGTTTGTGCGAATGGCGATAGGGGCGTGAGAAGCTGTGCTGAGGTGGCAGATGGCGTGCGGAGCTCGGATCATGCAGAGGCAGGAAGCAAAGGGGCCCGGGCGCCTATAAGAAGACCCCAAGGTCCTCTTCTCAGGGAGTTCGATTTTTTTTCTGGATTTTTAGTTTTCCTTTCTATTCTTCCAGAGTTCATAGGGTTAGGGTAGTTCAGATTTTTTTTTGGGTTTTCTCTGCCAGTTTATTTCTGTAATTTTCCTTTCAGCAGAGCTTGGCGGGTTGGAGTTTTTAGGATCTTTGTTTTCTTTCTGTTCTTCCAGAATTGTGAGGATTGGAGTTTGTTCTTCAGAGCTTCGCCAGTTCCAGTTTTTGAGAATTGTCTTCCAATTTTCTTATGTAATTTTCTTTTCAGCAGAGCAGTGAGGGAGACGGCCTGGAGAGTTTGGATTTTTCTTGGGGTTTTTCCCTAGAATTTTGTCATCTATACTTTTTCTTCATCATTTGTTGGCTAGTTCTACGTTGAGAGATTTGGTATTATTTTTTAGGAATTTCTAGTTCAGCATCCAGGGGGTTTTAGGTTCTGCAAATTTTCTGGGTTTCCTTCTTCCTTCTGTAAGGGGATCCCAGGGAGTTGTTCTTGTTTTCCTCAGTGTGTAAAGGTTGCTCAGGGGAGGGAGTTTGTGAATTTTGAAGGGTTTCTTTCTATTCCTCCGGAGATCAAAGCTGTAAGGGTTGAGCTGGGAGAGGTAGATTCAGAGCATATTTCTTTCTTTTATGTTTTGTGAGAGTTTGAGAGATTGATTTCTTTATTGGAATTTTTTGAGTTCGATCCAGTGGTCTTTATTGCATTTAATTTCCATTTTGTCTGTTCTTAGAATAGTTCAATCCAGTGTTCTTGTTTCATCTCTACTGTGAAGCCATCCAAGAGGTCTGCAGAGCAGTGGAGGGGGCTTCCGGAGTTCAGAACTCCAAGGGGGTTTAAGGTTATGTATTTCTTGTGAGTTTTTAGTTCAGTATTATTGGAGGGATTCAGCAGTGAAGTGAGGGAACTCTTTCTTGTTTCTTCTATGAGCAGTGGAGTGTTCTTGCTGCTGTGGAGAGGGAGATTAGATCCAAAGTTTGATTGGAATTTGTCTTTAGAATTTTGTTCTATTTGCTGTAAGGAGGTTTGGAATTTCTTTCTTCCTGTTGTGGGTGATTCCAGGGATTGGGAGAGATCGATCCAGGGGTTATCTATTTCCATTTCTACAGTGTTCTTATTTCTTCTTCTGGACAGATCATGAGTTGAAATTGCACTTTACATTTCTTTTACTGTTTTCTTACTAATTCATCCCTCGAGCTGTGAGGGTACAGTGTTGTGCTCTTCTTGCTATTCTGAAGCTTAGTGCAACTTGTTTCTTATTTGTTCTTCATCCCTCAATTTAGAGGGTACAGTGATACCAATTCGTTTATTTTTAATTCTGTTTGTTCTTTCATTAAGTTTGACCTATCGAGTTGTGAGGAAGTTGATTGATGTAATTTACAGAATTAATTCTCATGCAGTGTTATTTTGGGTGAAAAGTGTCTGATAGAATTGATCCAAATCAAAGTAGTTTTAATTCAAGCTTTATTCAGCCTCTTCGTGGATATGACCTGTTCTCACCACTTTGCTAGTTCATCTTTACTATTTTATGTCTGTGAGACAATTTATAGAAGGTGAGTATATTGTTTCGTGCACGGAACTCTGGACAACGAAAGTGCACAGTCAACAATGCCGCACTTCATCTTGGCGCCATTGCCGGGGAGGCATTAGAGTTTGATTTAAATCTGCTTTTGATTTGATTTCATTTGCATTGGGTTTCTATTGACTTGTTATTGGGCTTTCATTTCAGATTTGCACAAGAAGTGGAGCATGGAGATTGGGCTTGACATTTGAGGCCATTGGAGGAGGAGAGCTTGCTGATTTGTTTTTGCATTTTCTTTTCATTCAGAAATTTAGATAGGAGAGTGTGAGTGGATCTTGTAGTGAGGCTTTCATGTATTCTCTGTGCATGTATAGAGATTTCTTTCCAGTTGGCATGTAATAATTGGCTTTTTGGTGGTTTGAATGGTTTGGAGTTAGTTTATAGTATCACTATATTTTCTTAGTTAAGTTTCATTTTATTTAGTTCAAAAACCAATTAAAAATTAAAAATATATATATAATCTAAAAAATTTCCAAATCGCTCTTTCATCTAAGCCATTTGTTTTGCACATTAAAAATTTCATCTCTCAAGATTAGAATCACTTGTTTTAGGACATTCATCATTTTAATTGTCATTTTAATTCCATTTCTTTTTCTGCATTGAAGAGTGCGGGGGAAAGGTAAGATTTCTATCTCTTGTTTCATGCATTAGACTTAGCATTAGAAAACCCTTGTTTGAACTTGATGTGTTGCATTTCATATTTGTAAATGGGACTGCTTAAGGGCATCACCCATTAGAAAAATAAAAGGATAAGGTGAGGGATTTCATCACCCTTTCCTTTGCCCAAAAATCACAAAAATTTTCACATTCTTGCATCTGCCTAAACTTTGAATAAAAACTAATAGACGTGACCCTAGGCTTCATAATTACATTTATCCTTTCTTAATTCTAAAACTACTCTTTAAGTCTGGTGTCTAGGATTAGAGGTTAAAAAGCTTATACTTAAGTGAGCTAGAGGTTATTTAATTGGGTCCTTGCGAAAGCAAGGGGGGCCTCCCTCTACTCCACCTCTTACCTGGCCAGTACAAGAAGAGTTAGGATTGAATTTAAGCACGCATAAATCCAATTTTGAGAAAAATAACATAGGTCCAAGGAACACTTAGTGTTTAGGTTAATTTGTTTTGAAAGTGTTTGCTTGTTTGTGTTTGTTCATAAAAATTCAAAAATCAATAAAAATCTAAAAATTTAAAAATCATAAATAGAAGGCTTTTCAACTGTGCATGCTTGGTAGACGTTCCCTGAACTTAGATTTGGCTCAACCTATAGACGAGATTGAAAGATTCTTTCATAGGATGGCCAACCAAGACCAGAACCAAGTTGCTAGGAATGTAGAGGAGGTCGCACCCAGACAAATGAAGGAGTATTTTATTCCTTCTGACTACCAACCTACTACATGCATTAGGCCGGAAATTCCTGCAAATCACTTTGAAATTAAGCCAGGAACCATTCAGATGTTGCCATCTTTCTATGGCAATCCCAATGAAGATCCCTACAGACATATAGATGAGTTCTTAGAGATTTGTTCCACTGTAAGGATCTAGAACTTTACTGAAAATGCTTTGAGACTGACCCTATTTCCATTCTCTTTGAAAGATAAGGCCAAACATTGGTTAGGAACCATAGGGAGAACTATTAGAACATGGCCAGAAATGCATCAGGAATTTTTGAAGAAGTTTTACCCCATTGGCCGCACCAACACCATGAGAAGAGCTATAACTGGATTCTCCCAACACCCGGGAGAGTTAATGCATGAATCATGGGAAAGATTAAAAGAGTTGCCTAGAAAATGTCCCCACCATGGTCTGTCAAGGCGGCAAATAGTTCAAGCTTTTTATGAAGGATTAATATAATCGAATAGGCAGATGGTTGATGCCTCGTGTGGAGGAGCATTTATGACTAAGAGCGAGGATGAGGCATATAATCTTTTTGAAACATTGAGTGAGAATTCTATCAATCATGCCTCACTCCACTCTTATGAGAGAGCACTAGGACCTATAAAGAAGGCAGGGTTGTATGAACTAAGGGAGAGAGGAGAATCAGATTCTAGGGTAGAAGACCTGTTAGCTAGATTTGATCAGAGATTGGAGCAGAAGTTAGAACAGAAATTTGATCAATTATTGTCTTTGACTGGGCAAGCCACACCTAAATTTTCTCAACCACCTGAAACTTGCTCTATGTGTGCTAGCACAGCGCATCCCACCAATGCTTGTCCTACTACTACCCAATTGCCTCCTTTCATTCAAGAACAAGTTCAAGCTACCCAAGGTTTCTACAAACCCTTCCATGATCCATAATCTAACACATACAACCCTGGTTGGAGAAATCACCCGAACTTTTCTTGGAAAAATCAATATGAACAAGTGTCTCAACCTTCTTTTAAGCAATTCATGTACGGTCAATCCTATCCCAATCAGAATCTGGGATTTGGCCAATCTTCTTATTCCAAACCTCCACAAGTCCAAGGAAATCAAAATTTCAATCAATTTACTCATACCAATTTCCAGCAACCTTCATATAATCAACCACCACCTCCTCAACCTAATTGGGAAGATAAAATGAATTAACTCCAAAATATGATGGCGACTCTATGCCAAACTGTGCAAGAACAAAAAAATCAATATCAAAATCAAAATCAAAATTTTCAACAAAATTTGGCAAGGATAGAGTCCCAGATTGCTGATGTATGTCAAAGGAGGGAGTTAGGTCAGCTGCCAAGTCAAGCTGTAGCAAACCCAAGGAACAACCCTTCCGAATTTTATCAGAATCAGCAATACGATCAGACCCAGGGGTACATACCACCACCTGCTCGCCAAAATGCACCTCCACAATCAAACACACAACAAGCTTTTGTCCAAAACATTCCAGCACCACAAAATCAGAATCAACCTATACAACAGGACCATCCTCCTGCCCAAGCTAGGGGCCCCCAAGTAGAAAATGCAAAAACTGTGTCTACCTTAAGAAGTGGAAGAATCAGAACAAATCCTCACCCACACATGTCAACATTGCATAAGGATAAAGAAAATGAAATTGAAATTGAAATTGAAATTGAAGAAGAGATTGAGGAAAATGTTGAAAAATCCAAGGGAAAAGAGAAAATAACAGAAGAATCTCTAGACAAAATTAAAATGAGTGAAGACCCAAGCTGTTACATTCCAAGAGTCCCTTTTCCTGAAGCTTTAAAGCCAAAATCCAAAAACAAACCAACTGGTAATGAAGAACTCTTGGAACTTTTTAAACAAGATCACATCAACATTCCTCTCCTTGATGCCATCAAGCATGTGCCTTCCTATGCCAAATTTCTAAAAGAAATGTGTACTCCAAAACATGAAGTGAGAAACAAAACTGAAACAATCATTCTTCCAGAAATTGTGAGTATCATTGTCTTGAACCAACTCTCTAAAAAACTCAAAGATCCAGGCACTCCACTAATTCCTTGCACCATCGGTGGAGTCACTTTTGAAAGTGGTCTTTTAGATTTGGGAGCCAGTGTCAATCTCCTACCTTCTGTAATTTTTGAAAATTTCAAATTAGGAGAATTGAAACCCACTTCTGTTGTCCTTCAACTAGTCGATCGTTCTGTCACCACTCCTAAAGGCTTAGTTGAGGACATTATTGTGAAAATCAATGATTGTTACTTCTCGGCCGATTTCATCATTCTGGACATGAACACTCCTCAAGATTTAACTCAGTCCACCATCATCCTTGGTAGACCTTTTTGGCCACAGCTAGGGCTAACATTGATTGTGCTATGGAGATGATGGATATATCATTTGAGGATAGGCGGGTTAGTATCAATATTTTTAGGGCATCTAGGCAACATGTTGAAGGAGAGAGTTGTCTAGTGGTAGACTCCTTGGAAGAATATTGTGTGGAAGAAGCAGTAGACCAACCCTGTGCTCTAGGGTTTGAGGGAGAGGAAGGACAATTTAATTCCTTATTTCAGAATAATGATCCATCATTTCCATTAGAGTGTCCTCCTAAGGTTGAGCTAAAACCACTCCCTACTAGTTTGAAGTACATCTTTTTAGGAGAGAATGAGACTTGGCCCGTCATAATTGCTAGTGATCTGGAAGGGCAAGAACAGAAATTGATTGAAGTCCTGAAAAAATCACAAGAAAGATATAGGTTGGACAATAGATGATTTGAGAGGGATAAGTCCTTCATTGTGCACACATCGCATATACTTAGAAGAGAATGCCAAAAGTTCAATAGAAATGCAAAGAAGGCTTAATCCTAACATGAAAGAAGTTGTTAAGAAAGAAATTGTCAAGTGGCTTGATGCTGGATTCATTTATCCCATCTCTGATAGCCAGAGGGTTAGTCCAACTCAAGTTGTGCCGAAAAAATCAGGACTAACTGTAATTCAAACTGAAAAGGGTGAGCTCATTCCCACTAGGATGGCTACAAGATGGAGAGTGTGCATTGACTATCGCAAATTGAATGCGATGACCAAGAAAGACCATTTTCCCTTGCCTTTCATTGACCAAATCTTAGAGAAGCTTGCAGGCCAAAAATTCTTTTGCTTCCTTGATGGATATTCAGGGTATAACCAAGTGGCTATTCACCCAGAGGACCAAGAAAAGACCACTTTCACATGTCCATTTGGAACTTTTGCCTTTAGACGCATGCCCTTCGGGCTGTGCAATGCCCCTGCAACTTTTCAACGTTGCATGTTGTCTATCTTCTCAAACATGGTTGGGGATTACTTAGAAGTCTTCATGATGCTTTTTTGTGTTTGGAAGTGACTTTGATTCATGCCTCGACCATTTGACTGAAGTGCTCAAAAGATGCATTAATGCCAATCTTGTCTTAAGTTGGGAAAAGAGCCACTTCATGGTTAAGGAGGGGATTGTTTTAGGACATATTGTCTCAGAGAGAGGGATAGAGGTAGATAAAGCCAAGATAAATCTCATTTCTGAATTACCTCCCCCTAATTCTGTCAAACAAATTCGATCCTTCCTTGGTCATGCTGGATTCTATAGGAGGTTCATCAAAGACTCTTCCAAAATTTCAAGACCATTGACTTCTTTGTTAAAAAACACTCCTTTCATTTTTGATGAGGATTGTAATAAAGCATTTGAGGACTTAAAGGACATTTTGACCAGAGCTCCAATTCTACAATCTCCAGACTGGTCATTACCATTTGAGATAATGTGTGTTGCTTTAGATTTTGCTATAGGTGCCATTTTGGGTCAGAAAACTGATAAAGGATCTGTAGTGATTTATTATGCAAGCAGAACATTGAACGACACTCAGATTTGATACACAACCACTGAGAAAGAGCTCCTAGCTATTGTCTTTGCCTTGGAGAAGTTCAGATCCTACCTTTTAGGAGCCAAAATCATTGTTTTCACTGACCATGCTGCCTTAAGGCATTTGCTTGCCAAAAAGGATGCCAAGCCTAGATTGATCAGATGGATCCTCTTGCTACAGGAGTTTGATCTAGAAATTCATGATAAGAAAGGGTCCAAGAATGTGGTAGCTGACCATTTGTCCAGAATAGTTGCCCCGGACTCTATGCCTATTAGAGATGTTTTCCCAAATGAGCACATTTTAGCTGTCTCCAATATTTCATCTCCATGGTACGCTCACATTGTGAATTATAAAGTCATTGGACGAGTACCTGGAGATTGGATCAAAAATGAAAGAGAGAGATTCTTTGCTAGGGATAAGTATTTTATTTGGGAGGACCCGGAGCTGTTTTTCATAGGACCAGACCAAGTGATAAGAAGATGCATCCCTGAGAGTGAGCATCAAAGTGTCCTCAAGTTTTGCCATTCTCTTGCTTGTGGAGGGCATTTTTCAGGAAAGAAGACCGTTGTTAAGGTCTTAGACTTTGGTTTCTACTGGCTTACATTGTTTAAGGATGCCCACCAATTTTGTAAGGCCTGTCCTAGATGTCAAACAATGGGAAATATTTCTAAGAAGGATATGATGCCTCTTAACCCCATTCTGGTTGTAGAAATTTTTGATGTATGGGGGATAGACTTTATGGGACCTTTTCCACCGTCTTTTGGATACACGTACATTCTAGTTGCTGTTGATTATGTGTCCAAATGGATAGAGGCCATTGCCACAAAGACCAATGATCATAAGGTGGTCATCAAATTTGTTCAGAAAAATATCTT
Source organism: Colocasia esculenta (assembly GCA_014218235.1). Classification (NCBI taxonomy): domain Eukaryota; kingdom Viridiplantae; phylum Streptophyta; class Magnoliopsida; order Alismatales; family Araceae; genus Colocasia; species Colocasia esculenta. The sequence goes on from CM024766.1 coordinate 79,770,772, forward strand.
TTCTAGATTTGGGTGGCCCAAGGCAATCATTAGTGATGGAGGGCCACATTTCATTAACACTCAGTTTAGAACCCTTCTAAGGAAGTATGGGATCACCCATAAGCTGGCAACACCTTACCATCCGCAAACCAGTGGCCAGGTAGAAGTATCAAACAGGGAGATTAAGAACATTCTTCAGAAGTCGGTTAGGCCTGATAGGAAAGACTGGTCAGAAAGGTTAAATGATGCATTGTGGGCCTACCGAACCGCTTTCAAAACTCCCATTGGAATGTCCCCTTACCAGCTTGTTTTTGGAAAATCTTGTCATCTGTCGGTAGAACTTGAGCATAGAGCCTATTGGGCTATTAAACAGGTAAATCTTGATTTAGCCCAAGCTGGTCAACAAAGGACCCTTCATCTGAATGAACTAGAAGAGCTCAGAAATGAGGCCTACAAAAGTTCCAAGATTTATAAAGCCAAGGCCAAAGCATTCCATGATAAACACATTCATAGAAAAACTTTTTAAGTGCATGATAAAGTCTGGCTATTTAATTCAAGGCTTCATCTATTTCTGGGAAAATTGAAGTCCTGATGGGATGGTCCTTACACTGTTGTCAAAGCTTATGACAATGGTGTTGTCATCATTCTTGACCCTAAAACTGGACAATCATTCACTATTAATTGGCAGAGGTTAAAGCACTTCTTTGAAAGCCCACCTTTATTGAAAATTGAGTCTACCAAGCTAGATGAGCCAAATAAAGCTTAATTGCATCTGGCTGAAGACGATAAACTTAGCGCTTTTGGGAGGCAACCCAAGTGTACAGATTTCTTTTATCAGGTAATTCTCTGTCTTACTTTCTTTTCCTGTAAATAAGTAGGGGGGAGAGGTAGAATAAACATGCATTCATAGTCCTCATCCTAACTAATGCTTCATTTTCTTTCTTTATATTGAGCATGTGCAAATAAAAAGAAATTTTCACAATGTTTCATCTTTGAATAAAAATATGTTGCATTGTGCAACCCAGACTATGTGTCTGATCTTTAACTATTAAAATTTTATAGTTGTCACATCCCTTTGCAAACATCCATGTTAGGTAGCCTCTCATAAAGGATTATGTGTACTTCTTGTCTACTTTATGTAAGGATTTATGGCAAGAGGTTTTTATACACACACTACATAGCCACTTAGACTAGCTGAACCCGAATGTAGCAAATTTGTCAAGGCTAGTAGGAGAGAGGTGATTGGTTTTCTCCCTTCCCCTTAAGTGAATTGTGAAGGAAGTGAAGGCATGTGATCAAGGAACCTGACTGCCCATCCTTCCTTTAAGAGGAAAAGAAAAGAAAAGGCAAAATATATATATATATATATATATCCATAAAAAATGCCCCGGATCTGAGTAAAGTTGGACTCACTACTCTTGAAAAGTGATGGGTTGTGCAGCATTATGGATGAAAAAGAAAGAAAAATTTGAGTGCACAAAGTGCAAATAAAGGGGCAAAGTCCTCAACTCAGAGAAATAATCCTCAAGCAAGTTGGGCAGAATGGAACTGAGAGAAACAGCCCAATCTAACTGAGCAAAGATCTTATTCCACAACTTTTTTATCTTATTCCACAACTTTTTTCTTCTCCCTCGAATTAATCTAATCTCAATTACTAGTTAAGGCAGAGGAGCTTCAGAAGGACTAATGTGAACTCTTAAGTGGGCTATCACTTGTGCACTAATTTCTTACCATAAGCCCTTACAATTAGGAAAGACATATCTCCACATTAATCTTTTACATGATGGTTGTTTAGCATGAGACATTATATCTTCTAGTCCTATATTTGGAGTAATTTTTATTACTAAGGGACTAGCAATGTTTAAGTAATGGGGGAGTGATAATTGCAAAATTTTTAGCGTTAAATTTCATACATATAGTTGAGTTTAGACATTCGTTGTCTATAAATAATGTACATTTTGAGTTTAATTTTCATTTCATCCATAAATAGGTTTTTGAATGGGTTAGAATACACGTAGATTTTCATTTAATAAATCACTGATTTCTTGTCAGATTGACTAATCATATCCATTTTCTTTTCATAAGTACATTTTGGAAAAATAAAGAATCTTTGTAAATAATATTGTATATAAATAATATTTTTAGTTTGTTAGTAGTAGATAAACATCATTTTGTAAATAAATAAGATATGTTTACCCCCACTCAATTTCATTAAATAAATAAAAATTTCTTTAAAACCCCACCCAATCCCATTCTCACATCTCACCACCTTTTAACTTTTTTCCATTTATTTTGACTCATCGCGCAGGGGAGAAGCTGCTAGAAGCAGCTGGAGGCGATGGGAGCTGGGCGGCGGCAAGGTTGAGCAACCGGGCGCTATGCCCAGTTAGGGTGTGTGAAGGAGCTCTGGCGGTGGAGGTGCTGGCTGGTGCATGCTGGGTGTGGAGATGCGTGTGCAGAGGGCACTGGAGGCTAGCGCGGCACGTGTGGCGACCTGGCGGTGTGAGAGGAGTTGGGGCGTGCTGAGTTGCTGGCGGGTGTGAAGCTCTCGGTGCGATGCAAAAGCTGCGCGACGGAGCTGGAGCTATACATACGGAGGCAGGAAGAAGAGCTCGTGCGTGCGGATCTATCGTGTGCATGCGGAGCTGGGATCGTGCAGAGCTGAGGTGGCGGCCGGTTGGGCTGGGATGGAGCTCCCGTGCGCGGCAGGCAGAGGAAATGAGGCTGGTGCTGTGCACGGTGCCCAAGTTTGTGCGGCTGGCGATGGGAGCGTGAGCAGCTCTGCTGAGGTGGCAGATGGCGTGTGGAGCTCGGATCGTGCAGAGGTAGGAAGCAAAGGGGCCCGGGCGCCTATAAGAAGACCCTAAGGTCCTCTTCTCAGGGAGTTTGATTTTTTTTCAGGATTTTTAGTTTTCCTTTCTGTTCTTCCAGTGTTCAGAGGGTTGGGGTAGTTCAAATTTTTTTGGGTTTTCTCTGCCAGTTTATTTCTCTAATTTTCCTTTCAGCAGAGCTTGGCGGGTTGGAGTTTTTAGCATCTTTGTTTTCTTTCTGTTCTTACAGAATTGTGAGGATTGGAGTTTGTTCTTCAGAGCTTCGCCAGTTCCAGTTTTTGAGAATTGTCTTCTAGTTTTCTTATGTAATTTTCTTTTCAGCAGAGCAGTGAGGGAGACGGCTTGGAGAGTTCAAATTTTTCTTGGGGTTTTTCCCTGGAATTTTGTCTTCTATACTTTTCCTTCAGCTTTTATTGGCTAGTTCTACGTTGAGAGATTTGGTATTATTTTTGAGGAATTTCTAGTTCAGCATCCAGGGGTTTTAGGTTCTGCAAATTTTCTGGGTTTCCTTCTTCCTTCTGTAAGGGGATCCCAGGGAGTTGTTCTTGTTTTCCTCAGTGTGTAAAGGTTGCTCAAGGGAGGGAGTTTGTGAATTTTGAAGGGTTTCTTTCTATTCTTCCGGAGATCAAAGCTGTAAGGGTTGAGCTAGGAGAGGTGGATTCAGAGCATATTTCTTTCTTTTATGTTTTGTGAGAGTTTGAGAGATCGATTTCTTTATTTGAATTTTCTGAGTTCGATCCAATGGTCTTTATTGAATTTAATTTCCATTTTGTCTGTGCTTAGAATAGTTCAATCCAGTGTTCTTGTTTCATCTATGTTGTGAAGCCATCCGAGAGGTCTGCAGAGCAGTGGAGGGGGCTTCCGGAGTTCAGAATTCCAAGGTGGTTTGAGGTTATGTATTTCTTGTGAGTTTTTAGTTCAGTATTATTGGAGGGATTCGGCAGTGAAGTGAGGGAACTCTTTCTTGTTTCTTCTGTGAGCAGTGGAGTGTTCTTGTTGCTGTGGAGAGGGAGATCAGATCCGAAGTTTGATTGGAATTTGTCTTTAGAATTTTGTTCTATTTGCTGTAATGAGGTTCGGAGTTTCTTTCTTCCTGTTGTGGGTGATTCCAGGGATTGGGAGAGATCGATCTAGGGGTTATCTATTTCCATTTCTGCAGTGTTCTTATTTCTTCTTCTGGACAGATCATGAGTTGAAATTGCACTTTACATTTCTTTTACTGTTTTCTTACTAATTCATCCCTCGAGCTATGAGGGTACAGTGTTGTGCTCTTCTTGCTATTCTGAAGCTTAGTGCAACTTGTTTCTTATTTGTTCTTCATCCCTCAATTCAGAGGGTACAGTGATACCAATTCGTTTGTTTTTAATTTTGTTTGTTCTTTCATTAAGTTTGACCTATCGAGTTGTGAGGAAGTTGATTGATGTAATTTACAGAATTAATTCTCATGCAGTGTTATTTTGGGTGAAAAGTGTCTGATAGAATTGATCCAAATCAAAGTAGTTTTAATTCAAGCTTTATTCAGCCTCTCCATGGATATGACCTATTCTCACCACTTTGCTAGTTCATCTTTACTATTTTATGTCTGTGAGATAGTTTAGAGAAGGTGAATATATTGATTCGTGCACGGAACTCTGGACAACGAAAGTGCACAGTCAACAATGCCGCACTTCATTCCCATTGAAGAGAAAAGGCCAAAGTTTCCAATCAAATTGATGGCATTAGACACTATTCAGTTTTGAAAGGCGTCCGGCTGCCCAGACGCTATTTGTAAAAAACAAAACAAAACAAAACAAAACAAAAAGGCGGCGTCCCCAATGGACGCGGATAAAGGGTCTTCACATAACTCATTTTCTTTCACTTCATGAAGGCTAAGAAAGTTTAAATTGGCACTCCAACTTCATGATAAGCAAGAGGGACTCAAGGCCTAGCAATTTATGCGATAAATCGTCCTAATCTTCGCAAGTTCAAGTTCTTCAGGGTGTTGCTTCCTGGCTTCGCCACTAAATTGGCTATGCCACAGAGGCTCACCAAATACTTCATCAGAGAGAATTTGACTCATGGATCCTCTCTGTAGAGCTTGAAATACCAAGGTTAGTGATGATGGCAGAAATGTGTGCTTTGATGAAAGTTGGGTCTTGGGTGCCTCTTAGTGTTCAAGAGTGTGGACGGTCTGTCTTTTCATGTAACCATCTTTGACAAAATTTCATGCAATGCAAAAATGGTTACAATTCTTGTCAATGATGGTCATGGTCAAACCTTCCCACACTCCAGAGCAGCCTGTGTAAGTGCGTCCAAGCTAGTGGCCGCGACTCTCTACTTATAAGGCATCCAGACGGCTCCCCTCATTTTTACAAGTAACATTGTTTGTCATTTTCCAATCCATCATTTGTTGCTTGTCAAAACTAATCGATCTTTGAGTACAGGATCTGGGTGTCTTTTGTCGTACAATACATGATCATCCTCGGCAACCACTACCTCGGTATTGCAAAAATTGCATCTTACTATATGGTATACTTTATTAGAGCACATCAAGGACCTCGAGGCTCTGACAAAATTGGAGTTTGAGTTCCCCTCCTCCGTCAAAAACAATGATAATTCCATAGGAGTCTTACGACTTGAGGAAAGGCTGTTGCACTGTGGAGGGACGATGGTTCCGTCTGGTATCCTGACTTCCACAACATAACAATATTATCCTTGATTATTTTATACTTTACTTTGCTTTATGTTTTTTTTTTCTTTTAGCCCAGCATGCATCATATAGGACCCTTTTGAGCATAACTCCGGCAGGTCACTCTCGATTTTAACTGAAAAAAGCCACTTGTTCCTCAATCCCAAAATAACATGAAATATTCCACTCCGAGTCAAGTACTCAGTCCATTATGTTGTTGTTTGAATATCATCGCTTGAGAAACTCACTGCCTTGGATTTCCTTCAATTCGGTTATTCTCCCAAAAGATCCACCTACGGCAGTGGCAGATGCCCCCAAAGGTGAAACCTGGCGGATTGTGTCCTTAGGTACTTCCCCGACGCTGTAAGTTGGTCTTTCTTCTTTTCCGTGCCCACGTGCACACCCCTTTTCTCCGAAGTATTGAGTTTTCTCCTGAGATTGTCAACAAACCACTTCATTCTGGACTGAGGAGTAGCTCATGTCATGTGTTGTTAAGGCGTGTCTCATCACACCTTGGAGTCTACTTTTCAGTCATTCCACTTCGTTCCACTCAATTTGTTGGGTTCTCATGTGCGAGAATGTTGGGTTTACATGAGAATGTTAAGTTGACATAATGGTATGTTTGTTTTTTATGATGAGATTTCATGAACAATACAAATTGAAGTGATGTGAATATGTGAAACATAATGAGAATGTTAAGTCAAGCAAATGTTAATCAAGAAAAGCAAATGCTAATCAAGAAAAACATGTTTAACTTGTTCTTTTATATGTTCATTATATCTCACTAATAATGTTCTTAAATGTAGGTGAGATTCCATACAAGACGAAGCCCAAAATCCATGTGCAAAAGAACAAGACAAGTTGCTGAAATAGTGCACCTGTCAACAGATGAATAGTGCATCTGTCAACAGATGAATAGTGCATCTGTCGATAGATGATTTTCGCCTGTCGACAGATACACACAGAAAATGGTTTCCCGGAAGGTCAGTCTTCTGGATTTTGCAAACTTGTCAGCACCTGTCGACAGCAGCAAGTCGGCTGTCGACAGACGGAGTTTTGGGAAGATCTTATGGCTGGGATATGATCTATATTTGGGTGTTTCCTTTTACCATGACTCTCCATACTTAAACACCCTTATATAAAGATCGTTTTGGAGGTATTTTCGCAGCAAGGCAGCCTCCACACCAAAACCCTAAGCAAAGACCAAGAAGAGAGGTTTTTCTCTGCTGCTCTGCTTCAACTCTCTGCTCAGAACAAGGAAGATCCATTCGACGAGCAGGATTGAAGCTGGTTCGTCCTCAAGTCAAGCTTCTCCATCATCACGTGGTCTTCAACGATGTGAAGCTTGAAGTATTCTGGACGAACTCACAGAAGAGTTTACATATTGGATTTGATCCTCAACTCATAACTCTTCTATGTTTCTACTTTCATATATCTATGTGTGTGTGTACTGATTGGAGATTAGTACGTGGTGTTTGTGGATGTGTGTGTGATTTGTGATCTGTACAAGGGTTGTGTGCAGATCATAGTGTGTGTGGTGTGTTGGTCAGATCAAGGCTAGAGGGTCTGATCTATTGTGGACCTGATCTAGTGTGTGTGTGTGTGTGGTTGAGCCGTTGTGCTCGTGTGTGTGTGTGTTGTACTCAGTTCTTGAGTAGTGTGTCCTCACTGTGTGAGGGGTGGACGTAGGAGTCACATGGTGTGATCTCCGAACCACCTAAAAAATCCCTTGTGCACTGTGGTTTGATTTGTGGTTTGCATTGTATTACGCTAGATGCATGCATAGGGATTTCGTTTACACACTACTTGTTAATTTGTTCACACACATTACATCAGATCAAAGGGGTTTTGATTGAGTAGATCTTTTAATCTGAAGTAGTTTTTAAATTACTTAAGTTTCCACTGCAAATCTATTCAACCCCCCCTTCTAGCTTTGCCATAACCGAATATCCGATCCTAACAATTGGTATCAGAGCAGGTTCTCTGTTCATCGGTTGTATTTTGGGAGATCTGTCCTTGTGTGCTTTACCGCTCTGATTCCTAACAATTGATTCTAAATCTGACTTGATTTGCTTGAACAGATTGATTGCCTTTTAATCTCACTCAATATTTTGTTGATTGGTCTAATCATTTGAAACATATTCAGAAATATGGCTAAGTTCTCAAGCATCATAAATAGACCTATGATAATTGAGTTTGATGACAAGGTTGATGAAATGCAGGTCTCCTCTATGAAATCATGCAAGTCTAGAAAGAGAACGGAAGAAAAATGCTACATGGCTCATGGCAGCTCAGGAGGATCTTCCAGTTCAGACGAGTCTGAAGGATCACATCTGTCAGACAAGTCAAGAAACTCTCAAAGGTCAGGTAAATCTAATTCAGATCCATTTGATGCATCAATATCTAATTCTGATTCAGAGGATGATATATCCTATGATGAATTGATAGAATGCTATGAGCACTTGTCCAATCAATTTAAGAAGGTAAAAGCTCAAAACAAGAAGCTAAAAGAAAAATTGGAGAAGAATGAAATGATAATTGATAATGCTCAAGCATTCTATGAAGAAAATGAAAAATTGAAAATGGAGAATGAAAAATTGGAAAATGAAGTCAAAAACTATGGAATCATGTTTTCTAAATTGAAAGAAGATCATGATCAGGTTGAATCTGGAAATTTTGATTTGAAAATTGAAAATGAAAAATTGATTGATCATAATGAGAATCTCAAATTTGATAATGATCAATTGAACAAACAAATCACCAACATGGCTCATGATCACCAAATAAAAGAAAATTGCAATCAACTGGTTGAGGAAAATAATCATCTCAAAAAGAAGATTGAAAGTTTGTATCATGACAGACCATTAAATGATGAATGGAACAATTTTAAGAAGACAATTGCTGACTTGGAAAATCAAGTTGTTCAAGGTGAAATTGAAAAGAATAAAATACAAAATGGTCTGGATGTCATGAAAAACCAACTTCTAACTTTTGAAAAAGAAATTGTTGCATTGAAAGCTGAAAAGAAAAAATTGAACAAAAGCGCTGCAAAAAGGAAGAATCATGTTTCAATTGAAAACCAGAAAAAGAAAATGGAAAAGAAAACAATAGTCTACAAGGTCTCCACACCTCCTCCAGCAGCCTAAAATGTTTCAAGGAAATCTCCAACTTCACATCATGCCAAGAGATACCAAAGGGTACCACCTCCTTCTTCTCAACCCAAGGGTGATGAAAGGTACTCTAAAGGACCTCAGAGATTCCAGCAAATGCAACCACACTATGGTAAGCTCCAGGTAAGTACTCAACCCGTTTGCTTCAAATGCAGTAGACTTGGTCATCTTGCTAAATTTTGTTGGAAGAAAAATCAACACTCTCACAAAAATGCCAAGTTTGTCCAATGCTTTACATGTCATGAACATGGACATTTGTCTAAGAACTGTTGGCGTAAGAATCATGATTTTGTGCATGTTCCCAAGCTCCATGCTCATAATTCCACTAATGAAAGAAATACATCTATTCAAAAAATAAAATCACTTTGGATTTAGAAATCATTGTTGAATTCTAACAGTGACGTCATCGCAGGACCCAAGCAAGTGTGGGTCCCAAAAACAGCTTAATGAACCAGCTGAGATGTCTTACAGCCAAAAATTAGAAATGGATTCATGACATTGGCTGTGCAAGGCAAGAAATGGTGGAGAACAAAGGTAAATTGTTTTTAGACTATGATTAAAGACTGTTCAGGTAAAATCTCTTTAACACTTCAGTTTTGAATTGCAAGAATTGAAATGGACTTTTAATTCCATCTGAGCAATGAAAAATATGTTCTTAATGCTACCCCTACATAACAATGCCTCTTAGCAGTTGGAATCAGGTCATCTATGCACATGATCTCTTGGTATATCAAATGATGACATGTGGAAAAACAAGTTATGCTTGTTTGAAAACTATCATTATGTGTGAGTAAAATACTCCGCCAAGTACCAAAAGTCATGTTATGCATAAGGCTAATCATGTGCTACTTTTTATGCATGTGTTATGGGGGAGTAAATTTTGAACATGCTTATGGATGCTCTTTTGTGTGCAAATGCTTGAATGATGAGTTATCATATGCACACTCTATGGGGGAGTAAGTTAAGGCTAGGTGAGTGAAATTCATAAGGGATACCCTTCATACTCAATGTGTATTTATCCCTCAATCTTATGGTTCAAGTCACTCTCAATTCAAAGCCCTAAAGCTGAAGTTTCAAACCACACTGTCGACAGATATGACTTCACAAAAAACTAGTTTTTGAACTCTAAGTGTTTCTGTCGACAGAAGAATTCCATCTGTCGACAGTCGAGCACAGTTCTTGACCTCCCAGAACCAAGTCTTTCAGGTCTGTGTGCATCTGTCGACAGGCATTCCCTTGCTGTCGATAGATACACATTTCAATGATAAATCTTCATCTTCTCTAATCCTTACCTTATGAGTATGTTCATATTATTGATGCAAGGGGAGAATTTAGATTTAATATTCATTGCAACCTTTCATATTCACATAGTATCAAAGACATTGAATTAATCATAATGATTTTGATATAATATTTTGTGCTTGAGTCTAGGTTGTGTCATCTAGAAAACATTGATCAAATCTAATGATTTTAACCTAACTCACTTGAATAACTCTCTTGTGGATTATCATGTTTCTAAAATGGTTTGATAAGTAAGAAGGTTTTTGAACTTAATGTTTTACATTAACCATTGACATTAAATAACCATTGACCTTGATTGTTAAAAAAAAAAAAGGTACCTATTTCAAACACTCAAAAGTTCATAAAAAGTATTTGAAATGGGACAAAGGCAGAGAAATGATGAGTATCACTGAGTAATCGGGGACATGGGCATCACAAATGTCTGTCTTCGCGTAAAAAAAGGTCTTTTCATTATCTCTGAACAATGGTATGATGGTCACTCACACTGAGTAACTGGGGGTATGGGCATCCCTCATGTCTACCTTCACGTCAAAAGGTGAAAATGATCCTAATTACTACTTTTCCCACATTAACTTGACAAAAGAAATTGTTCAAATGCTTGAAATAGAGTGGAGCCTCCAAGATTTTTGCCTGTCGACAGATACACACAGAAAATGGTTTCCCGGAAGGCCAGTCTTCTGGATTTTGCAAACCTGTCAGCACCTGTCGACAGTAGCAAGTCGGCTGTCGATAGACGGAGTTTTGGGAAGATCTTATGGCTGGGATATGATCTATATTTGGGTGTTTCCTTATACCACGACTCTCCATACTTAAACACCCTTATATAAAGATCATTTTGGAGGTATTTTTGCAGCAAGGCAGCCTCCACACCAAAACCCTAAGCAAAGACCAAGAAGAGAGGTTTTTCTCTGCTGCTCTGCTTCAACTCTCTGCTCAGAACAAGGAAGATCCATTCGACGAGCAGGATTGAAGCTGGTTCGTCCTCAAGTCAAGCTTCTCCATCATCACGTGGTCTTCAACGACGTGAAGCTTGAAGTATTCTGGACGAACTCACAGAAGAGTTTACATATTGGATTTGATCCTCAACTCAGAACTCTTCTCTGTTTCTACTTTCATATATCTATGTGTGTGTGTACTGATTGGAGATCAGTACGTGGTGTTTGTGGATGTGTGTGTGATTTGTGATCTGTACAAGGGTTGTGTGCAGATCATAGTGTGTGGTGTGTGTTGGTCAGATCAAGGCTAGAGGGTCTGATCTATTGTGGACTTGATCTAGCATGTGTGTGTGTGGTTGAGCCGTTGTGCTCGTGTGTGTGTGTTGTACTCAGTTCTTGAGTAGTGTGTCCTCACTGTGTGAGGGGTGGACGTAGGAGTCACATGGTGTGATCTCCGAACCACCTAAAAAATCCCTTGTGCACTGTGGTTTGATTTGTGGTTTGCATTGTATTGCGCTAGATGCATGCATAGGGATTTCGTTTACACACTACTTGTTAATTTGTTCACACACATTACATCAGATCAAAGGGGTTTTAATTGAGTAGATCTTTTAATCCGAAGTAGTTTTTAAATTGTTTAAGTTTCCGCTGCAAATCTATTCAACCCCCCCTTCTAGCTTTGCCATAACCGAATATCCGATCCTAACACAATTCACGCCAATCCATTTCTTTCATTTCACATCACTTCACCTCATTTCCTTGCAAAGCAGACGCCAAGGCAAGGCAGCTGTAGACATGCCAATTTGGCAACACATCGAGCAAATTCCATGTTATACCATGATGCCTTGAAGTGGCTCTTCTCCATTAACCTCGTGAGTGATCTTCCTATTTTTCTAGATTTTTCTAGGGTTTTTGATATCTCTTTCCAGAAGGGTCTATTGAGCTTCATCTATTCATGGCCAACGCAGAAGACGCCCTGTCCCAGAGTCGATCCGTGTCCTGATGATTAGACGTAATTAATGCGCGTCCTGTCGACTCGCTGTGATTTAAAGTCAAAGATTCTGACTGCACCCTGTCAACTCCATTTAATGGATGCCATGTCAGCAATCATGATGTCTGTTTGAAGTGCGTCTGGGCGGCACACCGTGTTTTATAAGTATCAAATCAAGGATCGGATTTTGTCAAAGATTCGATTTGCCTAAGAAAACGCGGCCAGCCACCTAGACGCAATTCAGAACCTAGCTTACAGCTATGATCATCATGAAAATGTCTAATCGTGCGCAAATCGAGCGATCTTAAGAATCGCGGCCTGTCAGGCAGATGCCTTTAAGTTGTAATAGACATTCGCTGAATTGGACGCGATTTTGGCTATAAATACAGACCCGATAGATCCTCATTTGGCATCCAATCCGAACCACGGTGAAGCCCTGCCAAATTCCCACCCTGACCTTCGAACTCCAATTCTCCAAACCTCTAAGGTGGGATTACATCGGATCGGGAGCTCGTGTTTCGGAGGTAGGACACAACGCATACGTCGCCTTTGCGCCATCTCCTTCGCGAATTGGAGCTTCCGAGTGTTGGGACGTGGCGGGGAAGCTACACCGGCATCTCCTCCTTCCTCTCCACACTTCGTCATCGAGCTACGCCGCCATTCTGCCTCTTCCTCTTCTTCAAATTCCCTTTTTTTGTTGTTTAGCACATGCATCGCACACCTCCACACACACACATAGCGTTTCTTTCACCCACCCACTCCCTAGGGGTTTAACACCACCTCCACGAGGTGTGTTACTCTTCATTTACATGTTTTTCCCTACTTCAATCCACTTACATTTACTACGCTTCATAGTTTAACCTTCCCTTTCACTTGCTTCTTGTTGTTTTCCCATTTTGCAAGGTAACCGGCATTGAATCTTCTCTGTCGGCCGGCCGGCGTAAGAAGGAAGGAGAATCCACCGCACATTCCCGCGCTTTTCTTCGGGGGAAGGTAAGTACATCGCGTCATTTCCTTTCTGCCCGTTACATTCGGTGCCCACGCGCACCTGGCGATCGCGACACATTCCTCATGCACACACGCACGTTCTTTTTATTTTTACCTCCTCATCCCCATTTTCACCTTTATCCAATCCCTCTCCCTTTTAAATCCCGTATTTCCCGTCGTGGGACGAGTGTTTTCCGAAAAGTCGAGAAAAAACGTCGTCTACACCCAGCACAACACATGGTGCTATCACCAGCACTGGGAGCCACCTAAGGTACAACACAATGCACCTCGGCTCCAGACGGCACGAAACCAAAACACTTGAGCACGAGCACACGGTGCTACCACAAGCACCCAAAACTAAACAAAGTGCAACATAGGTGCACCAGCGGCCGAAACAACATGGACTAACGGGAGGGACTCTCCACAAGAGACCTGCCCAAAAGCCACATGCAAAAACCACAAGCCTGAGAGGGCACAACAGGCCACGCCGGCCCCGGCCCTTAAGGCACAAAAACATGAAGCATCGACTCTGCCACATGGGGAGCAAAAGAACACAACGACTCCCTAGCGTGCAAGAGCAAGAGGCACCACCTTTATCGCAACCGATAGAGAGGCCAAACACCAAGATGATGACACGAAAAGCCTCCAAGGCACAAGTCGAGGCACAATCAAGCACACATCAAAAAAATGCTCGCATGAGCAAGCCAAGCAAGAAGACCAGTGCACAGCAGAGCAATGCTCATGCCTGCAGCCCAACAGGAAAACGGTACTACCTCACACCAAACCAATAGGGACCCAATGCCCCAAATTGTTCTGGCAGGTAGCAAGAAACCATCACAACGATAATGGCACGAATAGGTCCACCGACCCAAGATGCCACAAGGAAACGTCGGTACGAGGGGAGCAACCAACTCAACCCAAAAACAATTCAAGGGAAGATGACTCCACCAGAAGGTCGCAACGATGCGCACCCCGGCAACACAATACCACAGTGGAGCATCACCACCCCGAGCAACCAATGGAAAGCAAAGGAAGGAGACACACACAACGAATCTCTTCCACGCGCGAGAGGGAAAACCACAACGTGGGACTAACACTTCCACAAGAAGCACAGCCAGCCAAACACCCACTGCACTCACCAGACCACCATCTGGGAGAGCACGCAGGGCGTGAGAAACGAAGCAACCCATCCAGGCCACGGGGACACACAGTCCCACCAGCACAACAGAGAAACTTGGAAATGACTAACGAGACAAGCTGGCCAATGCAGCAGCCAGACGCACGACCAAGCGCACCACACCTTGACCGACAACGCCCAGGTAGACTGTAACACAGACAGTCCAACCGGCAACAATGACAGCTCATCTCTATAGAGAGAGAGAGCAGCAACAACCAAAATAACACGAAGCAGCTTTAGGGAGAACCTCCACCAAAAGCGCCAAGAGTCGTCCTGGGAGAACCTCGCCAGAATGCAGCCCAACCAAACGGCACACTTTGAACCACAGGGGCAACACAACGGTGGCCCAAAACAAACACAAAGCACTCCTGGAAAGAACCTCCACCAGAATCGACAAAGGGCGATCCTGGGAAGAACCTTCACCAGAATGCACAACCCAACGACCAAACAACACAGACCATTAAAGAGAACACTGCAGTAAGCATAACTGTAGAAGCAACGCAAGCCAGTCCTGGGAGAACCTCCACAGAACCACCAAGACACTGCTCTGAGAAAACTCGTCAGAACGCACCAGCCAAACCAACAGCACACCTAAGACTCTGAGGTAGCACGGCAATAGCAAAAACAAGCGCGAAACAGTCCTGAGAGAAACCCTCACCAAGACAACAGCAAACGGTTCTAGGAAACCTCACCAGAACACAGGGCAACCAAGCGATGCACCTCAGCCTAGAGGGCGATGCACCTCAGCCTAGAGGGCGATGCCACAGCAACCAGAAACGAGCACAACACAGTTCTGGGGAAACCACACTTCCGCCAGAACCAATAGAGAAAGACTCTAGGAGAACCTCACCAGAGCTCACAACCAGCCAACACCAGGCCGACAACAACCACAGGCAAGTGTCGCAGCGCTCAACCAGTGGTGCAACACGGCACACAGAACACCTGCTTAGTCCAAGCAACAATGCCGACCAAGTGAAGTACAGTGCACAACAGCGCACAGACAAGAGGCCACACAAACAACAACCATAGCACACACCCCAACAATAGAGGGGCAGCCAACAAGGCAGGGACACCTTCCACTGGTTCCACAGACAACAACCCTGCACCGGTGAAGGCCACGCCACATGCAGGCTCTCTCAGCCACAGCAGCACACGCACACTCAAATGCGCCGAAGACGACCAGGAGCACCGCACCTGGACTTGCCTGCAACCGTCCTCCATACGGAAAGACCACTGCCAGCGAGTCCACTGCCAACCGCGCCACCACGTCACGAACACGCCGAGCGATCACACTCGCCACGCACACGATGCAGCAACAACTGCAACACACTACAGCGCGCACACGAAACTTGCAAGGAAGCCGCACACCTGCAAAACAATCAGAGGCACAAACCTAACACTAGTCGGACGGTGTCAGCAGCGCACTAGTACCTTTCCTTGGGACAGCTATAGTTATTAATTCTTCACAAATCTCAGCAGACTCCCGCTCTGATACCAACTGTAACGACCCAACCTCCCGGACCCTCGCCAAGGGTCCCGAGGGTCGCGCCGACATCCATGGATCCGAAGATCCGGAAGGGTTAGAAGAAATAGTCTAGTGAGATATGTACTGAATTTAAATAACTATAACAATATGTACAATATACAAAGGTCTGTACAACGTGTCCCAAGAAAAAGCACAGGTACAAGAAGAAAGGTGCCGCTCTTAAGAGGCATACCCCGAGGACTTGCAAAGCACAACTCTCAGCTCACTCGGTTACAAGAGCTCACAATGCTCGCTCTCACTGCTGCTGACAACACACGGTGCCACAGTCGCCTCCGCAACCCATCCAACACCGAGCTCCCGCGACGACGAGCCCCTAGCTAAAGGAAGTAGGGGGTGAGCCTCGCGAACAAGGCCCAGTAGGGATTACCAGTCCCTCACCAGCGAGAGTAGCAGGAACTCCGAAAATAGGAAAACTACACTAGAAAGCTGTAAAGCGAGTAACACCTATAGCAGGGTACTACTAAGCAGTGGAAGAGAACAGCGCAACGCCACGACCACCAACCGAGGTCGGGCCACACACACGACTCCCGCAGAAATCGACGGAGTCAGGCACACACACAGCAGAAGCAACCCTCGGCACACCTGCCAAGACCACGGAACAACCAAGTGAGAACGACGTCTCACCTCAATCATGGCCACCTCATACCTCCACAGGGTCGAGGGCCCACAAGCAAAACCACCTCGGACAGTGGACATGCCACAAGGTCAGGAAGCCACACATGTCGGTGCCATCACGGACTGGCACCCAAGAACGGGACTACGGAACCGAGAGGACACTAAGCGGAAACCACCAGAAGCATGAGTCTGCACAAGGCCAGACCAACTACGCCCACGGAAACTAGGCACAACTAGGCTATAACTGTTGTGCAAGCTAGGGCAATGGATAACACTTGAAAACATCGTGAGGAAATGTCGTCACAACAACAGCAACCAAGCCACCGCCGCTAGCAGCCAAGAGGGGGACCCGTAGTCCGCACGCTCTGCTCGCTAGCCTAGCTCCTATCTCCGCCCCCGCGGAAGGGTGAGACAGAGCCGCCACGGAAACACACAACGCACGCAACACCGCAGCCTGGCCAAGCTGCAGCCCCACGCCTAGCACCACTACGTGGCTCCGGAACCAACGCAGAGAGAAGCAGTGAGACAAAGGACTATCTGGGCCATGCCAGGAAGAAAACACCTCAACGACCTCAGCGTCTCGCCCCAGACAAGAGAGCTCTACAAATGACTCAGTGTCGCTATCCAAACCACCATTTTCCCCTCAGCTTTAGAGTCCGCCTCAAGCCGGCTGCCAACTCGAGCACGCTCGTAGCCCGGAGATCTCCCTCAACAGGCTCCTGAGGATTGGGGTCCCAAGTAATGGTAACAACCTCTCAGATTGGGGACAAGCCCTCAAGTGCCAAGCACCGGGCGAACATGCGGGCCAGCACAACAGAACCACGCTGAACCGCTGGCTTGTAGCACACGATAAGCCCAGCGAGCGTGAGGCACGCATAGACCCCCAGGAGGGCCGTCAGCCAATCAAACACGCACAAAAAATCCGGAGCCTCAGAACACTTCCAGCAACACAGAAATTCGTCGCTCTGCTAATAATCGATTGACCACCGGTCAATCGATTATTACACAGACGCGACCCTCTTGGCACCGCTTCCAGGACACGGCCATGAAGGTGTCACCTTCGGTCATAGAACGCAGGGAGGCAACCTTCCGCATTCCCTACCAGAAGATCCTAAGGGCAAAGCCTGCCCTGGGGCACACGCCGACACACAACCGGGCCCACGGAAGCACCCGAGGCAACACAGGTAATGTCGCGCCCCCACAGGCCGTCGTGATCTCATTGCGACGGGGAAGGGCACCACGACACCAACCTTATCGCGGCGGGGAGATGCACCAGAAAGTGCACCGCGACAGCGACCCTTATTGCGACCGCAAACCGCATCGCGATAAGGTCACGCCCGACTGGGTCGACGCCTCTACTGGTGTCGCGACACGCACCGCGGTCGCGACATCAATCGAGAGGCAGACCATCGGGATCCTCAATCCCAGGGCCGCCCACGAGCTACAAACATGCACACACGGGGGAGGGAGCATGGGGAAAGCTGAAAAGCTATTCTACAAACCACGACGGCTCCAATCCACCTGGATTAGAGAGGGCACAAGAAATCCCTACCTCTCACGAAGAACCGAACCCACGAAGGGCCTTCACGACGCACAGCCACCTCCTCCTCACTCCACGACGCTGCTCCACCGCTCCGCACAAGCTCGCTGGCTGCTCCATACTCGGATCGCCGGAGGGGAGCCTCCCCCCATCACCAAAGAAGATGGGAAAGGGAAGAAGAGGAGAGAGAGGGGGAAGGGGCACTGGCCAAGGCTTTTAGCCTTCGGTACCCAGAACGCAACGGACCGCCCCGTCGTGTTAAGAACCTTAATGCAACGGGTCAACGTACCGCGACAAGAACGCACCCCCCACGGGCGCCGCGACAACGCGACAGGCCGTACTGACACACCTGCCACTCTGACAGGCGTCAGACGACCGCACAGCGGAACATGACAACACTGTCGCGACCCGTTGACCGGTCGCGACAAGAACACGACAGGAAACCCGGGCGCGACAAGAATGCGGCACACACCTACATCGCAACAGGGATAACTGTCACGTCGGGCACCCCCGACGTGACACTAACGCGTCGCCCAGCCTAGACGCGTTAGTGGCCAGTCATCCCAGACACCGGATGGAAACCGGGAAACCGGGTCTTACAATCTCACCAAAAAATACTTGTATGGTATACAATTAACATCGACATATATATTGCAATGCTAGTAATGCATGTCTGCATAAATACCCATTAAATTCAAAGTTACTACAAGAGCATTTCACATATTTTTCATATTTTTGGTACTTGACAATGTACTCTTTTTGTATCTTTTTACATATACTTTTGAATTTGACACGTTTAAAAGACTTGACTCTTAACGTCAAGTTACTTTCATATTTACTGATCTGTTGTGGTTGACAAGTAGCACCATCTTTCAATTCTTGCTGAAATTTCTAAAATATGGACCTAGTATATATTGTAGTGGCTTGTTTCTCAAATGGGGAACAAGTCTTCATGTATACTTTTATATCTGAGGACTTCAAGTCTACTTGATTTTCTATATCAAACTTTCTTTCAAGTGCCACTATGTACTTCAAAACAAACTCAAACAAAGTAGTTTTGGCTATGATTTATCCGTCGAAAAATGGTTTATACTCTCACTATATTGAGAGGTAGACATTCCTATAAAATCATAAGCAAGGTAAACGTAACCAACAGAGAAAGTAAAGATTGTGTGAATGCATGTCAATAAAAGTTAATGACCTACCAAGAAAGAATGTGTCCTTTAAGAAGACAGGTGCCCACTTTCTATGACATTTATACAATCTGTGCAACCACTCATTCTTCTTGACAATTTCATACTTGATCATTAACTTGTCACACTTTTCTACAAATTCATGGGTGGAGATTGCATCATAAATACCACTATCAAACTCATTCATGAAATGTGGATTGGAGATGCATATGTAGCCAATTTTTTCTGGTACCTTTTTCAATATATGTCAAAGGAAAAATCGATGCCTTGTGTTTGAAAATACTTGGGCTACTACTGCCTCCATAGCCTTGTCCTGATTTGTGATTATTGCCTTGGTGTGAATGCCACTATTTGCCTCTAGCCAACAATTACAAAGCCATATGAAGCTATTAATTTTTAGAGCACACCTTAGAAGAATAGATTGGCCATGATGATTTCCACCAATGGTGTAAATGGCATTTGATATGTGCTCGTCAAATATGTTGTGTCGAAACAAGTCACTTCCTCAAAGTATGTGCATGATGCCTTTGACCAACTATCAATTCAAAACACATTCCTTAACATTCCATTGTCATTCATAGCTATATTGTAAAAGAATGTTAGATCCTTAGCTTGCATTGTTTAAAAATGGTTTATCATTATTTTTGCATCATCCTCCTTCAATTGTGTTTGTCTTTCTTCATCAAGAAAATTCCTACAATCCTTCTATGCCCAGTCCAATTATCATATGCCCCCTTCCTTTTTTCCATGGATGACATAATGTTAGATGTGGAACTGTTAACGCTACACGTGTTGAGATTGTAAAATACATAGCAGCTATAGAATGAAGATTGTGATTGTGGTTCAAAATGACATCGTACATTATGTAGTTATTTGAGTCCTTGACATGTCTAACCCTCACAGAAGCCTTACATCCAATCTTCGATGAATATTTGTGGCTCATTACATTTTTGCCCCTTCTAGATTCAACGCCTCGATGACAATTGAACCTCTTACAGATGCACAAGTCATTCGTTTTCCTACTATTAGAAATTGAAATACTAAATCCTATCCATTTTGCATAGGTGTTGTAGAATTTTTGTGCAATTGAAATGCTTTTGAAAATCATGCTATCGAAAGGTTCTAATCCTTCAGATTCTCCCTTCTCATTGTTAAATTCAACCTTTACTTTAGGGGCTGTCAAATATTAATTAATAGAACATGAGCGACAAGTAAGAAAACTTTAGTGACAAATGGTAACATTTCAGTGACAATAGGAAAATTTTAGTAACAAATGGCAAAATTTTAGTGACAAAAAGAAAAACTTCAGTGATAAATGACAAAACTTTAATGACAAATCGAAAAACTTCAATGACAAATGACAAAACTACTAGTTATGAGTGCTTTGTAAGCCAACTCACATTAGTGATGGCACTTGTAATCTTGTACTAATCTCTTTTGGTAATAATATTATTGGCATTTTCTCACTCTATATTACATGAATGAGATGATGTTTATATATTGTGATGTCCATGGGTATGTGCAATGAGGATTAGGATCATGGTGAGATCATGATAATGAGATGACCTATCCTCTTTAAACATAGATCCTAAATATTCTTGGTGATAGGTTACTCTAGAAGGATATTGAGATAACCTGATAGATCAGTGTGCTATATACACATCCATATGACAGAGGCAATCAGTCTCATAGCTGCTTGTGTGGAGACATTATGGGTATAGTGCAGGTGCTCATTGGAAAATGGGTTCACTGAATAATCAACTCTCGGAATGTTGTATGGTTGATGATACCTAATTGTCAGATAGCAATTTTCGTGGTCCCAGTTGTGTAACTGGTCCTTTAATTTGAAACCCAATGATGCCTTGTTTGAGTACTCAATTCTTTAATGTCGGACTTATAGGTCTGGTAGATCCAGATCTAGTACAGCCGGTTATTCGGAATGGTAGCCAACCTTAAGAAGGCAATTAAGTGTCAATAAAAGATCATCTACTCTCGGTATGATGAGAGGAATATTCTATGTGTTCTTACTCATGCAAATCTCTAGCCATAGTCAATCGGATTGAGAGAGAAGGAGTTCTCCAAGAGAAACTGATAAGGGTGAGACTCATATAGATTCCATATAGGCCTGACTGCACCATGCCTAATATACGATCTCTGGGATATTAGATGGATGAAGGACTATAGGTACACGATAACTATGGGCAAAAAGGTCTAATGGATTAGATCCCCCTGTACCGTCTAGGGACTATAGTGTAGTGGCTTCGTACGTCCATAGTCGATGAGTTGAGCGAATTATTATGGAGATAATAATTCACTAAGTCAAAAGAGGTTCTGACAAGTGCAACTCACGGCCAGCTCGGTATTGGGCCTAGAGGGTCACACACATAAGGTGGATGACGCAATGATAATAGAGAATTGTATAAGAGTTATCCAATAAGGCTTCTCTTACCAAAATAGTCATACAGTCGAAGCTGGGTTAACATCGGTGTCGACTGCCATCAAGAACTTCATCTTCCTTATGAAGGAAGACGAAATTGAAGTTGACGGCGTGATTGATCACTGTCAATAACTTCGTCTTCTTTGTGAAGGCAGTCAAAGTGTGGTTGATTGCGAGATCGACTGATGTTAACTATTGTTGATGATGGGATCGACTGCCATTAACACTTATGGTTAACGACAAGATCAATGATGTTAACATATGTTAACAACGAGATCAACTATTGTCAAAAGGGTCTTTACGGCACTCTATCTTGTCATCAATACAAGTATGGCTGCATGTATGATTTGGCCGTACACAGAATGACATACACCCCGCCTCTAGACATGGGTAAGTAAAACCCCTCTATTTGATGGAGAGGGGCTCAGAAGAGCTCTATGGGATGAGATTTTTCAGAGCCCTCTCACCTCCCTCCTCCTTCTCCTCTCCCCCCTTTGGTCTTTCTAGAGAGAGAGTAAGGAGTGCAAGAGGGTGAGACTTTCTTCCCACCTCTTGCTGCTGGTGCTCCTACTACTGCTTCTGTACCTTAGAGGTGCACAAGAAGTGTTAGGACGTGGTGGAGAGTCCCCTCAATGAGGAGGAATCGTCGCTGATTTCCACCGTGTGGATACCACTAGAGATGAGTTCTCAAGAGCTTCTTCCTTCCGATGAGCCAGATTTTGCACGTCAGTGGATCTATGAACTCCCCTAGGTGCGAATGTCTCATCCTTGAATGGTTTGCATGAGAGTCATACACTAAGACATCATCTTGGTCCAATATGTTCTTGTGGGAAATATGTTTTTATTTTAAACTTCATTCCGCTTTCCCTACAAAAATTTCCGTGACAAATGGTAAAACTCCAGTGGTAAATAGGAAAACTTCAGTCACAAATGGCAAAACTTCAGTGGCAAACATGAGAATTTTAGTGGCAAATGGCTAAGCTAAAGTGACAAATAGGCTAGAAACAATGACAAAAAGGTTAAAAGTGGTGACAAATAGGTTGAAGAGGAGACAAATAGGTTAGCAACAATTAAAAATAGGTTAGAAATAATGACAAATAGGTTAGAAATGATAACAAATAGGTTAGAAACTGTGATAAATAGGTTTTAAGCGGTGACAAATTGTTAGAAGTAGTGACAAATAGGTTGCAAACTATGACAAATAAGTTACAACCGATGACCAATAGTCTAAAAATGGTGAGAAATAGGCTATAAATGGTGACACGTAGGCTACAAATGGGGACAAATAAGTTACACACAGTCATAAATAGGGTTTAAATGGTTGAATTTTTTTAAGACATCATCGTTGATGTTGACTACTTTACGAAGTGGGTCGAGGTCGAGCCTCTGGCAAAGATCACTAACGCTAACGCCTAGGGGTTCGTCTGGAAGAGCATCATCTGCCGATTTGGTGTACCGAGGACATTGATTACCGATAACGAAAAATAGTTTAACAATGAAAGGTTTCATCAGAACTGCTCTCAATTCGGTATTCACCATCGGTTCACATCAGTTGCCCATCCCCAGTCCAATGGGCAAGCCGAGGTGACAAACCGAACTCTTCTCAACTGGTTGAAGAAGCGGTTAGACTAGGACTGTTCACGGTTCGGTTCAGTTTGGACCTTTTTTTAGGAAAAACCAAACCGAACCGAAATTAAATTCAAACCGAACCGAACTAGTTCGGTTTTGTTTGAACCAAAATTGGGATAAAAAGGCTTTTAAGGGAGGTTGTGAGCATTGAACTCACAACCTCCCCATGGTAAGAGGCGCCACCAACCACTGTGCTATTTGTTTTTTTTGTGATATATTATATTATTTATTATATATACATATTTTCGGTTCATATCGATTCCCCATTCCCAAATTGAGCTGAATTGTGAAACCCTCCACACCAAATCGAACCGAACTGATTGGTTCGGTTTAGTTTTTCAGTTTGGATCATTTAATGAACACCCCTAGGTTAGACAACTTGAAAGGGGGATGGGCCGAGGAGCTCGCCGACGTGTTCTGGGCTTATCGCGTCACACAGAGAAGCAACAAGAGAATCTCCTTTCGTGCTTGCTTTTGGGGTGAAGGCAGTAACCCTCGTGGAGCTGTTTGTACCCTCGAGAAGAATTTTGGGCTTTAAGCACGAAAGCAATGAACGTTCTCTTCGAGCTGCATTGGACCTGGTTGACGAACGATGGGACGGTGCTACTGCTCGCATGGAGGTATACCAGTGGAGGATGAAGTGGACCTTCGTCGCTAAGGTCAGACCAAGGCGATTCGGCATTGGCAGCCTCGTCCTACACAAGTTAGCCATCTCTGACCCAAGGTCAGTAGTTGGTAAGCTCTCTCTGAATTGGGAAGGCCCATACCATGTGGTCAAAGACCTCGGCCAAGGGGCATATTGATTGGTGGATATGAGCGGGTCGGCAATTCCAAGAACCTAGAATGTTGAGCACATGTGTTGTTATTTCCCTTGATATGTCAATAAAATCAAAATTTTGTTGCATTTTATGTGAATCAATCACAGACAAACTAATCGAAGACCGACGGGTTGCAGTCGTCGCCTTTTAATGTTGAGTGTCAGTGAAAACAGCGCGAGGAGGTCACATCGGCGACCTCGGCCATTCCAACCTCGTGAGTGGATGAAGACTAGTTTGCCTCATCCCATAAAAGTGTTGGCGAAAATAGTGGGAGGATATCGCATCGACGACCTTGGTTGTTCCAACCCCGTGAGTGGATGAAGACTGGTTTGTCTCATCCCACGGAAGTGTCGGCTGTTTTGATCCCGTGAGTGGATAAAGACTAGTTTGTCTCATCCCATGGAAGTGTCGGTGAAAACAGCGCGAGGAGGTTGCATCAGCGACCTCGGCTGTTTCAACCCTGTGAGTGGATGAAGACTAGTTTGTCTCATCCCACAGAAGTGTTGGCAAAAACCGCACGAGGAGGTCATGTTAGGGATCGGATGGGTGGATGGATCAGATCTAGAAGGGGGGGTTGAATAGATCTAACACCAATTAATGCGGAAGCTTAAGCAATTCAAAATTACTTCGACTCAGAGATCAATTCACCCAAACAATTTACTGATCTGAAGTGTGATTAGTGTGTGTGAGCAAATCCATTAGTAGTGTGAGTGAAATCCCTATGCATGCATCTAGCGTAATACAAAGTCAATCCACAATTCAAACCACTGCATAGAGGATTTTTAGGTGGTTCGGAAATCACCTCCAGTGACTCCTACGTCCACCCCTCACACAGTGAGGCCACACTACTCAAAACCTTGAGTACAACTCACACCGGAGCACAATGACTCCAAACACCCTTGAGCACAACGACTCAAGAAACAACCGGAGCACGACGACTCCAAACCCTTTGAGTACAATGACTCAAAGAAAACCCAGGAGATAGATATGACGATCTACTCCACAAACCACTTATGAGTACGACGACTCACAAGCACTTGAGCACAACGGCTCCAAACCTTTAGACCACGAAAGATCCAAGTTCTGCTAGAACAAGCTCAGTTAGAGAATAGATCCTCTAGTCCGATCTATCTCAATACAAAGATAAAAATAGAACAAACAGAATTAAGTGATCTGTGTAGAATACATACACAAATCACACAATGAAAACCTGGATGAACACTCCAAGAAAATGAATGAAATAGATGTGACTTGGATGTTCCTTGATGAAGAAGACTTACAGAAGCTTCAATTGAGGAGCCTTGATGGAAATCAATGGAGATTCTTCTCAATTGGCGATGCTCTGCTTTGATGGCATCTGAAATGCCAGAAGTTCTTCTTCTACTGCTCCTCTTCAGTTGGATCTGCTCCCTATCTCAGCACAGCAAGCTTCTCTCCAGAGATTCTCCTTGATTCCCACATCCTTCCTCTTGTAAGGATGGTCTGCAACTTCTGGAGATGGAGCAAGATCTGGAAACCCCCTTTCAGCCACCAAAAAGGTTCTTCAGGAAGTGTGTGGGCTCTCTTGCCTTTGGGGTACAAGGAGCATGGGTATTTATAGCCCCATATGTCCATAAAGTGCTTTGGGGTGCATGGGAACGGAAACCTAGGTCAAATCCCTTAATTCCCAAGCAGCCACGTGTCTAGAGAAATTCACGTTTTTGAGTTTCAGCTGGAGTGTGTCGACACCACCAAGGAGTGTGTCGACACACTGTCCCATTTCTGCAAAACTGTTCTTCTGGGAACTGAGACTAGTGTCGACACTGTCTTGGACTAGTGTCGACACTACCTGGGACTGTGTCGACACTGTCTGGGACTGTGTCGACACACTGTCCTAGTCAGGCAACTGGGTCTTCTGGAGACTGGGACTAGTGTTGACACTGCCTGGGACTGTGTCGACACAGTGAACCCTGTCTTCATGAAATTGCTTCAGGGATTCTGACCTAGTGTCGACACTGCCTGGGACTGTGTCGACACTACCATGACAAAATCTGGATATTCCTGAAAATTTAACACATAAGCCATTAGTACAAGATATTATCATTAAAATATGAGATAGTAAACATCAAAAACATGTTGTTTGAACATTAACATGTTCCACCCATTAAGCATTGAAATCACAACATGTCATCATCAAAATCAAAGTATGTCATCATTAAAATCACAATATGTCATCATCAAAATCAAAGTATGAGTGATGTTCATTGGTCATCATTAAAATACAATTTTAGGAAATTCTAAAACACACTCAACCCAACAATCTCCCCATTTTTGATGATGACAAAACATATGCACAATCTCTCAATATCTTGACTCCCTTGACTACAATAACTCCCCCTTTAACCATATACACCCTTTGACCTTTCTCCCCCTCGAGACCTTTCTCCTTTAAAGAACTTTCTCCCCTTTGAACTTTCTCCCACTAGAGACCTTTCTCCCCCTAGAGACCTTTCTCCCCCTTTCTGACAGCATCAAAAAGATATACAAGAGAGAGAAACAATGATGGTTGGAGACCAAGAAATGAAATGGAGTAAGGAATGGTCAGGAATGATCAAAATAAATGAGACAAAGTGATATTGACATATGAGAGAAATTATTGTGTTTTTGTTATTGTGCAACAAAGTTTAATCACAAAGACACACTCAACACAAGGTAGTGCAAGATATAATGATCTGAATGCAGTTAAAATAATGATGCAAATGTGAAGTAAAGTGACCTAAATGAGTGAGCAGAAGTATTTAACAAGGATGTTAGGAGCTTTAAGTTTAACACAATGTAGAATAATTGGTCTAAACTCAGTAAACATAAACTTTATTAAGGTCTTAAGCTTTTCTATCCTGTCTTTTTGATTTTCTTTCAATTTTAGCTGGGAAAGAATACAAGAATAAATTAGTTAAATCTCACTTTTCAGTGCAAGAGATCACATTGATCAGATGCAAGATCTCCTGATTACTCAGTGGTTTAACTTTCATTATCTTATACAGAGTTGAAAATTTGAATTCCACTTTTTGACGCGAAACAAATCACTTTTTAGGTGAAATGGCCCGGTTACTCAGTGGTTCAAGAATTGCATTGCTCTGTTTGTATCTTTCCAGATTGTTGATCATTTTCATCATTTTCTTTTGATGTTTTGCAGGAAAATGTTTGCTTTGACCAGACAAGTCATGACTATGAATTTAGAAAAATGATTCTTAACATGTGGTAAAAATGAAGCTTAAACATACACATGTTAAATAGTAAAGCCACTCATATGCCTACAAGTGTTTTGCAAGTCATTTTAAAGACATTCAGTATTAAGATTGCTTAACCTTGAAATGCTACTGAATCTTTGAAAATAAACTAAATGCACAATGAATTTAGTTTCAATGTTTTAATTCTCTCATAAGAAAATAGCACAAGGACTCAAAAATTTTGATGACTTTGGGGTTCAAAATAGACAAGTAAGGTCAAGGAATGTAACAATGACCCCCCTCAACAAATATTCCACCTCAACAATTGCATACAAGACTCTTGATACTTGGCTGAGAAATATACTCACGCATAGTGAAAGTGTCCAGACAAGCCTGACTTGTCTTTCTTTAAATCACCATTTGATATACCAAGAATGCCAATGCAATGTGAGAGTGAGGAATTTATTTGCAAGAAGATTTGTCAATAAACTGAATGGGAGTGGTTAATAAATCAGATACGAAAGAATATTTTTCCAGCATTTCACTCAAAGATTCTTTTGACTCACTTCCTCATAAGATATGCATGATATGAAATGAACATTTAAGCAGTTCAGATATGATCATTCCAAACAGTTTGCACAGAAAGAATATAAACATTTTGCACTTTTTCAAATTTACTCCCCCTTAATATGTGCATGGAATGAAAAAGCTAGCAAGCAATTCACACATGATTATGCACACAATTAGCTTTAAGCATAACATGACTTCTGGTACTTGGCGGAGTACGTTACTCACGCATAATGATAGCTTCCAAATAAGCATAACTTGTTTTTCCACATGTCATCATTTGATATACCAAAAAGTCAAAGCTGTTGATATGCACACAGAATCATGGGCACAATTAAGCAAGCATGATAACACAAACATGATTCCAATTGTAATGACACAAAGTTCATTGTTGGGAGTACCATTGAAACACATTTCTTATTGTTCAGATGAAAATTAAACATTCATTTCAATTCAGGCAATTCAAATTTGAAATGATAAAGAATTGTTTTTCAAAGATTTTACCTGTGTTCTCCAATCATTTCTTGCCTTACACAGCCAATATCTTGAATCCATTTACAATGTATGGCTGCAAGACTCCTCAGCTTGCTGATCAAGCTAGTTTTGGGACCCACACTTGCTTGGGTCCTGCAATGAAATCAATGTTAGAGTGCAACAAAGATTTCTGAATCCAAAATACTTTTATTTTTTGTATAGATGCATTTCTTTCATTGATAGAACTATGAGCAGAATTAGTTTCAAATTTTCTTTTTCCCTTACTCAATGCATCTATGTTTTCATGAAGTTTTCTAATTTTTAGATTTTTAATATAAGCAGAAACAGAATGATTTTGTGCAACATTTCTATGCCTATACACATGAAATTTCTGAACATTTTCAGTATGAACATGATATTTATTCTTATGTGTATGAGCATATGCATTAGACTGGAATTTCTTAGCATGCACAACAACATCATTTCTGTACCAATAGTCCCTAGAAATATGACCAATTTTATAACAATGAAAGCATTGGACTGATTTGGCATGTTTATTGAAATTTTGATTTCTAATCCAGCAATGTTTGGCAAGATGACCAGGTTTATTACAGTTAAAGCAAATGAGAGCATTTCTTACCTAGTACTTACCTTGGCATGTATGCATTTGCTGGAATCTCCTTTTCATGTGAGGAGGCTTACCATGAGGAGAAGAAGGTACCTTTTGGTGGCTCTTGGCATGATGTGAATTTGGAACTTGCCTTGGAGCTTTTTGGACTGATGGAGGAAGTAGATGAATCTTCTTGACAGTAGCATTCTCCTTTTTCTCTGTCTGTTTCTGAACAAGAACTTTCACTAGTCTTTTATTAGAAATAGCAGAGTTCTTGTTTACAGCAGTTTTAATAGAAGTTATTGTGGTTTTCTTTTCATTTTTCTTAGTTTTCACAGGAGCAAGACTTGTGTTTGTAGTGTTCTTCAATTCATGTTGAAGCTTCTGTTTTTCAGCTTTTAATGCAACAACTTCTTTTTCTGAAATTTGAAGCTTGTTTAGCATGACATCCAAACCATTTTTCATCTTGTTCTTTTCATTTTCAAATTGAGCAATTTGTTTTTCCAAATCGGTAATTTTATTACTCAAATTGCTACATTCATTGTCCAATGGTTTGTCATGGAACAAGCATTCAATCTTCCTCTTTAAATGATGATTTTCTTCAACAAGTTGTTTGCATCTCTCATTTATTTGATGATCATGAGCCATGTTAGAAATCTGTTTGTTTAATTGATCATTGTCAAATTTGAAGTTTTCATTGAGATCAATCAATTTTTCATTTTCATCTTTCAAATCAAGATTTTCAAATTCCAACTGATCATGATCTTCTTTTAACTTGGACAACTTGTTTTCACAAATTTTGATTTTATCATTCAGACTTTCTTTTTTAGAATTCAGTTTCTAAACTTCACCTTTCAAATTCTCATTTTCTTGTGAAAGATCTTTATCATTGTTTTGGAGCAATTCAAGTGTATTTTTCAAATTTTCACTTTCTTTATGGCAATGTTTTAAAGTCTTTTTCAAATCATTATTTTTAGTGTTCAGCTTTACATTAAGATTTTGTATCTTCTCACAGAATTCAATCAATTCAACATAAGACATGTCTTCATCTGCATCAGAATCAGAATTAGAATACATAGATGGGTCTTGAATTGATTTACCTGACCTGGTAGACCCATTTGAACTCTTGTGTTCTGAAGAAGATGAAGAATGCTCTGAGCTCTTAGAATGTGCAGTGAGAGCCACAACCTTCTGAATTGTTGATTTTCTGGATTCATTGAAGCTCTTCTTTGCCATAAAGTACTTGTGAATTTCTTTTGCTCCTTTTCTTTATGGTTCCTTTGAAAAACTTGATGAAAGTGAGACTGGTGATTTCTCTAAAATTATAACAGGAAATTCATGCAGATTAAAGAGATTTTCCATTATACCAAAACTTAAAAGACTATTAGATCTAATCACAGTGAATCAATGTAACAAGGAATTAGATCTAACAATTAGAGTGGTTAACCCGCTCGAATATCAAATGTAGGAATTAGAGCGATTAAGCACACAGAGACAGTGAAAGATCAAGCAAATAGTTCAAGCAATTAACATAGAGATCAAACAGAAGCAATAAAATCAGATCAGTAACAGACATTAACCTTCTCTGATACCAATTGTTAGGGATCGGATGGATGGATGGATCAGATCTAGAAGGGGGGGTTGAATAGATCTGACACCAATTAATGCGGAAGCTTAAGCAATTCAAAATTACTTCGACTCAAAGACCAATTCACCCAAACAATTTACTGATCTGAAGTGTGATTAGTGTGTGTGAGCAAATCCATTAGT
The DNA here is from genome assembly GCA_014218235.1 of Colocasia esculenta. Lineage (NCBI taxonomy): Eukaryota > Viridiplantae > Streptophyta > Magnoliopsida > Alismatales > Araceae > Colocasia > Colocasia esculenta. The sequence continues at coordinate 79,801,220 of CM024766.1, forward strand.
AGTGTAAGCGAAATCCCTATGCATGCATCTAGCGTAATACAAAGTCAATCCACAATTCAAACCACTGCACAGAGGATTTTTAGGTGGTTCGGAAATCACCTCCAGTGACTCCTACGTCCACCCCTCACATAGTGAGGCCACACTACTCAAAACCTTGAGTACAACTCACACCGGAGCATGACGACTCCAAACACCCTTGAGCACGACGACTCAAGAAACAACTAGAGCACGACGACTCCAAACCCTTTGAGTACAATGACTTAAAGAAAACCCAGGAGATAGATATGACGATCTACTCGACAAACCACTTATGAGTACGACGACTCACAAGCACTTGAGCACAACGGCTCAAAATCGGAGCACTACGGCTCCAAACCTTTGGACCACGAAAGATCCAAGTTTTGCTAGAACAAGCTCAGTTAGAGAATAGATCCTCTAGCCCGATCTATCTCAATACAAAGATAAAAATAGAACAAACAGAATTAAGTGATCTGTGTAGAACACATACACAGATCACACAATGAAAACCTGGATGAACACTCCAAGAAAATGAATGAAATAGATGTGACTTGGATGTTCCTTGATGAAGAAGACTTGCAGAAGCTTCAATTGAGGAGCCTTAATGGAAATCGATGGAGATTCTTCTCAATTGGCGATGCTCTGCTTTGATGGCATCTGAAATGCCAGAAGTTCTTCTTCTACTGCTCCTCTTCAGTTGGATCTGCTCCCTATCTCAGCACAGCAAGCTTCTCTCCAGAGATTCTCCTTGATTCCCACGTCCTTCCTCTTGTAAGGATGGTCTGCAACTTCTGGAGATGGAGCAAGATCTGGAAACCCCCTTTCAGCCGCCAAAAAGGTTCTTCAGGAAGTGTGTGGGCTCTCTTGCCTTTGGGGTACAAGGAGCATAGGTATTTATAGCCCCATATGTCTATAAAGTGCCTTGGGGTGCATGGGCACGGAAACCTAGGTCAAATCCCTTAATTCCCAAACAGCCACGTGTCCAGAGAAATTCACACACTGTCCCATTTCTGCAAAATTGTTCTTCTGGGAACTGAGACTAGTGTCGACACTGCCTTGGACAGACACTGCCTGGGACTGTGTCGACACTGCCTGGGACTGTGTTGACACACTGTCCCAGTCAGGCAACTGGGTCTTCTGGAGACTGGGACCAGTGTCGACACTGCCTGGGACTGTGTCGACACAGTGAACCCTGTCTTCATGAAATTGCTTCAGGGATTCTGACCTAGTGTCGACACTGTCTGGGACTGTGTCGACACTACCATGACAAAATCTGGATATTCCTGAAAATTTAACACATAAGCCATTAGTACAAGATATTATCATTAAAATATGAGATAGTAAACATCAAAAACATGTTGTTTGAACATTAACATGTTCCACCCATTAAGCATTGAAATCACAACATGTCATCATCAAAATCAAAATATGTCATCATTAAAATCACAATATGTCATCATCAAAATCAAAGTATGAGTGATGTTCATTGGTCATCATTAAAATATAATTTTAGGAAATTCCAAAACACACTCAACCCAACAAGTCACATCGGCAACCTCGGCTATTGAGTGGATGAAGACTGGTTTTTCTCATCCTACAAAAGTGTTGGCGAAAATAGAGCAAGGAGGTCGCATCGGCGACCTCGGCTGTTCCGACCCCATGAGTGGATGATTAAAGCTTTTTTCGTCTAACAATTAGAAATGTCGGGGATAGCGCGAGGAGGTCGCTTCGGCGCTCTCGCCTAATCAAACCTCGTGGGCAGATAGGTTGCTCCAACACTAATAGCTCACCGATAGAAAAGGTCAAAAATACACGTCAAAAAATAGTCACGAGCAGATTACCAACTAGAATTATGATGGAACGTGCAAACGATAGCGCAGCTCTAACAACGGTGCAACTCTAAAGTCTCGACCTGTCCTAAGTTGATGATAAATAGAACCTCGACGATTCAAGCAATGATAATAAAAAGGAAGATGCAATTAACCGAAGAAGATCATTTACAAGGCCTCAGTTGTTTGTCCGAGGCGAGGATATACATGGAGACAGAGAAATCAAGGAAGGGCCAGAGTTAGGCGCATCGTCAGCTCTTGTCTGTCGCCACTGGTCTCTGCCTCGGGGCCAAGTGAGGGGTCAGCATCGGTGGCACCAATAGTAGGCGGGTCGGCTCCAACATTCATAGCATCAGTGGCGATGGCAGTGGTCTTGTCCCCATCAGGCTCATCGTCGCTAGACCCAATAGGTTCTAGCTCCGACACGTTCAAGTCAGCGAAGGTCTCCTTGATCTACCCCAGAAAATAGGCATAGCCTTTGCTGAAGAGCCCTTCGATCTCCTTCTTCAGGGTCTCGAACTCTCGGTACTCGCCCACTATCTTCTGCCGCGCCGACGCGATCTGCTCGACGATGCCTTCTTTGGTGGCTAGGTGGGCAGCCGTCTTTGCCTGGAGGGACTTGCGGTACTTGTCCACCGCAAGTGCCAGTTGAGCAGCTCTCTCTGCTATCCGACCAGCTTCATGCACCTCCTTCTCTCGCTTCTCCACGGCCTCTGCAGCCATTCACTTTGCCTTCTTGTCCTTTCTCGTCGCAGCGGCCACCTTCGCCTCCGCCTCAGCCACTCGCCTATCAGTGTTAATGCGGGAACTCTCGGCCTTCTCCAGTAGCCTACCAATCAGTGCCAGTTGGTCTTGGACGGTGTAGTAGAGGTCCTCGATGTAACGACTCGACCTCCCAGACCCCGCCAGGAACCTCAAAGTTCGTGCCACCACACACGGATCCGAAGACCCAAAAGGGTTAAAAGAATAGTCTAATGAGATAAGCATCAAATTCAAATAACTATAACAGTTTGTACAATATGCAAAAGTCTGTACAACATGTCCCAAATAAAATCACAGGTACAAGAAGAAATGTGCAGTCTTTATGAGGCTTACCAAGAGAACTTTCAAAGCACAACTCTCAACTCACTCAGGTAAAAGAGCTCACAATACTAGCTCTCACTGCTGCTGATAGCACACGGCGCCACAACAGTCTCCGCAAACCGTCCGACACTGAGCTCCCACGACAATGAGCCCCTGGCTAAAGAGAATAGGGGAGTGAGCCTCATGAACAAGGCCCAGTAGGGATTACCAGGCCCTTACCGGCCAGAGCAGCAGAAACTCTAAAAATAGAAAACTACACTAGATACTTGTAAAGCAAGGAACACCTACAGTAAGATACTACAAAGCAGCGGAACAGAACAATGCAATGCCACGACCACCAACCTAGGGTCGTGACACACACATGACTCCCGCAGAAACCAACGGAGTCAGGCACAACACAAAAACAAGCCTCGGCATGCCCACCCCAGACAAGGGTCTCACGGAGACCACGGAGCAACCACGTGAGAAGGACATCTCACCATAAGCACGGCCTCCTCAGACCTCCACAAGGTTGAAGGCCCACAAGCAGAACCACCTCAGACCCGGACACACCACGAGGTCGAGAAACCATGCATGCTAGTGCCACCACGGACTGGCACCAAGGAATGGGACTACGGAACTGAGATAACACCAAAGCGGAAACTACCAGAAGTATGGGCCAACAAGGCCAGACTGCACACGGAAGCTTGACACGGCCAGGCTACAACCACCGTGCAAGCTAGGGCAATGAGTCGCACATGAAAACACCATAAGGAAATGTTGTCACAACGACAACAACCAAGCCACCACCACTGGCAGCTAAGAGGAGGACACACCGGCCACTCCCTTTGCTCGCCAGCCTGGCTCCTTCCTCTAACCTCCCCGAAAGAGCAAGACAGAGCCGCCAAAAAACACCACAAGCACGCACAAACCACCGCAGCCTGGCCAAGCTGCGGCCCCATGCCTGACCTCCCTACACGGCTCCAAAACCAATGCAGAGCGAGGCAGTGAGAAAAAGGACTGTATGGGCCGCACCGGGAAGAAAACACCTCAACGACCTTGGCATCCCACCCCAAACAAGAGAGCTCTACAAACGACTCAGCGCCGTTGTCCAAACCTCGTTTTTCCCTCCACTCCAGAGTCTTCCAACTAGACCGTAGACTCGAGCACGCCCGTAGCCTGGAGTACTCCCTCAATGGACTCACGGGGATGGGGGTCCCAGGAAATAGAGACAACCTCTAAATGGGAAAAGCCCTCAAGTGCAAAGTACCGGGAGAATAGGCGGGCCAAGCACAACAAGAACCATGCCGAACTACTGACTTGTAACCCACGAAAAGCCCAGCAAGCACGAGGCATGCACGAACCCTTGAGATGGCTGTCGGCCAACCAAGGCATGCATGAGCAAGCCAAAACCTCAGAACACCACCAGTCGGTATGGAAATGCCATCGCTCTGCTAATAATCGATTGACCGTCAGTCAATTGATTATTAGACAGACGCGACCTCCTGGTACCGCCGCCAGGACACAGCCACGAAGGTGTCACCTTCATTTACTGAATGTAGAGAGGTAACCTGCCGCGTTCCCCGCCTGAAGGTCCCAAGGGCAAGCCAGCCCTGGGGCACACGTTGACACCCCAACCAAAACCACGGAAACACCTGAGGCAACACAAGTACTGTTGCCCCCCCCCCCTGGCCGTCGCGATACCATCGTGATGGATAAGGGCACCGCGGCAGCCCTATCACAACAAGGAAACACGTCGCGACAAGATTGCGTCGGACCGCTAGACCGTGAAACCAACGCGTCGGGCCGGCGTGCCGCAACACATTCGTACCCTCTGGTACGCATTGCGGTCGTGACACCAGCAGGAAGGCAGACCCGAGGGATGCTCCATCCCAGGGCCACCCACAAGTCACAAACACATCACACAGGGGAGGGGAGAATGGAGAAGCAGAAAATGCTATCTGCAAACCACGAGGGTCTCCCAATCCACCCGGATCGAGAAGGGCACAAGCAATCCCTACCTTTCAAGAAGAAACGAACCTAATAGGGCCCTTCACGTCGGATTGGCCACCTCCTCCTTGCTCCACGCAAGCTCCACAACTCCGGGAACACAAACACGGCCCTCCTCCTCGCCTGAAACACACAAATTGAAGAGAGGGAGGTAGAGCTCCAGCCGAAGGAGAGGAGAAGAAATGGTAAGAAGAAGAGGAACAGTGCCGGCCAAGGCTATAAGCCTTCGACACTCGAGTCGCGACGGAGCGACGCATTGCATTAACAACCTTAATGTGACGGGTTAACTGACTGAGACACCAACATGTCCTGTAGGGATGCCGCGACAAGCTGACAAATTGTACTGACACACTTGCCACCCTGACAGATGTCAGGCAACCAAAGCCACGGAAGACTGTCACGTCCCGTTGACCGAGCATGACAAAAATGCGACACACAAGCAGGGAACGACAAGGATGACTGAAGCGACCTTGGATATTTATGCCCGATAAGACTCCATATCCAGGTCCGCCTCCCGCGATTGGACTGGAGTCTCGCAAGGGATATTTAACACGTGTCCAGTGAAAATATAAAAGACAACCACAAGAGTATAATATACAAGAAAGTACATGTATCTATACTCATTTACCTCAATTTTACATTGTCCCAATACATTATTATATGTCCAAGAAAAAAGTACAACTACCTGGGGCATACCCCGAGGGAGCAAAGCTCACACTATACATGACTACAACTCGATTGTTGGTCGTACAAGTCTGCCACAACGTCGCTGCAAGCCAAACATATGGCAAGTCCTGAAAAGAACTGTAGGGAAGTGAGCCTCAACAAGTCACTGGCTCAGCAGGGATCTCCCAAAAACAACACCTGAAACCGAAGAGACCTCAACCTCAAAGGGTCCCACTGGCCACACTGATAGCCAAACCACCACATGCTCACATAAAGCATAATTAAACTGTAGTTAAACATAAACACACCAACTAATACAATCCTCGAAAAGTAAGAGGAAATAGCAGGACTAGCACAGCATCACTAGTCTGCCCAACAACTGGGACGCCTCGACCACTAGCCTCACCGGCAGACCACTATCTACGCTACAAGTCTCATAGGCAAACCACGGTCTTAGCTATCAGCCTCACAAGCAACCTACCCACGAAGGGTAACAGGACTGGCATCGACATGCCAATCCAACACACACCAAGTCCACAATCGGAAAGCTACCTTAGGCAAGGTAAACACAACAAGAGGAAGGTCACACTAGACGACCTCCAAAGAACACAAGTTCACCCAACACCTAAAAAGGCTGGTACACGATGTACCACAACAGTCAACAACCCACACTGGGTACATGTAGCTGAAGCCACCAGGTACCACAACAGAACCACAAGTGCCACTGTGCCACCAGCACAGCACACAAAAAACAGTCACAAATCACAACCGGTGAGTCACCATTCACAAGCCACAACCACTGGCAAAGCACGAGTCGGAAAGAACGATGCCACCACACGAGTACAGACTTTTGGTTCATGTCGCCAGTATCCAACTTGGACAACACAACATAAGAACTACCTCTCAGTCTCGTAGTCACGGACGAAAGGGCCAACTGCCGCTCCACAACCACATAGTAAAGCCAAAGAACAGTGGAGTCCAACCAACACCACACCTGCAGACCACGCACAACTGCAGGCCCATCCCTGGCACCTTTAGGGACTCTGGCCTAATCTCCCTAAAGTGAGGCACTAGAAAACAGGACTAGCTAGGGACCAATGACGTCTACTGGTGTCCGTACCCCCAACCACAAGCGTGCTACAAGCGACCGCACACCCACAAACACGAGTCACTACCCTCTATCGTCTTTCCCTCAGCCGGACGTACAACTCAAACACAAGAGTGAGGGTGTCCAAGAAGACGACGACCTCAATGGTACACACAGTACTAGGACAAACCCTGAGCACTAACGTGCCTGGCTCACACAAAACCTGGGGTACTCGACTAGAGAGGCATTCCAGAATAGGCGTTGAACCACCAAGCTCGGCAAGCACACAAACCATATCTATCACTTAACATCACGATAAGACTTATACCCCAATACATTTAACATAATTGGCTCGTCATTGGTCACCACGTGACCTCCAAGCAACAACACACCATTAAACACGTGATCCTCACTATAACCTTGCCTATCATTGGCCATCTCATGGCCTTCATGGCAACACATCACTATGCACATAGACCACACATATGAATCGCATAACCTTCTAAACATGCTTAACATAATTAACATAATCATTAACCTTAACATGCTTTATTAATCAATAATCAACTCAGAACAACTTAAAGTACCCTAAATGATCTGAGCTAGGTCCACATAGGACCCTCATTGCCCAAGGCTTAAAAATTTACTTAGGATAGAAGAACACGACGAGGGCCACTGTCGTGTTAAAAATGCGACAGCCCGACAAACCGCAATCGCACACCAGAACGTGACAGCGTCTACCATCGCGTTAAGAACGTGACGACCCGACAGGCCACATTCACAAACCAGAACGAGACGGGGCCAGTGGTCACGACCTAAACGCGACATCCCGACCCATCACCTTCTTAAATAGAAGCCCTATACTGCGGTGCTCACATAAAAACCAGCTTAAATCCTCATTTCTATTCACACCAAGCTTCTACAAATCAATTACACTATACTGAAAACACAACCACACATCGATACATATTAAACATGCTTTAGATTAATCAAATAATGCAAATAAGACAAAGAAAGTCCCTACCAACAAGAAGAACTCACAGAACAAGGCTTGATCGGTGTTCTCCACACTCCAAGCAGCTTCTACGCGCTAAAACCATGTCAAGACACAAGCTTCAAGGCCGACATCACCGAAAATCGCCACAGTAGGCCTCTCCCCGGTCGAACAGAGCTTCCTACTATGTTTGGCCAGAGGGTCAAACTTATCCCAATCGAAAACAAGAACGCGACATAGCTTTCTGTCGTCTTTAGAATGCGACACACCTAACTATCACCTTCTCAAAACTCGCCATGCCACGCATCACAAAGGTGGTGCGGTGAACGTGATGTAGTTGACCGTCGCGTTCAAAATGCAATGTCCTGCTCTGTCGCGTTCACAACCAGTGAACCTGTGGGCTATTTGGGCTATAACCTCCGGCCCACAACACACGGAAGCCACGACCAAGGCTCAATGACCCCACATTGGTCATGAGCACCACACCAGAACTAATAAACACAGATCTAAACGACCACGATGTTACAATGACTGTCGCGTCGGGCCACTCCGATGCCTCACTAACGCGTCGCCCAACCTGGATGCGTTAGGAGCCAGTCACCCAGAAGCGAAACAGAAATCTGAGAAGCCGGGATATTACATCCTTCCCCCGTTAACAAAATTTTGTCCTCGAAATTTAGGGCACACCCAAAAGATCCCGAGGAACAAAACGAAGCACGGGGAGAGGATGCAACACCAGTGTGAAGAAGCCACTAAGTCTCAACACGAAGCGCGAGTGCGAAGAGCCACTACATCTCACCAAGACCTCCTAGTGGAAACAACCACACCGCCGAACGTGCACAGAGCAACCAGCTGAAAAACCAACAGCTCAAGCAACATGCTCCAAACGCATGAGGAGTGCCACACCGAAAGCCAATGGTTCACTCTGAACAACATAGGGCATCCAAACAGAACATGACAACCCCACAAGTGCTGAACAACGCCAAAATCGACCTGAACGGTAGAAAATTCCAGCCGAAAACTGCATGGCTTCAGCCACCAACAGACCCCGTTGTTGGGACCAACCGATCAGCAACTTACTTTGTCGCCAACAAAACCCAACAGAGGACACAGTTGCCGACAACAACACGAGAAACACCGGTCAGCAACTCACTCCGTCATGAGCGATAGAGTACACAATTTTCGACAACAACATGAGAAACGCTAGTCAGCAACTCACTCCGTCACGAGCGGAACCCGACAGAGTACACAGTTGCTGACAACGACACGAGAAACGCCGGTTAGCAACCCACTTCGTCGCTAGCGGAACCCGACAAAGTACAACGACACAAGAAAGGCTTAAAAACCAACCACAAGTCTCAGGAGAATAGCCTTACGCTACTAGCAGCAACTAGCATCGGTCACCAGCCCAAACTGAGATGTCACGCGAACGATGAGAACTAGAGAAACATCACGCTCACGAAGAATCCTCAACATGCAAAAATGGCATCCACTGCCACCACTAGGTCTCACCCAGACCTTCCTCGTGGTCCGACAAGGACACCAAATGGACGTGGAGCCACAAAACTGGGAAGCTACACACTTCACAACGTGACACGTTGCGACGGAAGCACGGAAGACGTCTAAGGTTAAGTCAAAATCGGGCACTCACAATGTCGACAAACCACGTAGTCGAGTACTAGCAAGCCAATAGGCCTCACTGTCACCAGACGAACTGACAAGAGACTCCGCCATCAGCTTCCAAACTCACCAACACCATGCACAACTAGAGAACCAACGAAGAGTTGGCAGCACGCCCGCCATGCACACACAGGGCTCAGCGCGGGTACCAACATGCCAACCACAAGAAAGTGCACAACCACACGGGAATCGAAACGACTGCAGAAGTCGAGGACAACACATCGACCTCAGAGGGACCCAGACCGAAGTAAGGTACCACCACCAAACACACTTGCTCCCAAAGCGAGAGAGAAAACCTAGACACGGGCCACAACCAAAGCCTGGCTTACCACCGATAGGGCTACCTAGACAAGGTAAAGCAGCCACCCCACAATGGTAACGGTACAACCACAAGGCACAGGCCAACACAAAGTGTCCTAGAGGCAGAAAGCTCAACGCCTCCAACACCAAGCGAAGTCGTGAAACGACACACAAAGCTCACGATCAGGGCACACGACACAACACATGGTGCTATCACAAGCACCACGAGCCAGCCAAGGTACAACACAATGCACCGAGGCTCCAGACGGCACAAACTGAAACACTCGAGCACGAGCACACGGTGCTACCACAAGCACCAAAACTAAGCAAAGTGCAACACAGGTGCACCAGCGGCCGAAACAACACGAGATAATAGGAAGGACTCTTCACCAGAGACCTGCCAAAAGCCACATGCAAAGAACCACAAGCATGAAAGGTCACAACAGACCACACCAACCCTAGCCCTTGAGGTACAACAATACGAAGCATCAAAAGACACTCAAGATGCAGCACATGCAACCACAACAAAGGCCTGAGACGACACATGGCCCACCGAAGGGGACTCTCTATCAGAGACCCACAAAAGAAACGCACGGAAAGCCAACAAGATCAAGAGCGTAATGAATACGTCAGCTCCAAAAAGCACACAAAACATGGAGCATCGACTCTGCCGTATGGGGAGCAAAAGGCCACAGTGACTCTCTGTCGCGCAAGAGCAAGAAACACCACTCCATCGCGACCGATAGAGAGGCCAACACCAAAATGATGACATAAAAAGCCTTCAAGGCACAAGCCGAGGCACAATTGAGCACACACCGGAATAATGCTCGTACGAGCAAGACAACCAGAAAATAATACTATTTTCACCAAACCAACAGAGACTCAATGCCCCAATTGTCCAGGCAGGCAGCAAGAAACAACCACGATAACAAACGACATGAATAGGTCCATCGACCCACAGTGCTACAAGAAAATGATAGCACGAGAGGAACAACCAGCTCAACCCAAAAACAACTCAAGGGAAGATGACTCCACCAGAAGGTCGCAATGATGCGCACTCTGGTGACACAACACCACAGTGGAGTATCACCACCCCGAGCAACGAAAAGCAGAGAAAGGAGACACACAACTAGTCTCTTCTACCCACGAGAGAGATAAAACCACAATGCAAGACTGATACTTCCAAAAGAAGCACAGCCAGCCAAGCACCAACTGCACTCACCAGACCACCATCTGCAAGAGCACACTGAGTGCGAGAAAACAAAGCAAACCACTCAAACCACGAGGACACACAAAGCCCCACCAGCGCAACTGAGAAACTTGGAAACGAAGAACAAGGTGTGCTGGCCAACGTAGAGGCTAGACACATGGTCAAAGGCACCACACCTTGACCGACAATGCCCAAGCAGACTGTAACGCAAACAGTCCAACTGGCAACAATGACAGCTCATCTCTATAAAGAGAGAGAGAGAGAGCAACGACAACCAAAACAACACAAAACAACCCTGAGAAGGACCTCTACTAGGAATGACAGAAAGTCATCCTAGGAGAACTTCACCAGAACAGACAACCAAACCAAATGACACACTTCAAACCACAGAGGTAACACAACAGTGGCCCGAAACGAACACAGAACACTCCTGGGAAGAACCTCCGACAGAAACAACAATGGGCGATCTTGGGAAGAACAGCATACCTCAAACCCTGAAGTAGCATAACAATAAACAGAAACGAGCACGGAATAGTCCTGAGAGAAGCCCTCACCAAGACAAGAACAAACAGTTCTGGGAAACCTCACCAGAACACAGGGCAACCAAGCGATGCACCTAGACCCAGAGGGAAACGCAACAGCAACCAGAAACGAGCGCAACACAGTTCTAGGGAAAACTCACTTCCTCCAAAACCAACAGAGAAGAACTCCGGGAGCACCTCACTAAAGCTCACAACCAGCCAGCACGAGGTTGACAACAACCACAGACAAGTGTCGCAGTGCTCAACTAGTAATACAACACGGCACACATAACATCTGCTTTGCTCGAGCAACGACATCGACTGAGCAGAGCACAGTGCACAATGACACACAGACACGAGAGACCACACACGAGACCAACACAGCACACACCCCAACAATAGGGGGACAACCAACAAGGCAAGGACACCTTCGACCGATTCCACAGACATCAACCCTGCATCAGTGAAGGCCACACCACACGTAGGCTCTCTCAGCCTTAGTGACACACCCACACAAACACGCTGGCTGACGACGACCACAAGCATAGCACCAAACATGCCTGCAACTGTCATCCACATAGGAAGACCACTACCAGCGAGTCCACTGCCAACCACGCCACCATGGCACGAACATACCGAGCGACCACACTCGCCACGCACGCGACATAGCAATAGCTGCAACCCTCCTGTAGCACACACATGAACCTCGCAGGGAAGCCGCACACCTGCAAAACAATTGAAAGCGCAAGCCTAATAGTAGACGGATGGTGTCAGTAGCATACTAGTACTTTTCTTTGGGATAGCTATAGTTATTAACTCATTACAAATCTCAATAGACCCATGCTACCAACTGTAACGACTCGACCTCCCGAACCCCCCCCCCCCCCACTAGGGACCCCAAAGATCGTGCCGCCACCCACGGATCCGAAGGCCTGAAAGGGTTAGAAGAATAGTCTAATGAGATAAGCACAAAATTCAAATAACTATAATAGTCTGTACAATATGCAAAAGTCTGTATAACATGTCTCAAATAAAAGCACAGGTACAAGAAGAAAGGTGCAGTCATTAAGGGGCATACCTTGAGAACTTGCAAAGCACAACTCTCAACTAACTTAAGTACAAGAGCTCACAAAACTCGCTCTCACTGCTGCTGACAGCACACGGTGCCACAGCCGTCTCCGCAAACCGTCCGACACCAAGCTCCCGCGACGATGAGCCCCTAGCTGAAGAGAGTATGGGGGTGAGCCTTGCGAACAAGGCCCAATAGGGATTACCAGTCCCTCACCGGCCAGAGCAGTAGGAACTCCGAAAACAAGAAACTACATTAGAAAGTTGTAAAGTGAGGAACACCTACAGTAGGATACTACAAAGTAGCGGAATAGAACAATGCAATGCCACGACCACCAACCCAGGGTCGTGACACACACATGACTCCCACATAAACCAACGGAGTCAGGCACAACACGAAAACAAGCCTCGGCACGCCTGCCCCGGATAGGGGTCTCACGGAGACCACGGAGCAACCACGTGAGAAGGACGTCTCACCATAAGCACGACCACCTCAAACTTCCACAAGGTCGAGGGCCCACAAGCAGAACCACCCCAGACCCCGGACACACCATGAGGTCGGGAAACCACGTATGCCGATGCCACCATGGACTGGCACCAAGGAACGAGACTACGGAACCGAGAGAACACCTAAGCGGAAACCACTAGAAGTACGGGCCAACAAGGTCAGACCGCCCACAGAAGCTAGACATGGCCAGGCTACAACCACCATGCAAGCTAGGGCAACGAGTCGCACTTGAAAACACCATGAGGAAATGCCGTCACAACAACAGCAACCAAGCCACTGCCAGCTAAGAGGAGCACACACCGGCCACTCCCTTTGTTCATACTGACATAACTGCCACCCTGACAAATCGTACTGACACACCTACCACCCTGACAAATGTCAGGCGACCAAAGCCACGGAAGACTATCATGTCATGTTGACTGGGCATGATAAGAACACGACACACAAGCAGGGCACGACAAAGATGACTGTCGCATTGGGTTACTCTGATGCCTCACTAATGCGTCGCCCAGCCTGGACGCGTTAGGAGCTAGTCATCCAGAAGAGAAACAGAAAGATGAGAAGCCAGGATATTACACTCGACGACCTCATTCACTTTCAAGCTCGCCACTCGAGCCTTGGTTGGCGAAGGGATGGACCAACGACCCCACTCTATGGTCGTCGGAACCTCCCTCGGCGATGCCCGATGCCCAGGCGGGGAAGGGGCTACAATCAGAGGCTGAGAGGAGGTCACTGGAACAATGTCAGTCGACACCAACTTTACGGGTATCTGAGGTCACTTAGCAGCATTCCTTGGCTGCAACATTTTCTGCAGCTGTGGTGGCAGTTGCTCGGCAGGGGTGAAGGATGAGGAATGATGATATGGATGTCGGCCTCTTCCTCGTGTGCCCGCTCTGCACCGTAGCTTGCCTTTCTGTTATGTCCTCGGGCCTGGAAACGACGTGCTGCTTCTGCTGCCTGGGTGGAGTGCTCCTTCCATGCAAGCAATCCTTCGCGAGGAAGCGACTTCCCCTTGTCGGCCATTTCTTTGAAAAGGACAGTCAGTTCCTGAACGGAAGTAAGAATGAATAGTTCAGTGGGAAGGTGTTGGTAAGGTTGTCAGACCTTGGCTGGCTTTGTCAACCAGCTCGAACAACTTGTCACATGGGTTGTACAGGTCGGGGGCCTCCACCACCTGTAACGACTCGAAGTCTGTGAGCTCAGATTGGACAAAATGAGTAGGAGCAGGGGCGGACACAGGATGAAACATAAGGGGGGGCGAAGTAAGAAAATATTAAAGTAAAATAAAATATAAGAGGGGCCAATTAAAAATTTTTAAAAAAATTAATACAAAAAATAATAATAATAATAAAGAGAGCCAAAATGGTGGGGGGGCATGGCCACCCCCACCATTAACGTGGGTCCGCCCCTGAGTAGGAGACTAAAAGGCTTTATCGTGAACATCGATGGCCTTCCATGAGATCGAAAAAGGCCATCCCTTAGGGTGGTGGACGAAGCAGAAATTCCTCTTCCAGTTATGAATGGAAGAGGGTGCTCGGCCAAGGATTTGTCGACCTGTCCAAGCAACGAAGTAGTACCAATCGCCGAAGGCTTTTACTAAGAAACAGTAAAAGAAGAGGTGTATCATTGGCATCACTTTCACCAGGGCACAAGTTTCTAGGAAGCTGACAACTGACCACCACGAGTTGGGGGCTAGCTGCGAAGAAGCGACCCCCAAATGAATAAGAAGAAGAACGAAGGGATGAAGGGGGCATCGGAAGCCCACCTTGACGGCCTCAGTATAAAGGCAGAATCCATTTTCCATCGAGTGATAGGCTCGGACCTTCCCGGAAGCCCAGAAGGTGCACTCTTTTGGACAGGCGAGACTAAGGTGATTGGTGACCCACTGCAGGGTTTCGTCGTCGATCGCGGTCGGGGCGTCGGCCACCAAATCCGAGGGACGTCGAGAGCTCGAAGGAGTTGAAGGCTTCTTCGTGACGTACGACCTGGCGGTGACCTTAGGCTTAGGAGACGCTGGGGTGTCGGACGGTCCAGCCGTAGAAGGAATGGAAGCAATTGCAGTGGGAGGAGCAGGCTCGAAGGAAGATGAAGAGGAAGAGCTCTCAGAAGGAGAACCTTCGGAAGATGAAGGGCCCTCACAGAGGTGAGGGTTGGAAGAGAAGGAGTTGTCATAAGAGGTAGAAGCCAAACTGATGGCTTACCTTTGAACAGAAGTGAGTGGGGATGGAAACCGTGTGTGGGCGCTCATCCGTAGCGGAACGGG
Source organism: Colocasia esculenta (assembly GCA_014218235.1). Taxonomy (NCBI): domain Eukaryota; kingdom Viridiplantae; phylum Streptophyta; class Magnoliopsida; order Alismatales; family Araceae; genus Colocasia; species Colocasia esculenta. Next base: position 79,816,436 of record CM024766.1, read on the forward strand.
GTGGATTTGACGAAGTAGGTCGGCTCCTCCATAGGTCTGCTCGTTTGTGGCTCGTGCACGAAAGCAAGGGTGGCATTCTGAGCATCGAGCGCCCTATTTATAGAGATGGGGGATTTCCCGAATCCAACGGTGGTGTTCGCTGGCTGCCTCAAGGGCCCAGATTCACCCATGCATCTCCCTCTAATTGGATGACGAGTTCTACTCTGGATTCGATCCGGTACATTTACAAGGATCGCTATGATGGCACGTGGGAATCAAGGTGGTGACACGACACCCGGTGCCATTTTCGATTGCCGAGGAGCCTCTGGCATAATGACACTGGCGCATTCAATGCACTGATTGGACACGGAGCAGACCATGTGGGCTAATAGAGCCATGTGGCGGCACATGTGTCGCGGACAAGTGAATTTTTAATAACAAGCTTCACCTCGGCCTACTGAGTGGCCCGACATGAACCTGGGGGGCCATGACACGGATAGCTCCCACTGGTCGGGGAGAGCCACGAACTGGCCGACCTATCGACACCTCCTAGCCAACGTTCGACATCTGAGGTATATTCTGCTCAGCCAGATGTGAGAGGAGCGTGGCGTACATGCGAGATTTTCGGGAAGTGGCCCACGGGGTGATCGGAGTATCTTGTAAACCAGGTAACGTCCGACCATCACGCCACCAGAGATATCGGCCTTAAAAACCACGATCTGGGCAGGTCTGGCTTGCCGGTTATAGCCACGATCCTGCGGCAGTCACGGGGATCCCTTGCAAGATTCGCAAGTGGTCAATCACTATGTGTAGGCTACCGTTATAAAAGGGCAAATATTCTACAGACACAGGTACGAAAAATCTCTGAGACTTCTTGACTAGCCGACCTCTTCCTACTACTGACTTGAGCGTCAAAGTGTATGTTCGATGAGCCTTCTCGGTGTAACTGTAGGTCGAGAGTACGGCATCATCTTCATCGACATCAGCATCTCCTTCCCTTGGTCTCCTCGGTCTGAGCCGACCTCTGTTACACTAACAGTAACACTTTTCATCCAACCTCTACAACTTATTATATTAGAAAATTTTTTCCTTAAGTTTTAATATAACTAATAATACTATATAATTAGATAATTACTTGATAAACGTTATTTCTTCAAGATTTTTTTCATAAACATAGGTTTATATCTATTTTTTGGAAGATTTATTAAATGACTTAAAATGTGAAGATCCATAATCAATAGTAACTTTTAAGCATGCTTTATAAGTAAAGTATATTCTAAAGGTTGGAAGCTGAAAATGTTTTTTTTTAATCTTGTTAGATCATACAATCGGTTAAATTTAAGCATGATTTATAAGTAAAGAATATTAGAGAAGGTGGAAATGAAAATTCTACTTTTAACATTTTCATGCCATTATAAAGATTTATTAAGAAATATCAAATTTTAAGTAAATAATTTTTAAATATAATGAGTTATAGGATTCCAGTGAAAGTTAAAAAGAATATTAAAACAAAGCTGAAAGCTTCCCATAGGTGGGTGGCATGTCTAGAAAACACGACGCCAACCTATTTCCGCATCATAGGACCCCATCACTTTCCATATTTCTTTTCTTATTTTCATCTTTTGGATTTGAATACAAAGTTGGAGCTAGGGTATGGCAGGGCCGCACCAAATCCCTATATCATATCATTTCTATATATATATATAACCTTCTGGCCCAATTCATGAAAGACCCAATTCCAAACTCGGCCTAATAAGTGAAAATTTAGTTACCAAGCAGGACCCACCATGAAGTGCCACTAGAACTCTCTTCTACTGGCCAAGTGGATGTCCCCTTAACTTGATATTGAAGTCAGGAGAAAAGCCCAAGACAATAATGAGATGCTCCTAAGATAACCCCTCAACATGCACTAAAGTAGAGGTTAGCTCAGCCCATACTCCACTTATTAAACTCGACAGACCTTAGCCCGCCAGGTAGATATTTGATGAGTAGGTCCTTATCCTGGTAGTTGTTACACTAGGAGGCCTTTAGCCTAGCACATAACTCAACAGGTCGTTGGCCTAACAGTGCCCTTAGCTCGATGGAAGCGAAGTGGTTCATACTCCCCCCTGATATATTGGGTAGCGGATCTCACGTGGGGTTACTTGAGATAAAGTGATTTCTCATTTTTCATATTTAACCAATATTTAAATTTGAGCTCAAGTAGACTATTTCATAGGTTGTTTCTTAAACTTGAGCTTAAGTATGGCAATACAGGTTACATGTAATTATCCGATTGGAGAAATGAAAAAATAATTGTAAAATAATTGGAGAAATGATAAAATAGTATTTTTATCATTTAGAGAAAACTAAATAAAAGTTTGAAAAGAACTAAAACATTTAATTCTCAAAATTGTTTCATGAAGTCAATTTTTTAATGTGAGTCTTCTATGAAAAGAAACGGCTATAAAAACTATCTTATTTCTTGGATGGAAAATTTTCTTTAAAAATTTTTTCTTCATCTAAGCCCAAAGAAAACTCTCCTTTTTTAAATAAAAAATAGACCTCCTCTTATATATCTATGTATTTTCATCTCCCTTTCGTAACAATGCCTATCATTGAACATTAACCGAGATAAGATTTGACGTATTTGACAGTTCCTAACATTAAAAATTATTTTTCTCAAAACATTTTTTAGTCTTTAAAGAAAAAGCCTTTTCTTTCTAGAAAAGAAAAGAAATTTCAGACCAAAGAATACAAATCATGCATGAAGAGCTTAGTTTTGTTACAGGTTGTATGCAGTAACACAATTTCTAAAATATTTATTTTGAATGATTAATAAAATATTTAAAATTTAATTTAATTGATTAACAAACTTTTAAATATTAATTTATGTGATTAACAAAATCTTTGATTAGAAGATCGTGTTTCATCGTTGACATTAGCATAATAAATTGAAAAACTTCACAAGTTCAAAGATTCCTTAAAATATTCTAAACTATTCGAAGTTTTATCTTCAAGTATTTGAACATCGTGATTTTATTTGATCATCTAAGTAAATCATCTTCGAATATGCCTTCAAGTATGTGAATGTCTTCTGCTATTATGTTCAATAATATTAGATTATGCCTTCAAATGTCATTATTGGATATTCACTTATAATTCAAGTGATTGAATATATGACTTTCGATAATTGATTATGTTTTTAAATATTTTGTTAGAAATGTAATTGTGATTTATCAATATCTCAATACTCAATTATGTATTCAGATATCTTGTTAGAAATACGATTATGATTTATCGATCTTTCAATAATTGATCATACTATCAAATATTATATTCATTAATGGATTGTGTGTTTTCCATATTCGAATACTACTCTAGACATCATCAATATTGATATTTAATTATATTCTCAGGATGTCAAAAGTTAGAGTTCATTTAAATATGTTGTTTAACTAGTTGATTTTTATGTTTGAAAAACAAAGTCTGAATGTTGATATCTTTCTTCAAAGATGCTTGGATGAATTTGAATGAACATATTTAATAGAATTTCTCATGATTAACATGACTATTGATAGCTAGTATGGAATGATTTTTCTTAATGGTCAAATCATTAGTTGTTTATTCATAGAAAATACCATTTGATCGTTGCCAATGCACTAGGTTGGATTTTCAAGACAATATTATTTTACATTGTGTACGTAATTACTTTTTCGGAATGAGGTAAAATCTTATCAGACAAAAGGTAATCTTAAAAATGACAGTAAGAGAATGGTAATTGTGTGCAGTTTCTATCCCGGATATCCTATATTGTAACATCTACTGATCATCCCTTTGTTACTGGTGCACAAGAATATATAAAGGTCAAATTTTTACTCGGGATATCCTTTGATTAAATAGGTATACCTAACGTCTAACATACGATTGTAGTTTTCGGTCAAGATTTCTTTTGCCATTGTCTTGACAGGTTATGGGTGCATACGGCAAAATAAAAATGTAAATATGTCATTCTAGTATAATGGACGGCAAACCAACCAAGGCACAAGGCAGTTACCGGCTACAAGCATAAGTCCAACAGATATAACACCTAAAAAAATCCACGTAGAGACTTAAACTATAGCACTGAAGCGTTATAAAGGGAAAATTGCTATCTCAAGAAGAAAAGTAAGAAGAGTTGATGAAAGAGTGAACCTAGTAAATCAATAAGAGTTTTAACTCATTAACAAGTGAAGCCTTCTCCATTTCTAGTGAAACTCCCTTTCTCTCTAGAGCCTTCACTCAAAAATCAAAAGAGTTCAACTTGACATACTGCAACAGTCTCATTAGTCTTCTCCAAGCTCCTTCGCCAACACAAGATCAGCACGTTCTTGTTTTAGTCGTATTATTGGTATGTTTCTTGTGCTTATAATTATATATTGTCGAACCTGTCTTGTATAGAAGACATCCTTGTAGCAATTGCTTCTTAATTTATAAAGTGTGAGTAAGAATGCTTATGTATATCCTTTGTTAAAGAGAAGATTTGAGTGCGGATTTACATCAGGCCACTACAAGAAATCATATCTCTACCTACAAAAGTTGCTTACGGTTCAGTATATTCGTAGGCTGTTCGTATGGATAGACATATCTATACTTACGGACTATACATGTCGTAAGTATATCAGACAAACTTTGTTCTTAAACTTTTAAGATATGCCTATCCCTATGACGTAATATCGTAAGCATATAACGTTATTATATACCTACGGAGTTTGATACAATAAATATATAATAAAATATTATTTTTAACATTGGGCGCTCATTGAACTTTGGCCTCCCGCACCCTGATTGAAGGGAAACAAACCCCCTCCTTTCCCTTGCCTCCACTCTCCTCCTTCCCATTGCAGCGGCGAAAGGGCAAGCAAGCAGTGGCGTCGTCGGCAGGCACTGGAGAAGACTCGCGGTGACGGCGTCCGCACTGGAAAAGACTCGCGGCGGAACTTGTGACAGAAGGCGGTAGCAGGCGGCGTCGGCGGCGGTTTAGGGCAAGCAACGGCCCGTGCCTGACGGTTTAGGGCAAGCAATGGCAGCGGAAGCAGGCGGCGAACTTCCGGAGACAGCAGAGGAAGGACACTCCGGCCACCCCCTCCTCCTTCCCCTATTCCTCAGTGTGTCCTCCATGCCGTCGGGCGTCTCCTGCCGACCCCATCGCCTTCTTCCTCCTCCGCTTCAGAGCGGGCGATTGGCTCTCCCGTGGCGCGGTCCCCTGCTGCCCGTTCTCACAGAGGCTGTGCTGCCGTAGTATGCTTTTTGCGAAGTTGAGGGCCGACTGATCGCCGAAGGTGAGTCCGTCGCGCCGAAGGTGAGTACTCTTGTCTGTTTTCTTTCCTTCTGTTGATTAGGAGAAGGTCGAGGGGTTTCCTTGCATCTTCTGAAGTAATTTTGGGAAGATGTTAGTTGGTATCTCACCCCCTGTAGCCATCTCTCTCTCTAAACTTTGGTAGTCTCACCCCGTGTAGCCAATCTCTCTCTCTCTCTCTCTCTCTCTCTCTCTCTCTCTCTCTCTCTCTCTCTCTCTCTCTCTCTCTCTCTCTCTCTCTCTCTCTCTCTCTGTTGTGTCCTGGGAAGACAACTTTCACGCACATCCTGAGCAGGTGGATTCTGCAACTATATCTAGTAGAGAAATAGCTGTTGCAAGCTTTGTGACAAGCAATATCTTGGGATCTACTTATGATGCTAATTCCACTCATATGACAAGATTATTAGTTATTGCTGGAGTAAGTTAACATCTCTCTCGTGGACTTGATACAAGTTGGCAATATATATAGGTTTTTGATACTAGGAGTTCGAAGTTGGCCAGCCTGGATCTTCTAATTTGCACCACATGGTACGTTGGAGCCTGCCAGGCTTCAATCTATAGTTAATAGGGGGTACTCATAAAACGTACAGATGTCTCCTCTGTCTCTAATAATGTGTGCATATGGAACAATATAGACTTCTCATGAATTGCACCTAGCTAGCTAGGTCAGTCTGCCTGCTGGCCCTAAGAGTCCACCATGTTAGCTATAAATAGATGTGGGCCTTGTGCAGGACCAGTGCCCAGTGGATGGTATTCTAATATCATCAACCTGAATCATATATAATTTTAAGGCAGGGGGATTGGGATTGGCTTTGAATCAATGTAAGTTGTCCTTTAGGAGGTTTAGGAGGTTTTTTCTGGTGGCTTATACATGCATATACCAAGTGCTGCTGTTTCCTCTTACCGATTGTTTGGTACGTCATAAAACATTGTGTGGTTTTGAAATCCATGAAATTAAAATGTCTGATTTTAAAATTACCAGTTTTAGAATCACTGGTTTTGGTTATGGTGGTTGTGGATTGAAGAAAAATGTCTAGAAGGGTGTCAAATTGAAATAAATCAACTAGTTTTGAAATCCAGCAATTTACAACCCATCAAATGCATGGTAGATGCGGTGAAATGGCTTATGGCACTCTAAACATAAGAAATACACAATTTTATGGCGATGATCGTACACAAACTGGTCTTTTTTATGGTTGCTTAACTTATTTTTTCCCCTTTTAATCCTTGATGGGGAATGATGAAGCCACACGTACTCTACCTTGTCATGTCGTTAGACAATTCATTGGACATCTTGCAACATTTATAGTATGATGAATATAATGTAAATGAATTTTTTTTTTATAGTGAGACGTTATGGATTGGAGTTGGATAGATAAATTGAAGAATACAAGGGAATATATGGATGGAGTTGATGCATACATTCAAGTTGCTTCTGCTCACTTTACTCCATCAACAAAGATTAAGTGTCCTTGTTTGAAGTGTGTATGCCTCTTGAGACATGAAAAGGAAATAGTAAGACAACATTTGTTTCAATATGGAGTCATTAAAGACAAACAATTTTGGAAGTTCCATGGGAGTAGTTCTTCTTCCAGACACATGTCTACGGATTTTACATGCACAACACTTCCGAAGGATGTTGGTCTGCATTTGATGTTGGAGGATGTTATTGGTGAGGAAATTTTGCAACATGCAGAAGTGAAGTCAATGGATGATAATAAAGGAGAGTATGGTGAATTTCAACAGTTGTTGGCAGATGTTGAACGACATTTGTACCCTGGTTGCAAGACATTCAACAAGCTGTCATTTATAGTCAGAATGTTCAACATAAAATGCAGAGGCAAAATGAGCAACAAATCTTTTGACATGCTTCTGAAGCTGTTGAAAGAGGCTCTTCAAGAAGGTGATGTGTTGCCAGCTACTTTCTATGAATTGAAAAAAATCATTGGTAAAGTGAGATATTATTATCATAAGATTGATACATGTCCTAATGATTGTATTTTGTACCGGAAAGAGTATGAGTCTTATGATCATTGTCCTAAATGTGAAGAATGTAGATGGATGAAATGAACTGAAAGAAGTGGTCATAACAAGAAGATTAAGGTTGCAAACAAAGTTCTTCGGCATTTTCCATTGATTCCAAGACTGCAAAGATTATACACTTGCAGTAAATCATCTACAACCATGTGTTGGCATAGTGATGAATGCCAAGAAGACGGCATTCTAAGGCACCCAGCTGATTCCCCTTGTTAGAAAGCGTTAGATGTGATTGATGGTTTTGGTTTAAAACCTCGTAATGTGCGCCTAGGCTTGGCAAGCGATGGTTTTAACCCCTTTGGGATAATGAGTACGAGTCATAGTACATGGCCTGTGTTGTTGACACCATACAACTTACCTCCATGGTTGTGTATGAAGCCACAAAGTATTTTTTTGTCGTTACTCATTTCGGGTCCTAAAGGTCTGGGAAATGATATTAATGTCTATCTTCAGCCACTTATTGAAGAATTACAAATTCTTTGGCATGGAGTTGAAACATTCGATGCTTATAAGAGTGAAATATTTTCTATGCGTGCTGCACTACTTTAGACAATTAACGATTTTCCTGCATATGTTTATCTGTCTGGTTGGAGCACTAAGGGCCGATTAGCTTGCCCTATATGTAATGAAGATACATCATCATTATGGTTAAAAGGCAGTAGAAAATTCTGTTACACTAATCATCATCGATGGTTAGGTGTGGGTCATAAGTTTTGTTCTATGAAATGAAGGTTTGATGGAAAAGAAGAAATGAGAGGCAGATCAAGTGTGTTATCTGGGGTTGATATACTTAAGCAGTTGCCTCCACTTAAATTTACTTTTAGGAAAGTTTCCAAATTTAAAGTGGGGGTGAAAAGAAAAGAAAAGGAAGCTGCAACATCATCATCCACTCTTGAGTGTCATACCAATTGGAAGAAGAAAAGTATTTTTTTTTACTTACTATATTGGAAGTCCTTACTATTGAGACATAATCTCGATGTCATACATATCGAGAAGAATGTTTGTGATAGTATTATTGGAACTTTGTTAGATGTTGATGCCAAAACAAAAGATGGTTTGAAAGCTCGACATGATCTCCAACATTTGGGTATAAGGGCCACTCTTCAACCTCAAACTCTGGATTCTAACATATTGCTATTGCCACCTACCATGTTCACTTTGAGCAAGATGGAGAAGGATACGATTTGCAAGGTTTTGAAAAGTGTGAAAGTTCCAGATGGCTATGCATCAAACATATCAAGGCATGTAAATCCCAATGATCCTAAGAAAATTTGGGGTTTAAAAAGTCATGATTGTCATGTAAATCCCAATCTTCCTATAGTGCATAACATGACCATAGGAATGCATAAGTTTCTTTATATTGCATAAGTTGGACTACAATTCTCTCAACCATGTCTATCTACCAAAAATAAAAAATTAAAACTATTTAAGATCTGATTGACAAGTTAACAGAGCATGAAAAATGTAAGAGGTCATTCAGATAAATATCCTAAAGTTGTTTCCTTTTGTTTCCTTTTTCTCGTTCCCTCTTTGAGAAGCTGAATGAGAAAAAGAATTATGTCAAGTTGATGTGGGAATTTAACTCTCGAAATCTATTGTGCCTCTGCTGTAAAATGTAGTGTTCCACTCAAGAGGTTTGGAAATAAGCTTCGAACCTTGCTTCCCTAGCTTCCTCTGTACAATTGTTCTTACAGGTGAACGATTTAGAACTCACACACAAGTACGCACAGACATATCCCCTGCACCATTGGAGATGATAAAATCAGAGTGGCATGTACGTCAATATAGAATGCATCTTGACAACTGAATCATAGAGAATAGAAGAATATTATGATCCCATTACAACAAATGGACAAGGAATTTGTTCTGGTCACATTGTTTGATGGTGAATCAAACAATGTTAAACACTGGAAGACCATCGATTATAAGCTCGGCAACCAGATGAATCAAGTAAGAAGAATTTGAGATGTAACTCATGCTAAAATGATCATCTCTGCTAAGATGGCTCCTTGTATGGCAGCTCATATATCTGGTTATATCTGGTTACAGGTGATGGAACAGACGGGGCAGCAACAGATAGAGGGAGGGGAAAATAGAAGGGGGTGCCAGTTATATCTGGTTACAGGGAGATAACCATCAACTTATCAAGTTACCTCACGCAAGAGATTAGAGATGTCATCCTCCAAACTCACAAGCTACTACTTAAATCTTTTTAATTCCGCTTGCCAGTCACTTCACATCTGAAGTAACCCAGTCATGTAAACCATTTGAAGTAACTCAGTCACTTCACATCTGAATTAACTTGTGTCCTATAAATGTATTCAGATCACTTCACATCTGAAGTAACCCAGTCATCTAACACAGACTTTCCCGGTCGTTTTCCTCTATTTTTGAGTTGATGAGGATCGTCCATGGTACCTCACAATATACTCCCTGAGTTATTTGATACAAGTGTAACATTTTGATGACGTATTTCCCTGCATTACTGTTTATTAAGCATATTGTTTCTTTTATTATACATATTCTCACACAGTACTTATTGACCACATATTGTTGCTCTTGCAGTTTTGTCTGCTGCAACCTCTCTTGGTCGAAGGAGAAAGCAAGCTCATTTGGAGAAATCACAAATCTCCTCCCACATGTGAACAATTTCATTTACTAACAATTAACTTCCTCTTCTGAACAGACTTTAACACCAGTATGTGTATGTGAACAAAGATGTTTGATGTAGTCTTTCATTAATATTATTGTTTGTTAAACTTTAATGTTTTTTATATTATTAATGTGTTGTGCATTGTGAATGAGTGGGTGTGAATGTGTGTGTGGATCTAAATGTGGATGTGTATGTGTTGATCTAAATGTGGATTATGGATCTAAATGTGGATGTGTATGTGTGGAACTAAATGTGGATGTATATGTGTTGATCCAAATGTGAATGTGTGGATCTAAATGTGGATGTGTATGTGTTGATCCAATTACTTGTGAATGTGGATCTCTAAATGTAGGTGAATGTGGATCCATCTGAATATATTACTTCTTTTTTTTTGCTGAAACAAAACTGCTTATGGTGTACGCAGCCGTAGGAAAACATGCTTGCTTATAGTGTACGCGGCCGTAGGAACACATGCTTACGGTGTACGTGGCCGTAGGGACACATGCTTACGGTTTACAATGTCGTAGGGATGTTCGTAGTTGTAACTGAGTATCCTTACAAAAAATATGACTACGGTCAACATCGCCATAGCGAAAAGAGGATATCCTTATGGTGTTACTTACGGCTACCAACACTGTAACTATAGTTCTATACTTACGGAGTTTAAAACACCATAGCCCTAGACCTTTGCCGTCAGAGCTTAGCTGACGAAACCGTATGGTAGGGTAACACCGTAAGCAAAGGCTATGCTTACGATTTTCGATTATCTATCTATGGTGTTTGGACGTAACCAAAGCCTGATTTTCCTGTAGTGGGTGATTATTCTCTTTTGTTGAAAGAAAGACATGTGAACAAATTGTGCACCAGATGTTGTACTAGTGATATGTCTTGGCTATTAGTAGAATCTTAAGGTGTTTTCTTGAATACTAGACGTAGGAGATTAAGTGACTCAATTTTGAACTAAGATAAAATCATTATTTTTATTCCGTGTGATTGTTTTGTCGTGGGTATCATTTTTATTATCACTTTAAGTATCTACAAATTCGAAAAAGATCTATTCTTCCCCCTGGATCTCTATATAGCCTTGTGCAACAAGTTTTACCCCACCACATTGTGTCCACCAATTAATGGAATGACATCTATCACGACGCAACTAAAACCATTAGAGCGGATTTCAAAATATACACACGTCTTCCTCCGCGTCGTCATCATCATTTACCCCCTAACAAGACACCAATTTAATTATGAACTAGCAAAAGAAAAGAGTACAAAGCCATTGGCATTTGTTACACCCACTTGGCCAAGTAATCTATCAATTGATGGTGAGATCTATTAACTTTAATCTGGTAGGTGGAGCTAATTATCTTGATCTTTTGAAACCCAATCGTCTCTTAAAGTCTTCTCTTTGTGATATCTTCCAATTTCCCAAGGACAAGCAAAAGGTACTTGCCAACCATATGCTAATACTATAACTTTTCTTCCACCTATATGAACACATCCCCACATGCATGGCGAGATAGATCTGCAGATCTAGCTCCACTTGGGTCTCTCGCGGCCTTCTACCACGAGTATTACCAGCGCCAGCTACTCACCGTCATGAAGCTCTCAAGCCGCCGTGCGTACGTCCTGTTCTGCCCCGTCGCCGTTCTCGCGGTGGTGCACCTCCTGCGGGGCCTCCCGGCCTCAGACGCAGCGGTCCAGTGCAGCGACGTGATGTCCGACCTGGTCAACTGCGTGGGGTATCTGACAGGCAGCGGTGGGGGGGCGCCGCCCGCTGCGTGCTGCAGCGGCGTCACCAAGCTAGCTTCCGCTGTGGCGACGCCAGCCGACCGGAGGGCGACATGCAGTTGCCTGCAGTCGACGTCGCAGAGGATAAAGTTGAACCCCAAAGCCGTCAAGGACCTGCCAGGGAGCTGCGGCGTTAGCTTGCCCTTCACAGTGTCCACCAACATCGACTGCTCTAAGTACGTATATATCTCCGTACTGGTTTGCACCTTTTAGTAAACTTAGATCTTCTAATTAATGATATTTATTAGATGAACTTGACCAGTTTATGGAAAGTTTTACACATATCAATCCTCTCTTGTATAGGAAGGTTTCGAATGCTTGAGCTGATAGTAGGTGGGTATATATGAAGAACTTCGAGGTGGGGATGTGAGGGTATCAAATAGACGTACGGGTCTGGTAACATCTAGAATTATACCAATGTTAGACTCAACAAAGTTATTGGGTAAACAGCTAGAGTGTCTGGTAAACTTTGCTTCTTCTTCTTCTACCTGCCCCCTGGCATGCATGAGATTAGTGAGGAGTGGATTTATAAATGAACTCATGACTTACCTCAGACTATAAAACAACAAAAAATTAAAGGTGCTCAAACTAACTCAGTCCCAACTTCACAAGAGCTTTGTTAACTATCTTATATATATGGGATATGGCATATCAATGATCCCAACAGGATTGCGCTCATATATAATTATCGGATTGCACCGATGATGGGTGTGAGTCCGTTCAAACGCTCCTACTGCATGGAAGTTATCTGTTTCTGATATTTTTTTCCTCTTGTTTAATTCCTGCAGGATTAGCTGAGGTTTGGAGGCATCTGATCGACATGTTTGAGGCTGCATGCGCCTCTTAACATTAATTTTAAAGCTGCTAGCCATATAAAGGACGTCCTTGATCTACGCACGTGTGTTTGGTACATGTAACAGCAGGATCATGTTATCTCGTGTTCTCCGGGGGTGCAGTGTGAGATGAAAGTAATTACCCATGCATGGTATCGTACGTCTAATATACACTACATGGACGTATTATATATGTCTACTATATAGATAGATCAGCGCGTTCAAATATTGTATGCAAGCCAGCCTAGTCAAGTGATCTCTGATGGTCTTCAAGTGTAATCATGGAAATCACAAGTGATCTATTCTAATATATTTGGTGATTTGTTATACAGCTAGACATGCATGAGACGCAAAACAGATCGGTTGTTGCATCTTTGCTTGCTGAAAAGTTTTTAGATGTCGGAAATGTTGCGGGTCCCTGCAGGAGTCATGGCGTCATTCTTTCCATATAGGCTTAATTTGGATGTTAAGTTAGGGCTCAGAGTAAAATTAAGGTACATGTGAGTTAGGATTGGACGAAAATTAAACCTTTTAGCCAGAAGCAAGAGACGATGAGAAAAGCTGCGACTCACAAGAAGCAAGTCTTGCTGGTCGCGTTTACAGCACATCATAAAGGCAATTTCCGGTAACGCCATTATTGGCATGCGTATTGGAGCATGAGAATATTAAATGATCCTATCTTTTAGATTTATATTTATATGTATACTCCTTTAAGGTTAAAAAATACTTTTGAAGACTATGTAATTATAACCTACGGTGTCAAGAATGAACTCGCAATATTTCTTCACTGTTATTTTTAGCATAGATATATACGCAAAAGTAAAAATAATATTCAAGTATATTTTTTGACATTCGTCATCAACAGTGTCTCTGCGAATATTTTCTATCTATAAGATAGGTATATATACAAATACAAATTTAAGAAAGATTTTCACACAGATATTTTTTAATTGGGGTATACATGGAAAATTCCCTTTTCATTTTCATTGGCAAATCTATTTTCATTTTTGCTGAGCAGTCAGAATGCTTTTTTAGAGCTCCACTTCTGATAAAAAATGTAAAAATAGATCAACTAAAAGAAAAGTGATGTGTTGGAAACCCTACTAACTATCTTATTCCAAAAATCTTAGTTCCATGGATATGGTCAAATGACCATCCTCCTAACTAAGAAATTAACATGGGAGGATCATTATGCACTAATGCAGCCGGTTGACAAAATGCACTCGGAGATAACGGATCTTGAAGTTTGAGATTGAGTAGTTTGAAGTGATATTTTGGAAAAAGAAAAGACAATCTCCAATTTGATATTGCCCAATTTTTTATATAATTTAAATTAAACCCTTCAAATTTAGTGTTGGATTGTTTACAATTTTGATGATCACAAACCATCATTTTGTTGATTAACAAGTTTCTTGAGTTGTGTACAGCAAGCAGATCATCTCCAAGGCAAATGAACTTCTCAAAGGGTATTTGACAGTATGGTTGTTCATAATACGGTCCAAACCGTAAAATCGAACCGAACCGACGGCTCGGTTTCGTGGGCCAAGTGGTTCAGTTCGGTTTGAAGGTGGGAAACCGAAATGAACCGAATATAGATATATAATTATATCAATAATAAAACATAACAAAAAAAAAGAAGTAGCGCAGTGGAGGGCGGCGTCGCGCGCCCTCCACGCGCATGGGTGGTCGCGAGTTCGAAACTCGCGACCCCCAGAAAGGGGTTGTTTTGGTTTTTTGTTGTTTAAACCTCAGGAAAATGTCAGAAAAACACCCAAAAAATGTCAAACTGTGGATTTCGGTTTGAACCGAACCGAGTTCGGTTCGTCACTTGAGTTCGGTTCGGTTTCTTCCTTTTTGGAGGAAACCGAACCGAACCGTGTACACCCCTATTTGACAGGTCGTAGACTTGGGGAGTCAACTCCTTGCATCAACGGGAGTCAACTCTGAGATTGGCTCTTTCCTCACTGGGAGATGGAGTCGACCACATATTTCTAAGGGAGTCGACCTCTTAAAAAAAATAGTTGATGGGGCCGAAGCTGAGTCATCCTCAGAAATGTGAACAAGTTGATTCTAAAAAAGGTCTTTTTAGCTCTGGGAAACAGAGTCAGCCCTAGGGTTCTTAGGGGGTCAACCTCTTTACAAAAGTTCAACAAGTCTGTAGAATCGGAGTTGATCTCAGCTTCGAAGGGAGTCGACTGTGAAGATGAAGGTTTTTGCTTTGGGAGAGTGAAGGTATGTCCAGTTGTTTTGGATTGCTTTGAGGTTGAGGGGGAGTTGATCCCGGGTCTAAGTGAGGTCGACCTCGATAAAGAGGGAGTTGACTCTAGCACACAAATCTGTTTAAAAAATAGTCTTTTGAACACATTTTTGACCAAGACATGCTTTTCACCTGCTCCCAAATGGATACATCTTTGAAAATGTTATAAAAAATACACTTGGGAGAAACCCTAGGTAGAGGATTTTTGTGGAAAAGAGAGCCACTCTCAAGGTTCTTCTGCAACTCTTTCTTTTCATATTTTCTCTCCTTCTTGAGCTTCCAACCTGCTAGATCTTTGAGGATAGGAGACTTTGGAGTAGTTCTCAACTGCTTTGAAGCTTCATCAACACCTGGATATCGTCCTCATATGTTTTTCATCTGCTTTTTCTACTGAATCCTTCTTTAAGATTGTGATTTTTAGCTTGTGCATTTGCCTTTTGGGTTGAAGGCTAGTTTGGGATTCTTATTCCCTATTTTGTGTTGTCTTGGTGAGTTGGACACTGCATTAACCAACGGATTTATTTGGTGAGCCAAGCACCACATCAACAACGAGTGTAGTTTGTTCACTCTTGTTAGGGTAAATCTCATCATGTTGGTGGAGAGTACTGAACGTTGGTAGATCAAAGGGGATCTTACCGAATCTAGATAAAATATGTGCCTCTTGGTGTGATTGTGTGACGTCCTATTCATCTACTATTTTCGGAGGTGACAGAAAAGTCAAGATAATGTGAACAAGGATTGTTGTCCATATTTATACAGAGTGTAGTGGAATAATATATTTCATGAATTGGTAGTTTTACACTTAATAATACAACAACTTAGGTGGCAGTAAGGTTTGTTAATTTATGATTCACTCGGCGCACATTCCCCTGGGGAGTCAGTCTCATCTGAGATGCTTGAAAGGAAACTAGGATTCATGAGCAATTATGCCCAGTAGGAAATTTCCATCAACAATAACAATAGGGTATGACAGTAGTATGAAAGAACAATATGTATACCAGTCACTGGGAAGATACAATTGTCATACACAATGATACGAAATTACAGTTCAATGAAAATATTATAGTAGAGTTTGCCCGGAACCAAATAGTAATAAAATCCATGCCATAATACAATTCATGGAAATGTAGACTAAATTTAGTAGTAGGTGATGTTATGCCAGACACCCAGTAGATCCATTCTCGACGGGTACAATTCAAATAGACTGATTCTGTGGTCGAGTTCAAGTGCTCCTCCCGGGACTGGATCGGCCCCATTGCACAGGCATTGGTCCAGTAGAGTCTAAAAACCCAAGGTGTCATCATTTCCATTTAATTAGTCTTTTAATATGGTTCGGGCAGTTCTCGAAATAACATTAATATTAAAGCAAGACGAGTGCAAGAGTACAACGATAGCAAGCCAAAGTAAGGATAGTTAGTTAGGTTGGTCCAAGTGTAAGTAATATAGAGTTATATAAGAATATGGGAAAAAGACACAAGCTGGGACAATATGTACACATTTAGAAGGAAATCGGTCGACTGGAAGGGTAGAGCATGTTTGACTTCTTTTTTAGTATGAGAGGGACTCCCTTGGAGAAGTCATACGTAGGTTTATCATTTTTCACCGGACCTTAGATTTTTAGCATTCTACTAGGTTTACTTGAATTATGAGATTTTCAGATAGGCCAAATTGTGAGAGATTAAAAAAATGCTATTTTGATGGAATTACCAAAATCACGATTTTCTTCTTTGATTGGAGAGTTCGGTCGACCGGAATGAGAAAGTCGATCGACCAGAAGAGTGGGATCGGTCGACTGATATCTGGTTTCGATCGACTGATTATGAAAAAACTCAAAAATATACATGTCAAAATCGCACCACTTTTTCTGGCTTGCGAATGGAAATAAACAAGCAGGAATGAAAGAGTAAGGACTATACTATAGTTGTACCTACTTTTCAAGGAAAATGGGAGGCCTTAAGTCCCCTATCTTTGTTCTTTTTCTCTCTCGGGTAGGTAGAAAAAGGGGGGGATCGGTCGACCGAAATATCAGTCAGTCGACCGATTCTGACGATGCTTACAAAATTGGTTTCTGCCTTTCTGAAATGATGAGTTGGGGGTTTAAATGAGGGTTTGAGGGTGTAACTGGGTACAAGAGTCCCTCATTTTCAAGTGTTTGGAATAAGGCTACTTGGATAAGTAACACTCAGAAAGGAAGAAGAGGAAACGAGGTTTCCTATCTCTGTGAGAAGGTGATGACAATACTCTTAAGAAACAGAGCTCCCGGAGCTCCCTCCAACCAGCACCTAGCCTCCTTTCCTTCTCCTTCTTCCTCAGCTCTTTGGCTGAGAATAGCAGCAGCAGTAGCGACAGACGAAGCAACAGCAGCAAGTAGCCAGTTATGGCTAAGGATCAATCTGATCTTATACATCTTGTAGAGCTTATCCGCGTGCGAGATTGCAACAAACAGCTGGACGATGGCGATGAAATCTTCGGGGAGATTTCACCAGGGTTAAACACGTAAGAGGAAGGTTAATACGTAATCCATCTTGCGTAGGTGAACAGTGATCAACCTACGTAATCACTATGCTAAAAATCATATAAATTTATATATATATATACATATATATGTAATACATTTTCGTTTTAATCCTTTCTTATCAATAAAATTTTATTTGTTCAATTGTTAATTTATGTAAATACATGTGTGCTTATTCCCAATGAGTATTTTAGAATTGCAGTGTGCATTATAATTAAATTAATCGAAACGTCATCATGCATTACACGCAAATGGTCAATTATTTCTATAAATAAAATTGATGTGTTACAAATTGTCTCCTTCTTCCCTCTCAATTCTTTTTATTTTGCATCGTGTTTTATTTCTATACTAGTTTCTACTGGCCACTCTTGGCAAGTTTTATATTATAGCCCTATTCACCCCCTCTAGGGCTAGTCATCGTCTTGCTCCTTTCAGTTGGTATCAAAGCTTGGTCACTAGTTTAAATGGCTCACGACCTCTAGTGTGCATAGACTATGGCTAGTATTGGAGAGCAGTGTACTTTTGGTAAAGATAACTCTACAAATAGTCCACCTTTATTCAATGGCAATAACTATGGCTATTAGAAAGCTAGGATGACTATCTTTCTAAAAACTATGGATTATGAGTAGTGAAATATTGTGGAGAAAGATTCTTATGTTCCAAAAGAACCCAAAAAGGAGTAGACTACTAAAATCTATAAAAAGTTGTCAATGAATGATAAGGCCATCAATGCCTTTTTTTGTGCTCTAGATGCTAACGAGTTCAACTATGTTTCTATATGCAGCAGTGCAAAAGAAATATGGGACAATCTTGAAATGACCTATGAAGAATCTCCAAGTTAAAGAAACGAAGATCACCCTCCTCGTTCACAAATACAAGTTGTTCAAGATGGAGGAAAACGAAACCATAAGTGAGATGTTTAAGAGCATCATAAATGGGCTCAAAGCCCTTGGTAAGGAATACTCTAACCCTAAACTCATTAGAAAAAATTTGCGTTCTTTGCCTATGTCTTGGAATCCTAATTAGGTGACAGCTATGGGGAAGCTAATGACCTCTCAAAAGTCACTTTGGATGAGATCATAGGGTCTCTAATGACCTATGATGTCAATATATCGAGGGACATAGAATACTCTTAAGAATAAAAAGAGTCTTACCCTCAAAACTAATAATGTGGTGAATGAGTGTGATAGTGGCAATAGCAATAAAGAGATTGATGATGAAGAAGTTGTCTTAATCATAAGGCAATTCAAGAAGCTTCTAAACAAAAGATGAGCAAACTATAGCCCTAAAAAATATAAGATTTCAGAAGAAAGGTCAAGCTAAAAGAGAGAATTCCAAGAGTGAGGAAGTCACATGCTTTGAATGCCAAAAACCTAGACACATGCATCCTAAATGTCCAGAATTGAAAGGGAAAAAGGTATAAAAAAGGAAAAAGAGAAGATAACGAAGAAGAAAGCCCTGGCAGCTTGGAGTGATGAAGATACCTCTTATGGTGAAGAAGGAATGGCCAACTATGTCTCATGGCATAGTCTTACTATGAGGAGCTAAATTCTGAATCCTTTACAATTGAAGAACTTCAAGATGCTTTTAATGAGTTACATGAAAAAATCATGGAATGCAAAATTGATAATAAATGTTTGAAAAAGAATATTGATTCCATGACTCAAGAATTTAATGTGTTTCATTTACATGAGTGTGAATATGTTGATAGTATTGTAAAGAAAACATGTCGCTCAAGAAAAAGATTGAAATCTTAGAAGAATAAATTCCAAATTTGAAAAACAATTGTTCTATCCTTCAAAAAGAGATTGATGATTTAAAAAGTGCTTTATCTATATTTGTGTGTGATCGTGATAATTTAGATGCTATTCTTGGTAGCATTAAAGTTGTTTTAGAAAGGGAGGAATTGGTTTCATCCCTCCCATGTTAAAATCTAAAACCAAAACTTCTTTTGTTAAAGCTAAAATGTCTATCACACCCTTTGCTACATGTAATTTTTATAGTAAGAAGGGTCATAAAGCTCAAAGTTGTTGGTTCTAAAAGAACATTCACAAGATCAAGACCATGTGTGTGTCCAAGGAAACAACCAAAAGTTGGACTAACATGAATCCCAAACCAAAGAGTCGAGTGTAAATGTCTTCACTCCTGCAGCCATACATCGATTCGATGAGGAGAGAATGGTACTTAGACAACAGGTGCTCTCAGCATATGATGAGAGACAAATCACAATTTGCATTCCTTGAAAAGAAAAATGGTGGAAACATAATCTTCGGAGACAACAACAAAGGAAAGGAAATTGGCACTGGAAATATCGATAAAATTATCTCCACTAGCATTGAGCATGTGTTATTTGTAGACTATGGGATTTGTTTGTCTAAAATTTCATTGCTTTGCGACAACACTAATGCCATAAATTTAACTAAGAATCTTGTTTAACACTCTCGCACTAAACACATTGAAGTACGCCATCACTTTATTAGATATCATGTCTCTAGGGGTGACATTGAACTAAATTTTGTAGGCACCACACACCAATTGGCCTATATTTTCACTAAGCCTATGTGTAAAGATTGGTTTACTATGATTCATTGTGAATTAGGAATGTATCCATCCTCCTCATAAGCAACACATATTAATGCGCCCAACTTAAAGACTGGCAAAATAAGATTCATTGGGATCATCCTCTATTTTTAAAGTTCAGATCCAACCTCGCCTTATGCAGGGTTGACCACAGTCACAGGATGAGCCAACCCAACCTCTGCCAAGGAGCGAGGCCGACCACAGATCTTCTGAGGTTGATCCCAATAAAGGCAGATCAACTCCACCTTTTGGTGAGGTCAACCTCGGGCCGCTAGGGCTTCAAGGGAGGCCAGCTCCTCTTTTCCTCTTTTCACTCTTTGGCCATCTTGGTGTTTCCCTCTTTCCCTTTTCACCTCTCCCACGTGAGGCCAACCCCGGATCTATTCTCCTAGATCGTGACTGACCTCAACCTCATCTCCTTTATGTTCCCTTCTCTCTTTTCTTCTATTCTTAAGTCTTTTCCCCCTTATCTTTGTCCTCCTTCATCTAGGCATTGTTGTGTGCCCTAGATTTCTCATTCTTATCCTTCCAACATGTGGAGATGGCTTCTCCAAGGCATGAACACAAAGGCAAGGTGGTTGCAAGCAAAACTTCTTCCAAGCGGTCACGTGTAGGCTGTGGATCACACAACCAAGTTTATGATGGTACTCTTTTTCATAACTCAAGGGCATTTCAGTTTTACACCTCGAATCACCGCTAGGAAAGTTCATTTTGGAAAAGGATCGACTTTGACTACTTAATTTAGTGGTGCTGATTTTGATCTTAGAGTTTGAGCCATTGGGGGTGGGTACAATATGTGTCCATGAATAAAATCATATATGCACATCTTGTTAGTCTTTTCTATGCTAACCTGGAAGAAGATGATGAGAAGCTTAGCACATATGTGAAGGGGATACATATTCCCCTTAGAGTTTCTATGCTTTCAGAAGTAATGAAAATTCCCACTGTTCAATGGATCTAATTTGTTGATCAGCAAGAAGGTCGACATAATGCTTATACTAGAGTTTTGGGAACTGAAATTAAGTCACATTATATAGAGCGTGTCAATGCAAACTCATTCCCCATATTTCATTGTTTTCTACACAAGATAGTATGCTCTATTTTAACCCCAAGAAATGGCAATATGTATGTTGTTATAGATGATCACATTCTCTTTATCTAAGGTCTTCTTGATGGTACTCCCTTGGACCTTCCCAACATCACACTGAATTGCATTTGAGATGTTGTAATCGTGCCCAAGCTATCTCTTCTTTATAGAATGGTTATTACCCGTATCCTACAAAAATTGAAAGTGAGTTTCACTGGTGAAGAAGGAAAAAACTTGGCTAGTTTTGATGTGATTGATGGGAGCACTTTGTCACATATGAAGATGTCCATAAAAGATGGATCATTTGTTTGGACCTGTTCAAGAACTCCTCAAAAAGGGCAGGGACACCAGGATGATGAAGAAGGTGGTGACTTTGTATTGTTTACTCCAAGCTCTTCACGATCTCATGTCCATGTTGATTAGATTTCACAGTTGTTTTCTAAACTTGGTTCTGATATGAATGCCCATTTTGATTCTATGGATACACGGTTTGGCTCCTTGGAAGCCAAAGTGGATGAGTTGCAAACCGATGTTCAGTTGCTTAAGATGCAACAAGACTGACATGAAGAATACATGATATCCATTGTCAAGAGTCAGGATGTGATGCTCAATAACCATCAAGATCTCAAGAAGAATCTGAAGGATCTTGCTAGAGCTGGAAACTACATGTGGAATATCTATCTCGAAACCATCCATAACCCCTCATTTCTTCTTTCTCCTTTCTCATAAATCTCATATGTTTTGCCACATTTTGAGTCAAGCTACATTTCCTCCTTCCTTCCTTTTGACGATGATAAAAAAGGGGAGAAAATGTGTGAAATGATGAGATGCTGACTTTTTGCTTTTTGAGTTTATATTCAATGTTAGTTTACATTTAGGGGGAGAAACAGAACTACTTGTTTTAACTTTATGATTGAATATATTTGAATGAATAAATGTATGTTTATGGTCGCTTGGATGTATTTTAAGGATGCTTGTGTAGATGGATGATTGGTTAAGGATTATATTAAAGTTTCAATATATATATTTTGTTATCATCAAAAATGGGGAGATTGTTGGATCTCTTAGAGTTTTGATGATCATAAAACACTCATTTTGTTGGCTAACAAGGTTCTTGAGTTGTGTGTAGCAAGCAAGAATATCTCCAAGGCAAATGAACTTCTCAAAGGGTATTTGACAAGTTGTAGACTTGGGGAGTTGACCCCTTGCATCAACGAGAGTAGACTATGAGATTGACTCTTTCCTCATTAAGAGATGGAGTTGACCCCAAATTTGTAAGATAGTCGACCTCTTAAGAAAATGGCTAATCGAGCTGAAGTGGAGTCGACCTTAGGAACGTGAAGAATCCAACTCTTAAAAAGGTCTTTTTAGCTCTGGGAGATGGAGTCGACCTAAAGGTTCTTAGGGACTCGACCTCTTTAAAAAAGTTTTGCAAGTCTATAGAAGAGGAGTCGACCTGCTTCTAAGAGAGTCAACTCTGAAGATGAAGGTTTTTGCTTTGGGAGAGTGGGTTGACCCCAAGGTCTACCCCAGTTGTTTTAGATTGCTTTGAGGCCGAGGGGGAGTCGACCACGGGTCTAAGTAAGGTTGACCCGATAAAGAGGGAGTTGACTCTAGCCTGTGAAATTGTTCAAAAAATAGTCTTTTGAACCCTTTTTTACCAAGACTTGCTTTTCGCTTGCTTTCAAATGGCTACATATTTGAAAAGGCTATAAAAAGGAGACTTAAGGGAAACCCTATGTAAAAGATTTTTGTGGAAAAGAGAATCACCATTAAGGATTCATCTACAACTCTTTCTTTCCAAGTTTTCTCTCCTTCTTGAGCTTCCAACCTGGTAGATCTTTGAAGAGAGGAAACTTTGGAGGAGTTCTCAACTGCTTTGAAGCTTCATCAACACCTGGAGATCATCCTCATATACTTTTCATCTGCTTTCTTTGCTAAATCCTTCTTTAATATTGTAATTCTTAGCTTGTACATTTGCCTTCTGGGTTGAAGGCTAGTTTGAGATTCTTATTCCCTGTTTTGTGTCATCTTGGTGAGCTGGGTGCTAACTATGAGTGCTCTGCAAGCCAACTCACATTAGTGATGACACTTATAATCTTGTACTAATCTCTTTTGGTAATAATATTAATGGCATTTTCTCACTTTATATTACATGCACATGATGATGTTTATATATTGTGATGTCCATAGGTTTGTGCAATGAGGATGAGGATTATGATGAGATCATGATAATGAGACCTATCCTCTTTAAACATAGATTCTAAATATTCCTGGTCATATATTACTCGAGAAGGACATCGAGATAACCAAATAGACCAGTGTGCTATATACCCGTCCATATGATAGAGGTAGTTGGTCTCATAGCTACTTGTGTGGAGACACTAGGGGTATGATGCAATGCTCATTGGAGAATGAGTTCACTAAATGATCCGCTCTCAGAATGTTGTATGGTTGATGATACTTAATGTCATACAACGATTTTGTGGTCCTAGTTGTGTAACTATTCCTTGGACTTGAGACACCAAAGATGTCTTATTTGAGTACTCCATTTTTTGATGCATGACTTATAGGTCTGAAAGTTCCAGATCTAGTACAACTAGTTATTAGGAATGGTAGCCAACCTTACAAAGTAAATTGTATGTCAATAGAGGATCATCCACTTGTAGTATCATGAGAGGAACATCCCATGTGTTCTTGCTTAAACAAATCCCTGGATAGGGTCAATCGGATTGAGAGAAAAAAAAGTTCTCCCGAAGCTTTCGATAAGAGTGAGAATCGAATGGATTTTGTATAGGCCTAACAGTACTATGCCTAACATACAGTCTCTGGGATATTAGTTGGATGAGGGACTAAAGGTACACAGTAACTGTGGGCAGAAAGGTGCAATGGATTTGATCCCCCTGTATTGTCTGGGGACTATGGCGTAGTAGCTTGGTACGCCTATAGTCAATGAGTTGACTGAATTGTTATAGAAATAATAATTCACTAAGTCAGAAAGAGTTCTAAGTCAAAAAGGGTTCTAATGGGTGCAACTCACAGATAGCTCAGTATTGGGCCTAGAGGGTCACACACAAAAGACGATGTTAGAGGATTGGATAAGAGTTATCTAATAGGATTCTTTCTAACCAAGGACAGAGACAAGATAGTTAGTCGCCAGGATCGTCCTGGCGACAGGATCCACTGTCGCAAAGATGGTCTTGGCGATAGGATCGACTGTCGCTAGGACTCCTGGCAACATGATCGATTGTCACCAAGAGAGTCTTGGCAACAGTGACCCATGTGTCACCAACTCTAATTGGCGACATCCTTTCTTGTCGTCTAGACATGTATGACTAGTTGTACTCCGGGCCCTATGCTGTATGACCGCACGACGTGTGAGCCATGTGAGAGTTGGCCGCTCACCCTCTACTTAGTTGAGAGTGTGTGTGAAGAGCTACGAGCTGAGCTCTTCACACACCTCTACTCTATCTCCATCCCATTCTCTTCCTAGCAGAGAAGAGAAAGAGAAGAGAGAGAGCTAAGCTCTTCTTCTCCCTACTGCAACTTCTTGTTGCTCTTGTTGAAGCTACTGCTACTATTGCTATTGCGGCCTTGCTGCTTCTGTGCCTTGGAGGTGCACAAGGGAGGAGACTCCAACGAGAGGAAAAGCGGTCATTGCTGAAGAATGTCATGTGGACACTGCTAGATGGAGGTCGCGTGAGCTCCTTTATCCGGCGCACTAGGTTCTGCACTTTAGGGAATTTACGAGCTGTAAGACCCTCGAATTTCCATCGTATTTTTCGTATTTATGTGTGTATATTGTGTTGAGTATGTATGTACGTATTTTACGTGGATATTTAAAATAGTATAAATACGTGTGCATGTGTTTATATTGAACATAAATAATGTACTTATTGCATGATGGTAGTGTGGATACGATACTATATGTACATTGCATGTATATATGTCCGGTATGCATGGTTTTCTGCATAAATTAGGGTTCTGGCCGAAGGCCCTATTGGCGTCAATCCCCAGGCCGTTGAGGTGGTGTTAGCGTCCAGACCTGGATGCCAACCCTAGCTCCGGCGTCCAGCGATCTGGACATCGACTTCTCTGGCCTGCATGCGCAGCAGAGCTGCTATCTTCTGAAGCAAGGCATGGCAACCATTGGGGGGATGTCCCCCAACGGCTCTGAACATGTCTAATCGGTATGGTGAGTGGGTGAGGGGTTCTCCTACATCCTGAACCCGAATTGGCCTCTCCCCACTTCTCACTTTCACCCTTGCAAGAGGAGAAAAGAGGAGAGAAAACCCTAGAGCTTTTTGTGAGAAAACCCCATTTGTGAACCCCCAAATCCGACCCCTTGGAGGTTCATTTGGAGATCTTCTGCAACAAGGAGGAAGCTGAAGCATAAGGGAAGGCCTCCCCATCATCCCCTCGGCGTGGAGATCAACCAGAAGCCCGGAGGAAGGCGATCTTGGGACTGCCCAAGGAGGTCTTCACCAAGCCCCTAAATCCCCTAGAAGAATTTTTGAAAGGCAAGTGACCTATCTATGGTATCCCCGTATGAGTCTAGGAGGTTTTTATAATTTTTATGGAATTTCCCTCGAGTCCTAGACCCTCCATTTCACCCAAATTTCAGAGCTCGGGTCTGTGTTTCTGCACAGACCTGAGTAAACGGCAAGGTCCCTGGACGCCCAGTTCCTCCTTGGCGTCCATCGACCCTGCCGCTGACTCTGAGTCAGCGGCCAGAGACCGCCGTCTAGTTCTTCAGGACAGAACAGTGAGCTGTTCTGTCCCTTCTATACGTTAATTTCGTTATGATTTTCGTGATGAGGATATATGGTATTTCTATAAGCTATGTATATTGTGCATTGTGGTTGTGGATTGAATGTGGTGTGATGGTGAATGTGGGGCAATAATGTCTTGTAGACTTGTGAGCATAACTTGTGGAAAAATTTTGCGAATCAATGTTCCATGATTAGGATTAGTTGAATATCTTGTTTTCAGTCTATTCATGAAGATTTGTGGGGCATGTATGTAGATTCTGAAATTTTGGAAATTATGCATGCTTGTGGAATCGTAAATAAAGTTCGGTTCGGTAAAGTTAAAAACATGCAAAAGCGGTTGTGGTAATTGATTTATAGATGTATGAATTAGGATGAAGTTGTATTCTGAAATCATGCAATAGTATTTTCTGTGCAAAACAGTAAGTGGATGAATTTCCAATGTGTTAGACCCATGTTAGCTTAAATTGTGAATAATATGCTAATTAGGTATTTGATTTTCTGTAAATCCTATTTAGCTCAGAAAAATCTGAAAAATTGAGGGTATGATTTGGAACCCGAAATCAGCATGTGGTTAAAATTTTAGGTCAATTGGAACAGTAAATAAAAAGTTATGTGTTTTCATGTAAATTGTGAATAATTCGTATATATATAATCGTAATGTGATTTTATTTTGTTTAAAACAGCATGATGGGTGTGTTTACTATGTGTTAAATCTTGAAAACTCTGTAGTACCATGTTAGGAAAAAAAAAAACAGAGGTGTTCATGTGAGTAAGAAAGTGTGAATGAAATGAAGAGTGCCAAGTGTAAAACCATGTGTAAAACGTTAAATGTGTAAAAGTGTAAACTGTGCCAATGTGATACTGCTTCCGAGAAGGCAGTGGAGCTGTATCAGGGAAAAGTCCCCCTGAGAAAGTTCATTGTGTTAAGTGACCCTAAGGGCATTAGGGGGAAATCCTGGAGGTGGACAAGTACCACTGGTTAAGGTGGAGACTTGTTCTCCCGGTCTGCGCAGTCCAAGAGTCACCATTGCATTGCCTAGATGGTGCCTATGTGTTATGTGATGTGAATGTGTCCTTCTTTGGTGGTTTGGACTATGTGTCACGGCACTAAAACATGTGTAAAGTGTAATGTGTAAAGTGTATGTGACCATGTGTAAATGTGTAAGTGACATGTGAATGTGTATGTGTAAAGTGTAACCATGTGAAAAGAGGAAATCGTGAAAAAGGAAAATGTGAAAATCTAGATGTGCAATGTGTTATTGAAACCATGTGAGGCTAAATCTGAAACCATGTGAATTCAGAAAATACATGTTATCCTTCTTGTGTTATGTGTGCAAAGTGTTTAGAACCCATGATAGGGACAACAAATGAATATGTGTGCAAGATGGCGTGATTGATTGTTCATATGTTATGTTCTAAGCCACATTGTAGCTTCCATGTGTAGGTTTATAGTCCTTGAACCATGTGAAATCAGCAACCTAAAGCATGTTAAAAGTTATGTATGTACTTAAGAACATGTGGAATCCATGCTAACTATGTTCCCCGTTCATGTGTGTAAATTGTCCATGTGGATAACTCTCATGTTTGGTTCTTTATAAGGTTAAAGTTCATAAGTGAATGGATTAGAGACCATGTGATAGGTGAATGTTATATTTTTGAAATCTGAAAGCATGCGTTATGTATAAAATTGTAGAACCGTCATGATAGGTTGAAAACTTAAATGGACTAGCATGCTATGTGTTGCTAATTGTATGTGCTTGTAGAAACCACTAGGACTTGTACGTGTATATCATGTATAGTGTTGCTTGCTGAGTCTCTGGACTCACTCCTTGCTTCGGCGTACAGGTGTAGTTGGTGACACGACACCGTTGGAGGAGACGGTGGAGATGGACTCCGAGCGCGGAGACTAGTTACTTGGAGCTTCCTTTGTGATTGTGTACTTCGTCGTATGTACTTGAACATTGTATTAGGATTATCTTGAAAAGAATGTAATATGTGGACATTTTGTATTTCTATTTCAGCAATTTAAATCATGTAAATTTTAGTTCCTTTTTGCAAATTGTAAACTGCATGTATGTTTAATGTGGATGATGAATGAATGGAGATAGTTCTCTTTTACTTCCGCTACTCTGTTATATATATTCGCGTGTATCTCAGCTGTTTGTATCGTTGGGTAAATGTCCCACTGTGAGGACTCTCGCTATATCGACGTGGGTCGGTATGACCGTACCGGTATAATGAGGGCCGTCACACGAGCTCCCCTGGGTGAGATAGTCTCACCCTTGTATGGACTGCATGAAAGTCATGCACTCGGACATCATCCCAATCATATAAGTTTTTGTGGGGAATTTGTTTTTTAAATTTGAATCCGCTACACATCTGATGCCCCTACACATATCCCTACAACGGTATCAGAGCTTGGATTCATGGAATAATGTCTATGTTTTTCCTTTTATGAAATTTAGAATCATTTTTATGCAAATTGGTTACTTTTTGTCACAATTTCAATTTGAATGATTATGTCACTGGTCGTCCAAATTAGACAACTATCAATTTTGTCATCTAGAGAAAGACTTTTTGGTTCACTAGAGATGTTGACGATAACAAGGATTGTCTCTAGGAATGTACTGGTGACATCAACGACTGTCGCCAACGTGTCCTGGCGACTGCATCTGTTGTCGCTAGGAAGAGTTCCTGGCAACCAAATAGTTGTGGCCAAAGATGTTGGCGACATAATCAACTGTCCCCAAGATGTGTTTTTGGAGACAGTAGATGTTGTCGTCAAGTGTGAGATACAACTATGCATGTCACCAAGACAGTCCGTGACTGCATATCTTTCTCATTCTACGATGGGTTACATGTTGGAGACTATGGAACTGGGATTAAGTGTTAATCCAAAAATTTTAGATTAAGAGTTAATCTAACTACTTATTAATTAAAGTGTTTAATTAATTTCTAGTAGCTTACATATATGCATGTGATGTTTATGATGTGGGTCGATGATCATGAACCGTTATGTGATGCTTATATGTGTGTGTGAATGGTGATTCTTTGGGGCCTGCAAGCCTCCCCTCTCTCATTAAAGTCGTTGTGTACTTCTACCTCCCTTCGATTGTGTACCTCCCCTGATGTGATCAAGATTGCTTAATTGAACAAAATGTATATTTACAGGTCTGCATACCTATAGTTATTTGTAATTTTTGTAAATCACTTGAAATGACATCAGAGGCGTAGCAGGAGCATGGAGTAACCGGCGAGACTAATGAGGCTGAGAAGAAAGATCACCATGCATGGGATCCATCGAAGACACACATAGGGGCTTGTGATCAAGTCTTTAGAGGCTCAGGCTTGATCATGTTAGTATCTGGTCCATGATCATCTGATGTGGTTATTTACATATACATATATGATATATATTCATTTCTGCACCTACTAGGTACATATTTCCATGCGATGTAAATATAAGCTAAATATATGTGTGGGACTCATATTATTTAGCTATGAGACCAATCAAAAATCAAAAACCCCTTTGTTAATAATATATTAAGTCGGTAAGCAGGAGGCAATAAGATTGACCCATGTGGCCTTCCATCATTATAGGGCAGACATCTTTTCTTGATATGGACTGAGTTGGCAGAGTCACTCCGGGCTCACCTATATTGGGACTTGATATCTAGCCTACGACATGGAGATGTCACCAGTGACTTGACATAGTATGCTTGGTCGAGTCCCTCAAGAGCATATCATCGAATCATACTCATCTTGTAATGATGGTGCTAATTTAACCAAACATCATGTGGAGTCCCTCTGGGCCATGATGATTTGGAAGCCAAATCTAATAGGAATCACAAGGAGTTGTGATTGGCAAGAGTTTCCTACCTTTTGGGCTTGATTGGTCGAGTCCCTCAAGGTCATTCTAAGACGTCAATTGGATCTCGATCCCTACTAGAAGTTTGCTAGAAACTTTTGATTCATATGCTGGAGGGTGTCATGTGTCTCGCGAGAAAATAGTGGGAGCAAATTAAGATAAAAGTCTATGTCTTAATTCTTTGAAAAATCTAAAAGTCTTCATGTTATTAATTTTTCTGCTACATCTTTATTTTCAAAAATATGTCGCTTGCAAACCCACTCTATGGCATACTAGATGCCAACTGTCTCACTGCTCTAAACTATGCAGATTGGCTACGAAATTTGAGAATTGTTCTCACATTGGAGAAAATCGCATATGTCATCAATGAGATCATGCCTAAGCCAGTGGAAGGAGCTAGCGAGGATGAAATCGCTCGCTATAAGAAGTATAAAGAAGATTCAAGTCTTGCTCAGTGTTACATGTTGGCCTTTATAACTCCCTGAGTTACAGAGACAACATGAGAAGATGGATGCACAATCCATTATCTTACATCTCCACAAATTATTTGAGGAGGAAGAGAGAACTCAGTGATATGAGATATCAAAGAGTCTCATCTGGGCTAGGATGATAAGGGGGCATTGGTTCAAAACCATGTCCTAAAAATGATTGAGTGGATAAAGTAATTAGTGTCTCTAGGATTTGTCTTAGAGGATAAGCTCTGTGTGGACCTTATAATCTAATCCCTTCTAGATTCTTTTTCTCCGTTCATAATGAGTTTCAATAAAAACAAGATTGAGGCCACCCTACCTGAATTACTCAATACGTTGAGGGAAGCTAAGGGTGCCATCAAGAAGGAAAAACTAGTTCTCCATGTTGGTGAGACCAACAAGAAAAGGAAGGCCAAGAAGATCCTTAAGAAGGGCAAAGGCAAACGAAAGCCATCGGACAAGGCAAAGGTTGCCAAGAAAAAGCCAACAAAGGACAAAGGACAGTGCTTCTAGTACGGTAAATATGGGCATTGGAAGAGAAACTGTAAGGAATACCTTGCAGAAAAGGCAAAGCAAAAGCTAGGAGTAGCTTTAGGTTTGCTCATGATTGATCTACATTTGTCAGAAAATTATGATAATGTATGGGTATTGGATACCAAATGTGCATCTCATATATGCAATTCATTGCAGGTCCTGACAAAGCATAGGAGTAATGCAAAGGGTGAGGTGGACCTGAGGATGGGAAACAGTGCAAATGTTGCAGTTGTTGTCGTTGGCCAGGTCATCCTACGGGCATCTGGTGGAGCATCTTTTGTTTTAGAAACATGTCATTTTGTGACATCTATCATTAGAAACATTATCTCAATGTCCTGTATGACAAGGATGAGATGCAAATTCTTTTTGAGGACAATGATTGTTCTATGTTTCTTCATGATGAGATCATTATGAAGGGGTCTTTGACAAATGATTTGTACTTGATAGATGTTGCTCCACATGTCATGAACATACATAGTGTCTCTAAGAGGAAGAGAGATGAGGTGAATGATGTATTCCTTTAGCATTATGGGCTAAGTCATATCCATGAAGGAAGAATTCGAAAGTTGTTAAAAGATTGACTCTTGGGTCCATTTGATTGTGATTCATATGCAACTTACGAATCATGCCTTCAAGGGGAATTAACCAACTCTCTTTTTAGTGGAACTAGAGAGAGAGAGCATCTGAGTTGTTAGAAGTCATACATACTGATGTATGTGGGCTTATGTCAACACTTGCTAGAGGTGGATATTCTACTTTATTACATTCACGGATGATCTCTCAAGATATGGACATGTATACTTAATGAAGTACAAGTTCGAGGCTTTTGATAAATTCAAAGAATACAAGAATGAAGTGGAGAAGCAAATTGGAAAGAGTATCAAGACTCTTCGATCAGATCAAGGAGGACAATACTTAGGTAAAGAGTTCACCCAGTTCCTCAAGGACCATGAGATATTATCCCAATGGACTCCTCCTCGTACACCTCAGCTCAATGATGTATCAGAAAGGAGGAATCACACACTGTTGGATATGTTGCGATCCATGATGAGCTTTGTCAACCTACTTGTCTCATTTTGGAGATATGCCTTAGAAACTACAGCTTACCTTCTGAATGAAGTTTCAACCAAGGCAGTAGTGTCCACTTCATATGAGATATGGAAAAGGAAGAAGCCTGATCTTAAGGCTATTATGATTTGGGGCTGCCCTGCTCACGTTAAGAGACAAATCCCGATAAGTAGGATGGAAATGTGCATATTCGTGGGATACCCACCCAAGGAAACTTGTGGGTATTATTTCTATCACTCTGAGGACCAAAAGGTCTTTGCTGCCAAGAGATTGGTGTTTCTTGAGAAGGAGCATGTTCTTGGTGGAAACAGTGGGAGCATGATAGAATTGAGCGAGGTTGTAGAACGAAGCTGAAGCACCATTCCACAAGAAGAATCTATTCATGAACATATCACATACAAGATCCAACTTTGCGTAGGTCAAGTAGGGTGTCTATCTTTCCTAAGAGATATGTGAGGCATATCAAGGGACATGACTCTGAGGGTATGGACCCTCAGACCTAAGAGGAGGCTATGATGAGCATAGACTACAAAAAGTGGCAAGAGGCTATTAATTATGAGATGGATTTCATGTACTCCAACAAGGTTTGGAACCCAGTTGATTCGTCTGAGGGTATTGTACCCATTGGATGCAAGTGGATCTTCAAGAAGAAGATTGGAGTAGTAGATGGAAAGGTAAAGACCTTTAAAGCAAGACTTGTAGCTAAATGATATCATCAAAGACAATGTGTTGACTATGACAAAACCTTTGTGCTTGTAGCCATGGTGAAATCCATCAAAATCCTATTGGCCATTACATCATACCATGATTATGAAATTTGGCAGATGAATGTAAAAAACCACATTTCTAAATGACAACCTTGATAAAGGGGTGTATATAATACAATATGAGGAATTCGTTTCTAAGGAAAGTCTAGATAAGGTGTGCATGTTGTTTAGATTCATTTATGGAGTAAAACAAACTTTTGGAAGTTGGAACATAAGGTTTGATGGACAATCTAATCTCATGATTTCATTACAAATGGAGATGAGCCTTGTGTGTACAAGAAGGTAAGTGGGAGTGCTATCACTTTCTTGGTGTTGTATGTGGATGACATCCTTATCATTGAGAATGATGTAGGAATGTTGTCCACTGTGAAGGCTTGGTTATCAAAGAATTTTTCCATGAAGGACTTAGGGAAAACATCCTACATTTTGGGGATTCAGATCTATAGAGATAGATCTAAGAAGATGTTTGGTTTGTCCCAGTCCAAGTACATAGACACCATTGTCAAAAGGTTTGGCATGAAAAATTTCAAGAGGGGTCTCATACCAATGAGACTTGGAATTTCACTTTCTAGAGTATGTCCCTAACTACTTCAGAAGAAAGGGCATATATAGATAGAATTCCCTATGCCTCTGCGATAGGGTCTATCATGTATGCTATGCTATGTGCTATGTCTGATGTAACACATGCTCTAAGTGTTACGAACAGGCATCAGGCAGATCCAAATTTGAAATATTGGAAGGCAGTAAAGTGTATCCTTAAGTACTTGAGAATGACTAAGGATCTTTTACTGCTATATGGAGGAAGTAGCCTCAAGGTTGAAGGCTACACGGACTCGAGTTTTCAGTCCGATGTCGATGATAGCAAATCTAACTCAGGGTTTATGTTTACCTTGAATAGAGGAGCAG
The DNA here is from genome assembly GCA_014218235.1 of Colocasia esculenta. Taxonomy (NCBI): domain Eukaryota; kingdom Viridiplantae; phylum Streptophyta; class Magnoliopsida; order Alismatales; family Araceae; genus Colocasia; species Colocasia esculenta. The sequence goes on from CM024766.1 coordinate 79,849,867, forward strand.
TAAGCTGGAAGAGTTCTAAGCAAGAGACTACTGTTGACTCCATCACTGAGGCAGAGTACATTGCTACAGAAAAAGTAGCAAAGGAAGCGATATGAATGAAGAAGTTCATCGCAAATCTAGGAGTGGTGTCTGACCATGAAGAGACAATTCCATTGTTCTGTGACAATAACGGAGCGATTGCTCAAGCAATGGAACCCATGTCTCATCAGAAGTCCAAGCACGTTCTGAGAAGGTTCCACTAGATCAGAGAGATCGTGGCCCGTGGTGACGTAGCAGTGGAAAGAGTTCCATCCGAAGATCACATTATAGATCCACTAACAAAGCTGTTGACTCAGATTGTTTTTGAGCGACACCAAGGTCTGATGGGGATCAGACATGTAGGTGATTAGATTTAGGTCAAGTGGGAGATTTCTAGTTATGAGTGCCTTGCAAGTCAACTCACATTAGTGATGACACTTGTAATCTTGTACTAATCTCTTTTGGTAATAATAGTAATGATATTTTCTCACTTTATATTACATGGACATGATGATATTTATATATTGTGATGTCTATGAGTCTGTGCAATGAGGATGAGGATGAGGATCATGATAATGAGACCTATCTTTTTTAAACATAGATCCTAAATATTCTTGATCATAGGTTACTCGATAAGGACATCGAGATAACCGGATAGACCAGTGTGATGTATACTTGTTCATGTGATGGAGGTAGCTAGTCTCATAGCTACTTGTGTGGAGACACTAGGGTTATGTTGCAGGTGCTCATTGAATAATGAGTTCATTGAATGATCCGCTCTGGGAATGTTATATGGTTGATGATACCTGATGTCAGATAGCAATTTTGTGGTCCTAGTTGTGTAACTAGTCCTTGGACTTGAGACACCAATGATGTCTTGTTTAAGTACTCTATTCTTTGATGTTGGACTTATAAGTCTGAAAGTTTCAGATCTAGTACAACCGATTATTGAAAATAGTAGCCAACCTTACGAAGGCAATGTGTGTCAATAGATGATCATCCACTCTCGATATCATGAGAGGAATACGCCATGTGTTCTTGCTCATTTAAATCTCTAGCTAGGGTCAATCGAATTGAGATATAAAGAGTTCTCAGGGAGATTCCAATAAGAGCAAGAATAGAATGGATTCCATATAGGCCTGATAGTACCATGCCTAACATACGGTCTATGGGATATTAGTTGGATGAAGGATTAAAGGAACACTGTAACTATAGGTAGAAAGATCCAATAGATTTGATCCCCCGTATTGCCTGGGGATTATGGTGTAGTAGCTTGGTACGCCATAGTCGATGAGTTGAGTGAATTATTATGAAGATATTAATTCACTAAGTTAGAAGGAGTTCTGAGTCAGAAGGGTTCTGATGGGTGCAACTCACGACTAGCTCGGTATTAGGCTTAGAGTGTCACACACAAAAGGTGGCTGACACGACGATGATAGAGGATTAGATAAGAGTTATCCAATAGGATTTTTTCTGACCAAGGACTAAGACAAGACAATCAGTCACCAGGATGGTCCTTGCAATAGGATCGACTGTTGCCAGGACTTCTGGTGACATGATTGATTGTCGCCAAGAGGGTCTTGGGGACAGTGACCTATGTCACCAACTATGATTGGTGACATCCTATCTTACCATCAAGACAGGTATGACTGGTTGTACTCTAGGTCGTACGCTGCATGGCCGCACGACGTGCAAGCCATGTGAGAGTTGGTCTCCCTCCCTTTACGTAGTTGAGAGAGTTTGTAAAGAGCTACAAGCTGAGCTCTTCACACGCCTCTCTCATTATCTTATTCTCTTCCTTTTGCTCTCTCTCTCTCCCTCCTATTGTCTTCCTAGTAGAGAAGAGAAAGAGAAGAGAGAGAGTCGAGCTCTTCTTTCCTTGCAGTAGCTTCTTGTTGCTTGATGCTCTTGTAGCAGCAACAATTGCTCTTGTTGAAGATGTTGATGTTGTTGTTGTTGTGGCCTTACTGCTGCTACGCCTTGGAGGTGTACAGGAGAGGTGTAACACCCCGAAAAAAATTTTAATTGTTGAAAACATGAATAATAAGGTTATTGGACTTAACCATTATTTAGATTGAAATAAGTGATATTTGGGAATGTTTAACATTAATGAACGTTACCCCAGTATCGTACTCGGACGTGCGCACTCCCACAGGGCGACACCGAAAAACTATAACAACATTAAAATTCGAGAACACCATAATTTCTAGAAAAATATGCTGGTATTAGAAATGTAAATATCCGGATTTGTTGACGTACAGATTATGAGATTAAGCCGACGCAACTATTTTCCGGGCAATTTTTCACCCAGTGTAAAATAAATTCTAAAAATTGAACTAAAATCACCATAATTTGTAAAACCATCATATTAGTCTATGGTTGAAATTTTATCATAAATGGACTTCATTTGAATACATAAAAATTTGGATTATTGGGCCAGCCGAATTATGGTCCAATTACGGTGAGGCTTTTCTGGGATTTTTTGGGTGCCTACGTGTAAGGCTTTGGGGAGGCCACCATACCAAGGGGTTAAGCCAACACCTAAGCTAGATGCGTCTAACCAAGAGGGGGATTGCATGTTCTACGTGTTGAGGTAAAAACCAAATGGTTTTTACCATGACACATTAGCCGCCGATGTGTTGCTGTGCATGGACAGACCCTTGGGTTATAAATACCCCCCATCATGTTACGAACCCATCTTTCCAAAACTCTTCTCCTCTCCTGTGGTGCTTCTGCTATGCGTACAAGGCTTCACAGTTGAGGTGTAGCTGGAGCTATTGAGCTTCCCTCTTGCACCCTTGTTCTTGTTCAAGTTGTTGCTGGGCTGTGAGGAGTTGATGCTGCTGCGTGGGTTGTTGTTTCCATCGCTTGCGCTGAAGGTGCAACAAGTAGTAGCTGAAGGAGGATATAGTGTTTGCACTTTTGACGTCAACATCCTTCTTCCAGTTGAGAAACCATCAAAGAAGAGACTTCCTCTTCTTCAAATTAGGTAGGATTTGATCCTCTTTCTTTCTTCTCTAACTCATGTTCTTGAACATGCTTTAGAACCTACTATTTGGATGTTCAAGCTTATGTTCTAGTGTCATGAGTACCTCTAGCACTATTTGTGTATCTTGTACTGCTATAGGAGCTACACTTCGAGATTCATATGATTCCTGTTTGGAAAGGATCTTCTTCCAGTATCAAGTTGTAGTAGATTCCGAGCTATTCAGGTGTAGGATTCATCTCCCTCTAATTCTGTTCTATCTTTCGTTCATGGCAAGGAGGTCTTGATAAAGGAACAAGTTGTATACCAGTAACTCCCCTGTTCCTACCTCAGTTGTGATAAACACCTTCATATTAGAAAGGAGAAGATCCTTGTCCCACTGGGAGATCAAGATTTTTCTTCCACCTTTGATACTTGTTCATGTTATGGAGTTGTGTAGAAGTCTTAATATCTTTAGAACTATGTAGGGACTTCTGTTTAGTTTTTAGATACTTCCAGTCTTGATTTAGAACTATGAAAAACAATATAATTTAGTGTTCATATTGTAGGATTTTCCAATAAACCATCGTTATTAAGACTATGCTTTCATCACTACACTATGTTAGTTTCTAGCTAGCAAAGTTTGAGTTATAAGTCTCTTGTTTCATCTCGATTGTTTAGCTTATAAATCACTGTGAGAACTCCAATTAGACTCTTCCATTTGATATAAACCATGCCTTGGTTTATAAGTTCTATAATTAGGGTGTTTAGAGTGGATTTAAACATCATTTCTAGAAGTTCTACTGCTACCTGTCGACAACCAGCCCAAAGCTGTCGACAGGCGCATGCCTTCCAGAACTCCAGATTTCTAGACTGTGTGTATCTGTCGACAGCCCTTTTGTTGCTGTCGACAGATACCCACAGAGCCAGCAAACTTGAGCTCTGTCTGTTGCCATCTGTCGATAGCCCCTTCCTGGTGGTCGACAGCACCTGTCCTGCCTTGTATTTCAGCAAATTTTCATGATAGAACTCTTGCTTAAACTTCATCCTAATAGCCTACCAAGTTACCCCCTTAATTACTTTGGTATCTACTGTCATTCTACTATAAATATTACCCACTTAGTGTACCTTACTCACCATTGAATTATCCTTGAAGTTGTCAACTACGAATGATACTCTGTTGAGTCCATTCTCCTGTATTCGGTAACTAAGTTCATATTATCTGATATCTTGAGAGTTCAAATGCTTGAACACCTTGTAAGCTATGATTAACTAATGATGATGACATTTATTGGGTCCTTGGACCCCACCTGACTGATATGCCTGTGCAAATAGGGCTGGTCCAGTCCTGGGAGGAGCACCCGAATTCATTTTCTGACCGTACGGAATGATAAAGGGCAACTGACTGTTTGGCAAATAGGGCTGGTCCAGTCCTGGGAGGAGCACTCGAATTTATTTTCTAACCGTACAGAATGATAAAGGGCAACTGGATGTTTGGCATAGCATCAAATACTATCTAATTATGGTCATTACGTTACTTGTCCTGTGTGAACATATATATGAGCCAAATTATGAGATTCATTGTGAATTCCTGAGCATGTTGCATTACAGTACCACTGTTCCAATTTCACTACCATGATAAGATGCTTACTTGTCCTTCTGTAATATCAGTCTAGTCTTTTTCCTTGATCATCATATAGCTTAATCCTTTTGATTTGAGAATTTGAATCCTACTGGGCTAGTTAGCTCACCAAATCCTATTTCTTTCAGGTATCTACGGTTCTAGAAGGCGGGACATCGGGATTTGTGGGCTGAGAGACCAACCTTTATGGCATTTAAGTTTGAATTATAAATGGAGAGTCATGTAATACCTGTAGACTGTCAATGAATAATTATTTTTATTTAGTAAAGTTCGAGCATTCTTCTGCTCAAATAGTTCAAAGTTTACTCTTGATTCCTCATGCGTTCACGTTCTGGCATTTATAGTTATATTAAATGACGGGACGTGACAGAATGGTATCAGAGCATTGGTTGAGGATTCAAATAGTTATGGTCCTCAACATCCTGTAGTGATATGTGAGAACGGGTAGAAAGCCTAAGGTTAAGCTAGATAAGTAAAGTTGGGTATAGATTGTATTGAGTATGAACAAAATATCTTTCCTTCCTACGATTCTTCTCCACTTTCATAATTTCATGCTTATAGCCTCTTCATTCGTATAACCATATTTCCTTTTGTTCCATGTTCTATATGACTCCTCCTCTTGCTAAAGAGTTTTATGTTTAAGTGTTTGGCTATGATTACATTTGTCTATGATCCTGAAAACATTCTTAGGACTATTTCCTATCCATTGTAATCATGTGCTAGCTAATATTCATGTTAGATCCGAGCATATTTGTGAACATCAACCTATTAGGTGTAAGGAAATGTTATCTAGAAGAGTTGTGTTCTCAATAATCTTCTTTTCATAAAATTTATGTTACCCATGAGTAAAATTTACACTCTTCATGTCCTAACTGTTTCCTTCATGTAAGTGGTGTTTGAGGATGTGAATAAGATCATTTAAATGTTGTCAATCATGTAGGGATTAATAGAAACCCTTGGTAGAATTTCCCATGGTAGTTTTTAACATTCTTGGAAGTTTAGACCATCCCTGTCGACAGCCAGCACTTACCTGTCGACAGGTATCATGCTTCCAGAACCCAGAAATACAGAACTGACAGTAGCTGTCGACAGATGACTTTCACTTGTCGACAGATGTTCATCTCCTGTCGACAGCCAACTCTGGTTTGTCGACAGATAGTGTCAGACCTCAGAAATTGTTTCTGGAGGACAGTAGCTGTCGACAGCCACTTCCTAGCTATCAACAGACACCAGTTTGTGATGAACTGGTCCTTCTTTAGTCAGAAGTGTCAGCAGGTTCAGTCAGAAGGCACCCTGTAGAACTGAAACTCATAAATTATTTACATGTATGTAAATAAGGAAGTACCCCCCATTTGAATCCAATAAAAATATCAGAAAAATCATATCTCTTACCAATAAAAAGTCAACTCTCCTACCGAAGAAGAAAAACGCGATTTTTGCGATTCCATTAAAATAGCGTCTTTCTAATTTCTCACAATTTAGCCTACCTGAAAATTTCATAATTCAAATAAACCTAGTAGAATGCTAAGAATCCAAGGTCCTGTGAAAAATGATAAACACATATATGACTTCTCCAAGGGAGCCCTCTCCTACTGAAGGAAAAGTCAAACCTGCTCATCCCTTAATTTACCTCAATATGACTTTTGCATTGATATGTTATTATCTCCAAACCTAAATAAGAATTAGTAAATGAATGGTTCAATCAATCATATAGATTTCATGACTATCCTCATGATGTATTCATCCGTTGACTTTCCCATTTTCTTAGATTCTAAATTATTATACATTGAGATGAATCAATTAATCATCATCTACGTCCATCCCTCACTAAACCAAGTGAGACTCTTTAATAATTCAAATGTGTGAAACAGTCAAACAATTGATGATTCAAAGATTGCTTTAAATCTCACAAACCATACATATACAGTGAAGGATTGAATCTGTTTACTTCTATTGAAGTAGACACCCAAACAAATTAGTGAAGAAAAGAAGTAGGGAAAATCAACTCTATGGTTTCTAGAATTGACCTCAATCAGGTGATTGCAGTTTTGACTAATTATCCATCACGTAGAGTTGATCTTGTAGTATCTTAGTGTCAACCTCATATATTGGTAGAGTCAACCTAATCTCCATTTGGAGTTAACCTCAAGCCGTATTTTTCTCTAAACGTTAACTAGAAACTTGATTAGTGTCAACCTGAGCTTCATGTAGTGACAATCCAAGAAGTAATCAGGGTCAACACACTTAATTTCTTATGATATAAAAGACTTGTATTATATATTTATTACATTTTGCTTGACACATCAAAACCAGGGACACAATATCAATCATCTGTCATAACTCAAAATCTTACAAGGAAAAGGCGTCATTTAATCATAGAGGTTAACGTATCAAATAACTAGGCATATACAGTAACTGTTGCATTAATAGTATGAATTATAGAGACTGAGTTTTAAAATTATGTGATTAATTAACTAAACTTAAATTTGTTTTCTAAACCAGCATGATGGGAGAAGAAACACATTGGAGAGTGGTTCAACATGCAATGGACAACCTTGCTCAGTCCTTAGAATGGGTAGTTCCTGTTGATGATCAAGGAAGAATGAAACTGCATAAGAACATTAATAGTCCAAACTCTCAAGAAACAATAAGTATTACAGTGTCTATACGGAAGAAGACAATTCTCCCCAGTAATAGAGAAATAGCTGGCAAACAGAAGATGAAGCGGAGCAAAGAGAACAAAAAGAGTAAGAAGGCCACCAAACAAACGAACGTTAAAGCACAACTTAAGGAAGCTTGTACGTGTTGTCACAAATCAAGCCATGTCAAAGAGAACTGTGGTGGAGACAAGGAGCATGTTTGAGGTGTGGCAGTCTACAGCATCGGATCTCCAATTGTCCAAATCTCCTCAGAACAAAAACAGGAATCCAAGAAGACCTTAAGCCATAAAGAAATTGGGCTGAAGTTATTAGAAGTAATTTTTAAGTAAAAATCAATAGGATCAGAGTATAGTAAGAATTGCTTGAATTTAGTTGTTATAATATGACAAAACTTGGTAAGTTTTGTCAATCAATGTAATTTTGTAATGCTGAATATGGAGTTCTGTAATAGAAATTTTATGTGATAAATAAAAACCTTGTTGTTTATCTTCATTTTCTTCACACTCATCAACCTTGTCATACCTTATTACCTTTTTCAAGGAAATATGTATTCATATAACTCTCTAAGGGTTATGGTTATTCCTTGATAAAAGAAATCTTAAGAGTAATATACTACTGCCAGAAATAAGAAACATAGTAGCGAATACATCTGGTTGAACCCATGTTCACAACATGGTTTCTTAGGATCTAAAAATGAAGGCTGATATTCAGATTTCCATCAATTAACAATATCATGATAACAAGATATATAAAGAATGTATACATCATATGACATGATAATCATAACAATATTGGTGAGACTAATCTGGATTAGACAAAATTTAAAAGGTTGAAGAATTAAATCCTTGTGATCCATCCAAACTAGTCAAGAAGTTTGGAGGACCAAACTCTTTTTTTAGTGGGGGAGAGTTGTAACATCTCGCAAAAATTTTAATTGTTGAAAAACATGAATAATAAGGTTATTGGACTTAACCATTATTCTTAGATTGAAACAAGTGATATTGAGAATGTTTAACATTAATGAACGTTACCCCAGTATCGTACTCAGACGTGCGCGCCCCCACAGGATGACACCGAAAAACTATAACAAAATTAAAATTCGAGAACACCATAATTTCTAGAAAAATATGCTGGTATCAGAAATGTAAATATCCGGATTTGTTGGCGTACGGATTACGAGATTAAGCTGACGTAACTATTTTCCGGGCAAATTTTCACCCAGTGTAAAATAAATTCTAAAAATTGAACTAAAATCACCATAATTTGTAAAACCATCATATTAGTCTATGGTTGAAATTTTATCACAAACAGACTTCGTTTGAATACATAAAAATTTGGATTATTGGGCCAGCCGAATTATGGTCCAATTACGGTGAGGCTTTTCTGGGATTTTTTGGGTGCCTACATGTAAGGCTTTGGGGAGGCCACCATACCAGGGGTTAAGCCAACACCTAAGCTAGCTGCGTCTAACCAAGAGGGGGATTGCATGTGCTACGTGTTGAGGTAAAAACCAAATGGTTTTTACCATGACACATTAGCCGTCGATGTGTTGCTGTGCATGGACAGACCCTTGGGTTATAAATACCCCCCATCATGTTACGAACCCATCTTTCCAAAACTCTTCTCCTCTCCTGTGGTGCTGCTGCTGTGCGTACAAGGCTTCACAGTTGAGGTGTAGCTGGAGCTATTGAGCTTCCCTCTTGCACCCTTGTTCTTGTTCAAGTTGTTGCTGGGCTGTGAGGAGCTGCTGCTGCTGCATGGGTTGTTATTTCCATCGCTTGCGCTGAAGGTGCAACAAGTAGTAGCTGAAGGAGGATATAGTGTTTGCACTTTTGACGTCAACATCCTTCTTCCAGTTGAGAAACCATCAAAGAAGAGACTTCCTCTTCTTCAAATTAGGTAGGATTCGATCCTCTTTATTTCTTCTCTAACTCATGTTTTTAAACATGCTTTAAAACCTACTATTTAGATGTTCAAGCTTATGTTCTAGTGTCATGAGTACCTCTAGCACTATTTGTGTATCTTGTACTACTGTAGGAGCTACTCTTCGAGATTTATATGATTCCTGTTTGGAAAGGATCTTCTTCCAGTATCAAGTTGTAGTAGATTCCGAGCTATTCAGGTGTAGGATTCATCTCCCTCTAATTCTGTTCTATCTTTCGTTCATGGCAAGGAGGTCTTGATAAAGGAACAAGTTGTATACCAGTAACTCCCATGTTCTTACCTTAGTTGTGATAAACACCTTCATATTAGAAAGGAGAAGATCCTTGTCCCACTGAGAGATCAAGATTTTTCTTCCACTTTTGATACTTGTTCATGTTATGGAGTTGTGTAGAAGTCTTAATATCTTTAGAACTATGTAGGGACTTCTGTTTAGTTTTTAGATACTTCCAGTCTTGATTTAGAACTATGAAAAATAATGTAATTTAGTGTTCATATTGTAGGATTTTCCAATAAAACATCGTTATTAAGACTATGCTTTCATCACTACACTATGTTAGTTTCTAGCTAGCGAAGTTTGAATTATAAGTCTCTTGTTTCATCTCGATTGTTTAGCTTATAAATCACTGTGAGAACTCCAATTAGGCTCTTCCATTTGATATAAACCATGCCTTGGTTTATAAGTTCTATAATTAGGGTGTTTAGAATGGATTTAAACATAATTTCTAGAAGTTCTACTGCTATCTGTCGACAGCCAGCCCAAAGCTGTCGACAGGTGCATGCCTTCCAGAACTCCAGATTTCTAGACTGCGTGTATCTGTCGACAACCCTCTTGTTGCTGTCGACAGATACCCACAGAGCCAACAAACTTGAGCTCTGTCTGTTGCCATCTGTCGACAGCCCCTTCCTGGCTGTCGACAGCACCTGTCCTGCCTTGTATTTCAGTAAATTTTCATGATAGAACTCTTGCTTAAACTTCATCCTAATAGCCTACCAAGTTACCCCCTTAATTACTTTGGTATCTACTGTCATTCTACTATAAAGATTACCCACTTAGTGTACCGTACTCACCATTGAATTATCCTTGAAGTTGTCAACTACGAATGGTACTCTGTTGAGTCCATTCTCCTGTATTCGGTAACTAAGTTCATATTATCTGATATCTTGAGAGTTCAAATGCTTGAACACCTTGTAAGCTATGATTAACTAATGATGATGACATTTATTGGGTCCTTGGACCCCACCTGACTGATATGCCTGTGCAAATAGGGCTGGTCCAGTCCTGGGAGGAGCACCCGAATTCATTTTCTGACCGTACGGAATGATAAAGGGCAACTGACTGTTTGGCAAATAGGGCTGGTCCAGTCCTGGGAGGAGCACCCGAATTCATTTTCTGACCGTACGGAATGATAAAGGGCAACTGGATGTTTGGCATAGCATCAAATACTATCTAATTATGGTCATTACGTTACTTGTCCTGTGTGAACATATATATGAGCCAAATTATGAGATTCACTGTGAATTCTTGAGCATGTTGCATTACAGTACCACTGTTCCAATTTCACTACCATAATAAGATGCTTACTTGTCCTTCTGTAATATCAGTCTAGTCTTTTTCCTTGATCATCATATAGCTTAATCCTTTTGATTTGAGAATTTGAATCCTACTGGGCTAGTTAGCTCACCAAATCCTATTTCTTTCAGGTATCTATGGTTCTAGAAGGCGGGACATCGGGATTTGTGGGCTGAGAGACCAACCTTTATGGCATTTAAGTTTGAATTGTAAATAGAGAGTCATGTAATACCTGTAGACTGTCAATGAATAATTATTTTTACTTAGTAAAGTCCGAGCATTCTTCTGCTCAAATAGTTCAAAGTTTACTCTTGATTCCTCATGCGTTCACGTTCTGGCATTTATAGTTATATTAAATGACAGGACGTGACAGGAGGAGACTTCGACAAGAGGAGGAGCCGTCATCACCGGAGACTGCCATGTGGACACCGCTAAAGGGAGGTCTTGTGAGCTCTTTCATCCCGCGAGCCAGGTTTTGTACATTAGGAGATATATGAGCTCCCCTAGGTGAGATAGTCTCACCCTTGTATGAACTACATGAAAGTCATTCACCCAAACATCATCCCAGTCTGATAAATTTTTGTGGGGAATGTGTTTTTTTTTTTTTAATTTGATTTCGCTGCGCATCTGATGCCCCTACACATATCCCTACACTGGACACCATATTAGCAAGTGTATTTGTTTGGTGAGCTGGGCACCTCGTCAACTAGCGGGTGTAGTTTGTTCACCCTTGTGAGGGTAAATCTCATCATGTTGGTGGGGACTGGACGTAATTAGACCAAAGAGGGTCTTACCAAACTATGATAATCTCTTTATCCCCTCTCACTTCTTTCTATTTTGCATCGTGTTTTATTTTTATATTAGTTTCTTCTAGTTGTTCTTGACAACTTTTTATAACCATATTCACCTCCTTAGGGCTAGTCATAGTCTTGTTTCTTTCATTTAGAGTAATTCCTAGTTTATCACTCTAAATGTCAAAAAAAAGTTGTGTTGGTTCTTTCTACCTTTTTTGCCTTGTTGGATCCAATCGACCTATCTCCGCTGAAAAATCCAACTTGTCTCTAGTGTTTTGGGATTGCCCTACGAGAAATGCTATGCTCCCGACTAATTAAGAGCATAGCGTGACGTGGAGTAACTGCACACCACATCGATTGAGTCATGTGACGTATAGACTCTCAAGCACATTAAATGCACTTTTGGGGTGCATTTAATGCACCCAATTTTTGGACCTTTTTTGTACTCAAAACAATATAAGTATTTGTATGCATTGTTTTGAGTCCAAAAAGTTGGGCTGCATTAAACGCACCCCAAAAATGTATTTAATGTACTTGAGAGTCTGTACGTCACATGACCTAATGGATATGACATGTGGTTATTCCATGTCACGCTATGCTCTCGGTTACTCTCGCCCTACTCAATCTCATCAAAACCTTAGTAATAAGAAGAATGTTTTAGTTTTTAATCTCTTTAACGTTTTACAATTAATTTTCAGTCCGTGAAACAAAACTATTTGGCCATGGATCTAAACTTTTAGAAGTAGACCCTTCTGTTGCAAACGAGAAGCATGAAGTTAAGTTTCTTGTGACAAAATTAATTGAGAAAGAATACAGTGTTTAAACTGAAAAAAGGTTCCACTAAGATAATCCGGATTCGTTTCCTTACCGGGACCCGAAACGGTTAAAAGCCAGCGACAGGCCCGCGAGCAAGAGGATCCGGATTCAGCTCCTTCGCCAGTTACCGCCGTCTGCTGTAGTGTCAGTGTGTTCCAGAAAAGGAGAGTGGGGTTCTCTGTCTACGCATCCCGCGCCGCGAGCGAAGGGACCAGAAAAGGAAAAGAAAGAAAAGGAGAAGGATGCAGTCCCTGCGGAGGAGGGTGGCGGCTGCCATCTTCTCCTTGAGCGGTGCTTCCCCTTCCCCGTCGCCCTCGTCCTCCTGGGGAGCGCGAACACTCACCTACCACAGAGCGGCGATCCCAGCACCGGAAGATCCCGCCGGCACGCTTGCTTCCCCCTGGTCCGCCATCCAGCGCCGAGGAGCCAAAGTCTTGGGGTCTGATGTGAGTTGATACATAGAACAATAACGACATGCCTTCTCTCGTATGTCCAGAAATTTCTCGTCTTCGTTTGCTCGTAGAGAGAATATCATGGGGGATGGGGAGTTTCCTTTTGTCTTGGAGAAGTTATGGTGTGAATCTTCTATTCTTTTGTTTGGGTAATTTATTCAGTGTCTATGCGTTTCCCGTCTTCCAAACTAACCCCCCCTCCCCCCCTAAAAAAAAAAACAAAAAACAAAAAAAATATAGCTGCATTGCTTGCATAAAATTGTTGTGCCATGTTGCTGAGATTTTACACACAGCTGTTGTAGCAGTCTTTTGATCTTGCCACTCGTTGAATTGAACACAGCCTCAGTCTCACTGAACGATTCTCGTGAGCTTCTGTTGGCACTGAGCTATCTTTTCAAGTTGCAAAGGATCATATCTGTTGGTTACTCGCCGTGAATCATAGTCATTGCTGTAAGCAGATTTCATTTTCTTCTGATGGTTCAGCTCATCTTAAAAGGCTTCAATTCGGAGAGCATTTTTCCAGGTTTCTTTGCTTAATCTTTGGTCTTAGGATTTAAACCCAACTTCAATTTATGAATAGGACCTGCACTATGGTCCTATTCACACTCTCATAGATGTAATTGTCTATACAACATATGCGGTTTTTCATAATTTTAAGCTGATTTGTTGCAGGTCCGTCTAGGAAATATCATACAGAGAAAAGGTTTGTTGTTATCCTGATAATTTCATTTCACAATTTCAGATTCAAGAGTTGCCTAAACCATTTTTTTCCCCTATCTAATGGTTTTGCATTCTACTCGGATTGGCCATACTATCTACAGGGCGTATATTTCAGGTAAGAGCTTCTTCAGCATGTCTAAACTAGGTCTTATAATTTTGTAGTTTTTTCTGTTTATGCTAACAGATGTATAATCCATGCACAAGTGAAGTATTCCTGCATGTAGGGCAGCAACAACCTTAGCCCAGCTTGATGAACAACTTATAGACCTCAAGCTTGGCTTATCAAGTCATTAATCAACCATCACCTTACTATGTTGGGCCTCTTGGCACAATGGATACATGAGAAAATATTTATAGAACCGTCAATCTCACCACTTTTAGATGCCTCATATGGCACTAAAATTGCCGACTACTATTGAGCCTTCCACCACCCTTCCCCTGCCCACTGGTCCTCATAGGCTTATACCCTGCCTGCCCGTGCACAGTTTTGAAAATTTAAATGGCCCACCGTTATCTTTTGCATTTATGATTTAAAAGGTTTGAAGTTGTTTATAATTTCTACCTTTCGAGAATGAAAGAGGAAGAGTGAAAGACAAAGACATTTGATGCATGCTGCATAAAGATGAACATTTTGAGAATGAGAATAAGAATAAAAAGGTATTTTCTATTTTCAGTAATGAAAATATTTAAATATCTTTGAACCAAGCTGGATAGGGAGCTGATTGAGCTGTGCTCGATGAACAGGCATAACTTGTTAAATTGAATGCACTTCACATGAATCTTGAGCTCAGCTAGTTTGATGAACAAAGCCAAACCAAGCTTGAGTAGCTCATGTGTGGGTTGTCTCATTGCTGGCCCTACCTTACCCCCCGTGCCCCCCATCCTCCATGGTGGAGAGCAGCTTATTACTTTACATCAATACAGTGATTATAATGGATCATCCTGTGTCTCTTACCATCTACAGCTCCTGGTTTGGAGCATTTTTTTTTCACAATCATGGCATTTGAACTGGTTCCCAGCCATTGCATATAGCACTTTTTTGGAACAAATATCTCACTAAAATCCAGTTTGTAGGTGTTGAAGGCGCAACATACTCAACATGGAAGAGGTGGAGCTACTATACAGGTTTCTATATGGATATACCTCATTCTTTTCCAGTGCCACTGTCATATATTCTTAAAGTACCAGTAACCCCTCTGTCCTGGTTTTTTATGCAGTACGTATTGTGGACACTATTGACATTTCTCATTAGTGCATGGGGTGTTTATTCTGGTTTTGTTTTGTACAGATTAGCATATAGGCACAGACTATCATGGATAATGTTCAAAGATCATCTGCTGGATCTCTTTCTTTGATTTCACATAATAGTATTCTATATAAGATTCAACTTGTATACTTTTTCTGTGAGATAAAGATCAGGAGACAGAGTTGAATGTAGTCAAACAGAGAGGACTCTTCGAAATTATGTAACGTATGAGAAAAAATAGGTTAATTTTGGTGGGATGAAATGATGGATGGAGACCAGGAATCTGATTTCAGCAACAGAAGTCAAGTCAGTTTGGACATAAAAACTCCTTAATCATCAGGAAACATGGTGTTGGCCTAAACATTAATCATATCCTATCAGATCGAGATGGATGTGAATAAGAGCAGGCTACATTTGGCTGCACTTGTTCTGTTTTCTCTCATGTAGTTGTGACACCCAGCTGAATTTGATTTATCCTATCTATTTTTTTCACCCTTGGACTTATTTTTATTGTGAATGTTTCCAAGCATATACTTCCAAAGACATGAAAATTCACTAGAAAAGATATTTATTAACTTTTTAGTCCATTACTGTTCTCCACCAAACTGAACGTGCATCTTTCTATCCCTAGGGGCATTACCAGCAAAGCAGCAAATAGTTGCGGTGGTTGGTTTGAGATGTTGTCTAGGACCCTAGGTAGACGGCTAGACTTATATTTGCATATGGCATCACTGCTAAATTCACAGCAGAGCTGCATTCCTTTCTTTGTTACGGGCATAAGTCCCCAAGGAGTCATGGCCTCTGGTCTGAAATCTTGAACTTTTGCCTGAGATTTCCATCCAAAGTAGCTGATGGCCTTCCAAGTCTTTCTGCCACATTCAGATGAAGCAATTCTGTCTTCATGAGAATGATCTTCTAATGGAGGCCAAAGGTCTTTATGAATTGGGTCCTAGGCAGGATGATCCTCTATCCCCCTTCTTTTTGTCCTAGCTGCTAGTGTTTTGAGCAGGGTTTGGCTAAGGACAGAGACGGCGGGCTTCAGCTCAGGTCTTCAAGGTGCTAGAGGTGGCTTCTCTATCTCGCACTTGCAGTATGCTGATGATATCATACTGTTCCTGGCTTAGGGGAGCATATGTCTCTCATGGCAAGGTTCTTGCTGGAGTTGTTGGAGGAGGTCACAAGCTGAAAGTAAATTTCAAAAACAGCCTCCTAGTTAGGGTGAACCTTCAAGATGGGTTTGTGTGGAGGGTGGCCTTTGTGCTGAGGTGTACGATTGGTAGCTTCCCAATCTCTTATTTGGGTCTCCCTCTCACTTCTTGTGCTCTCAGATCTTTTGACCGGTAGCCCATTATTCTCAGGCTCGAGTCTAGGTTAGCGGGTTGGAAGGCCAGGACTCTGTCTTATGAGGACAATCTTGTGCTATGCAGCTCTATTTTGGATAGTCTGATGACATACTTTCTTCCTATGTTTAGGATCCCTAAAGAGGTGGCCAAGAGGATTGAGGTTATTCGTTGCAGATTCTTCTGGCATGGTAGCGGGGATAGATGTAGAGGCTGGCATAATGTAGCATGGAGGAGGGTCACCACAAGCAGGGTGCAAGGAGGTATTGGCCTAAGAATATCAGGGACTTCAACCTTGGCCTTTTGTGTAAGTGGTTATGGAGATGAGCGAGTGGAGAGGATGGTCTTTGGGCCAGTATTATCAGGCAGAGATATTTTGGGAGAATTAGAGTCTGGGACCTTCTTCCCTCTCTACAGGCCAGTACTTCCTCATTTTGGCTTGATATTTTCTTGTGCAGGGATGCTTTCTCCTCGGGTGCTAGCGTTCGGCTAGAGAAGGGGGATAAGGCTCTTTTTTGGAAGGACATGTGGTGCGATGACCTTCCATTCGGTGTTTTGTTCCCAACTTTTTCCATTTGGCTGTGGATCCTTTTGTCTCTGCTTTCTAGAGCGTTGACCCTACTCTACTTGGTTGGATGTGGTCGCCAATTTCAGGAGGGATATATCGCAGGTTAAGATGCTTCAGCTCTAGGATTTGCTCTCCCTTTTATCTCGTCCACCTCTCGGATAGTTAGGATGGGTGGATGTGGCAGTGGGAGAAGGGAGGTTGTTTCTCGGTCAACTCTGCATATCGCATCATATCTTGTGAAGGGGTTTGCCATGCCCTACTTGATCAGGTTTGGAAGCCTAGGAGTCCTTTGAAGGTGAAAGTTCTGTTTTAGAGAATCTCTACTGAGAGACTACTCATGCGGGATAGGCTGCACTAGTTTTTGCCAGAGATTCAGACCATATGTGTCTTATGTAGGGAGGAGGACGAGACTCTAGATCATCTTTTTACTGGTTGCTCCTATTGTAACTTCCCTCTTAGGCCCAGTGCAGTCATATCGACTTACGTCGGATCCGAGAGAGATACAATAGTGGAAACATACCCAATGATAGCGATACAGGTTGAGATATACACAAATAATTAACCACAATTGCATAGTTGTCAAGGCGGATGCCTAGGCGGTGCCTAGGTGCCGCTTAAGCGCTAAGGCGTTTCCTTAGTCACTTAAAAACACTCCACCTTTCAAGAGTAAAAAAGGCGTCCTAAGGAGTCGTTAAACTCTAAAGCGGTCAAGGCGCACGCCAAGTGCGCTTGGGTGCACCTAGACCCGTTAGGGGCATGGTTGTAGGTTTCGCCCGAAACCGAAACCGACACGGCGAAACGTGTCGGTTTCGGCCTTGGGCGACACGAAACCGGAACATTGTTCCGGTCCGAGACTTAATGGTTTTGGGCGAAACCGAAACCGACACCACCCGGTGTCGGCCCGAAACCGGCGACACCAGGCGAAACTTGATGCGAACTCCCATGAAAAGGGAGTTTGCGTCCCGTGACCCCCTCAGATCTGAGATCTGAGGCAGAAGGGGGGTGGACACTGCCGCAGGGCCGCAAGGGGGTGGTTTCGGCTTTTCTTGGGGGGGGGGGGATTTTTTCTGCCGGAGGTTGGAGGAGAGGCAGGGGAGCAAGGGGGGAGGGGGACGCATTGCCGGAGACGCTCTTCCCGCCGCCGCTGTAGGTGTTCGCTTCGCTGTATGTCTTATTTTTTTGCTTTAGTCTTTCCCTTATAAAATTTTTCTTCCGGGGGCTCCGCGTGCGAAGGCGCACATTTGAGAGTTCGGCCTCCACATTTGAACAATAAGTGATATGTTTGATTGTTTTAGGTTCCAAGCAGTCTTTTATGTCATTCTACTTACATATTTTTGTGCTTTATTTTTTTTATTGTAGGACCATGGCTAGTGCTAGAGAAGAGCAAAGCCAGGGACTGGATGATCCAGGGTGGACTCATATCACTTTAGTTGATGCTAGGAAAAAGAAAATAAAATGCAATTTTTCAATCTTATATGCATGTCCACTGGTTCTTTTTGTGTTGTGATGAATTTTTATATTTTTACAGATTTATTTGAATTTTTTTACAATTTTTTTGTCAACTTTTATAGGTTTCGGGCGGTTTTGTCCGAAACCGAAACCGTTTCGGTTTCGGCCCTACCCGAAACCGAAACCGAAACCGAAACCGGCACCCTCTTCCTTGGTTAGGGGTCCGCGATATCTCGCTTAGACAACGAATCTGGGTCAGTTTTTAGGTATCTTATCCGGCCTGTGGTAACCATGCCGGGGGCTGAGTCTAGCCCGATTTTAGGAAACATCTTATTTACCCGAATATCATTTAAGTAAATGTTAGTATTTGTAGTTTCATTTACTTAAGATATTACATGTAAATAAGAAAGTACCATCTATTTGAATCCAATAAAAATATCAAAAAAATCATATCTCTTACCAATAAAAAGTCAACTCTCCCATCCAAGAAGAAAATCACAATTTTGGTGATTCCATCAAAATAGCGTATTTCTAATCCCTCATAATTTGGTTTAATTAAAAATTTCATAATTCAAATAAACCACATAGAATATTAAAAATTTAAAGTCCGGCGAAAAAAGTCAAACGTACATGTGACTTCTCCAAGGGATCTACTCTCCTACTGACAACATAGTGTCTACCTGAGACCTCTTAGGATTTGGTCAAACTTAAACTTTCATCACCCAAACTCATGAGAATTGTCATTTTCTAGTTTCTTTTTAATTTTTAGACATATTGTGGGATTATATAATGGACTCATTTAATTTTTACTTGTTTTAAGTGTGTTAATATATTGCACTTCCTATTTTTATTTAACATATTTACATGTATGTGTATTTACTGGTTTGTTTTAAAAATTGAAAATTAGTTTTCTGATGATATTTGCACTTCTTGTTCTTATTTAGTGTGCTTATTTATTTGAAGATGTCAATTAATATTTTTTATGACTTTATGATATTTGACTCTGCCGTAGCCGGTCCCAAGCCCGGGTGAGAAAGGAGGAGGGTTTGCGTTAGGTTGACAGCCAGCAGTAAAATAACGTCAAATCCTTACATGAATTCTGATCTAAATATTTGTGCTAATGCTAGGGCGTTCCCCATAATCGAATGGAATGATAAGTGAGCTAGGGCCAGCTAGGGCGTTCCCCATAATCGACGCGCCGCGATGGCGCCCGATTGCGGTGTCAAATAGGCAAGGGTTCCCGTGTGGGGTTGGACGAACACGGGTAAAGAAGTTAGTCCAAAAACATAGGATTCGTCTAGCTACTTGGAATATAGGAACTTTAACAGGTAAGGGTTTAGAGTTGGTCAAGTTAATGAGGGATATAAGGGTTAGCATAACTTGTCTACAAGAAACTAGGTGGAAAGGATCTAAAGCTAAAGATATTGATGGTTATAAAATTTGGTATACAGGAACTAGTAACTCTAGAAATGGTGTGGCCATAATAATAGATAAAGACTTAAAAGAGAAAGTTGTAGAAGTTAATAGATTGAGAGATAGACTTATCTTAATAAAACTTATCGTAGGTGAGGTTACTTTGAATGTAGTTAGTGCATATGCACCACAAGTGGGTTTAGAAGAGAGCATTAAAAAGCATTTTTGGGAGGCTATTGATAGATTGATCCAAAATATCCCTAGTGAAGAGAAAATTTTTATTGGTGGGGATCTTAATGGTCATGTGGGTGAAAGTAATAGAGGATATGAGAGGATTCATGGAGGATTTGGTTTTGGCGAGAGAAATGACATGGGTACTAGTATTCTTGAGTTTGCTATGGCTTATGATCTAGTAATTGCTAACACATTCTTTAAGAAGAAAGACGAACACCTAATAACCATAGTTGTCAAGGCGTCAAGGCGAACCAAGGCATTCACGGGGTCCCTAAGTGCTTAGGCACTTAAGCGTCTGCTTAGGCGTCGCTTAGGCGACACTTAAGCCACCAATTAAAAAAATCTAAAATACATATTTCTTAATATACATAACATAATAAAATATATGAAAATTACAAAAAAAATCAGAAACATGAAAAAAATTGCAGAAAATTAAATTACAGAAAAATTACAGAAAATTAAATTACAGAAAAATTGCAGAAAAATTTACAGAAAATTAAGTCATAACATAATGACAGAAAAAATTACAGAAAAAATTGCAGAAAAATTACAGAAAAATTGCTGAAATTAAATTACAGAAAAATTTGAAGAAGAAACTAATATCAATGAATGAAATACATAACATAATGTTACTAACCTTTTAATTTGCAAAGTTGTTCTAAAATCTGCAAAAAAGACTATGAAATAATATGACAATATTAAATAGTAACTCTCAAATAACACATAAACACAAACTCATCACATAATAAAGATAAGCTATAAAAACAATATGTCCACGACTCCACAACAACAAAGAAAGTACTAAATACTCGTAATAAAAAGGAAGTTCACAAATGTCTAAAATGTTAAGAGAATAAACTCATAAAGTGATAACATGACATCTAAATCTTAAAGCCAAACATGGCATTCTCAAGAGCCATGTCGCCCATGTCACATGCTTGCTCCTCTCCACCATGGTCTTCATTTTCTTCTTCATTTGAATCTTCCCAATTGCCGCCATCATCATCATTTGTATCTTCATCCTCCTCATCCGGAAACTCTTCATCTTCATCATCATCTCCCATGGACATAGATTGTGAAAATGTTGTTCTTATAGGTATTTGTCCCCTTCTAGCCCTCTCCAATGATGCTCCCATAGCTTGATCCATAGATTCCCAAGTGAGATCGCCCCCATCATGAACCAAGTCTTCACTATCTTTTGTCATCCATGAGCTTCCCCAATCCAACTCTTCTAAGCAAATAGGATCATATCTTTCTGGATGGTTCTTCCTTTCATTGAATCTCTCACGAAGGCGTCGGTTGTATTGCACAAAAATCAAATCATTCAACCTTTTATGCTCCAACCGGTTCCTCTTCTTTGTATGAATCTAAACAAACAAAAAATTCCACTAGTGTATAAGAGACTAAGAATATAAACAGATTTATTTATAGATAATTATACTTACAAATTCAAATACACTCTAATTGCGTTCACATCCAGAAGAACTACAACATAGTCCCAAAATTCTCAATGCAAAACTCTGCAACTCCGGTGTATCCACACCATATTGCAGCCACCAATCAGCTGCAAATAAATGTCAATTAAAAATTTACACAACATGTCTCATATTAATCAAAAAAACTAAAGCAAAAAAAAAGTATCATTTCACTCACTTGGCAATCTTCTTTCACGAGCTCTAATTGCCATTGGATTCCCAAATGAGCCCCTTGCCATGGTTCAAAAACTCGGCCGGATCGGGATCGGATCGGCCGAGTTGGCTCGGTTTTGGGCCTCCCGATCCGAGCTGGGGTAACCTAGCCGGTCCTTGCACGCGGATCGGACCGGCTGGGCTGGGCTCGGCCGGCTCGCCGAGCCCGGCCCGATCCGCCTCGGATCGGCCCGAGCCGGGCCGATCCTGTTCAACCTTGTCATGGGCTGAGTCCAGGCCAATCCCAGGCTGAGTCCACTGCGATTTCAGGCCTTATTTACAAATAATAACATTTACTTAAATGATATTCAGGTAAATAAGGAAGTACCCCCCATTTGAATCCAATAAAAATATCAAAAAAATCATATCTCTTACCAATAAAAAGTCAACTCTCCCACCGAAGAAGAAAATCGTGATTTCGTTGATTTTAGCGAAATGCTAACTTTCTAATCTCTCATAATTTAGCTTATCTAAAAATTTGATAATTCAAATAAACCATATAGAACACTAAAAATCTAAAGTCCGGTAAAAAAAATCAAACGTGCATATGACTTCTCCAAGGGAGCCACTCTCCTACTGACAACACTTAGTCTGCTTGAGACCTCTCAGGATTTGGTCAAACCTAAGCTATCATTATCTAAACTCATGAGATTTTTCACTTTTTAATTGAAAAGAAATTAGAAAGTGACAATTCTCATGACTTTGAGTGATGATAGTTTAAGTTTGACCAAATCCTGAGAGGTCTCAAGCAGACTAAGTGCTGTCAGTAGGAGAGTGGCTTCCTTGGAGAAGTCATATGCACGTTTGACTTTTTTTACCGGACTTTGGATTTTTAGTGTTCCATATGGTTTATTTGAATTATCAAATTTTTAGATATGCTAAATTATGAGAGATTAAAAAGTTAGCATTTCGCTAAAATCAACGAAATCACGATTTTCTTCTTCGGTGGGAGAGTTGACTTTTATTGGTAAGAGATATGATTTTTTTGATATTTTTATTGGATTCAAATGGGAGGTACTTCCTTATTTACATGTAATATCTTAAGTAACATTTACTTAAATGATATTCAGGTAAATAAGACCTGAAATCGCAGTGGACTCGGCCTGAACTCAGCATGTATAAGATATACACCAGTATAATGGGCCGATCCACCCACCCCTGGCTCAGCCGGGCTCGGCCCGGCTCGGCCGAGCCGGGGTCGGGATCGCCGGGTCGGATCGGTTTTGGGCCGACCGATCCGATCCCGATCCCCGGGTTTTTGAACCTTGCCCCTTGCACTCATGTACATCATCATTTGATCGCTGATCTTGTCTTGCACATCTTTATCTATTTCTATTTTTTCAAGACATCTCAAGAAAGCACTTCCAAATTTTGTAACCCCTGTAGCATCCTTCTGTCGAGCTTCAAAATAAAGCTTGGGATTTAAAAAAAATCCAGCTTCGTGTAGAGGTCGGTTCATTTGATCCTTCCAACGCTTGTCCACAATTTTTAAAATGGGTTGATACTTTGATTGTTTCATGCCAAAATTCTCCATTATCTGATTCCTTGCAAGCTCCATTGCAGCATAAAGATATCCTATGGCTGGTTTCTCATCCCCATCAACTATTCTTAACACTTGCAAGATTGGTTGACAAGCTCTCAATATTTCTTCCACTGCATGCCAAAATTTCACCTGAAAAATAATAGAAGAGATATTTTTTCCTGCATTTGTCTTTGCCTATGCACTATTGTACCAAGCTATAGAAGAGAACAACCTACGCAATCCTCTCTTAACAATCTCATCATTCAACCTTTCTAATGTAAGAAAAGCTGTGGCAAATCTTGTCACCCCAAATCTTACAAGCTCTTTCCCCTTTGTCTCTTTTCTCATGTGATCAAGCAAACGTGTATGGGTGTATACATATGCAGTCAACTTTTTTGCTTTAGCAATTGCACCTGCATACTCTTTCAACTTCCCAATGTCTTCTAGCATAAGATCAAGACAATGAGCTGCACATGGTGTCCATAATAATTTTTTTCTCTTCTCCATCAACATCCTTCCAGCTGCAATATTGTAAGATGCATTATCAGTCACAACTTGTATAACATGATCCTCACCAATTTCCTCAACCATTTTATCCAACAATTCATAAAGTAAACCAGCATCCTCTTTTTGATGTGAAACATCAAATGATTCCAAAAAGAATGTACCTTCTGGACAATTAACTAAGAAATTAATCAACTTTCTTTGTCTTTTATCAGTCCATCCATCACACATGATGGTACATCCATACAATTTCCAATGTTCCAAATACTCTTCATGCATTTTTTTTATCTTCTCCACCATTTTTTTAAGAAGGGGCATTCTTAACATGTGATATGAAGGTGGTTTTAGTCCAGGTCCAAAACGACCTATAGTCTCAACCATAATATCAAAACTCCTCAATTTTGCAGCATTAAATGGAACACCTCCTTCATAGAACCATGTAGCAATTGCCTCATAAACCTTCTCCTTTTCATCTTTTTTGAACTTAGAATCCATAGAACTTTGCACTTTCTTTCCACATCTTCTAGCATCAACAAAATCATCCACGCTCATCCTTGCAAAAATATCCATTGGTCCTTGAGTTTTTTTTTTCAGTAACAACTATGGGATACCTTTTGCTTGATGCTTGGGAAGACTTGTTTCCTTTTTCCATTTGCTCATCATCATCAGATGATGAAATCATATTTTCTGAGCCACAAGCACTTGCAGAAGTTGACATCATCTTTCTCGTCTTATTCTTGTTCAACCAAGCTAACATTTCTTCAGCGATCTGATTTGTAGTTTTAGGACATTTCTTCACATCGCTAAAGCCGCCAATGAGATGTTCCTTTTGCCTTTTGATGCCTCCATTTGTCACCAAGCCACACAAATCACATTTGATTTTATTTTTGTCATTTTCATCCGGCCAATACGCATACTTCCATCCGGGATCATTAGACTTGGCTTTCTTCTTCACTTCTATCTCAGTCGTGCAATCCATTGTATTCTCTGGAAAAAAATGTACATCATATATTCATATTTAATAAGCATAATTAACCAAATAAAATTGTGACTGTTTCACGGTTGACCACAGTCATGTCACATGTGACTGTGTCACTGTTGACCACAGTCATGTGACTGTCACTGAGAGAGGGAGGGAGGGAGCAGGGGGATCCGGCCCCTCTGTGCACTGGGAGAAGAGAGAGTGAGAGGGAGGGAGGGAGCAGGGAATGGGAGATGAGAGAGTGACAGAGGGAGGGAGCAAGGGGCCGGAGGGAGAGAGTAGGGGATCGGAGGTAGGGAGAAGGCCGGAGGGACTGGGAGAAGGGGGCCGGAGATGAGAGAGTGAGAGAGGGAGGGAGCAGGGGGCCGGAGGGAGAGAGCAGGGGGTCGGAGGGAGGGAGAAGGCCGGAGGGATTGGGAGAAGGGGGCCGGAGATGAGAGAGTGAGAGAGGGAGGGAGGGAGTAGGGGGCCGGAGGGCCTCTGTGCACTCTGGGAGAAGAGAGAGTGAGAGAGGGAGGGAGGGAGCAGGGGGCCGGAGGCCCTCTGCGCAGGGAGAAGAGAGAGTGAGAGAGAGAGGGAGGGAGCAGGGGCCGGAGGGAGGGAGGTAGAGAGGGAGTAGGGGGCCGGAGGGAGGGACGTAGAGAGGGAGATGACTGATGAGAGAGTGAGAGAGGGATGAAGGGAGGGAGGGGGCTGCGCACTGGGAGAAGTCAGAAGAGAGAGAGAGAGGGAGAGAGAGAGCAGGGGGCCGGAGGGAGAGAGCAGGGGGCCGGAGGGAGAGAGGGAGGGAGAAGGCCGGAGGGAGGGAGGGAGAAGGCCGGAGGGAGAAGAGGGAGGGAGGGAGAGAGGGAGATGAGAGAGTGAGAGAGGGACCGAGGGAGGGAGCAGGGGGCCGGAGGGCCTCTGTGCACTCTGGGAGAAGAGAGAGTGAGAGAGGGAGGGAGGGAGCAGGGGGCCGGAGGCCCTCTGCGCAGGGATAAGAGAGAGTGAGAGAGAGAGGGAGGGAGCAGGGGCCGGAGGGAGGGAGGTAGAGAGGGAGCAGGGGGCCGGAGGGAGAGAGCAGGGGGCCGGAGGGAGAGAGGGAGGGAGAAGGGGGCCGGAGGGAGAGAGCAGGGGGCCGGAGGGAGAGAGGGAGGGAGAAGGCCGGAGGGAGGGAGGGAGGGAGAAGGCCGGAGGGAGTTACCTACCTTCGAAGAGGGTGGACGCCGTGGAGTCGGAGGCGGCAACGGTGGAGGCCGGAGGGAGTCACCGGAGCCGGTGATGGTGGACGCCGGAGCCGGGGACGATGGCTTCGGAGCGGAAGTGGCCCTTCGAAGCCCTAGCTTGCTTCGTCTGCGATTGGGGAGGGAGCGGAGTTAGCAGGGTTTGGGTGGGGTTTGGGGCGTGGGGGGATTTTTATTTCAGAAATATCCGGATATGTTATTGGGTCTGGGCGACCCAATAACCGCCCAAGCGGTTTAGGCGTCCGCCTAGACCGCCTGAGCGACGCCTGGAAGTGCCTTTTTTCTATTCAGAAAAGCGGCCAGGTCGCCTTCCTCTTCCAGGGCGCCTTTACGCCTAAGCGGCGCCTAGGCGGACGCCTTGACAACTATGCTAATAACTTACAAGAGTGGAACACATAGGAGCCAAATTGACTATTTTCTTATTAGAAAGGCTGATAGAGTTTTGTGTAAAGATTGCAAAGTTATTCCTGGAGAGAGTTTAGCCCTACAACATAGGTTACTAGTAATAGATGTTCGTATTTCAAAATTTAAAAGAAAAACCATCATAAATAATTGTGCTAAGATTAAGTGGTGGAATTTGAAAATTAAAAATTTAGAAACATTTAAAAATCATCTAGTAAAAGAAAATATCTGGAATTTAGATCAAGAAGTTAATGTAATGTGGAATAATGTCACAAATTGTATAAAAAATGTAGCAAATCAACTCCTAGGTAAATCTAAAGGTAAAAGGAATATAGAAAGAGAGACTTGGTGGTGGAGTGAGGAAATTCAAAATACCATTAGAGCTAAAAGATATTGTTTTAAAGCTTGGCAAACAAACAAGAATAATCAAACTTTAGAAGCTTATAAAATAGCTAAAAAGAGGGCTAAAAGAATAGTTAGTGAAGTTAAGTCCAAGGCACATGAAGAATTATATAATAAATTAGGAACTCGAGAGGGAGAAAAAGACATATTTAAACTTGCTAAATTAAGAGAAAGGAAGAGTAGAGACTTAGATCATGTTCGTTGCATTAAGGATGAAGATCAAAAGGTTTTGGTTAAGGATCTAGAGGTTAAAGAGAGATGGTATAACTATTTTCAGAAATTACTTAATGGAAATTTTTTTAAGGATGCCTCCTTAGAAGAGAATCAAGAGTCAACAAAATTTGATAAGTATCAGTATTTCAGGCGTATTAAGATGTCAGAAGTGGGCGATGCTTTAAGAAAAATGAAATTAGGTAAGGCCTTAGGACCGGATGGCATACCTATTGAAGTGTGGAAAGGCTTAGGAGACATTGGTATTAAATGGTTAACTAAGTTTTTCAATAAAATTTTAAAGGAACGAAGAATGCTAGAAGAATGGAGAAAAAGTGTTGTAGTTCCTTTCTATAAAAACAAAGGGGATATTCAAAGCTGTAATAATTATCGCGGAATTAAGCTTATGAGTCACACTATGAAACTTTGGGAAAGAGTAATCGAGAGCCGAGTGCGATGCATGACTAGTATATCAGAAAATCAATTTGGTTTTATGCCTAGTAGATCTACTACAGAAGCTATTTTCTTATTGCGTCAGTTAATGGAGAAGTATAGAGAGATGAGAAGAGATTTATATATGGTTTTTCTTGATTTGGAGAAGACGTATGATCGAGTACCGAGAGATTTGATTTGGTGGGCATTAACAAAGAAGAGAGTCTCTCAAGGAAATGTTGACTTGATTCAGGACATGTACGAGGGTGCTACTGTGAGAACTATTGCTGGAGAGACCCGTGAATTTTCGGTCACTATAGGTTTGCATCAAGGTTCTGCCCTAAGTCTATATCTCTTTGCTCTGGTTATAGATGAGGTGACAAAACATTTGCATGATGATATCCCTTGGTGTATGCTATTTGCAGATGATATTGTCTTAATTGATGAGAGTATTGATGGTTTAAATGTTAAGTTAGAAAGTTGGAGACATGCTTTGGAGTCTAAAGGTTTTAAAATTAGTAGGAGTAAGTCCGAGTTTATGCACTGTAATTATAGTAATCAAAGGGTTCCTCAAGGAGATGTAGTTCAAATTGATGGTCAAGATATTTCTAAGAGTAGTAGCTTTTGATACTTGGGATCTATCATCCAAGAGAATGGGGAGATTTATGACGATGTGGCACATAGGATTAAGGCAGGTTGGGTAAAGTGGAGAAGTGCATCAGGAGTCCTTTGCGATCGTCGTATACCAGTGAAACTTAAAGGAAAGTTTTATAGAACGGCAGTGAGGCCTGCATTATTATATGGCACGGAGTGTTGGGCAGTGCGAAAGGAACACGTAAACAAAATATGTTTAGCAGAGATGAGGATGCTGAGATGGATGTGTGGTAAGACTAAGAAAGATAAGATTAGGAATGAGCGCTTCCGTGAGGATCTGGGGATAGCTCCAATTGATAGAAAATTGAGAGAAAATAAACTTAGGTGGTTTGGACACGTGTACCGTCGCCCTAACTCGGCGCCGGTTAAAAGATGTGACCAAATTTTAGTGGATGCTAGTAAAAGAGCTAGGGGAAGGCCTAAAATGAGATGGTGCGATGTTATCAAGAAGGATTTGGACTTTTTGAGTTTAAACACGACTATAGCACTTGATAGAAATCTTTGGCGGAAAAGGATTCATGTAGCCGACCCTAAATAATGGGATAAGGCTCTGATGATGATGATGATGACTTTATGATATATAATGTGAGTTTGTTTACTTGTAATTTAATTTTTGTTGCTTTCATATAATTTTGACCTTTTTGTTGTGGCATTTTATTTTTTTGCAAGTTTTTTTTTTGTGATACATAGCTATTATCTATATTTCTCAAATTTATGTATTATTTTAATAATATATCTGCCATATTATGATATGTCATTGTCTTTATGTCTGTCATATTATGATATTTTTTATTGAATTTTTATTATCATATATATTTTTAAAGACATAAATATCATATAAGAGGGACACTTGAAAACAACTCATACTTGGTTCTGTTCTAAATGCCTAGGCACCGTTTAGGCAGGCGCCTAAGTGCTCAGGCGATCCGAGACCCCAACTATGCCTTGGTCGCCTTGATACCTTGACAACTATGCACAATTGCAGTGGAAATAGAAATAATTGTCCATCGACTTAATTAATCAAATGTCATAGTCTATATAGAAACAAAGTAATAACATATCTAGTCCCAATATAAAATATCAAGCTCCTCAACCTCGAGATCCCTAGCCTTGCCTGAGACGTTAACAAGTATGAACCTAGGAAATAGACTCAGCAAGCAGCTCACGACAATAATCCACAACTTATCACATTCGGTCTAATCGTGTCAATTTCTTTAGCTATGTATCACAATAATCATAGTTATTCATGACTAAAGAATTACAATTATAACTCTAACATGTGATCATACTCAATTTTATAAACACTAAACATGGCTAATCATTAACACATGGAGTCAATTAACATGCTAGGCAATATTAATCAAGCACATGAATCATGATATCACTAACATGTAATGCATTGCACTAACTTTATGATCACAAACTAACATGAATAACCATACCACATATACATACACTTTCTTTGGCATTTACACAATCACTTGCACATTTGCTTTCACATTCACTTGCACATTTGCTTTCACATTCACATTCACATTAATTTTATCACAAGTTAAGACACAGCCCAAACCATCTCTAGAAGGCCACATCACACACACACACACACAACTCTATCACCTAGGCAAATCGTGACAAAGTCTTGGTAACTGTGTAGAATTTGGGGCAGCCCTCCTCACCTTAACTAGTAATACTTGTCCATTTCTAGGATTTCACTTTTGTTGCCCTCGAGGTCACATAACACATTGAGCCTTCCCATAAGGGCATTACTATAGTACGGCTCCACATATGGTAGTAGTGTCTCATTGGCACATATTTCAGTAGCACATTTAACACATTATATCTTACACATATGCAATATATCATTTATTGTCTCATGCACATGCACTCATGTCACATTAACGTGAATTAATAGCATTCAGAATTTCATGTTACTGTCTAAACATAGTTCTAACAGAAAGCTTAAACCCTACATATGATGTTAATCCACTAATTTAACTAGATTTAATCAAATTTACATATGATAGTGCAAATAGCTCAGAAAATCATAACTATATCCATGGTTTGCCGGATCGAAATCGGGAGGCGAATCGGGTTTCTCCTAATCCGCCCCGATTCCCCCCCCCCAAATCGATCGAGATCGGTTCGCATGGGTACAATATATATTATATATATAATATATCATATTTATAATATATAATATATATTACAGATATAATATAATATTATTATATATATGGGGTGAATTGGACCGAATCGATGGAATCGAGAATCAGGTTTTCCATGATTTGTCCTGATTTAGGTGATCCGATTCGCCACGGCAAACCATGACTATATCTACAGTTATTGGAGCATGCTCAAATTTTAACTGTATGTTGTTTACACATAGTAAATCAAACCTCACATTTTTCATAATTTTCGGATCAGTAAAGCTATTTTTTCTTATTAAAGCAGTGATCAAGAAAATACTAAAGAATACTCAGAAAATCTATAAACAATGGTCTTGCAAATCTAAAAACCCTAAAACAGTCATACAGTACTGAAATCCACTAACATGAATTTTCCTAACACTTTTTATGACACATGCTATACAGAAATTTATCTGGCATTTTCTTCATATTTTTCACATAAACAAAAATTCTAAACAAATATCTTAAATGCTCAAAAAATATCTTGGGCTGCATTGTCATGTCACAGTAGTTAATACTTCATGATAGAACAAACAAAACCCTAAAACAGCCACAAAACCATTGGATTTAAGATACAAAAATAAATTGGAAAATCTGGGAACGAAGAACTTGGTGTCAGCATATGCTGCCGTCAAGGAGTTGGTGACAAAGGTGCCGTCAACTAGCACTTGGCAACATTCCGTGTTGTCGCTGAGTTCCTGCCTGCAGAACCATGCAGGACAGAAATGCTTTGATCATGGAAAACAGATCTCGATTTGATTTTAGAAAAATATCATAAAATAGAAAATCCTAGGTGACAAGATCATAAAATAGAAAATCCTAGGTGACAAGATCACGGATAGAAACCCTAAGTTATCTGCCCCTCTAAAACCTCCTCTAAATCATGAATTAAGTCGATGACGCTCGTCTTGGCAATCAAGACGGTCTTCTCATCCACAACCAAATCTGCCTCAAGAGCACCTTTTGGGCACGATCCATACGAACAGAGCCTTCCTTCATGATCTACAAACCCTTCTTCTCATTCGCAGTAGCACGATCAAGTGGCAATAGATCAAAGAAGACTCTCACGGACTCTCTTTCTCTCTCTCTCAAAGAGGAGAACCAAAACCCTAGCTAAGTAAAGATTCACCCTAGCGCTTGGAGTTATACTTGGGGTGAAATCCTTATCCTAACACGACTCTAACTTGCCAAATAAAACCTCACGAAATAATCATTCTCGGAGCAAAATTGGAAAACACAGTGCAGGGAAGTAGACGACAACATAGGTTGTCACCTACTTCAAACCTGAGGGCGTTCGATTATACCGGCAAGGGACTAAATCCGAAAACCATAAAAATTGCACTAAAGCTAACAACAAAGTGATGGGGAGCGAGAAGCTGAAGCAATAGTTTGGCCCATTTGGAGCCCATTTAGAGATTTCTTATTTTTCTGTAATTTTTTTGTGCATTTTTGCACTATTTTAAAGTCCAAGGATAAAGTAGTCCAAAAGGATCAAATTAGAGTCCAATTAGATTTTTATTATGTATTTTTATATTTTTTTATTTAAGTCAAGTCTTATTTAGGTAGGATTCTATATTTTCCTTTCTTTAGGTCTCTAATATGTTAAGTCTTATTAGGGAACGAAGTTTGTCTTTAATTTGGTGTCTTATTAGAAGTCTACTATGACTGGGAATAGCCCAAGTCTATATAAACATATTTCATGCTCTATTTTTAGGGGATTAATTGATTGATGGAATGAAAGAATTTGCAGAAATTATGTTGTTCTCTACGACGGAGAATAGAGAGTTTTGAGAAGAGGCTCTCCACCCCAAGATGGTTCCTGTGAAGGGGAGGGCGTGAAGTCTACACTTCTGCCTTCTATCCCCCTCTCCGGTGAGACTCCGGTGATCCTTCCCTTCTTCTTCCACCATCCCCACTCTGTCCCGCATCAATTTTGGTATCAGAGCCAACATTGACTTCTTCCACGAAGCCGAGTTCCGTCGCGTCCTCACCGCAACACTTTCTCGCCCTCCACTTGCCCTTTCCCTCTCTCTCGTGCACCCTTCGCTAGCCTTTCCTCTCTCTTCCATCGCGGCACCCCAACCGTCCGCGACCGGCCCCCGACTCTCTCCCTCTCTCTCTATTTTTATGTGTGGACACCATGCACCCGCCCCCTTTCGCTATCGCCATCGCCATCGCCGCGCCTCCTCCCCCCTCCCCCTGACTCACCACAGCCCGTAGCCCAAGCCGGCTGTCTGCGACCCCTTCCCCTTGACCCCTCTTATTTCTTCCTTACCTCTGTCACCTCCGATCGTGCGACCCCCCTCCCTGCGCCCCCAAACCCCGCCACTCCCCGCTTCACTATCCACTGGCCACCTGTCTCCCTTCTCCAGTGCTGCTGGTCCCTTGCTCTTTCTGCTCCCTCCGATAACCTCTCTCTACTCTTCCCCTTGCTCGGTTCTTCCAGTTGAAGGCGCTAGAGAGAAAGAGAGAGAGAGAGAGAAACAGGAGAAGGAGAAGAGGAAGATAGGGCTGCCCTCTGTTGGAGCTGCCACAGGCGTCTGTTGCTGCCGCCGCCTCAGCTGCAGCACCTACCCCACCTGCCCTGCGTGGCCCCGTGGCCGCCACCATCGCCTTCCCCCCTTCTTTGTTGCTCAAGAGAACGGAAAAGAGAAAAGGGCCCGAGCCCTTTAAAGCAGTCAACAAACTAGGTTTGACCCGTTTGGCCAGACCCGGTCAGCTACAGTGCACGACAGTGCACTTAGACTGCTATCGCACTGCCAGTATAGGGACTTTGTTCGTGCTCCAATTCACATGCTGTTTGTGCTGTTGTGATCATCTCGACGAACTCTAGTCAAACAGTGGTCCGCGCCCTGCAACAGTCCATCCGACTCCACACTATTGGTCTCAGTTTGGGTAATCTCTTACACGTGTAACATGAATTTTAGCTTCCTCGTCCGTCTACCAAATGAGAAGCCGACAAAAATAGTACTCAATGAGGAGCATCAAGACAATTATATTTCATAAGCTATTGTTAATATTTTATTACAAACCGGTGATATTATTGTTGATGGTGATCGAGCTTTTGTCGAGGTTCACAAGAAATTTTTAGGCACAACTCAGTTAAAATCGGTTAATTATTTTAATGGAGCATGGTACATTATTGATCTCTCGAGATCCCGCATTACTTTGGGAAAAGAGTGCTTGGAAGAGCGACATGTTACTATAGGCTCTAACCAATCTATTTGTATCATCCAACCACCGTATTTAAGAAGTAAATTTTGTTTTCCCAAATATATTTCCACTATTGCCAAGTTAGTGCTTTCAGAGAAGACTGTGATTGATGAAAAGCCATTGGAATTGGTGACTATTATTAATCGTGTATGTGTGAAGTCTATGGCTATTGATGCTTGGAATCATGACTTGTTAGTTGAGTTTGGATTTCATTTGATATGTGATGATGTGTTTGAGATAGACCCATCATTGACAGCTGCTGGTGATCCACAAGATTTTACTAGAGATCAATACTTCTATGATATGATATGGTGTGATCTTGATGCACACATTCTATGTATACTGCAACTTTTCATAAGGCATATTGGTTTGGATATCCCTCTGGCGACTATTAGTGCATGACTTTGTTGTTTCTCTACCTCTTGTATGGATATTGCGACACTTCGAAACTCGAGGACGAGTTTTCTCGAACCAGGGGAGAATGATGGGGAGCGAGAAGCTGAAGCAATAGTTTGGTCCATTCGGAGATTTCTTATTTTTTTGTAATTTTTTTGTGCATTTTCACACTATTTTAAAGTTCGAGGATAAAGTAGTCCAAAATAGTCAAATTAGAGTCCAATTAGATTTTTATTATGTATTTTTATATTTTTTTATTTGAGTCAAGTCTTATTTAGGTAGGATTCTGTATTTTCCTTTCTTTAAGTCTCTAATACGTTAAGTCTTATTAGGGAACAAAGTTTGTCTTTAATTTGATGTCTTATTAGAAGTCTATTGTGACTGGGAATAGCCCGAGTCTATATATATGCAATGGAGAATAGAGAGTTTTGAGAAGAAGCTCTCCACCCCAAGGTGGTCCCTGTGAAGGGGTGGGCGCGAAGTCTACACTCCCGCCTTCTATCCCCCTCTCCGGTGAGACTTCGGTGATCCTTCTCTTCTTCTTCTGTTGTCCCCACTCATTCCCACATCACAGAGATGCCTGCCGCCAACCCAGGATTAACGACACTCAGTGTTGCCGTTAGAACACCTTAATGTCATTTAGTGTTGCTGTTAAGATGACCTAGCGTTAGCCTCTATTGACATCAGCACTAGGCTAGTAACAACCCAAATGATAAACCTTGCAAAATTAATAAACACGTTATGAAAACTCTAGGCCTTACACCTAGACTCAAGGAGTCTGGAGGGACTTGGCTAAGAGGACTCATTGCGTCTTCAGGCATCACGTGGAGGTTCGACAATTGAATGAGCAGTGGGATAGACAGTGGTGTACCAAAGGTGATAGAACAGTATGGTAACTCATTCTTCTTGCTACCTTATGCATAGGAAAAAGAATCAGATCGCCTGGGCCAATATCAGATCGGCTGGAATTGGCCGAGACTGGTTGGAATCGGTCAGATCGGCGATACAGAATCGTCCAATCCCGATCTGAATCATGGAAAAAGGGATCAGATTAGGTCAGGAATCGGCCTAGGCCAATGCAGCTTGGATCGGGTAAGAATTTGTTGGGAATCGGCCAAGGATTGGCCATGGCCGATCCAATTCGGAATCGGCCGATCCCAATCTGGATCGTCCAATTCTGCGAACCCTGATCTGGATTGGATCAACCGATTTCGAACCTTGATCCAGATCGGCCGATTATGCATTCCCTGTCCTTATGGATGATTTGGGGGGAGATGAACAACTGGAGTTTTTTTAGAGTTACTCATGATGCAGAGGCTCTCTTTGTTAGGATTTGTAATAAAGTTAAGGAATGGGTTGCAATTGTTTGTAATGTGAACCATTTCGATTCTTCACTTTTTGTTTTTGTTTTTTTTGGGTGGGTGGGGGTGGGTGGGAAGGTCGCCATTCCATGTTGGAGTGGCTCTTAGTGCTTTTTTTAGGATTTTTCCTTTTGGCCTATACTTGTACATTCATTTTCTCTTTTCATTAATATACTTGTGCCTTGTGGTACTATCCATATTTCAACAACCCCCCCAAAAAATGAATTGGATGGGTTCCAGTTGCCATATATTCAAATATTAGTTCTTCTGTAGTTATCAGTCAACACCTTGTATGTAATGATTATGTACTGAACAAAGGCTAGGTAAGAGATTATTTACCGGGGCAGCCATTAAGAATTTACATACATGTTCCATGTAAGAATGATATTTCCTCTTACCTTCATGGATGGCAAAGTTGGATCGGGGTGCTGGATCGGACCCAACCGACCCCGATCCGAGCCTGATTCCATGGGAATCTGGCCGATCCAGGATCGGCCAGGTTAAAAAATGAAGAAAAATTGTGAAAAATGAACAAAAAATTGTGAAAAATTGTAAAAAAAGTATTGTCAGTAGGAGAGTGACTCCCTTGGAGAAGTCATATGCGCGTTTGACTTTTTTTTTACCGGACTTTAGATTTTTAGTATTCTATTGGGTTTATTTGAATTATGAAATTTTTAGATATGTCAAATTATGAAAGATTAGAAAGTCGCTATTTTGATGGAACCACCGAAATCGCGATTTTCTTTTTGGATGGGAGAGTTGGCTTTTTATTTGTAAGAGATATGATTTTTCTGATATTTTTATTGGATTCAAATGGGGGTACTTCTTTATTTACATGTAATATCTTAAATAAATGAAACTACAAATATAACATTTACTGCTCGATCCAGTCTGATTCTGCTCGATCCACCCTGATTCCATCTTACATCGTGGGTGGGTCATCGTCAACCTCCCCCCAAATCGGGTCGCCATAGGCCGATTCCTACCCGAATCGGCCGACTTTGCATCCATGCTTACCTTAGCCAAATTACTTCTTTTTGCTTTACACTTCAGCAATGTTTATAATTATGTTTTTTTTGCAATTTTCTTTTTCACAGAGGCTTATTTCTTGAGCTTTGTTTGCACCATATTTTTTTTTCCTAAGCTTACTCTTTACCCAGTTGTGCAGCTCTTTCCTGCTTTCATTATGAAATTTTTCAACAGGTGGAGCTTCGAGATGTTGACACTGGGAACAAAGTTTCTGAAAGATTTCGTACAGATGAGGCTATTGAGAGTATGCATACAAGCAATCACATATTCTGTGGATTCTTTTCACTATTGGATGCTAAATAGACCCCCCAGTACTATGGGTTTCAAAGTTATTGATGCTATTTCTGTCTCTCTGGCTTATTTGCATTAAGAAGAGGTGGAAGACATTAACCTTTGAACTAGTATCAATGATTCTGGCACTGGGCCTGCAATTCAGATTTAGTTCACAGGGTTTATGGTCAACAGTAGCCCAAGCAACGGAATATGGACTCAATCTTATCCAGCCCAAACTAGATTAGTTGAACATAGCCAAACCATGGATAACTCCATCGAGACAATGTGTGTGACCTGATATGGGTCTGGTCATTTGGTTAGATCAGGCGTGGAGTTTAAAAGATGAAATTAAGTGACCTTTAGTTTGATCAGGTGAAGCTAAAAATATGAAATTTAGTGATTATTTGACATATATTATGTGGTAATTTTGTAGGAGCTCGTCAGCTTGTAACAAATTTATTCACAAAAAAAAAAACTCAGATTTGGTGAAGGTTTAATGTCCTGAGTGGATAAACGTTATTACTATCAAACACAAGCATAGAAAAGTCCCAAAAGGGTAAACATACCTGAACAGTAGCCTTGTGTTAAATGGAGAATACTTACAATCAAAACAAACCCTAAACCCTGAAGGGATGCCTGAGAATTTGAGTGTTTAACTTAATAGGCTATTCTATCGGTGACTATGTGGGAGATAGCAGATCGTTAAAATATTTGGCCAATTTTTAGAGTAAGTTCAGAGGTCACTGTTGTGGTGAAATTCCCGGGTTCCTATGTTTGATAAGAAGTATAGAATTTACATGTGTCAGGGTCTTGTATTGTTGTCACAAACATTTTGAACACTCAGATTTTCGTGCTGATCATAGAATCATTCTCTTTTGGTTGGGGCTTCAGGAGTTTTTGTTGAAGAGAAGTCTTTCACATTTTTGTATCAAGAAGGTGACTCTGTGATGATTATGGAGTGAGTTCTGTGACTGCATTGATGTCATTCCTTTAGGAGTTTTTATTTCACTGCTTGTATTTGCATATTTGTTTGTTTCTGGAATAAAGTTTTCTCTTCCTTTCTTTAAGGCCTAGCACATTTGAGCAGTTGGAACTCCCAAGGGATTTCTTCGGGAAGAATGCTGCCTATCTAAAAGGTACCTCTATTATATAGTTTAGATATCCATGAATTTCTGTGGGGAGCATTCTGTATGTTCCTACTCAATGTGATGCATGCATAGTCATCTGATAGAGCAAAACTGAAGGCTCTATATGTTGGTTGGCTATGGTAGACATATGCCTTCTCATGAAAAGATTTATTTACATGTATGTTTATGTGTGACCATCAATTTGAACCATACTTCTAGGTTTGCATGCACGTACAAATACCCGTACACACACTTATCTGTGTTCCAGAAAAAAGAAGGATGTCTTGTCTGTTAACAAGTAACAGGAAAAGATTCCTAATACCACT
Organism: Colocasia esculenta; assembly: GCA_014218235.1. NCBI lineage: Eukaryota > Viridiplantae > Streptophyta > Magnoliopsida > Alismatales > Araceae > Colocasia > Colocasia esculenta. The sequence goes on from CM024766.1 coordinate 79,887,628, forward strand.
TTTTTAGGCATTAGATCACACAAGTATGAGACCAACAGCTATAATGAACTTGGAACTCTACATGTGGCACTTTTGGCACCACAAATGCATAAGAGTTTGCTAGTTTTGAAAGGAGGGGAATCAGTCATAAGTTGCCAACTGTAGAAAAACAGGGGTGTAACCGCCATATTGCATATTCTTCTACTCAGAAGGATATCGCTGTTATGACCGTCTTTCTCGTCATGTCTTCTTTTAAAAGCATATTACTTTCTGTGTCTGAGTTCTACTATACTCTCCGCACTCAGCCTTGGGGAGACTCTATGTAGTCAGAGGCGAGAGGCGACTGAGGCGATCAAGGGGTCACCTCAGCCTCAAAGGCCTAGGCGATGGCCTAGGTGATTGTGGCTATATATTAAAAATAATATATATAGTTAAAAAACATGAATATATCTATAAATATCACCTAAATATGTGCATGAAACTAGTATATTTCATAAAATTAATCATTCATATATGTCAAATTATTGTATGTTCTATTCATCTCTATATGTAAAGTAACTAAAATTTAGGAAACTAAATTGTGAGTAAATAAATAGGCCAAGTGGGCCTCTTTATGGGCCAATATGTGGGCTGGACAAGGGCAAAAAGGGTGGAATTGGTGGTTTAAAATCACTGAGGCGAAATGGGCCAGGGCGAGGCGATCTGAAGTCACCTTGCCTCGCCTCATGGCCTAGGCGATCGCCTCAATCACCTTTGATAACATAGGGGAGACTCCTATCATATCTTCTATTCCTTTTGTTACTCTTTTTTCTCTTACACCCTTCTTGTCATCTGTTATGTCCTCTGGTTCTGCCACAGATGGATCTTTCATGGATCCTCCTATGCAGGTTACTTATGCTGACCTACAGGCAGGAAATTTCATGGACAAATCATCTACTAATCAGCCAATTCCGGAGGTTGCTGAATCATCTGGTCCACCTGCCCAACAAATTGATGCAGCTGACGCCGAATTACATTGCTGTTAAGAAGGGACTCCGCTAATCTAAACTCCATCAACTACTTTCATGTATCTCCCAGTTACTACTTCCTTTCTTCGTCCATCTCTGTCCCTACCAACTTCTCTGAGTCTTGGAAGGATCCAAATTGGCATTAAGCAATGGAAGAGGGGTTTGAGGTTGTGAATGAGTCAATACGTTCGATGAATAGCTCGAAGCTCGGCTTAATAAAAGCTCGGTTCGGCCTGTTTATTAAATTAACAAGTCGAACTTGAACAAAAAATAAGCTCGGTTCATAAACGAGCCGAGCTTGAACATAGGTATGCTCGACTCGAATATGTTTGCGAACAGCTCGTTAAGATACTCGATAATATGCTCGTTAGGATATTCGATAAGCTACTCGTTAATATGTTCGAATTAATATTCGTTAACATATTCGAATATAATAAGTATGAGAATATGAATATATTTATTTATTTTATATTGTTATTATTGAAGTATGTAATATTTATGAGGATTTAAATGTAAAAGACTAAATGTCAGGGATATATACACAAATAATGTAAATAAAGTATATATAGAAAATCTGATTTTTTAACCATTTTAATAAAATCATAAGAAAAAATGGTATATATACAAATTTGAGTTTCTCAAGGTCCCTGGGCAACTGGCTCATCTTCTTCATCTCACAGCCTGTGCACTGTGCATGCGCGGCCAGCGCAACCCGACGCGGCGGGCCCCTCCAGCGACCACGGTGGACCCTCCATCGGTGCCGGACGGATCTTCCGGTGGCGGTGACGGCGGCAACACCATCACCCCCTTCGGCGATGTGGAGTCCCGACTTCCCCTCGAGCTTCTGGCGGCTTACAGCTCCGCCCCCTTCCGTCTGGAGGCCTGCGCAGAGATTTCGGCAGTGCTGGACGCCGACCACAGTGCCGGTGGTGGGGTTCTCTGGCCGCCCCACCCCTTCACGGCACTGCCACACCACCCCCATCTTGTGTATCCGCTGCCCTGTGAGTGTGTATCCCATGGGCCATAGTTCCATATCGGATACATCATGTGTGTAGTGGCCTTGAACCTTTATAGAAAAGACCCCCAACCCCTTAACCACTCCATGTTTTCCAGGCTTCACTTGGGCTTCGGCATGGGCTCGAATTCGAGTTCGATTTTGGGCTCGTTTATTTAAACGAGCTGATCTGTAATGCTTAAAAATTTTATGAGTCGAGTCCGAGCATCCATTGCAGATGTTCGGCGAGTTACAAGCCAAGCTTGTTAAAAAATGAGTAAATATCTGACAAACTAATTAAAAAAAATAATTTATTTAACCGACTCGAGTGTAGACTTGAGCTCTTTTAAGTGCTCGGTTTAGAGCTCGAGCTCGGACTCGTTTGAGTAAACGAGTAGCTCATCGAGCCAACTTCGTACACAATAAAAGTGAATCATGCCGAGTTCGAGTGCCCATATAAACACCCGACTAGTATCGAGCCGAGTTTGAGCTTAGTAAAAACAAACGAGTCCGAGTTTGAGTAGAGTACTACTTGGATCGACTCAGATCGTTTACAAATGGTGCTTGGGTCCTTGTTGATCTTCTGGACAGAAATCAGAGCAGGTGTGCAGCATTAAATATAATGCAAAGAGTGTGATATAGAGGTATAAAAAAGCCAAGACTTGTTGGAAAAAGGTTTTACCAAGATATAAGGAATTCATTATTGGGAAGCATTTGCTCTGGTGGCAAAGTTGAAATCTGTTATACTAATCCTCTCACTTGTTGTTCAGTATGTGACATCAAGAATGCCTTTCTAGATGATGACTTACAAGAAGAAGTGTACATACTGCCACCCCCTAGAGTTGGCATAAAAGGAAAGGCCTGTCATATCAAAAAGCCTCTCTATGGGCTGAAACAGTCACTGGGGACATGGTTCAATGTACTGTGTCTTGCTATGATCAAATTTGGTTTCAAACAATTAAAAATCGATCATACTCTCTTTTGTTAAATGGAAGGTAGGATGTGTTACTGTTGCTGGCTTGCTGGTCTATGTTGATGATATGATTGTTATAGGAATGATGAATGTAAGATTAAAAAGTTAAAGGAAGGCTTAGCTGCTGATTTTAAAATTAAAGACTTGGGTGAGACAAGGTATTTTCTTGGCATCAAGTTAGCTTGGTCCCAACATGGCACCTAGATTTGCTAGAGTAAGTACACATTAGAACGGTTAACAGAGCCTAGGAAAATGGGGTATAAACTTGTTGCTGCACCAATAGAGCTGAATCACTGGTTGATAGAGGTAGCAAGTAATGAAGTCTCACCTGAAGGCGGCAACATGTATCAAAGGCTCATCGAAAAGGTCTTATGGCTCGGCCATATATGACATATGTTGGGAGCATAATCAATTAATTTATACATGCACTGTGGATCACATATTGAGATATTTGAAGTCCTGTCCTGGAAAGGGATTTCTTTTGAAAAACTAGCTACTTGAAGCTTGAAGGATATGTAGGTGCTGACTGGTTGGATCTTGTGATGACAGGAGATCAACTTTAGGTTACAGTACTTTTCTAGATGGCAATGCGGTCACCTGGAGGAGTAAGAAACAAACAATTTGTGCAAATTCCAGTGCAGAAGCTGAATATCGAGCAATGTCACAAGGATTAGCAGAACTACTATGGTTGAAACTCTTGCAGATTTGGGAATTTCAGTTGAATAATCCATGAAAGCTTTCTGTGATGGCAACAATCAAAACAATCATGATTGCGGAATCGACCGATTCAGATCGGGATCGGCAGATTCCAAATCGGATCGTCTATTCTAGGGGAGTATCCCCTTGGATCATAAAAAATTCTGAAAAAATCAGTCCAGATCAACGTGGATCTACTGATCCCAGGCCAATTCAAGGATGGCAAACTCGGTTTCGGTTTCGGCTGGGTCCAAAACTGAAACCGTTTCGGTTTCGTTTCGGCCGATCTCGGGCGGCCTTATGGGAGCCAGATTCAGCCGGTTTTGATTGGTTTCAGTTAAAATATTATTTTTTAGTTTCGGAATTGCTATAGTACTTTGACCCGGTTTCGTTTTGGTCATGGCTGAAACCGAAACATTTTAGCCAAAACTGCCAACTATGAGGCCAATCCTATCAAATATATTTTTTTTCTTGTATACATCAATTCATGCATTAAATCATCATTTCACATATATAAATTAATACATCTATATATATACATACATTAATATGATTGTGTATGTTAATTTACATATTTATGTATATAAGTTCACAAACACACATAGACATATAAATATGTTATATGGACCGTATATCTTATTTGGCATACATATATGTGTGTGTTAACGTACATACAATTATATATTAATGTAAATATACTAATAATATGTACACATATATAGTTAGTGTATATATACCTATCATATATATATTGTCATATATTGACAAGTATATATACATTAACTATATATGTGCAAGAGATATGTATATGAATATATATATGTTGTATACATATATGAATGTGTAAAGAGATTTTTTTTAAATAATCATATTTTAAAAAATATTTACACTAGTTCTAACATATTTGCAAATCTATGCCTCCCACTTACATTGATTAAGTGTAACTTACACACTTTCTTTGTAGCTTACACTCTTTCTCTGTAGTTCACATGAAGTTATACATCGTGTAAGTTGCAGAGAAAGTGTGTAAGCTATAGAAAAAGTGTGTAAGTTACATTGAACTAGTGTAAGTGAGAGGCATAGATTTGTAAATATGTTAGAACTGGACATATTTGTGCAAATATTTTTGAAAATAGGATTATTTGAAAAAATTTCTCATGTGTAAATTTATGTATATGATTACATATATCATAAATACATATGTAAGTATCGTATACATAATTTTGCTAGAATACGGCGAGGACCGTTGGTGCAGCCTCGTCATATTCTAGTTGGGACCCTTGGATCTCAATCCAAGGGTTTCCAAATACTAAAAATAAAAAAAATGGTTAGCAGTGGAAACACCTGGGCGGTTTTCACATCCACCCTACTTGCGGTGCTCGCCACGAAGGGTCCTCTGGTGGGGACACACGTGCGCAAGACCGGTTCGACCCAACTTTGGTATATTGTCGTCGTCAGACTGCTCGATCGATATCTTTGTGGCTTGATGAGACAATGGTGGATTTTTGAGGCTTCATAGTACTTGTTTGTTAGTGGACTGGCCCATTTGGGCCCATTATGTAGTCTTTTATTTTCCTGTTATTTCTGTATTTTCTGATTATCAAGGTTATTTTAGTCTTTTCCTTTTTACTGTCTTTTGGCCTTTCAGAGTGGCCTATATGTGTAATAGTTCCCCCACTGTTTTGGGATGATGAATGCATGAAAGAATCGAATAGTTGCTTTGAGAAGTTGGACGGTTTCCTGAGTTGCAGAGGTTTTGTGCGTTTGTGCTTGGAGGATCCCGGGAAGGGAGGGTGTGAAGCCCCACCGCCTCCTGCTTCTCTATCTTCTTCTTCCCCGTCTTCTTCCTCCCCTATTCTTCCTCTCTCTATCTGTGCTTTCTCTTTCTCGGTTCTCTCTCTCTCTCTCCTCTACGCCCAGAAATCCCATTTTTTTTCCTACGCACAAACCCCCCATCGCATTCTCTCTATCGCCGGTGACCCACCTTCCTTCTTCCCCCTTCCCGTACGCCCCCTCCGGAGAATCTCTGCGCTGGTTTCCCCCTTCACTCGCGTCTCCCCTGCACTCCGCCGCCCCTGCGCTTCCCTTGTTGCCGGGTCGCCACCCCGCGCCCAGCCGCTCCCACATGCGCGGTCAAACCCCCCCCTTTCCGTCCGCGAGCAGCCGGCGTAGCAGCCTGCGCGGCTCCTCCGTCGCGAGACCCCAGTCGGCCGCCCCTGGCCCTCCTTCGCGTTCGCGGCCCAGACCGCGCCCCTGCACCCAGCCGCATCCCACACGCGCGGCATCCTCACCTCCCTGCCTGCGAGCCACACCCTCCGCCTCGACACCGCCGCTCCCGCAACCGGCTTCACCCGCACGCATGGCCAGTCGTTCCACCTCTGTCCGCGAGCCGCTTTTCTCGCTGCCGCCGGTGTCATGACTAGCTGTGGCCGGTCCGCTTCACCCCTGCTCCCCGCCGCGTCACCCTCTTGCGCGGTCCCACCGCTCCAACCACTTACGACTCCTCCAGAGTCGTTGTTCGAGTCCCACGACGATCGCTGCTTACCAGCGAGACTGTTCACGCGGGACAGCCACGTCTCACCTCCACTTCTTCGGAGTTGCTGGGCACTGAGCCAGTGTTTGCATGACTGCTAGATGAACAACGCCGGGTCAGAGAACTTTAACGCCAACCCGCCACTGTACTTGTACCCGCCGTTTCTTCGGCACGAGTTTGCATTGCCGAGACGACCGAGGATGCCTCCTCGCCAACACCCATGAAGGCCAGCTGTCTCGCCACCTCGCACACGTCTCGTGGATCCAGTGATCACGACATTTGTCGGACTGTCGTTGGGAGACCCAGGAGCTAGCAGCAGCAGTCGCCCGCTCGTGTCGCCTACCACTGCCCACAGTACGAACCCCGTTCTTCAACGGGTCGGTAAGTCGCTATAGATTCATCCCATACTTGCTGGTTAGTATATGAGCGTATTTGTTCCCGTGCATGAGAGAATAGGTTGCCTAGCCATTTTAAAAGCAATAAAAATCATTGCTGGTTGTGTGGCGTGAGAAGCTACCTGAACTATTAAATTTGTGATATTTGAACGTGTTGCTAACGTCCTAGACTATCGGTAGTTCTCACTACCATCGATCTGTATCGCTTCTTTGCTGCGAGGGACGACTCGTATAGCTAGTTTCTTGTTATTTTACGTATTTATCTTCCTGTTAAACCTATGGAAAGCATGTGTAAACCATTATCTGAAGATGTTCATTGCTGAAATCACTTTTGTTTAGTTTGAGTCCTCACGTGTGTCAGTCGTCCTGCATCAATTTTGGTATTAGAGACCATGGTTTAGACTGTCTAGGACTGTTACCTTGTGTCCGTTGTGTTCATTAAACTCATGCATCAAGTTCTTTGAGGGGTTATGCAATAGGGAGAGTCCTCTAGTTCATGCCCACCCGTAGCGGTGTTGAGTATCACATCTCAGCACCAATGTTTGGGTCTCATGCGAACCCCCTTGGGGCACCTGATGTCGCTCAGAGACTTGATCAACTTATGCTCCGTCTGGATCAGATCGAGCAACGTATGGAAAGTGGGTTCACCGAGTCGGGCCGTACCATCCAAGGTATGGCGGGTCGACTAGCTGCTTTAGAGGGACTCCCTCCAGTTGCTGATCCTGCTCGACCACCTGCCCCATTAAATCCCCCTAGAGTTGACCGAGCTGTTGCCCGCCCAGAGGCGGAAGATGACCTTGGGTTTGAGTCTTTTGACGAGGTTGAGGACATCCCCAGATCCATTGCCCACCCACGTAGGAGACTTGATAGGCAGTATAACCATGAGTGGGAGGGTGATCGGAGACCTCCACGTTTTCCTAGGGATCAGGTTGGTCGATTTGAACACGGCGGTCGTGCGAATCCTAGGCATGACCCGGGGAGAGACCGATTTCCTAGAGGTCAGGATGATTTTGGGTACGAACCCCGGAGGTATGGATACCCGAGAGAACGGGATGAGCGTGGTGATCCCCATTTTGATCAAAGGTATCACCGATACCCGAGATATCGGGATGGTCGGGAGGATTTTGAGGAAGGTTGGAGACCCCAACCTTTCCACGGGGATCAAGATGATCGTAGAGTTGTTCGTGCCGACGCTCACATATTTGATGGATCTTTGGATCCAAAAGTCTACCTTGATTGGGAAGCGAGCATGAACCGCTATTTCGATTGGATGGGTATGTCTGATGCTCGCCGAGCTCGTTTCGCCATGATGAAATTAACTGGTCAAGCTCAGACTTATTGGATGAATGTCGAGACCCTCCTTGAGAAGAGAGGGCAGGATCCCATTGAATCGTGGGAAGAAATGAAAATTAAACTTCGTGAGAAGTACCTTTCTGCGTCCTTTCGACAGCGTCTCATTGATCGTTGGCAAAACATCTTTCAGGGTACTCATTCTGTTATCGAGTATATTGCCGAATTTGATGAGTACCTGATGAGGTGTGGAGCCCGCGAGGAAAGCGTGGTAACCCTGTCCTGCTTTCGGAAGGGCCTTCGCCCTATATACCAACATGAGTTGTTCCGACAGCACGTCACGACCATTGAGCATGCTTATCAGGTTGTACGTGAGTTGGAGCAGTTCGAGCCTAGGGCGGACTCTCTACCACAGGCTAGGCCGACATACCCACGTTCAGTTGATCAACGTATGGCATTTGGGGTTCCTCAGCGAGGCATGGTTAGATCTGTGGAGCCTGCATGACAGGATCCACCCCCACGTCCCCGATTTCTTCCTCCTGGGGACTCTACCACCACCATTCCTGTTCCTCCCACTAGTACCCGTCCCCCTCAAGGTACCCCATCGTTCAGACGGGAGGATAAGGGAAAGGCTCCAATCATGGGAGAATCATCTCGGGGTGTTGGTTCCCGTGATCGATGCTATAAGTGTCAAGGACTTGGCCATTATGCGGCCCAATGTCCGTCCAAGACGCTAGTGGTGACGGGTACCATTACTGAGGATGCCCCACCTGAGCAGCATGTTACTTACGAGGCTGGGGTTGACATGGCTGAGCAATATCAATTTGAGGAGGGGAGAGTCGATCATGTCCAAGAAGAGCCCCTCCATTATGACCACATTGATGACCTTCCCCATGGAGGTGAGCTTGGAGTTGTTCGTTGTAACTTAGCCCAACCTAGAGAGCGTGATGATTGGCTTCGTACTTCCATCTTTCACACCTTCTTTCGCCTAGATGGCAAGGTGTGTAAGGTTATCATAGACAGCGGGAGCTGTATTAACGCTAGCTCTCCTCAGGCCATTTCGGACCTTGGGTTGACGGCGGTTGACCACCCCCGACCCTATCATGTCTCTTGGGTGAACTCCACCTCCATTCCCATTCGGACAATGTGCCACGTTCCGATCTCCTTCCCACCTTATACGGAGAAGGTCTGGTGCGATGTACTACCTATGGAGGTTGGGAGTATCATTTTGGGCAGGCCTTGGATTTTCGATGTGGACGCCACTCTCTATGGTCGGTCCAATGTCTGGGCATTCTCCCACATTGGCGTACGCATTACGCTTCAGCCATCCCGTCCTTTACCCTCTGCCCCGCGAGGGACCACTACTCCCAGTGTCCCTTCTCCTGCGAGGTCTTCTCCTGCTGGGCTACCTTGTTCTCCAGCCCACACTTCTTCTAGTGCCTTGTCTTCTCCCTCCCCTACCCCAAAAGGCACTAGGTCTCATCGAAAAGATGCTAACCCCGTCCCTGGCGGCAGCATCCCTTCTGGTAGCAACACCACAGTTGCGGCATCTATTCTTGGGACCCCACCCAAGGTAACCCTTCAATTGATCAGTTTCCAAGAATTTGACTAGGAGCTTGAGCAGTTTGAGTATCTATGTGCCCTAATGGTTCGGCCCACTGAGGGTGAGGCCCTAAGTAAGCATGCTCCTGAGGTCATCTCTCTCCTAGAGGAGTTCTTAGATGTCTTCCCTGATGACCTCCCCGATGGTTTACCACCTATACTTGACATCCATCACGCTATAGATTTGATTCCGAGGTCCACCTTGCCGAACCTCCCACATTTCCGCATGAGTCCTGCCGAATTTACGGAGTTACGGAGGCAGATTGAAGAGCTCCTTAGGAAGGGTTACATTAGGGAAAGCCTAAGTCCTTGTGCTGTACCCGCATTGTTAGCTCCAAAGAAGGACGGTACTTGGAGGATGTGCATGGACAGTCGAGCCATTAACCGCATCACTGTGAAGTACCGTTTTCCCATTCCCTGCCTAGATGACATGCTTGATATGATGGCGGGAGCCACGATCTTCTCAAAGATAGACTTGAAGAGTGGCTATCATCAGGTCAGGGTCCAACCTGGAGATGAATGGAAGACCGCTTTTAAGACGAGGGATGGGTTGTTTGAATGGTTGGTCATGCCATTCGGGCTTTCTAATGCCCTAAGTACCTTCATGCGATTAATGACCTAAGTGTTGAGGCCGTTTATGGGGAAATTTTTGGTAGTCTATTTTGATGACATCCTCATTTTCAGCCACTCTCAAGACACTCATTTAGACCACCTTCGCCAAGTATGCCAAGTGTTGCGCCAAGAGAGCTTATATGGGAACCTCAAGAAGTGCGACTTTATGACAGATCGAGTAATCTTCTTAGGGTTCATCGTTTCAAGTGAAGGTGTCTCCGCTGATCCCGAAAAGATTAAGGCGATTATTGATTAGCCTGAGCCGCAGACAGTGCACGATGTACGCAGCTTTCACGGTTTAGCAACATTTTACCGCCATTTCATTCGAGGATTCAGCACTATCACTGCTCCAATCACTGATTGCATATGCAAGGGAGCTTTTGTTTGGTCGAAGGCCGCTGCTAAGGCCTTTCAGGAAATTAAGGAGCGCATGACACAGGCTCCTATCCTTCGATTACCCGACTTTTCGAATGTGTTCGAAGTCGCATGTGACGCTTCGGGGGTCGGCATAGGTGGAGTTTTAAGCCAAGAAGGTCACCCAATTGCCTTCTTTAGTGAGAAATTGAACGATGCTAAATTGAAATATTCCACCTATGACAAGGAATTCTATGCGGTAGTGCAAGCCTTGAGGTATTGGAGACACTATCTACTGCCGCAAGAATTTGTATTGTTTTCGGACCACGAGGCCCTCCGATTTCTCCATGCCCAGAAGAAGCTTAACCCCAGGCATAGTCGATGGGTTGAGTTCCTTCAGGCCTACACCTTCGTCCTTAAACACAAGGACGGTGTGGAGAACCACGTGGCTGATGCGCTTAGCCGTCGTTCTTTCCTCCTATCTTTGGTTAGCGCAGAGGTCACTGGATTCGAGAGGCTTCGTGAAGGGTATCCTGATTGCCCTAATTTTGGTCAAGCTTTCTTAGCTCTGTAAGATGGCCCCTCTAGAGAGCATCCTGACTACATTCTTCAGGAGGGCTATCTTTTCCGAGGTGATTGGTTGTGCGTCCCGCGGACCTCTGTCTGCGATTTTCTGGTTTCGGAGTTGCATGCCGGAGGCCTAGCTGGTCACTTCGGCCATAATAAAACCATTGAGTTGGTTGAGCATCGTTTCTTCTGGCCTAGCTTGAAGCGTGATGTGGCGCGTATCGTAGCACAATGTCGTACATGCGCCATAGCCAAGCAGAAGAAACAGAATATTGGGTTGTATACCCCTCTTCCTGTCCCTGATCGTCCGTGGCAAGATGTTAGCATGGACTTTGTTTTGGGGTTGCCACGAACGGTTCGAAAAAATGATTCAGTCATGGTCGTTGTCGACATGTTTTCCAAAATGGTCCATTTTATTCCTTGCTCGAAAACTTCGGATGTTTCTCGGGTAGCTCGTTTATTCCTTGAGGAGGTTGTGCGTTTGCATGGACTACCCAAGACTATTGTCTCCGACTGGGATGTACGCTTCGTCAGTTATTTCTGGAAAACCATGTGGCATCTTTTGGGCACCAAGCTCAAATTCTCTACCGCTTACCATCCCCAGACCGATGGTCAGACCGATGTAGTTAATTGGAGTTTCGGCGATTTGTTGCGTTGTCTTGTAAGAGAGCATGAGCATGGTTGGGATCAGGTTTTGTCTCATGTCGAATTTGCATACAATAACTCTGTCAATAGGTCTACAGGCAAAAGTCTATTCGAGATTGTCACTGGTTATAGGCCTAGAGGACCTTTAGACCTGATTCCTTTACCCAGTCAGGCCCGTGTGTCAGAGTCTGCCGAGTCTTTAGCTGAGCATGTTAGGAGCCTGCATGAAAACATCCGGCGTCGTATTGAAATCAACAATGAACATTATAAGAAAATGGCAGATGCACATCGAGGACCACAGGAATTCCAGGAAGGAGAGTACGTAATGATCAGGGTTAGACTTGAGCGTTTTCCTTTAGGAGCCGTGAAGAAACTACAAGCTCGAGGAGCAGGTCCATTCCAAGTGTTGAAGCGTGTCAGATCGAATGCGTATGTTGTAGACCTACCTTCAGACTATGGTATTAGCTCTACATTCAACGTCGCTGATTTGGTAGCTTATCGGGATCCCGCATTGATACCCAGTGATTCGTTTGAGCCTTCTCCCCCCCTTGAGAGTGACCCTACACCTGAGCGTCCACCTCCAGCCCCAATTACTGCATGACGAGAGCAGATTGAGCATATACTAGACGAGCAGGCCATTACATCTAGGGATGGAGCCTATCAACGCTACTTAATCCGTTGGAGAGGGAGGCCGCCGACCGAGGACACGTGGGTTACACGCGAGGAGCTTCAGGGACTGGACCCAGACTTGCTTGAGAGATACCAGAGTGATTGAGACCCTTACTCGATGGGGTCGAGTTCCTCCCAACCGGGGGGAATTGGTGGGGACACACGTTCGCGAGACCGGTTCGACCCAACTTTGGTATATCGTCGTCGTCGGACTGCTCGACCTATGTCTTTGTGGCTTGATGAGACAGTGGTGGATTTTTGAGGCTTCATAGTACTTGTTTGTTAGTGGACTGACCCATTTGGGCCCATTATGTAGTCTTTTATTTTCCTGTTATTTTTGTATTTTCTGGTTATCAGGGTTATTTTAGTCTTTTCCTTTTTACTGTCTTTTGGCCTTTCGGAGTGGCCTATATATGTAATAGTTCCCCCACTGTTTTGGAATGATGAATGCATGAAAGAATTTGCTTTGAGAAGTTGGACGGTTTCCTGAGTTGCAGAGGTTCTATGCATTTGTGCTTGGAGGATCCTGGGAAGGGAGGGTGTGAAGCCCCATTGCCTCCTGCTTCTCTATCTTCTTCTTACCCGTCTTCCTCCTCCCCTGTTCTTCCTCTCTTCCTCTCTCTGTCTGTGCTTTCTCTCTCTCGGTTCTCTCTCTCTCTCTCTCTCTCTCTATATCTCTCTCTCTCTCCTCTACGCCCAGAAATCCCATTTTTTTTTTCCTGCGCACAAACCCCCCATCGCATTCTCTCTGTCGCCGGTGACCTGAGAAGTTGGACGGTTTCCTGAGTTGCAGAGGTTCTGTGTGTTTGTGCTTGGAGGATCCCGGGAAGGGAGGGTGTGAAGCCCCACTGCCTCCTGCTTCTCTATCTTCTTCTTCCCCGTCTTCTTCCTCCCCTGTTCTTCCTCTCTCTGTCTGTGCTTTCTCTCTCTCAATTCTCTCTCTCTCTCTCTCCTCTACGCCCAAAAATCCCATTTTTTTTTTCTGCGCACAAACCCCCCATCGCATTCTCTTTGTCGCCGGTGACCCACCTTCCTTCTTCCCCCTTCCCGTACCTTTACCCGCGTCTCCCCTGCACTCCGCTGCCCTTACGCTTCCCCTGTTGCCGGGTCGCCACCCCGCACCCAGCCGCTCCCACACGTGCGGCCAAACGCCCCCCCCCCTTTCCGTCCGCGAGCAGCCGGCGCAATAGCCTGCGTGGCTCCCCCGTCGCGAGACCCCAGTCGGCCGCCCCCGGCCCTCCTTCGCGTTCGCGGCCCAGACCGCGCCCTTGCACCCGACCGCATCCCACGTGTGCGGCCCTCCTCACCTCCCTGCCCGCGAGCCATGCCGTCCGCCTCGACACTGCCGCTCCCGCAACCGGCTTCACCCGCACGCGTGGCTAGTCGCGCCACCCCTGTCCGCATAGTTGTCAAGGCGACAAAGCGACCAAGGCGTTTTTGGGCTCATTGTGTGCCTAAGCGCTTAGGCGCTAAAGATAACGTGTGTGTGTGACCGTGAGAGAGACTGAGAGAGAGAGGAGGGGGTGCCGGTGGGACTGTCACTCTGTGACAGTGTGTGTGAGATAGAGAGGAGAGGGGGGGGACTGTGTGTGTGTGTGACCGTGAGAGAGAGAAAGGATGGGGGGGGGGCAGGACTGTGTGTGTGTGTGACCGTGAGAGAGAGAGAGAGGAGAGGGGGGGGGGCGGGACACTGTCACACACACAGTGTGTGTGTGACAGTGTCTCTGTGTGTGTGTGTGAGAGAGAGAGAGAGAGACAAAGAGAGAGAGGGAGAGAGGGGAGTGACCGTGAGAGAGAGAGACAGAGAGAGAGAGGCAGGAGAGAGAGAGAGAGAGGGGTGCTGTGTGTGTGTGTGACCGTGAGAGAGAGAGAGGAAGGGGTGCCTGTGTGTGTGTGTGTGTGTGTGACCGTGAGAGAGAGAGAGAGGAGAGGGGGGCGGGACATTGTCATGTGTGACAGTGTCTCTGTGTGTGTGTGAGAGAGAGAGAGAGAGAGAGACAGAGAGAGAGAGAGGGGAGTGACCGTGGAGAGAGAGAGACAGAGAGAGAGGCAGAGAGAGAGAGGGGTGCCGGTGTGTGGGAGTGACCGTGAGAGAGAGAGACAGAGAGAGGCAGAGAGAGAGAGAGAGAGGGGTGCCGGTGTGTGTGTGTGACCGTGAGAGAGAGAGAGGGGAGTGACCTCCTGGCTCCTCCGACGGCCTCCTCCGAGAACTAGGGAAGGGGAGGGGAGAGCGTGACAGGGAAGGGAAGGGGAGATGGGGGGAGCATACCTCTCTCTCACGGCAGCGACCTCCTCCGGCGGCGGCGCGACGCCGACGGCAGCGGCTCCTCCTCCTCTGGCGAGAGCTCCTTCGGTCCTCCGGCTGCTGCGGAACCCTACCTGGTGGCTGGTTCTTGGGCGAGGCGGGGGAGGGATTGGGGAGACGGGGGTCGACTTGCCAAGGGGGGTCGAGGCGGAGGGGGGTATGTAGGTGGGGATCCGATCCCCTAAGTGGATCCGATCCACTAAAAGGATCCAAATGGACCCGGAAGCCCTCTTAAGGCGCCCAAGCGCACGCCTTGGACCGCCTTGGGCCGCCTTCTGCGCCTTGGCGTCGCCTTGGGTCGCCTTTTCCCAACCCAAGTAGGCGGCCCACTTAGGCGACCTCCGAAACCCGCCTTGGCGCCGCCTAGGTGGTCGCCTTGACAACTATGCCTGTCCGTGAGCCGCTTTTCTCGCTGCCGCCGGCGTCGTGACTAGGCGTGGCTGGTCCGCTTCACCCCTGCTCCTCACCGCGTTGCCCTCCTGCGCGGCCCCACCGCTCCAACCACTTGCGACTCCTCCAGAGTCGCCGTTCGAGTCCCACGATGATCGTCGCTTACCAGCGAGACTGTTCACGTGGGACAGCCGCGTCTCACCTCCACTTCATCAGAGTTGCTGCCTTGCTGGGCACTGGGCCAGTGTTTGCATGACTGCTAGATGAACAACGTCGGATCAGAGAACTTTAACGCCAACCCGCCATTGTACTTGTACCCACCGTTTCTTCCTCACGAGTTTGCAACACCAAGACGACCGAGGATGCCTCCTCGCCAACACCCACGAAGGCTAGCTGTCTCGCCACCTCGCACACGTCCCGTGGATCCAGTGATCACGACATTTGCCGGACTGTCGTTGGGAGACCCAGGAGCCACAACAGCAGCCGCCCACCCGTGTCGCCTACCACTGCCCACAGTACGAACCCCGTTCTTCAACGGGTCGGTAAGTCGCTATAGATTCATCCCATGCTTGCAGGTTAGTTTATGAGCGTATTTGTTCCCGGGCATGAGAGAATAGGTTGCCTAGCCATTTTAAAAGCATTAAAAATCATTACTGGTTGTGTGGCGTGAGAACCTACCTGAACTATTAAATTTGCGATATTTGAACATGTTGCTAACGTCCTAGACTATCGGTAGTTCTCACTACCATTGATCTGTATCGCTTCTTTGCTGCGAGAGACGACTCGTACGGCTAGTTTGTTGTTATTTTACGTATTTATCTTCCTGTTAAACCTGTGGAAAGCATGTGTAAACCATTATTTGAAGATGTTCATTGCTGAAATCACTTTTGTTTAGTTTGAGTCCTCACGTGTGTCAGTCGTCCCGCATCATCCTCTCTCTCTCTCTGTTGCTACCCAGATTTAATCGAGCAGCTCCTGCTATGGTACGGCCAGGCCGCATCAACTGCCTATGCCGTACCATAGCATGAGAGAGAGAGAGAGAGAGAGAGAGAGAGAGAGAGAGAGAGAGAGAGAGAGAGAGAGAGAGAGAGAGAGAGATTATGTATAATATATGGCTGTATATATTAAAACATATTTATATATGTATAATATATACATTTATAAGGATATACATATTAATTCTATTTGTTCATTAATATGATATGTATATATGTATATGATTACATATATATATTGTGTGTGTGTGTGTATGATTACATATATCATAAATATATATGTAAATATTGAAGCCATTTTTTCCTGACTTTTCTGACTTTCCTTTTTTTTTTTTTTAAAAAGTCATTTTTTAGTCTGGCCAATCCAGGATCGGTCAGACTTTCTGTAACGGATCTGGATCGTTTTTTTTTTCCTTGCAAACAAATCAATCCCATTTGGTAATTGGTATGACATGGCCACACTTCGAAATTGACTGGCGCTTTATCAGAGGAAGGTTGGTCTCTAGAGAGCTCTTGTTTGCCTTATGTGAACTCACAGGATCAAGTTACCAGTGTCTTCATAAAATCTACGACAGAGGCTCATTTCAATTCTGCTCTAGACATTAGACAAGCTAAGCATGGAATATATCTATGCTCATCTTGAGTGGGAAGGAAAGAGAAAGAAGGGCAGAACTATCATTTCTTATTTATTAGTCATTGCTTGTTTTTTTTTGTCTTGTTCCACTCACCTTTTCTTTCACTATTGTTATAAGGGCTATTATGTAATTTGTCACCTGTGGCATTAATACAAAGGGGGTGCAGACTGAACGGTTTCCTATTTGGCCTCTTTCTTTCTCTTCTGTCTGCAAAATATCTTGTGCTTTCACCACCGTGTATAATGTATATGATAATGAACACGATCAGGTTCACCTTCCAAAAAAAACATGTGCATAATCAGGTGGCTGCCATCTGGCCCTAATTTGAGTTCCCAGCTGCACAAGAAAAATCGCATCAAGTGCTTTATGTCTTTGCAGGACAGGGTTTCGACCGGCCTAGAGTTGGAAAATTTCCTTGTTGCTGTACCAATATTAGTTCTGAACCCCTTCATTCACGCTGGAGTTCTGAGTTGGTGGTTTCGATTCAGTTTGCCACATTCCTCTGATATGCATGTCCTTTTTATTAATATGTTGACATTTATTGGTGCACATTTATATGTACATCACATTTCTGTATGGATGGATTTATGAAACATATGTGAATCAAGTTATTATGTATGATGTATGGATGGATGCATGTATGAAAATGTATGTACTCTGTGACTCTCTGCATCTTTTTGTCTGGATGTCAGGTTGGCACCTTGTTGCTATTCTTGTCAACTTCTTGGCTACTATGCTTGATTGTAGTCGGCTTCAGATTGAATGATCTAAGCCTGTGTTAACTAATTTAATGTGGTGAAACAGATGATATGGCAGTGACAGTGCAATATTATGATGGAAAACCCATGTCGGCCTCTGTTCCACAACGGGTGATATGTAAAGTTGTTGAAGCACCACCTTATTCCAAGGGGATGACAGCCACTCCTCAGTATGACTTGCATACTTAAAAATATTTATAGATTTAGTCCTTTTTGAATGCTCACTTGTTTCATGGGTAGGAAGAATGTCTAAAATTTTTCATGCGTATAATGTTGACTAAAATCAATAGATGGTAATGTCATCTTTTAGTTACTTTAATTGCTAATACTGCAGCTGACAATACTATTAATTTAAGTGAGCCCTTCATTGAGAGACCTTTTCATTTTCATGGAGTATAATGCACTTATCTTTGTGTTCATTTTTATATAATCTGGTGTGATATATCATGCAGGCGTGCTTGTCATGCCTAAACATTTATGTGTTGCTTGATAATTAGTTAGCTAATTTGTCTCTCCCTATTTCAGAAGACAACCAAGATGGAGAGCATCACAAATCTCACATACACCATAAGATAGTTGACAAACAAAGACATAATGGAAAAAGAAGGCGTGATGTATCAACTTTTACAGCTAATTGTTGCACCCAAAACTTGTGTTGTTGATGGACTAAATATTAAACTTGATGAGTAAGCTGTAAGTTTGCTACAACATAATAACCATCAACAGAAGGCAGATAAATCAACAGAGAGAGTACACACATCTGATAAGTTTTAGATCCAGAGATACACAGTGATGCAGGAAGATCCATCAAACACTTGCCGTGCAACTAGATGCTGTGCTTGAGCTAGGCAAATCACTGAACACCCAATAAGTAGTTAGCTAAACATTATATACATGTAGCTAAAGGTCAACCATGACAACAGAAGGTGTACCAGGAAGGAGATCCACCTCAAAAACATCGTCTGATATCAACTGAAGGCCCAATAAGGAAAACAGCTTAGGATTCCAGGTATCATCTATCTTGAACTCCATGCAAACACGACCATCTGGAGGAGGGGTCTTCGCCTCTGACACTGGACTCGATAGTGTCGTCTGGACACCCTGAAGCAAGCCAGAAGTGAAATGCTCTTCAAACAGTTCATCTGAAATCAAGTAGAGCCCAGAAGCACTAAATAATTCTGATTCTCAAGCATCTACAACCACAGGCTATATGCTGGCACACTCAACTGAAACAGGTTGTCGCATGAGTCACCTCTGATGTGGTACCGTGGTGTCATTGGCTCCAGAGGCGGCCATGTGGCACGAGTAGGGTCATGATGACATACATGTAGTGTACATGTGATAGCCCACAAATGCGTCGTTAAACACGTGGCTGACAATCTTAAAATTAATCGGTTAGTACAAAATATTTTTACAATAGTTAAGTGATGAGACCGAGTCGAATCCATGGGGAAAAAGATTATTATCTTTGAAAACTTTGAGTTCCTTTGATTAGAAAAAATATGGTGATGAGACTACTAATCTAAGTTGCACAAAAAGAATAAATCTAACCAACTAAAGAGAGGAAGCAAGGGAGAGAAAGAGTAGAGAGGGATAGAGTGCTAAACTAATCTCTACTAATTGAAACAATATTTGATAACAAAAATAAATTAAATACAAGAGAGATGATAGATGATGAAGAAAAGAAATAAGAGCGAGAGAGAAAGTGCCTAAAGAGAAATTGTGAGAGAAATGAGAGAGAAGAGGATGAGAAAATAGAGAGAGAGAGAGAGAGAGACAAGAGAGAGGCGAGTGGAGAGAGAGGAGGCCTCGTCTACGTGCATGCACAAGCATGCACATGGAGGAGGGCGGGGCGCGAAGGCGGAGGCGGGCTCGGACGCGGGCGGCTGGGGACGTGGGCGGGTGCAGGCACAGGCGAGCGCCGGCGTGGGCAGACGCGCGCAGGTGCGGCGGGCGCTGGCGGGCGCGGGCAGGCAGACGCACGCGGGCGTGGCGGGCGCTGGTGCGGGTGCTGGCAGCCGTGGGCGGATGCTCGTGCAGGCCCTGGTGTGCGGCAGACCGAGCCAGAGAAAGATAGGGAGAGAGGAAGAAGAGAGAGAACGAAGAAAGAGAGGGAGAAAGAAGAAGAGGCAGAAGAGAAGAAGGAGGGGGAAGGTGAGATCGGAGGAGAGGGAAGAGAGAGAAGAGTTAGAAGATGGGCCTCCCCCTCCACAAGGGAGAGGGTCTTTTTAAGAGGAGAAATTAGAGAGAGAAGTTTTTAGAAAGTTTTTGAAAAAGAGAGGACTTCTTAAAATGAGAGAGTTATTTGAAATTTGAAAAAGAGGGGAAGAGGGGGAAAAAAAGAGGTTTAAAATTGGAGTCTCTCTTCATTAACACTTGATCCAATCTTGGCCCATTGACTTATCCTTGTTAATTAGCCCATTATGAAAATAAAACACATACAAGAGATTAAATCAATTCATATTTGTAATGAGATGGCAATGAGTTTTATGAAATTAACGACTATTTGTCAATAAAATAACATGATTATCAATAACAATTGTATACTTATCAACATGACCCAAGCAGTGGCTGCATAACACGAGACAGGCTCTGATCTCATGGCAGCATGTCGCTCAGCTGCAAGACTGATGAAGAGCTCCTAAGAGGGGTAGATCGCAGCCCATGAGCCATTGTCACATACAACTTTCTGAGGGGCCATGGTATGCCTGCAGCAAAATAGAACTCCATGAAAACAATATCAGGGTATATGATAATTTCCCCTATCTCCGATAACATGTCCACAACACCCTGAGAGACATAGCTGCCTGGCTGATGGAGATCGATCGTCAGATGTCCACGTTTATCATCCTGCAGATGTACAACTGTCTCAATGAAGGTTGGCAGCATATCCATTGACATGTTTTGATGACTCCTTTTTGTGAGAACAAGCCAATTCCCCATGCTTTGATACCAAAAATTGATGTGGGATGATCCATCAAACACTTTCCGTGCAACTAGGCACTGTGCTTGAGCTTGGAAAATCACCGAACACCTGAAAAACAGCTGACAAATCAAGACAAAATGCTCACAGACTTAGGTGGCATTTCATCAAACATCTGTCTCATAGGGGTAGGCAACATGTAAGGGGCTGCCTAGGACCACCTCGCTGGTAGGGTTTGCTGACACATGGGTGCAAAGCTCGGATGATTGCTGGTTGGGGCTGGTGTTCTGGTCCCACTGCCAGCACTGACTGGGTAGGTGGTGCTGGCACGTGCTGGCATGCGTCTGGGCAATGACACTAGCAGGCTGGGCAGATGAGCAGAAGCACAGGAAGGGCTAGCATGTATGTTGGACATGTCGATGATGGCCGTTAGTGCTTGCCTGGTGCTAGGGCAAGTGATAGCATGCTAGGAATGTTCAGGTGCTTAGGCAAACTGTCTAACAGCTGGTATGCACCAGCTGGAGGACTTGACCAGTGGGCAACAATGGTGCACCGGGCCCGGATGATGGACTGGCAGGGGGATGGGGTGACTGATGGCACCCAATGATGCACGTTAGGCTGTTAAGGCAGCTGGCATGGTGCTGGTGAGTAGGGCGGGCTGTTGATTGGTTGGATATGGGTAGATGGAGCAGGTGGTGCTGGTCGAGTAGGTAACAGGGGTTGCAGCGGCTCAGTGGCAGTGGGCAGTGGTTCTGGCGGAGAAAGAGGGTCGATGAGAGGGAGAGAGTGATGACGAGAGATAGACAACTGGAGAAAGAAGAAGAGAGAGGATGAAGAAGGGTGGCGGCGGCGGCAGCCAGGGCATCGCACCTCTTCGTGCAGTCCGGTCAGCCTGGGGCTCCCCCCCCCCCCCCCCCCCCCCCCCCCCAACCAAAAAAATAAACTGCGGCTTGGTAGGATTGGTCCTCCTCACAAGGACCATGAAAGAGAGAGATAAGTGAAAGAGGGGGAAGGCTGGCTGCGTCCCCAACACACTCAAAACTTCTCTTTTCTTTGTAATCCATCATGTCTCCAAAAACTCTAGTACAACTTTTATAGAGGGGCAAACCCAAAAGGCCCCTTAGTGGGCCAAACCATCTAAGGCCCTTAAGCCACATCCTAACTAAAAACCCAAAGAGAAGATACATAAGAAAAGTATAAAAGTCTTCTAATACCCTAGCTAATGGCCCCCCAAAAAAAGTGTACATCTCTGGCCCAGAAAACAACAAAAGCCCAATAACCTGATGTGCCCATGCACACTGAGAAGACCCACCCTTGCTCCTGCATCACACAGCCAATCATGGTTGCATGCCCAAAGTTAAAGAGGGACATCATTTTATTTTTTTTTGAGGGTGGTTGCCCACTGCATTTATTGATAAAGGATAATAAAAACACATTCAAAATGGCTAAAATGGCCCCCACATCCTAACAAGATGGTCTATTGTCACTCTTACAAACCATGGTTGTTAAGGTGACGAAGGCAACTAAGGCAGTGGCCCATCGCCTTACTGCTTAGGCACCAAGGCGAGGTGATTAGGCGAAGCCTAGTTTATGTAACAAAGTACACATAACTCTATATTTTATACCATGTACATTTTCTGTTTATTGATACAAAAGTGCTACCCACAAATGTTTAGCACATGTGTGTGTGTAGGAAGGTCATATAATTGAAGAAATAACAAATGTTAACAAAATAATTAATTATAATAAAACTATCGATCAGAATCTGAGCATATACCTGTCAAGTGTCAATAAGTCAAAATTGTTATTTAACCTGAAATATTGCTTGGCGAATAATAAATTGAGAGAGAGAAAGAGAGATAAAGAATGACTAAACCATATGTATAGTTAATGCATCCAGCAATAAAAAACACAATGGGCTGCTTTGGTTCATGAATGATGCATTTATTTAGTCTTATACGGCTGCTTGCCTAGGCGACCACTCGCCTTGGCGGCCAGTGCCTTGTCACCTTGGCGATGCCTTGAAAACAATGTTACAAACTGACCAAACAGGTACTTGCACAACCCTACCTTAGGAGCAATGTTAAAGAGGTACATTATAGAACACACCACTGGGGACTAATCAGGCATACTCTTTCTAAACATAATATACATGTAGCTGCTGCTACGCAGAGCTTTGTTTCCGAGTGTGGAGGTGGGAAAGAATGAGTCTCTTCAACTCAATAGATCAATAAGTCCTCTAAATGCTTATCTGAAGTGCTAAATCACACTATAGATGTGCAACATATATACCATATTGCTAATGTGAGCTTGGTTGATAATGAATATGCAATGGCCAATGGTGCAAACCTACGTAGCTGCTTAAATAAGAGAGAGTGCCATATTATCTATGGTACATTACCAAACCAACATATGTACCAGAAGTATTCCAAAAATTTTCAGAGACACTTATTAAATGTTAACTTTGTGGGGAGGGATTTGTAGCAAACATATATGTTCCTGAGGTAGTTTCTTTCCTTAGTAAGAACTGGTCATAAACTCTGTTGATTATCAGTCAACAATGTTACACTTTTAAGGCCTGTCTTTGTTGATACGGTATCTTCTTTCTGCTTATGTTACTGTTACATTGGATTATTAGTTGAAGTTGCTTATGCTTAGATGGGACTTATAGACGGTAATGAATTTTTCTAATAGGTATAAAAGAGTTGCACTGGATAATGGGCTTACGGTGCTGGTAAGTTATCAACCCCTGATGAGTTTATTTTCTCAGTTCAATATTACTATCATTCATAACATATTTTTTTTCCATTTTTGTTCTTATTTTGTTCTTAGTAGGGGAAAAATCTGCAGTAGGATTAGTCTAACAAAATTCTCTCCTTTGAGCTCATTGTTGCCTAGATTTTGTTCACCTCTGCACATGTGGGCTTTCAGTTTCCTCGTTCTGAGTATGGAATATATGTTCTTTTGAAAGTGGTTGTGAGAATATTTTTTAACACTTTAAAAATTTTAAATTTATCTTTGGGTTTAATTTATTTGGCTTTTATTTATTTACATGGACATGGTCTTATTTAGTTTATTTGACCTCCCCTACTAACTGCAGTTAGTGTTAATTATATCAGCACAAAGGCTGAATACCTTTGATTAGCCATCAGATAGACCCGTTGAAATAAAAGAACGTGACTCACATTTGAATGAAATGAATTATACATGGAAAGAGACAGTTGCAAACATGCAGTTCATTTTTTTTTTGGAATTTTCTGATATTTATTTCATTTTTATTGATTTTTAAATTCATTTTCTCATTTTTTGGTATTTTAGAATTATTGATTCCATTTATTTAAACATTTTGGTTATTTATTTATTTAAATTAGGATTATATGGATTAAATTAATATTTTCATTTATTTAGTTGATTTAAATAGGAATCAACTTAAGGTGGCTCAAAAATGATGTGAGACATGACTTGTTTGTTGATTTTATGTTATTGAAAATTAGATGACAATGTTTGTGAAATATTTTATTAGGGTTGGTTGAAAAATTGGTCAGTTTTGGTTAAGAAACCAAATATCGAAGTGTTTAAAATAAACGTGACACTACGTGTGATTATTCGTATAATGAGCGATTAAACAATTAAAAATAGCCCAATGGGCCCATTAAACATCGCGGATGGAGATATATCAAAGACCGGCCCATTAACCATCATTGGGCCCATTAAACATCAAGCAACATGATCATTTAATTCATCATAGCATGGAAATTACAAGTCTGGCCCAATAAGCAATTCGTGGCCCAATAAAGTAAGTCCAATGAACCTTGTTTCTAAATTAGAGAAAATTAAATCGTGCCTTGCACGATGTTCTTTAGGGCTGTCTTGCAGACCCTTTCCCTGGACTGCCTTGCAGTCTCTTCCCGAAGCTTTGCTCGGGTTTTCTCTCTTCAAAACTCCACCCCTTTGGCCTTGGGCGCTCCCTCCTTTTTATAGTGGGAGGAAGGAAGCACCCCGGCCGGAGGTCTTGCATTCTTCCCAGGGGGTTTTATGCAATTTTTGTGTCATGAATTTGCACTTTAATCCCTATTTTTTCCTTCTTTCTATTTTTTCTCTTTCCGTTTTTTGTTCGGTCCCTTCCCGGGTTGGCTCTGCGCGAAGCAGAGCAGGGAAGAGGAGGGCCTCGCGATCTCCCCCCTCCTCCTGTCTTCCTGCCGGCGACGCGACAGGGGTGGCACGACGAAGGTGCAGCAAGGCGGCGGTGCAGCAGGGGTGGCGCGGCGGCAGGGCAGCCAAGCGGTGGCGCGGCGGCAGAGCAGCTAGGGCGGCGGCGGCGTGTAAGCAGCAGCAGCGCGCAGGGGTGGAGCCATCGGCGGCGGCTGCAAGGGCCAGCAAGGGGGTCGACAGTGGCTACCCCACGCAGGGGAGTCGGCGGCCTCTCCTCCCCTGCAAACCAGAGCGAAGGCTGCTGCTGGTTAGGGGGGGTAAGGAGACGGCGGCTCCTTCTCCTTCGTCCCTCCTTCCTCTTCCTGCAGCGGGTGTGTCAAGCAGTGGCTGGGAACGTGGGTGAGATCCCTCCCCCCCTTCTCTTTTATTTATGCATTTTCTTTGTTTATCTGTTCTCCTTTTTCTTCTTCTTCTATATAGTCAGACAATAAAATCCGGCACAACAAATGCCCCCCACGAGACTGGCGTTCAAGAGTGAAACATAGGGCGACTGTCTCGTGTGAATCTTTCCGGTTGTATTTTAGCATATGTCGCCCGTCAGAGGGTCTATTTCATTTATTCTGCCAATACATTTCAGTCATTTTGACTTTGTTGAGATCTATGTTGGAGATGTTATACTTGTGAATTTGATATGTCACAGCTTCTGACATGCTTGCAGTAAGCCTCTCATTTCTTTTGGACTTGCAATATCAATGACCACCCTCTCATGACAACAATGCCAAATTTTGCTTTATGCATTGAGCATTGTGACTTTGCTGCAATATATCTTCTGATAAGCTACTTTATCATTTTCTTTTCTCATTCTTTTGTGGCAAAAATATGATCCCCTGTTGCTTTGACCTTGCAGAGTTGGATCAGGTACATGACATTGGAGGAGATTACTTGGAGTTGAAAATCCTGGAGATCCAGCTGGTTGTTTTGCAAGCAGAGACTGCTATAACTTCTACAAGAATCGTGCAGGCCATGAATTGGTGTAAGATGACGACCTCACTTATGCCTGACAGAGTTATTCATGCCATTCTTTTGTACATGTCGACCTTCTGAGGACAGGCGACACTGGAGCATAGAGTAGCTTGAGGGATGTTGTTTTTAGCATCAATACATGCTATCCATTCATTTTGACTTCTCCTTATTGGGCTATCCCAAGGGCCTGTCTTGGGACCAAGACTTTTATTTGCTATATACATTGTGCTTCTGAATTTCACCGTCAACATGTGATCTTTATTGATAATAATTTTAAGGCTTCCCCAAAAGCCGTGAGCTATCTCATTTAGAGGATTAGGGCTCCTCTGGAGCCATAACATGCTTGTGTTAGAGAATTAACGCTTCTCTAGAGCCATAATCTTGATGAGGAGATTTGAGGCTCTCTCGGGCTCGTACTTGGACTGAGAGGATTGAGGCTCCCTCAGACACGTATTTGGGTGAGAGGATTGAGGCTCTCTCGGGCACATGATTTGGGTGAGAGGATTGAGACTCCCTCGGGCACGTGATTTTGGGTGAGAGGATTGAGGCTCCCTCGGGCATGTAATTTGGGTGAGAGGATTGATGCTCTCTCGGGCACGTATTTGGGTGAGAGGATTAAGGCTCCCTCGGGCACGTCTTTTGGTTGAGAGGATTGAGGCTCCCTCGGACGCATATTTGGGTGAGAGGATTGAGGCTCCCTCGGGCACATATTTTAGTTGAGAGGATTGAGGCTCTCTCGGGCACATATTTGGGTGAGAGGATTGAGGCTCCCTCGGGCACGTATTTGGGTGAGAAGATTGAGGCTCTCTCGAGCACGTGATTTGGGTGAGAGGATTGAGACTCTCTCGGGCACGCGATTTTGGGCGAGAGGATTGAGGCTCTCTCGGGCACATATTTGGGTGAGAGGATTGAGGCTCCCTCGGGCACGTATTTGGGTGAGAAGATTGAGGCTCTCTTGGGCACATGATTTGGGTGAGAGGATTGAGGCTCCCTCGGGCACATGATTTTGACTTTTGACTGGTCTTGACGACTTGTTAGCCAAAAGATGTAAATTTTGACTTGGCCGACCATCATGGATAGGGAATGTCCATAACAATGTGGCTGACAGATTTTGCTTTTCTTTTTTTTCCTTTCTCCTTTTTTTTTTGTTCACATTACCAACCTCAGCGCCCTTTCGGGTTTTCGCCAAGATTGGCCCCCTCTAGCTTTTTCCAACACGCCTTTGTAGGTTTTCGCGTTGAGGGGTTTACCCATTTTTGCCTGAGGCGCCCTTTCGGGTTTTCACCTCAGCTGGGTTTTAGACTTTTTTACCCTTGATCCATCACGATAAAGTAGTAGACCAAGTCCGTCGGGGCACCTCCTTTTTAAGCCTCTATTTATTCTATTTATTTTATTTTATTTTCTTTATTTTCTTTTTTTTTAAGGAATTAAAGACTTCCCTGAGAGCCGTTAAGAATTTGAATTTGTGTATGGTAGGGAATTAAAGGCTTCCCTGAGAGCCGTGAGAATTTAGATTTGGATTTTGGCTGACTTGGCCGACCTTGATGGTATGTTGGCCAAGGGTTTGGGTTTATGTGCGGTAGGGAATTAAAGGCTTCCCTGAAAGCCGTAGGATTTGAATTTAGATTTTAACTGGGTTGGTCAACCTTGATGGTGTATTGGCCAGAAGCTTGGGTTTATAGTCGGTAGGGAATTAGAGGCTTCCCTCAAAGCCAAGGACTGAGAGTTTGGATTTGTGTATGATAGGGAATTATAGGCTTCCCTGAGAGCCATGGATTGTGAGTTTGGGTTTATGTATGGTAGGGAATTAGAGGCTTCCCTGAGAGCCATGGATTGAGAGTTTGGATTCATGTATGGTAGGAAATTAGAGACTTCCCTAAGAACCATTGATGCGGGACGACTGACACACGTGGATGCAAACTGACCCAAAATGATTTCAGCAATGAACAATTTAAGTTAATGATTTTTACACGTTTTCCACAGGAATAACAAGAAGATAAATTACGTAAAATAACAAGAAACTAGTCGTTAGAGTCGTCCATCACAGCAAAGAAACGTTATGGATCGTTGGTAGTGAGAACTACCGCTAGTCTAGGACGATAGCTATACGTTCAAATATCGCAAATTTAATAGATGTACAGGTAGGTTCTTACATCACACAACCAGCAATGATTTTTAATACTTTTAAAAATGGCTAGTCAACCTAATCTCTCGTGCACGGGAACAAATACGTCATATAATAACCAGCAAGTGTGGGACGCTCCTATTGCGACTTACCGACCCGTTGAAGAACAGGGTTCCGTACCGGGGACAACAGTAGGTGACACTAGTAGGCGGTTGCTGCTGCTGGCTTCTGGATCGCCCAATGATAGTCCGACAAACTTAGTGATCACCGGGTCCACCAAACGAGTACGGGGTGGCGAAACAGCCGGTCGGCGAGGGTGCTGGCGCGGGGGCGTTCTCAGGCGTCGGGGCAGACTATACTCGTGTGGGAGTACAGGTAGATACAAGTAAACTCGGGTAGAATTACCAGCGTCCTCAAAACCTGGTAAGTTCATCTGGTGCTTGGCCTGTTGACTGGACTGCAAGTGGGCTGTGCGGGGCAAAGCCTTCACCCCAGGAGTGAGTAGCACAGACGGGGCTCTTTGAGTCCAGTGGGTGATCGCGGCGGGCGGCTTCCTGGAACGCGCGGGCGGTTGTGCGGGAAGCGGCTCGCGGACTGGGAAAGAGGGGGAGGGGGGGGGGGGGGGGGCGCGTGCCGGAGTGGCCGGGTGCTGAACGCGGGCTGGGCGCGAAGGCGGACCCGGGGCGGCTGGCAGGGCCTCGCGACGTGGCAGCGGAAAGTGTCCGCGCGCAGGGAGCGCGACTGGGTGCCGGGGAGGGAGGTGCGGACTGGGTCCGCACGCGTGGGTGCGCAGGTGGGCTGCGCCTGGGGCTTTCGCGAACAGGGGGGGGGGAGTGGAGATCCGGGAGCGGGGTAGCACGACAGGGGCCCTGGGCGCACTGGTCACGCAAAGGGTGTGGAAGCACTGGCTGCGCGCGGGGGGAAGGCTGCTGGGTGTTGCGTGGGGTTTGGCAGTGGGGGTTCTGGTGTTCAGCAAAGAAAAAATGCAAACAGGGGCTCCGGAAATGGGAGTGAACTGGTTGAGAGAGAGAGAGAAAGCACAGGCACGGAGGGGGAGAAAGGCAGAACGGGGGGGAGGAAGAAGACGGGGAAGAGGAGAACGGGGCGGTGGGGCTTCTCACCCTCCCTTCACAGGATCCCCATGGCGCACACACACAAGCTCTGCAACACAGAAAACGGTTTCCATCCCAAACAACTGTTCATTCTATTCAAAAACATCATCCCGTTCCAAAGAGAAGGAACTGCTACATATAGGCCTCTACGTGAGGTCAAACACAACTAAAGAAAAGACTAAAACAACCCTGACAATTCAGAAAATACAGAAATAATAGAACAAACTAGAAAGACTACATAATGGGCCCTACATGGGCCAACCCACTACAAACAAGTGCTAAGATGTCTCAAATCTCCATCACTGTCTCGTCAAGCCACAAGGACATCGGTCGAGCAGTCCGACGACGACGGTAGACCAAAGTTGGGTCGAACCGGTCCCGCGCACGTGTGTCCCCACCAATTCCCCCCGGCTGGGAGGAACTCGACCCCGTCGAGTAAGGGTCTCGGTCGCTCTGGTACCTCTCGAGCAAATCCGGGTCCAGTCACTGCAGCTCCTCACGTGTAACCCACGTGTCTTCGGTCGACGGCCTCCCTCTCCAACGGATCAAGTAGCGCTGATAGGCTCCATCCCTAGACCTAACAACTTGCTCGTCTAGTATATGATCAATATGTTCTCGCCGTGCAGTAACTGGGGCTGGAGGTGGGCGCTCAGGTGTAGTGTCACTCTCAAGGGGGGAAGAAGGCTCGAACGGATCACTGGGTATCATTGCTGGATCCCGATAAGCTACTAAATCAGCAACATTGAACGTAGAGCTAATACCATAGTCAGGAGGTAGGTCTACCACATATGCATTCGATCTGACACACTTCAATACTTGAAATGGACCTGCTCCTCGGGCTTGTAGTTTCTTCACGGTTCCCGAAGGAAACCGTTCAGGTCTAACCCTGATCCTCCTTCCTGAAATTCCTGTGGTCGTCGACGTGCATCTGTCATTTTCTTATAATGTTCATTGCTGATTTCAATACGATGCTTAATGTTTTCATGCAGACTCCTAATATGCTCAGCTAAAGACTCGGCAGACTCTGACACACGGGCTTGACTGTGTAAAGGAATCAGGTCTAAAGGTCCTCTAGGCCTATAACCAGTGACAATCTCGAAGGGACTCTTGCCTGTAGACCTATTGACAGAATTATTATATGCAAATTCAGCATGAGACAAAACCTGATCCCAACCACGCTCATGCTCTCTCACTAGACAGCGCAACAAATCTCCCAGACTCCTATTAACTACCTCGGTTTGATCGTCGGTCTGGGGATGGTAAGCAGTAGAGAATTTGAGCTTGGTGCCCAAAAGATGCCATAAGGTCTTCCAAAAATAACTGACAAAACGTACATCCCTGTCGGAGACAATAGTCTTGGGTAGTCCATGCAAACGCACAACTTCCTCAAGAAATATACGAGCTACCCGAGACGCATCCGAAGTTTTCGAACAGGGAATAAAATGAGCCATTTTGGAAAATCGGTCGACAACGACCATGACCGAATCATTCTTTCGAACCGTTCGTGGCAATCCCAAGACAAAGTCCATGCTAACGTCTTGCCACGGACGATCCGAGACAGGAAGAGGAGTATACAATCCAGTATTTTGTTTCTTCTGCTTGGCTAGGGCGCATGTACGACATCGTGCTACAATATGCGCCACATCACGTTTCAAACTGGGCCAGAAGAAACGATGCTCAACCAATTCAATGGTTTTATTACGACCGAAATGACCAGCTAAACCTCCGGCATGCAACTCCCAAATTAAAAAATCACGGACAGAGGTCTGCGGGACGCACAACCGATCACCTCGGAATAGATAGCCCTCCTGAAGAATGTAGTCAGGATGCTCTCTAGAGGGGCCATCTTGTAGAGCTAAGAAGACTAGACCAAAATCGGGGCAATTGGGATACCCCTCACGAAGTCTCTCGAATCCAGTGACTTCTGCGCTAACCAATGAGAGGAGGAAAGAACGACGGCTTTATGCATCAGTCACACGGTTCTCCACACCGGCCTTATGTTTAAGGACGAAGGTGTAGGCCTGAATGAACTCAACCCACCGACTATGCCGCGGGTTAAGCTTCTTCTGGGCATGGAGAAACCTAAGAGCTTCGTGGTCCGAAAACAAAACAAATTCTTGCGGCAGTAGATAGTGTCTCCAATATCTCAGGGCTTGCACTACCACATAGAATTCCTTGTCATAGGTGGAATATTTCAATTTAGCATCATTCAATTTCTCACTAAAGAAGGCGATTGGGTGGCCCTCTTGGCTTAATACTCCACCTATGCCGACTCCCGAAGCGTCACATGCTACTTCAAATACTTTCGAGAAGTCGGGTAATCGAAGGATAGGAGCCTGAGTCATGCGCTCCTTAATTTCCTGAAAGGCCTTAGCAGCGGCCTTCAACCAGATAAAGGCTCCCTTGCGAATGCAATCAGTGATTGGAGCCGTGATAGTGCTGAATCCCCGAATGAAACGACGGTAAAATGTCGCTAAACCGTGAAAACTGCGCACATCGTGCACTGTTTTCGGCTCAGGCCAATCAATAATTGCCTTGATCTTTTCGGGATCAGCTGAGACACCTTTACTTGAAACGATGAACCCTAAGAAGATTACTCGATCTGTCATAAAGTCGCACTTCTTGAGGTTCCCGTATAAGCTTTCCTGGCGCAACACTTGGCATACCTGGCGAAGGTGGTCTAAATGAGTGTCCTTGGAGTGGCTGAAAATGAGGATGTCATCAAAGTAAACTACGAGAAATTTCTCCATAAACGGCCTCAACACTTGGGTCATTAATCTCATAAAGGTACTTGGGGCATTAGTGAGCCCAAATGGCATGACCAACCACTCATATAACCCATCCATCGTCTTAAAAGCGGTTTTCCATTCATCTCCAGGTCGGACTCTGACCTGATGATAACCACTCTTCAAGTCTATCTTTGAGAAGATAGTGGCTCCCGCCATCATATCGAGCATGTCATCCAGACGGGGAATTGGAAAACGGTACTTCATAGTGATGCGGTTGATGGCTCTGCTGTCCACACACATTCTCCACGTTCCATCCTTCTTTGGAGCCAATAGTGCGGGTACAACACATGGACTTAAGCTCTCCCTAATGTAACCCTTTTTAAGGAGCTCTTCAATCTGCCTCTGTAATTCCGCGAATTCAGCAGGACTCATGTGGAAATGGGGCAAGTTCGGCAAGGTGGATCCTGGTACCAAATCTATAGCGTGTTGGATGTCACGCATAGGTAAACCATCGGGGAGGTCATCAGGGAAGACGTCTGAGAACTCCTCAAGAAGAGAGATGATCTCAGGAGTACGTTTACTCAGACTCTCACCCTCAGTGGGCCGAACCATAAGAGCGCAGAGATATTCAAACTACTCAAGCTCCTGGGCAAATTCTTGGGAACTAATCAACTGAAGGGTCACAACGGGTGGAGTCCCAAGAATGGATGCTGCAGCAGTGGTATTGCTACCAGGGGAGATGCTACCACTAGGGACGGGAGTAACATCTTTCCGATGAGAACTAGTGCCTTTTGGGGTAGAAGAAGGAGAAGACAAGGCACTAGAAGAAGCATGGGCTGGGGAACGAGGTAGCCCAGCAGGAGAAGACCTCGCAGGAGAAGGGACACTGGAAGTAGTGGTCCCTCGCGGGGTAGGGGGTAAAGGACGGGAAGGCTGAAGCGTAATGCGTACGCCATTATGGGAGAAAGCCCAAACATTGGACCGACCATAGAGAGTGGCGTCCACATCAAAAATCCAGGGCCTACCTAGAATGATACTCCCAACCATGGTTTGGCGTGCCGGATCGGATCGGGCCGATTCGGGCGAATCGGTGCGGATCAGGGGAAATCCGATTCGCGATTCGCTTGATTCGGTCCGATTCGCCTAGTTCTGTTCAGGCAGGGTTCTTTGGACTCAGGATCCTGTTCAGGCAGGGTTGTCAGGATCCCCTTATTTACCTGAATATCATTTAAGTAAATGTTATAATTTGTTGTTTCATTTACTTAAGATATTACATGTAAATAAGGAAGTACCCCCATTTGAATCCAATAAAAATATCAAAAAAATCATATCTCTTACCAATAAAAAGTCAACTCTCCCATCGAAGAACAAAATCACGATTTTGGTGATTTTAGCGAAATACTAACTTTTTAATCTCTCATAATTTGGTCTATTTAAAAATTTGATAATTCAAATAAACCATATGGAACAGTAAAAATCTAAAGTCCGGTAAAAAAAGTCAAACGTGCATGTGACTTCTCCAAGGGAGCCGCTCTCCTACTGACAGCACTTAGTCTGCTTGAGGCATCTCAAGATTTGATCAAACTTAAGTTATCATCATTCAAACTCATAAGAATTGTCACTTTCTAGTTTCTTTTCAATTAGAAAGTGAAAATTCTCATGAGTTTAGGTGATGATAACTTAAGTTTGACCAAATCCTGAGATGCCTCGAGCAGACTAAGTGCTGTCAGTAGGAGAGCGGCTCCCTTGGAGAAGTCACATGCACGTTGACTTTTTTTACCGGACTTTAGATTTTTAGTGTTCCATATGGTTTATTTGAATTATCAAATTTTTAGATAGACCAAATTATGAGAGATTAAAAAGTTAGCATTTCGCTAAAATCACCAAAATCACGATTTTGTTCTTCGATGGGAGAGTTGACTTTTTATTGGTAAGAGATATGATTTTTTTGATATTTTTATTGGATTCAAATGGAGGGTACTTCCTTATTTACATGTAATATCTTAAGTAATTTCATTTACTTAAATGATATTCAGGTAAATAAGGAGATCCTGATAACCCTGCCTGAACAAGATCTTGAGTCCAGTGAACCCTGCCTGAACAGGACCAAGTTCTAGCCGAATCCAAGCGGATCGAACCGAATCGGTTCGATCCGCCCGAATCGGATCGGATCAGGATAATCCCGATCCGGTCCGAATTGGCGATGCGCCAAACCTTGCTCCCAACCTCCATAGGTAGAACATCGCACCAAACCTTCTCCGCATAAGGTGGGAAGGAAACTGGAACGTGGCACATTGTTCGAATGGGAATAGAGGTGGAGTTCACCCAAGAGACAAGATAGGGTCGGGGGTGGTCAACCGCTGTCAACCCAAGGTCCGAAATGGCCTGAGGAGAGATAGCGTTAATGCAGCTCCCACTGTCAATGATAACTTTACACACCTTACCATCTTGGCGAAAGAAGGTGTAAAAGATGGAAGTACGGAGCCAATCATCATGTCCTCTAGGCTGTGCTAGGTTACAACGCACAACCCCAAGTTCACCTCCATGGGGAAGGTCTTCAGTGTTGTTATAATGGAGGGGCTCTTCTTGAACATGATCAACTATCTCCTCCTCGAATTGATATTGTTCGGCCATATCAACTCCAGCTTCATAAGTGACATGCTGCTCGGGTGGGGTATCCTCAGAAATGGTGCCCGTCACTACTAGAGTCTTGGATGGACATTGGGCTGCAAAATGACCAAGTCCCTGACACTTATAGCATCGATCACGGGAACCAACACCTCGAGATGATTCTCCCATGATTGGAGCCTTTCCCTTATCCTCCCGTTTGAATGATGGGGTACCCTGAGGGGGACGGGTACTAGAAGGAGGGATAGGTAGGGCTGTAGTAGAGTCCCCAAGAGGTGGAAATCGAGGGCGAGGGGGGGGACCCTGACGTGCAGGCTCCAAGGGCCTAACCAATGGACCTCGCTGAGGAGCTCCAGGCGCCGTACGCTGATCCGTCGGACGAGGGTATGTCGGCCTAGCTTGAGGTAAGGAGTCCGTCTTAGGCTCGAATTGCTCCAATTCACGCACAACCTGGTAAGCATGCTCAATGGTAATGACGTGTTGACGGAACAACTCATGCTGATATATTGGGCGAAGGCCCTTCCGAAAGCGGGACAGGGTTACCGCGCTTTCCTCACGGGCTCCACACCTCATCAGGTACTCGTCAAACTCGGCAATATACTCGGTAACAGAACGATTACCTTGAAAGATGTTTTGCCAACGATCAATGAGACGCTGTTGAAAGGATGTAGGAAGATACTTCTCACGAAGTTTGAGCTTCATTTCTTCCCACGATTCAATGGGATCCTGCCCTCTCTGCTCAAGGAGGGTCTCAACATTCATCCAGTAAGTCTGAGCCTGGCCAATTAATTTCATCATGGCGAAACGAGCTCGGCGAGCATCAGACATACCCATCCAATCAAAATAGCGGTTCATGCTCGCTTCCCAATCAAGATAGACTTTTGGATCCAAAGATCCATCAAATGTGAGTGCGTCGGCACGAACAACTCTACGATCATCTTGATCCCCGTGGAAAGGTTGGGGTCTCCAACCTTCCTCAAACTCCTCTTGACCCTCACGGCATCTTGGGTTCTGCTGATACCTTTGGTCAAAATGAGGGTCACCACGCTCTTCTCGTGCTCTCGGGTACTCATACCTCCGAGGTGCGTACCCAAAGTCATCCTGACCTCTAGGATATCGGTCTCTCCTCGGGTCATGCCTAAGATTTGCACGACCGCCATGATCAAATCGACCAACCTGATCTCTCGGGATACGTGGAGGTCTCCGATCACCCTCCCACTCAAGCTCATACTGCCTATCCTGTCTCCTACGTGGGTGGGCAACGGGTCTGGGGATGTCCTCTACCTCGTCAAAAGACTCAATCTCAAGGTCATCTTCCGCCTCTGGGCGGGCAACAGCTCGGTCAGCTCTAGGGGGATTTAATGGGGCAGGTGGACGGACAGGTTCAGGAACTGCATTGGTAGGGAGTCCCTCTAGAGCAGCTATTCGACCTACTATACCTTGGACGGTACGTCCCGACTCGGTGAACTCACTTTCCATACGTTGCTCGAGCTGATCCAGACGAAGCATAATTTGATCAAGTCTCTGAGCGACATCAGGTGCCCCAGGGGCATTTGCATGAGAACCAGACATTGTTGACGAGATGTGATACTCGACACCACTACGGGTGGGCATGAACTAGTAGACTCTCCTAGATGTGTAACCCGTTTAATGAACTTGATGCATGAGTTTAATGAACACAACAGACACAGAGTAACAGTCCTAGACAGTCTAAAACCTTTCTCTGATACCAGAATTGATGCGGGACGACTGACACACGTGGATGCAAATTGACCCAAAATGATTTCAGCAATGAACAATTTAAGTTAATGATTTTTACACGTTTTCCACCGGAATAACAAGAAGATAAATTACGTAAAATAACAAGAAACTAGTCGTTAGAGTCGTCCATCACAGCAAAGAAACGTTATGGATCGTTGGTAGTGAGAACTACCGCTAGTCTAGGACGGTAGCTATACGTTCAAATATTGCAAATTTAATAGATGTACATATAGGTTCTTACATGGCACAACCAGCAATGATTTTTAATACTTTTAAAAATGGCTAGTCAACCTAATCTCTCGTGCACGGGAACAAATACGTCATATAATAACCAGCAAGTGTGGGACGCTCCTATTGCGACTTACCGACCCGTTGAAGAACAGGGTTCCGTACCGGGGACAACAGTAGGTGACACTGGTAGGCGGTTGCTGCTGCTGGCTTCTGGATCGCCCAATGATAGTCCGACAAACTTAGTGATCACCGGGTCCACCAAACGAGTACGGGGTGGCGAAACAGCCGGTCGGCGAGGGTGCTGGCGCGGGGGCGTTCTCGGGCGTCGGGGCAGACTATACTCGTGTGGGAGTACAGGTAGATACAAGTAAACTCGGGTAGAATTACCAGCGTCCTCAAAACCTGGTAAGTTCATCTGGTGCTTGGCCTGTTGACTGGACTGCAAGTGGACTGTGCGGGGCAAAGCCTTCACCCCAGGAGTGAGTAGCACAGACGGGGCTCTTTGAGTCCAGTGGGTGATCGCGGCGGGCGGCTTCCTGGAACGCGCGGGCGGTTGTGCGGGAAGCGGCTCGCGGACTGGGAAAGAGGGGGAGGGGGGGGGGGGGGCGCGTGCCGGAGTGGCCGGGTGCTGAACGCGGGCTGGGCGCGAAGGCGGACCCGGGGCGGCTGGCAGGGCCTCGCGACGTGGCAGCGGAAAGTGTCCGCGCGCAGGGAGCGCGACTGGGTGCCGGGGAGGGAGGTGCGGACTGGGTCCGCACGCGTGGGTGCGCAGGTGGGCTGCGCCTGGGGCTTTCGCGAACAGGGGGGGGGGGGAGTGGAGATCCGGGAGCGGGGTAGCACGACAGGGGCCCTGGGCGCACTGGTTACGCAAAGGGGTGTGGAAGCACTGGCTGCGCGCAGGGGGAAGGCTGCTGGGTGTTGCGTGGGGTTTGGCAGTGGGGGTTCTGGTGTTCAGCAAAGAAAAAATGCAAACAGGGGCTCCGGAAATGGGAGTGAATTGGTAGAGAGAGAGAGAGAAAGCACAGGCACGGAGGGGGAGAAAGGCAGAACGGGGGGGGAGGAAGAAGACGGGGAAGAGGAGAACGGGGCGGTGGGGCTTCTCACCCTCCCTTCACAGGATCCCCATGGCGCACACACACACAAGCTCTGCAACACAGAAAATGGTTTCCATCCCAAACAACTGTTCATTCTATTCAAAAACATCATCCCCTTCCAAAGAGAAGGAACTGCTACATATAGGCCTCTACGTGAGGTCAAACACAACTAAAGAAAAGACTAAAACAACCCTGACAATTCAGAAAATACAGAAATAATAGAACAAACTAGAAAGACTACATAATGGGCCCTACATAGGCCAACCCACTACAAACAAGTGCTAAGATGTCTCAAATCTCCATCACTGTCTCGTCAAGCCACAAGGACATCGGTCGAGCAGTCCGACGACGACGGTAGACCAAAGCTGGGTCGAACCGGTCCCGCGCACGTGTGTCCCCACCAACCATGGATTGAGAGTTTGGATTCATATATGGTAGGGAATTAGAGGCTTCCCCGAGAGCCGTCAATGTGAGTTTGTGTTTATGTATGGTAGAGAATTAAAGGCTTCCCTGAGAGCCATGGATTGAGAGTTTGAATTTATGTATGGTAGGGAATTAGAGGCTTCCTTGAGAGCCATGGATTGAGGATTTGGATTTATGTATGGTAGGGAATTAGAGGCTTCCCTGAGAGCCGTAAATATATTTAGAGGATTGAGGCTCCTTTAGGGCTCGTGATTTTGACTTTTGACTGGTCCTGTCGACTTGTTAGCCAAAAGACGTAAGTTTTGACCTTTGACTGGCCTTGACGGCTTGTTAGCCAAAAGACATGGATTTCGACCTTTGACTGGCCTTGACGGCTTGTTAGCCAAGAGGTCTGGATTTTGAGCTTTTTGACTGGCCTTAATGGCTTGTTAGCCAAAGAAACTTGGGATTTGACTTTTGACTGGCCTTGACGGCTTGTTAGCCAAAAGACATAGATTTTGACCTTTGACTGGCCTTGACGGCTTGTTAGCCAAGAGGTCTGGATTTTGAGCTTTTTGACCGGCCATGGCGGCTTGTTAGCCAAAGAAGCTCGAGATTTGACTTTTGATTGGCTTTGACGGCTTATTAGCCAAAAGACATGGATTTTAACCTTTGACTGGCCTTGACGGCTTGTTAGCCAAGAGGTCTGGATTTTGAGCTTTTTGACCGGCCATGGCGGCTTGTTAGCCAAAGAAGCTCGGGATTTTACTTTTGATTGGCCTTGACGGCTTGTTAGTCAAAAGACGTGGATTTTGACATTTGACTGGCCCTAGCGGCTTGTTAGCCAAAGAAGCTCGGGATTTGACTTTTGACTGGCCTTGACGGCTTATTAGTCAAAAGACGTGGATTTTGACCTTTGACTGGTCTTGACGGCTTGTTAGCCAGGAGGCCTGGATTTTGAGCTTTTTGACTGGCCAGGACGGCTTGTTAGCCAATGAAGCTCGGGATTTGACTTTTGACTGGCCTTGACGGCTTGTTAGCCAAAAGACGTGGATTTCGACCTTCGACTAGCCTTGACGGCTTGTTAGCCAAAGAAGCTCGGAATTTGACTCCTTTCTTTTTTTTTGAATGAAGACTTTTTCTTTTGCTTGGGTTCTCCTACTCTCTCTTTGTTTGAGCAGAGTTCGAGTTTCCCACACTTCTTATAAGGGCGGAAAGACACCATCATCGTTGTCTCGGTTGTAGCCCCTGAATTTGATTATTCATTTGAATGAACTTAGGGGTTGTTTCGTCATTAACAACTCTTGTGTCTTTCCTTTTATAAGGAGTGCGGGATAACTCAATCTCGCTCTAAGAAAGGTTGAGAGAGTACCCCTTTTTTTTTTCTTTTTTTTTTGATATACTAATCGTGATGCTTTTTTTGGATTTTCACCACAATTAGCCCCTTCTTTCTTTTGCCTGCATGCCCTTTCGGGTTTTCATACAGCAGGGTTTCCTATTTTTACCTGAGGCGCCCTTTCGGGTTTTCACCTTAGCTGGGTTTTAGGCATTTTCGCCCTCGATCCATTTTAAAAGAGTAATAGATCAAGTCTGTCGGGGCACCTCGTTTTTAATCCCCTTTCTTTTTTTATTTTCTTTTTTTTTTATTTAGAGGATCTTGCAGTGAGATCACTTCTATATTTTCAGTGTGTTCCAAAGTTGGATCCACCTGTTGTATCGTGTAGACGTACTCACACTCGGGAGTATGGTATAATTTCATGTGTCTGCCATTTAAAGGCGGGAACATAACATTTCCCTTTTGGTCGACTACTGTGTAGGCGCCGCCTTCAAACACTTTGTCGACCACAAATGGGCCAAGCCAATTGGCTATGAATTTGCTTTTGGGTCAGGAGGCCACGACGTCCTTTTGCTTGACCATGACAAGATCTCCCCTTTTAAAAGCTCTTTTTCTTTACTATCTTGTCAAAAGCGCGGGACATCCGTGCTTGATACTCTTGAAGACGTTGGTACGCCACCAAACGCTTTTCTTTCAGATTTGACAACTCTTCAAGCCGTCTTTCAATTTAGCTTTCCTCTTCATTAGGGAGCATGTAGTGGAGAGCTACCCTATAAGATGAGAGCTCAATTTCAGCAAGAATGACTGCTTCGGTCTCATAGACCAGGGAAAAGGAGAACATTCTGTAGGAGTTTTGTAGTTGCCTCAAAATAGGCTTTCAATTCTTTCTTTTTTTCTCTTTTTTTTTTTGGATTTCAAAAATACCCAACATTTGTCTGACGACCAGCAACGAGTTGCCAAATACTTCAGTACATCTTATGCCCATTTCTAAGGCGATTTCCAAGCCAATTATGAGGGCTTCATATTCTGCTTCATTATTTGTGAGAGATTCCATTAAAGCACATGAATAATGTAATATCCTTTTTTTTTGGGGTCACAAAGACAATTCTTGCCCCTGCCATATTTGTTGATGTGCCATCAGCCTTCAAAGAAGCCCGTGCAGCCTCATCAAAATATAATTGTCAATATTCAAGGTGAGTTTCTTGTGCTTCATAAATTTCTTGAGCAGGGAGCACCTCCTCATCAATCAATTTTGTATTCAGAGGGGAGTCTTCTGGCACTGGATGGGTTGTTAAGCACTCTGCCATGCACTGCCCCTTTTTTTCTTTTTATTTTTCTCTTCTTTTCCTTTTTTTCCTTTTCTTTCTTCTCACTTTTTTTCTTTTTTCTTTTTCATTTTTAAAGCTAGTAATACCCCTAGTGATGCACACATGGCCGCAATTAAAGGCTTGCCCTTGATAGGTGCCCCCAGCATAGGAAGATTGAACAGATTTTGTCAAAGACTTTCTGACATTCGTTGTCCCATATTGATGGGGCTTCTTTCTTTGTCAGTTTATGTAAGGGTTGATACCTTTCATTCTTGCTCTCGGAAGGATAAGCATTTTCTTGAATTTTCTTTGGGGTTTTGAACAACCCTTATTTCATTTGTGGAGAAATCCTCGTCCATTTGGGCGTCATTCTCACCCATCTTTGTTTCAATTATTGGAAACTTTATGTTGACCATATTTACAACATAGTGAGCTGCGGGACCTTCCCGTGTCTCCTATCCGAGACCTCTTTTGTCGTTGTGGGGGAATGGTGGTTGCCCCCTGACATTGGTAGGGTACCACATTGTTTGATATAGCTTGGCTTTCGTTTGACTTTGAACTTGAATATTTTGCTTATGAGATTTTGCCTTTATATGCTCTGGCATGTCTTTCAGATCTTCGACCATTTCCATCAACTTAGTGGCATCTTTTAGCCAAGATCATTTGGAGGTTGTTTGGGTATAGACTTCCCTTTATAGAACACTATTGGCTGTGCTTCAACATGGTAGGCCATAAAAGAATTTTAGAGGCTCCAGTGTGTGGACCTCCTGTAGATTGTCGTTTGTATATGATTTAATGGCAGTGGTATGCCAACTTCTATTACTTGGCTAATGGCCTTAGTTCCAAGCTTGACAATGGGCCTATGCAGCTGTAATGGCCTTTGCTCAGGATCCTCCAATTGCATGCTGAGCTTTAATGTCGTTGTTGTTTCTTTGTTGACGGTGATTTTTCCTTTTCTTTTTGGAGATGCCCCCATTATTTCTTTGCCTTTGTTTGTCTTGTTAAGGGGGCATCATTTTGCTAAACCCTTGCATGGCTGTGGTGGAGGGAGAATTGCGGCATTGTCGCCCATTTCCTGCTCTCATTCATTTTTTTTTTCTAGAGGAAGTTGTTCAGCTCTGAGGGATACCAAACCTTTTACCCCCTCCTTAATTGGTGTTTGAGATGGTTTCTCATTTATTGCCACTGCGGGCATTAGCTTATTTATTTCAACAACAGATTCTTCCTCTTCTCATTCTTCTTTTGATTTTTTTGATTTTCCTTCTCAAGACTATCAATTCTTGGAGGATTGCTTCTTTTGCTATTTCCTTAGGAGGGGCGACGCCACCGAGGTATGACTTTCTAGGTTGTTCTTTCTTTTGGAGTTTTTTTTTAGGGGCTGGCCTCTTGTTTGTATTCACTAGGGTCCAGCTAGCTTCTTGCTCATGGTGGAATGTTGCTTGTATATGACCTTCCACTACCTCCCTCGAGAGTGATATGCAGCGACACTGGACAACTCATCTAGTTATCTAGCCTGCGCCATTTGTGTTTGGCCTTCACTGGGACCTAGGCTGGGCCATAACATGGATCACGTTGGCAGAGAACGTGAGCTTTGGTTGTTGGTGTGGCTTCGGTGGATTCACCAAGTGCTCAGCCATGTCAATAATTCCAGCTTGAATTAATTTTTCTACTCGATTTTTGAACAGATAACAATTTTTTAGAGTGTGACCCAGCATGCGATGATATGGGCAATAATTGAGTTTGTCCACCATTGCTGCTTCTTCTGGGCGCTTGGGCTCTGGAAGTGTCATGAGATTCTCTTGGAGACATGTCCAACAACTCTCTGGTGTGCTCCCTAGTAAATGAGTAAGGGGTGTTGAGCCTCTCACTTAGGGTGGGGGCTGATCTCCTTTCTTCTTTCTTTGAATTTGAAGAGGCGGGGGTATCTCCCTTACCCCCAGCTTTCTCCAGGGCTGTCGAAAAGTTCACGGTATTTACTTCTCGTGACCCGGTGTTTTCGTCTTTAGGAGATTTACCCCTTCCATATGAAGCAGTGAGATTTTCGGCAAAGAAGATTTATATCTCTACCACTGTGCTGTTGAGATGTTCAAATGTCCGGATATTGGCCCCTAGAAGTTTTTCTTTGATTTCTGGCTTCAGACTTCTTTGACATAGTTTCACCGCATCTTCATGTGCTGGTGGTTGCTCACATTTCATGCTCATGTCACGCCATCTTTTGATGAAGTCCAGAGCAGACTCATTTTTATTTTGCTTTAAGGATATGAGTTCTGCTAAAGTGACTTTTCTTTCTGTCACTCTGAAGCGTTCAAAAAATTTCCTTTGCACATCTTCCCAACCAACTATTGAGTTGGGCTTCAGTCGGGCATACCATTGAAAGGCTGGCCCAGTAAGTGATGTTGAAAAGTACCTCAAAAGGTATGACTCTTCAGTTGCCAGTTCTCCCATGATGCTCATGTAATGAGCTATATGTTCATGAGGGGACCCATCCCCATTGAAATTTGAGAATTTAGGGACCTTTGGGTGTTCTGTTGGGAGCTTTTTAAAGAGATGGTGTACAGGGTATGGTACCCTATACAGGTCATAGGTGGCAGACCCCTCGTTCTGCTCAGCCATCTTTGCTTCAATTATTTGTTCAATCATGGCCCTCTGGGAGACCATTGTTCCTTCAAATGAAGTATTTAATTGTGGTGCATCATGCCTTTGTTTTGTGACATGCAGTTCTTGGGTTTCCCCATGGCTTGAATTTGGATTTTCAATTGGTTGTTCGGCCAGAGGTTCTGTGCAGGGAATATTTGGCGGCAAATTTTCCAAGGCTGGTGTCGTTGTGGGCAATGTTGGCTGGCTTGCTTGTTGAAGTTGTTGAGGTTGCAATATCTGTTGTGCCTGTTCTGGAGGCTGTACTGGTGGTGATTGTTGTGGTGGCACTGGCGCCGCCATCCCCAATTGTTGCATAAGGCTTTCTAACATGACTTTTAGCTTCTGATTTTCTTGTATTACCATTTCTAAATTTGGCAATAAGGTACCCTGATATTAGGGTTTTCAGCAGGTCGACCCTGATCCAGAGGGTGATTTGATGTGGTGGCAATGTCGGCCGCCCCCATGCCTCCTTCATTCTGAGGTGGTAAGTCCACTTCCACATTTACCCGGTCAAGCCAGGCTCGAGCTTGCTCCCTTCTGCGATTAGATATCGTGGGATGCTGCTCCATATTTGAGGTTTCTGCCTGGTCAGCTATTGCAGACAGGTTGATGTTAGAGGCATAGCATGTGTATATGCGCATGCCTTCTTCAGTGATTTGCACTGTTCTTCTTTTCTTCCGCCTAGGGCGTACCGTGGCACTGTCATGCCCCGCCAATTTAGCAGCGGAATAAATCGGGGAGGCATGAACAACGAGTATGGTAACGTAAATTGCGCATACATTCGCAAATATCAGAGCAACTAATGAACAATAATTGTAATAAAACTCATCATTTTATTGATAATTCATCTAAACTATTACAACCACTAATTCAGAGCCAAAACATAGGGCTCAATGACATTATTACATTGGAAAAGAAATCTAAAGCAAATATCTAACCAGACTCTAAGGTACTAAGGACATTCTATCTTTATGTCTTCAGGACGCTCATCACTCCAGTCCAATCCCGTTGTTGGGTGTAAGGTCATACCTTGACTCAGGGTTTGGCGTGCCGGATCGAATCGGTCCGATTCGCCCGAATCGGATCGAATCAGGAGAAATCCGATTCGTCCGATTCCCATCGAATCGGACCGATTCACATCCGATTCTCATGCGAATCGGCCCGATTCAGGCGGATCGTGGCGGATCAGGAAAAACCCGATCCGCCCCGATTCGCCGATGCGTCGAACCTTGCCTTGACTTACCTGAAAACACAATAACAAATAACGAAGGGTGAGCGATAACGCTCAGTAGGACTTAATATCTCGTGTAAACAAGCATGCTTTAAGTGATTAATGTCTTGTAACGCAGGTTAACTAGAGAGAACGATCAAGTATAGTCAAGAGAGAAATAGTACAAG
The DNA here is from genome assembly GCA_014218235.1 of Colocasia esculenta. Classification (NCBI taxonomy): domain Eukaryota; kingdom Viridiplantae; phylum Streptophyta; class Magnoliopsida; order Alismatales; family Araceae; genus Colocasia; species Colocasia esculenta. The sequence goes on from CM024766.1 coordinate 79,931,885, forward strand.
ATAATAAGTGAACGATAATACATTTCTCAAGAGTATTGCAAAATTAGGATAACAACATAATGAGATAGCGTGTAACAAGATAGTGTATAACAAGATAGCGTGTATCAAAATGACATGTAATATGATAGCTTGTATCAAGGTGACGTGTAACGAGATAGCTTGTATAGAGATAGCATGTATGGTTGCACCACGGTGCACTAGTCGAGTATGACAATAGTCACTTTGGGACAGTAGCCTTTTAACGATAGTACATTTCGTCTGAACTCCTCAGACAAATGTTAATCAGTCAGTGCTAGCACACTAATAGCACAGAACTGGCACACTATGTCTGAACTCCTCAGACTAATAGTAAAACAATTAGATGTCTAGCCAATGTCGAGATAGTCAGAACCGGTGCAATGCATAACACCGTCAATAGCCCCTGCAGGTATTTTCGGGTGGCTCTCTGCCCACAGGACTAGATTGGAGCCCCTCGGACACTCTCCGTGCCCTGCACACTGTGCATTCAAGTCAGTAGGGTCATCGGACCCATATTATGGCGCTAGACAGTCATGTCAAGCAATGGGAGCCACAACAGCTCAAAAGTTTCAAGAGAGTACTAGATGAATAGACGAGATAGTAGAGTGAATGTGAACAGATGAGAGTACAAGGATAGTAGACGAGATAGGGGTATAATCGTAAAACAACGATAAACCACGATAGTAACGGTTGCACAGTACCAGGTCGGGTACCGGCAGTCAGGTAGAAGTCACATCCGCCCATTAGCCGTGCCAAGAACACTGGCCAGGTGGTCCGGCGTGAATCACAAGATAAGAGAGATCTCACTAAGGCCGTTTGGATCGTACTGATCCCTAAGAGTGTAACGGGATTTAAAGGTACAACCAGCTCGTCGGCAATGGACGTGCGCCAAAGCCAAGAAGACTTACGGAGGCCTTGACAAGGAGTCCCTAGTCTAGTCGAGAGTATTCCCGATGGAGAGGTGGTCCATGTCAAGAAAAAGTGTGTAACGAAACGTTGTCCGTCTTGCCTCGAGTGTTCGAAGGCAGAGGGACGCAATAACGATGTACAAATCACGCGAGTAAAACAAAGACATGTGTCATTTAAATAATAGGGAAATTAGGTAATTAATTTCACTTAATTACCAGATACATTATTGAGTAATTTAATAGGGTCAATTGGCAATAAACAATGTTTAGTGTGCAAGTGTAAAGAAATCATGAAAATAGAATAAGTCGTGCTCACGGCTTTTAAATTAATAAGAGTCATTTAAATATTATCCAATAAAGATATTCAGATCATTTATTAAGCTTAACAGTACATGGTTTTACTTGTACAAGGATTAGATGGCATTTAAAGTAGGGATATAAGAGCAATTAAAGGTTATGGCCGAAATTTCAAGAACGCGACGGACCTACCCGTCGCGATTCAAGTCGCGACAGGGCAGTCGGACGAGACACGGGGCCTGGCCGGTCTGGCCCGGTCCGGAGCGAATCGCGGCGGCTCGTGCCGCCGCGTTCTTGACGCGACGCCATCGGCCGGCGCGACCCCACTGTTATCGCGGCGGGTCGCGCCGTCGCGATAATAGGTGGGTTTACTCTTTTTCCTTTTTTCCAGGGCGAGCCCTCTGTGATACATGGAAGTTCTAAATTACATATAAAATAGTATAGTGATCCAAAAAGTACGAAACTAGTTTTAAATGAAAGTAGACATGTATATCTATCAACATGCACGATTAATTTGAAAATAGACATAGTTTAGATATGCATTGATCAGGTTACATTTCGGTGACCTAAACAGGCACAGTCAGGGTTCAACGAATTATTCAGGGATGAATATATGATGAAAAATTATGAAACCAGAGGCGTTTGAAAGCTAACATGTAGTAGTATTTATGATAATTTTATCATGGAATGATGTCAAGTGTGCACGAGATTAAAAAGGAAACAAGGAGGGTCGAGTGCACAGGTCTGATAGATATTCAAAGATTTAATTCTCTCTCATGAGAGATCGAAATCAAGCAAGACTAGGGGCGTTTGAAAGCTAGTGTGATGTAGTATATCTGAAAATTTTATCATGGCATGAGAGCATGTACACATCGGGAATTAGAGAAAACATGAGATTAGGGTTCATGGTGATAGCAGGATTTCACGAATTAAATTCGCCCAAATGGGTGAACGAAATACCACGAAACCATAGGGCTTTTGAAGAGGTACATGAAGGCTACCTAGGGTAATTATTTCACGATTTTTGCTTGAGAGATTGCCTACCTTTTTGCGCTATAAAGATCCTAGGGTTGAGGGGTGACGAATTTCGAAGTTCTCCTTGCTCCAACCTTCTTCTTCTCCTTGCTCCAACCCTTCTCCTCATGCTCCAGAGCTCCAGCCACGAAAATGGGGCTTGGTTGACACTAATTAGAGGTCTATTAGGTTGCTTAAGAGTCCTAATAACTTAAAACTCTTCCCTTCCCTTCAAACTCTGAATTTTCACATTTATCTCCCTATTCTCTTACATTTATCCACCTCATAAGATGGGGAGAGGTCCAATTTCGTGGGTAATGGGTTAGGATAGGCTTAGGACTCTTATTAAGATATATATGAGTCATATTAGTGCTTTAATGACCCCTTTTTAATTAAGGGATAATATAGTTACGAATTTCCCTATTTAATTTGGGTCTCTTATATTTAACCCAATTGTCTCTCATCTAAATCCAAATTTTAGATTAGGATAGAGTCCTATTGAGTTATACTAGGTTTAGAACTCTTTCTAAGATGATTAAGAGTTAAAATACTCATTATCTTAACCTTTTTTTATTTATTAATATTTTAGGTACGAATTTCACTTATTTAACTCTCATCTCATGGTGGACTCTTCATAATTGGGCCCAAAACTTTATGCTAGGACCATTAGTAAAACCCATTACTAATTTGACTTAATGGGTATTGATTTAATTCCAATTATTCACCATTTATCCTTATGTAAATCTATTTATCACACTTATTCAAGTAATTTTATATTTTTGAATTGAATAAATATTATTCATACCAATATTTCTAATATTCATCATTTGGGCAATTACTCTTAGCCCAATAACTCATATGAGCTTAATTGTACAACCCATGTACTTACTTTAGTTTTTATTTATCCTTTTCATTAAAGAATTTATTAATGGGCCAAGATTGTCCATTGGTCCAAATATCATAATGGGCTATCAACCCATATTATTTAAAGTCTACCCACATGGTTATTTTAGTTTATAAATCACTCTGGCTCATAAAATAATGGGTTCTCCGACTTATTCCTTAATTATGATAATAAGTCGCATAAATTCTTAAACTTAGTCCAAATGATTTTTCTATGTTCCAATTCAATGATGGGTCATTAGACAGTATTATTTAAAGTATAAATATTATTTTTACGAAATTTTTATATGGGTTTATACGCATGTGATAATAATGCGTACATTTTAATTGGTTGAATTTATTAATTGATAAAATTTCAATTTATCTATAATTATTAATTAATGGATTTTCCGGGGTACTACAGGCACCCAGGCGTTGGGAGACTGATCTTCTAGGGATATCATCATCCCTCTTGTGTTCTTCTAACTTAAAATTTTGCCCTGTCTCCGGGCTTGCTTGTCTTCTTTCTTGGTATACTCCTTTCCTTTTAGATCCTCTTTGTAGATCAACAGCCAAAGAAGGAGTGCATTCTTTGGTCCGAGACTCCAGGGAAGACTCCCTTTGTCTGTCTTGGACACTTCTTTTGAAAGTTTGCCACTTTACAGGGTCTTGCTTCATGACCGCTCTTGCATTTTTCCACCCTACAAGAGATTCTAGGGCCCTTGTCCTTCGGAGTTCTTGGGCTTTTTCTTTAGTGACCCACACCCTTTTAACACGAGGTGGGTTGTGTATTTCATTCTTTTCAACATTGGCTTGGTATTGCTTGAAGCCAATGTTGTCAAATTTGTGGTTCTGGGTTTCAGCTTTCCTCCATTGCTTCTTCATATTTTTCACCTTGAAACTCGGCTTGTCTTGCCGCACTTTAGGCAGTATGCCAAAACTGTTCTTTACCGGTACGGTAGCTACATGCCGCTCCGGTATCATTAGGGTCTCACTCCCATCCAGGCGGATCCGGAGATCGCCAACTTGGACAGTCTTGCCTGAACCTGAAATGCCACGTGTTGTGGGCTTCTTGTTAGACTTGCGCCTCCTGTTCTTTCCAATAGTTGGAGTATTGACAAAGTTGATGGCATAAGTTGTGAACATTTGTATCAAGTTAGCCTCATGAACTTGAGGCTCTTCTTTTTCTTGTTTTGCTTTGTGGGCTTTGGCAGTAGTAGGTAATACGATCGGTATCATGCCCAAGAAATATGGAGATTCCACCACAAGGGGAAAAGTTCCAAACCTGGTCGGTGTTGTGAGATAGCCATTCCTTATGTGGTCCTGGACCACAAGCGGGCCGAAGACCACCCTCGGAGTATGAGCAAGAGCTGCCATTGCAGAGTTATGACCTATACAAAAAAATTTAGATGTGAGTACATCTTATTGTTAGGGTGTTGTCTGATGGAGAGATGAAGGGAAAGGAGGTCCCCAGTGGAGTCGCCATCTTTGTGAGAATATTTTTTAACACTTTAAAAATTTTAAATTTATCTTTGGGTTTAATTTATTTGGCTTTTATTTATTTACATGGACATTGTCTTATTTAGTTCATTTGACCTCCCCCACTAACTGCGGTTAGTGTTAATTATATCAGCACAAAAGCTGAATACCCTTGATTGGCCATCAGACAGACCCGTTGAAATAAAAGAACGTGACTCACATTTGAATGAAATGAATTATACATGGAAAGAGACACAATTGCAAACATGCAGTTCATTTTTTTTGGAATTTTCTGATATTTATTTCATTTTTATTGATTTTTAAATTCATTTTATCATTTTTTGGTATTTTAGAATTATTGATTCCATTTATTTAAACATCTTCGTTATTTATTTATTTAAATTAGGATTATATGGATTAAATTAATATTTTCATTTATTTAGTTGATTTAAATGAAAATTAACTTAAGGTGGATCAAAAATGATGTGTGACATTGTTTGTTGATTTTATGTTATTGAAAATTAGATGACAATGTTTGTGAAATATTTTATTAGGGTTGGTTGAAAAATTGGTTAGTTTTGGTTAAGAAGCCAAATAACGAAGTGTTTAAAATAAATGTGACACTACGTGTGATTATTCGTATAATGAGCGATTAAACAATTAAAAATAGCCCAATGAGCCCATTAAACATCGCAGATGGAGATATATCAAAGACCGGCCCATTAACCATCATTGGGCCCATTAAACATCAAGCAACGTGATCATTTAATTCATCATAGCATGGAAATTACAAGTCTAGCCCAATAAGCAATTCGTGGCCCAATAAGAATTTGGCCCAATAAGAAGTTTGGCCCAATAAAGTAAGTCCAATGGACTTTGTTTCTAAATTGGAGAAAATTAAATCGTGCCTTGCACGATGTTCTTTAGGGCTGTCTTGCAGACCCTTTCCCTGGACTGCCTTGCAGTCTCTTCCTGAAGCCTTGCTCGGGTTTTCTCTCTTCAAAACTCCACCCCTTTGGCCTTGGGCGCTCCCTCCTTTTTATAGTGGGAGGAAGGAAGCATCCCGGTCGGAGGTCTTGCATTCTTCCCAAGGGGTTTTATGCAATTTTTGGATCATGAATTTGCACTTTAATCCCTATTTTTTTCCTTCTTTCTGTTTTTTCTCTTTCCGTTTTTTGTTCAGCCCCTTCCCGGGTTGGCTCTGCGCGAAGCAGAGCAGGGAAGAGGAGGGCCTCGCGATCTCCCCCCTCCTCCTGTCTTCCTGCCGGCGGCACGACAGGGTTGGCACGGCGATGGTGCAGCAAGGCGGCGGTGCAGCAGGGGTGGCGCGGCGGCAGGGCAGCCAAGCGGTGGCGCGGCGGCAGAGCAGCCAGAGCGGCGGCGGCGTGTAAGTAGCAGCAGCAGCGGGAGCAAGCAGCGGCAGCACGCAGGGGTGGAGCCATCGGCGGCGGCTGCAAGGGCTAGCAAGGGGGTCGGCAGTGGCTACCCCACGCAGGGGAGTCGGCGGCCTCTCCTCCCCTACAAACCAGAGCGAAGGCTGCTACTGGTTAGGGGGGGGTAAGGAGACGGCGGCTCCTTCTCCTTCGTCCCTCCTTCCTCTTCCTGCAGCGGGTGTGTCAAGCAGTGGCTGGGAACGTGGGTGAGATCCCTCCCCCCCTTCTCTTTTATTTATGCATTTTCTTTGTTTATCTGTTCTCCTTTTTCTTCTTCTTCTATAGAGTCAGACAATAAAATCCGGCACAATAGTGGTGCATGTATGAAAGGATAAGGGAAACTTATTGAAACAAAATCTGTGACATGGGCCTTATTCTCTAACCTTTATGTGGATTGATATGCTTCCATTTATGCACAATGAAAAAAACTTTCCCTGGAAACCAAGAGCTTGGCCAAGAATCATCCGTACCTCTGCACTTCAGAGCGGAGAACACTTAAATGACCAACATCCTCTTCTTGCATTCTATCAAATTACAGAGATGGAATCTGTACAAACATTTATAATGGCTTTGAGCTGTCTTTCTTGCTATTAGAGTTTCTACATTGTACAAGAAGCTTGCGTTATTGTTGATTTTCTCTCTTTTTACAGGTCCTTTATCTGTAGTGTACTCATGATATCATCATCAATAGCATTTATGATGCGGGATAGAGTGGGGGGCAGTGGAAGAAAAGGGAAAGATGGCTGGAGTCTCACCGGAGAGGGGATAGAAGGTGGGGGTGTAGGCTTCACGCCCTTCCCTTCACATGGACCACCTTGGGGTGGAGCTTCTTCTCAGCTCCTTCTCCATCACAGAGAACAAACTTTGGATAAGTCTTATTATCCCTAATAAGACTTATCATATTAGAAACCTAAAGAAAGAAAAATATAGCCTCCTATCTAAATAAGACTTGACTCAAATAAATAAATACAAAATTACACAATAAAAGCTAAATGGACTCTAATTTGACTCTTTTGGATTTGGACTACTTTACCTTTGGACTTAAAAATAGTGTGAAAATTGCACCAAAAAATTACAGAAAAATAAAAATCCAAATGGGCCTAAACCATTGCTTCAGCTTCTCACTCCCCATCATTCTCCCCTCGTTCGAGAAAACTCGTCCTCGAGTTTTGAAGTGTTGCAATATCTATACAAGAGGCAGGGGAATAACAAAGTCATGCACTAGTAAAGTCATAGAGATATCCAAACAATATGCCTTCTAAAAAGTGGCAGTCTGCATAGAATGTGTGCGTCAAGATCGCACCATATTATATCATAGTTGCACTGATCTCTAGTAAAATCTTACAGATCACTGGTAGCTGTCAATGATGGGCGTATCTCAAATACATCATCACATATCAAATGAAGTTTAGATTCGACGAACAAGTCTTGATCTCAAGCATAAACAAAAATAGTCTTCAGACATACACGCTCAGTAATAGTCACCAACTCCAATGGCTTTTCATCAATCACAATCTTCTCTGGAAGCACTGGCTTGGCAACAGTAGAAATATACTTGGGAAAATAAAATTTACCTCTTAATTACAGTGGTTGGATAATACACATAGACTGGTTTGAGTCGATAGCAAAATGTCGCTCTTCCAACCACTCTTTTCCCAAAGTAATATAAGATCTCGAGGGATCAATAATACACCATGCTCCATTAAAATAATTAACTGATTTCAACTAGGTTCTGCCTAAAAATTTTAGGTGAAACTCTACAAAAGCTTGATCACCATCAACAATAATTTCACCAGTTTGCAATAAAATATCAACAATAGCCTGAGAAATATAATTGTTCTGATTCTCTTCATCGAGTACTATTTTTGTCGGCTTCTCATTTGGTAGAAGGATGAGGAAGCTAAAATTCATGTGGCACATGTGTAAGAGATTACCCAAATTGATGTAAAGTTGGATGGATTGCCACAAGGCGTGGGTCGTTGATTGATGGGAATTCGTCGAGACAATCATAACGGCACAAACGACGCGTGAATCAGAGCACAAATGAATTCCCTACACTGGCGGTGCGATAGCAGTCTAAGTGCACCCTAGCCGGTTCCTGTAGCGAATCGGGGTCTAGGACCTAACCAGGTCAAACTTGGTTTGACCGGTCCACTTTAAAGTGGACGGGGTCGTCCTTTCTCTCCACCCAGCCCCTTTTCTTCCAACCCTGTGCAGGAGAGGCCAGGGAGAGGGAGAGGGAAGGACGGCGGCGGCGGCTACGATGGAGGGGAAGGTGGCTGCCGGTGGGCCAGCGGCTGCGACGGCGGCCAACTTCGGTGGCGGTGGCGACTCCGACGACGGCGGCGACTGCGGCTCCTCGCTCCTCTCCTTCATCTGCTTCTGCCGGTGCCGAGAGAGAGAGAGAGAGAGAGTGGGGAGACGAAAGAGGGAGAGAAGGGAAGAGGGAGGGGGGGGGGGTGTCGCGGGACTTTGTGGGCGAACTCCGTTGGGGTGCGGGTGAAGGCATTGGCGTGAACAGGGTGGGGCGGTGCAGGCGCTTGGCGTCAACGGGAACAAACTAGCGCGGAAAGCAGGCTGACTGGTGCGGGTGCAGGTTGGTAGGTGCGGGTGTGGCTGCTGACGCGAACGTAGGTGCTGGCTGACGCGGGCGCTGAAGAGGTTAAGGCGGCCACGAACGAGGCCATGGGCGTGTGAGGATAGACGGGGGCAGGGTGCTGGCGCGGCCTGTGACTGTGGCAAATAGGGGATTCCACAGACAGAGAGAAAGAAGCCGGGAGGAAGGAGGGAAGGTGATGGCGAAGAAAGGGGGGGGTCAGACCGAGGGTTGCTTTGATACCAAAATTGATGCGGGACAGAGTGGGGGACAGTGGAAGAAAAGGGAAAGATGGCCGGAGTCTCACCAGAGAGGGGATAGAAGGTGGGGGTGTAGACTTCGCGCCCTCCCCTTCACAGGGACCACCTTGGGGTGGAGCTTCTTCTCAGGTCCTCCATCGCAGAGAACAAACTTTTTTGTCTTTAATTCATCAATTATCAACTATCTCAAAATAGAGCAATATATGTGTTTATATAAGTTTGAGCTATTTCCAATCCTAATGGACTTCAAATTTAAGATATACTTCTATTCTTAATAAGACTTATAATATTAGAAACCTAAATAAAGAAAAATACATACTCCTATCCAAATAAGATTTGACTCAAATAAATAAATGCAAAATTACACAATAAAAGCTAAATAGACTCTAATTTGACTCTTTTGGACTACTGTACCCTTGGACTTAAAATAGCGCAAAAATTGCATCTAAAAATTACAGAAAAATAAAAAAATCCAAATGGGCTCCAAATGGGCTTAAACTATTGCTTCAGCTTCTCGCTCCCCATCAATTTATTTGATGAACATAATCTTTTGACCCCATTTTGTTGAATGGGTACTCCAGATGTTGTAATGCTGTCAATTACATCTCGTATTTCATATTGAATTGTCTATTTACTCTGGTTTTCAGGCACCATCACACATTGCAACTGGTGATGAAATTGTTGTAAATACTACAGATGACTCATACATCACTAGGTAATCTTTCTACATCATAAGAGTTATTCATTTCATGTTTGTGAGCCGCTTGTGTACACAATTTTTCACTGTCTTTGTAGGCACTTCTTTTTGATATTGCAGCATTTGCTTTTCTCCTTCCCTTTATATATGCTATATGTGCGACTGAATCAATACGTCTAGAATGTTACAAGCATCCAAAGTTTAACATGTAGAATGTGTATATACAGTGTTTTGGTGTTATGACTCACAGGATGCTAGGTGATTTACTGTTGACTCTTTTACATAGATTAGGAGACTGACTTCCTTCCGTAGTACAAAATGTGTTACCTTCTCCACTTCTAGCATCCTATTAGAGCCACAAGGATGGCCACCAGTTGTGCAGCACATTCCTTCAATTGCTGTTTGGACTTCTATCGCTTCAGTTGGCTGTCAGTAACCTTTGACGGTTGTTTTCAGGTCATCATGAGCTTCTGGCAAACCTTACTTGTCTTGACGCCTCCTTGTTTTCAATGAACATGTTACTCTTTTCATCATGATTGCTGACCCCTCATTGACCTCCTCTTATCATCACTGTCATTGCTGTCACTGACCACATGGATATTTGCACAAATAAGAGTCCTTGTGCCTGCCATCTGCTGTCATCGCATTTCAGTATGTTTGGGCAGTTGATGATGTCTACTCAAGAGTGGATGCAGAGCCATCTGTATTGACATTGCCATCAGTCTCTTCAGCCACTCCTTTTCTGTTCCCCTGTTGCTGGCCTTCACTGTCACTGTTGCCATCACAATCCCTCGAATCAGCCACCATAACTTCTGGTTCTGTTGCCATGCCTGCCAGTGCTCAATCATGGCAACCTGTGAGCACCTATCAGTTAGTGAACATCTAAGCTGGTGGAGAACGTGGCACAACTAAATCCCTTGGATCCATTATGCTAACACACTGAATTAAGTTGGTGGTCTGGAGCTCATATACTAGGTGAGATTTTGATCATAATTCTTACACTTGTTGACCCACTTATAATGTCTTGAACCCCATATCGATGATGTGGCCTGTGGAAGGATCACCTTTATGTTTATCTAAATGATCTCAAAACTTAGATATTTAAATAGAAAATGTTCTATTCATCCTCCAATTATTGACTTTGAAGTTTATTCAATTAGACATTAATTGCTGATCTCAAGTAAAGAGCCATGCTATGCCATCCAATATCTTACTAGAGCTTGCTTAGATTTCTCACTGAACCAAATGCTGCTTCTTTGGCATTTCTGTGCTTCCAGCCACTGTGACCCTGCTGAACTGCATTGGGGCTCCTACATGTTGGCCTTGCTGACCTAGTTTCCTTGATCCATCACCCTGTAGCTTCTTTGTGTTTGCTCTCGAGTGGTTCATCTCCATCAGCAGCCATTCATCTCCTCCACCGATATTATTCTCACTGTGCTGGCAGGTAGCCGCTCTGTGTTTGTTCTGGCAGGAGTGAGAAGACCCTGCTGCTGCCACTTCATCTCTCTGACTCTCTCCATGTCCTTTAAAGTAGGGCTGTCAAAGGGTCAGATTTGGAATCAGAAATAGGTGTTTCCGCTTCCGCTTCCACATCCTATAAAAAGTATCGAAAATGGAATCGAAATCAGAAATGAGTGTTTCCGTTTCCGCATCTATTTCCGCTTTTTAACGTAAAATTGGAAATGAAATTAGATCTAAAATCAGTAATTTGATTAACATATGAATTAGTAGATCCACATATTCAAATCATACAATTTTAAATGTAAATATATTAATCCACATTGCAATAACATTTTGATAAATATAAACAACTCATGCGCAAATTATCATAAAATCTTTAGATCAATCTATTAATTCACACTGCAAGAACATTTGGATAACCAACACAAATTCATAGATCCATAATATATAGGAATGATAAGATCCATAAATTAAAATCACACAATTTAAAATGTAAATTTGTCAATCTATAAATTATATAGTCTCAATTACAACTCAATATATAATAATCTTACACACATCTCCATTTACTGATCACATTCTTTCCATCTTCCATTACAATATCCCCTGCAAAATGAAATATGTGAGTCATGATAACATTACTATGTCTACAGTTGTCATCAAATATCTAGGGGTAGATGTAATTGTTTTTCTAGTTAAATGAATCGGATTTGCAGATTTGGAAATATTTGTTTTCGTTTCCACATCTTATAAGATTCGGAAACTCGATTCGGATTCCTATAAATTATCGGACCTATTTTATTGGAGTTCCGAATCCTATAAAAATTGCGGAAACAAATTGAAATATCAGATTTCGGATATCCATTGGCAGCCCTACTTTAAAGTGCCGAGGAAAGCACCTTTCTACCTAGGAAAAGACCACCCGATAAGGAAGAATCAAATAGGAGCAAAGCATCAGGACATTTTCTATGGTCCTCCTCCAGATAAAGTAGGGATGGTCTTCAAATGAAAATTTCTAATCTTCCATGGAAAATTTGAGACTTGAGAGCGAAGTGAACAGTGGCAGTACTTCCTCGCTTCACCTTGCAAGGAAGAGGTTTGAATATGGATTGTCCCATAGCGTCAAATGCGAGCTCGTGATCCCATTCATTTAAGAAACACTGTGATTATCAGACAGTAAGTCAAAGAATCATGACAAAGCCTCTATCAGTTAAACATGAAAACGAAATCCAGTTATTCTTTTCTCATTTATGTATGACACCGGGCGTCAAGCGTCAGGGTCACCCTAAATGTATCATTTCCTGTAATACAGAGTCCTTTTCTATATCCCATTTTCATTTTGGGAGATTATTCTACCACCAAAATGCTATGTTTCTTTTCTTTTGTCCTCGTAAACTTCAATTATGAAAATAAGCGTACTGCTACATCAACACTTCATACTATCTCGTTGTCTTTTTCGTGCTACCTTTAGGGCTAAGGAGTAAGACTCAAGCTGCACTAGTTATGGCAAGCTTTTAACGGAGAATGGGACGTCATGCTTCCTTCGGAGCAGGCGTACAACAATCCAGGCGAGTTCTTCCGCAGGATAAACATCTTCATTTTTTCCATTAAATTGGTTTCTGAGTGAATCAAATAAATATATGTGAATGCTCACAATTTTGTTCTGTTGATTTTTGTTTAAACCCCAAACGGTGACGAGAAGAGAGCCTTTTCCTGCTGCTTCAACATTAAGCAAATGTTAGATATGGGGGACTTGTCCTCTGATGAACGCTGTAGTAATTTTATACTTTTTTTTTGTGCAGACTGTAGTAATTTTATACGCGCTTGTCCTCAATAACCCTGCTATATCACAGTACCTCCAAAGATATTTCTGCTTCGCCGTATGTTGCTGTTTAATTTTCCTTTTAATCAAAGATTATCTTCCACTAGAACTTTTAAAGGTTCAGAAAATGTCTAATATCTCCTAAATTACTAGCTAAAAATGCGTGCTACGCTCATTTGTATACTTTAGTTAATAATCACTGTCCAACATCCTTTATATTTAATTAATAAGATTACGTATGGCACAAATCTTAAGCTCATGTTTGTCTATAGATCGAGAATATAGTGACCAAATTATACTTTGAAATGCTAAATTTGGATTTAAAGAGAAACGTTAAATCGAAAATTTCAAAGAATTTTATAGTATATTAATAGAAATTGATGACGAAAGCCTGGGATTGTATCATGTAGTTCAAACACAAAGGATACGTATTCAAATATGAATTTGAGATGGACTTTTGTATAAATTTTGTTCTATATTAGATGAGAAAGGTTTAATATGTCAGAAGGATATATATAAATATAGATATAAGATAATTTTTTATGTAATTGGACTTATGATAGAGACATATATGCAAAAAGCCCTTTATAAAATGCACAAGCGAACTAAGGATAATTAACCTAATTATATATAGGAAAATTATATATATACTCTTAAAATCTTTCATATTTAGTTATATACCTCTCAATTCTAATTATTAAATTATATACCCCTCAAATTGAAAGAAAACATCATATATATCCCTGTCATTTCATTCTATCTATTTAAGTCAACGACAGTTGAGTTAATAGAGAGAAAAAATTAACTTGCCCTCTAAAAAATTATTTTTAAATCCATTTTTCATCTAGAGTTTCTCACTCGTTCTCTCTCTTTGAGGTCATTTTAGTCATATTAGATAATTTTTAACAAATTTATTATTTGATAGCGAAATATTTCTTAGACTCTCACGGCTAATTAACTCTAGAGATATAACTGATGATTTTTTTTCGATTTTAAAAGTGTACAATCTAATAATTAAAATTGGAGGAATATAACTGAATGTGAAAGATTTCAAGAGTATATTTGTAATTTTTTCATTATATATCTATGCAAAATTTTCATAAGTGAGGTCAAAAGCTGTGTGTGTAACACATATATTACACGGGAACAGGGTCGATGGACGTGTCCGAATTCCGAAATAAGAACGCAAGAGAAAAGGACCGTAGAAGGGAGTAGGGAGTTAGAAAGAGGAATAAAAGGGGCAAAGTTCAGGCGGCGGCGGCCGAGGAGGAGCTGCAAGAATTCCGACGTGGAGAATCCACACCCGTCTTCCCGTGTCCTAACCTAACCATCCCTCTCATCTCTCTCTCACTCTCGGGTTGGGTTGGATTTTGTGTTCTATGGCCGTGGGTCTGCTCTATCTCCTGACGCTGGTGAACTGGGTCATCGCTTCTGCATCGCCCCCAATCGGGGTATCCGCCACATCCGCCGTCTGCCCCAGGCCGGAACGGGCCCTTCTCGACGCTGCCCTCCGATCGCAATGCCCTTCCTGCGTGGAGCGTTCCTCGCCACTCGAGGTACGATTTGCCTCCTTCGGTTTCTGGGGCTTTTCTTTATTTAATAACCTTCTTGGAGTTCTGGGTTCCTGCAAAAGGGTGAGGAAAAAAGGGATCTTGGCCGTTGCTCGTTTCCCCGTTCATGGAAACTAGAACTTTTCTTTTTCTTGTTTTTTTCTTTTGAACTTCATTGCGTTTTTTTTTCGAGATTGGGCGGATGGGGATTAGCTCTTCCATTTCAGATGTTGGGAGTTATGTGTTTTGCGTTCTTCAGTTGATGAAAATGCTCGATTAACTGGTATGTGAAGTTTCTGTCAAAAATTTTGTTTGCTGTCCCATGTTCTGGTTACCAATTAAAAATGGAATTGCTACTTGACGCCACTGTGAAGGTGCACTTTGGAGTCTTCAACTATTTCGTCAACCAAGGTTGTATATCCTCACTAACAAGAATATACAACTATTAGGTTGATAGCGTATGTCTAATCTGCGCCCACAAGAGGTCAAAGTGAATGGCTTCTGCCTTTTCATGGTGGATATGATTAGCGTCACTTCAAAACCTACCCAAAATTTTCCTGTAGCAGGCTAGATCGATGAGCACCTGTTTCTCTGTACCCAACTATAACATAGATTGTGAGGTTTCTTGGGCTGCTTTAGAGCATGTTTCCTAGGAAGTGCTTCGTCCCTTTTTTCCCACGGGAATGTAGATGAGAGATTTTTGTGGCATCTTTTCTCTCTATGTCCGTATGAGTTTCCTATGATGTCGGGCTAATGTTTTGTGTGTATTTCTTTTTTTATGTGTATGTGTGTGTAGTATAGCTCGCCGTCTTTTACTTGATAGCAAGTCTTCATCATTTGATGTAATTTATTTGTTTTCGTTACATTTTTCTTTCCTCACATATTCTCCACCTACTACCATCTTTTTATCAAACTGGTTTTCGTTTCTTTTCTATTCTGTTGAGAGCTTTACTAATCGTTGGCCCATTGGAAGAGAATTTTTTATGGTTGTTCATGTTTTCGTCAAGGTTAATGAGGGTGAGTCCTTTTGACATATTAGATAACAAGTGATTGTACATGTCAATACTTGTCAAACTTCATAATCACATTTCCAGTTGTAGTAGTGCCACATCCTCCATTAAGCATTTGCTAAAAAAGATAATTGATCATAGTGTTACATGTATTAGTTCATTGAACTTAGCAAGGAAAAATCATTTTATTAGGTGATGCTACTTTATCTGAATCTCAAATGTGTGGTACAAGCTAACCTTTTTTCTATGGATCAAGGATTATGTAGGCATGTTGGTTAGAATCTGTTTTCCTTTTTAATATGTCAGCTACAGTGATCTCTGTTCTTCTCATAAGTGCAACAATCTTCCTTGGTTGGAGGGGAAAACAGGTTTGATATGAGGTCAAAGGTAGAAAGGAGCATAATTTTTGGAGTTCTAGAGCACAAGGACTATTTTATTATTTGGTGATGATCATTTTAGTTGTTATAAATTCATTTGCCAGGAACATGGTATGTTGATCAGGTCTCAAAAAATGGCTAACAGCTTTGTTATGTTTGCTCCATTGTTCATTTACTATAAATGAAAAATGGAGGTTTCTGCCAACCTTCTAATCGTTCTCCCTCCCAATCATGTAAAGAAACTGGGCAGGGGGATGTTTCCTCTTTTCCCTTACCCTTTGCATACCCACACCTTGCTTGAGCTTGACATGGGTTGAAGCTAGTTTTGGGCCCGAGAATCCTTAATGATATCAGGCCTTGCCTGAATTATTGCTAAAATGCGCAGGCTATGTGGCATGCCTCTTCAAATTGAAGGGTTGGGTTCAAGTTGGACCAAGGTGGCATACCCTACTCTTGACCATTGTGGCATCCCTGAGTGTATAGAGAAGATTCAAATGTGAGTGGGGGATTGTGCTTAGTCCAACTGGTTTTGCTTGTGTCTGGGAGTCTGGTGTAGGATCAGTTGCCAAATCTGGAACAGGGTTAGGACATGATTACATTTCATTCCCATAACCCAAACCTGCAATTTCACTGGAGCAAGGACAGATTGAGGATTGGGCAAGGATTTGTTGCCCCTAGGCTGATTTATGGACAGCCTAGTCAGCTTGTCTTTTGCCACCATGAATCCAGTTTTACATTCTAATGCTTGTTGTTCCCTTCCATTACCCGGGGATTGGATAGACCCCTTCCAATGCTTGTTGCTTATGATCTTGGAAATTATCTATATGCAGATATAAGCAAGGAGACCTGGATCCTGATCCAGTTACCTTGATATCAACACCCTATTCTAAATTAGTTGCAAGGTCAGTGGCAGGTTCTCCACACTTACGAGGTACGAGAATGACTAGCTGTGGTGTCCAGTGACTAGGTTGGGATTGGCCGATCCTGCAGAGCTCCCATAAGAACTGGGGGTTCAATACAGAAAAATGTGGGCTAATTCAGGAAGTTATTTTAAATGGAGGTTTCTGCCAACCTTCTAATGGATGGTGGGAACTTACCAATCTGCTGGAGGACAGCCTTGGTGAACACTTTAGAGGATCTAGTAGAAATGGGTTGACCATCTTGCTTTATTCTCCAGGAAGATTTTTTGGTTTCTTGTAGTTTTATATTTTGTAGCATGCAGTTGCTGAGGAACCTTGTCTCCACTGTTAATTGTACTACATGTCTTTGGCATTAATAGAACTGGTAGGTACTCCTAGGTTGCCTGGTTCAGTCCTATATGCATTGGGATCAGGCATGTTTAATACAGATGCTCAACCTCATAAGAAGAAACCTTACCAATGCAATGGACTACTCAAGGTGCAGGCTTTAGCTGGGCAATTTCTTTTAGTGGTGATTTGCCCAACTGCAGTGGGAAATTCATGTAGGATAGGTGGTGAAACATCATTGGGAACATATCATGGTGGTGGACGACACTTGGGATGACACTTTATGGGTTGAACCAAATTGTCATTGTTTTGATGAATAGAGTTGAACATTTACTCTCCCTGGTATCTTACAATGACTCCTCACTAAAGGCTACCAGCCTGTCATTTTGGTAATGTTTAAACTTTTTGATGCGGGACAGGGGAGGGTCAGGGGAAGAAGGAGGGATTGCCGGAATCTCATCGGAGAGGGGGATAAGAGGTGGGATTGTAGGCCTCGCCCCCTCCCCTTCGCAGGGACCACCTTAGGGGGAGAGTTTCTTCTCAAAGCTCTCTCTTCTCCATCACAGAGAACATAAAAATTTCTGTAGACAAATTCTTCATTCCTGCATTCAATCAATAATTCCGTAAGCCTGGGTACAGCCAGATTTAAAGGAATTGGGCTATTCCCAATCCTATTAAATGTCAAAATATGGACTCCAAAATAAAGACATATTTCTATCCTAATAAGACGTAACAAATTAGAGATCTAAAGAAAGGAAAATACAGAATCCTACTTAAATAAGACTTCACTCAAATAAAGAAATGCAAAAATACATAATAAAAGCTAAATGGACTCGAATTTGACTCTTTTGGATGACTTTACTCATAGACTTGAGAAATAGTGCGAAAAGTGCAAAAATTGCACCAAAATTAAAGAAAAATATAAAAGACCCCACATGGGCCTCAAATGGGCCAAACAGTTCTGCAGCTCCTTGTTCTCGATCACTTTTAATGGCTAATAAGTCTATTATAGTGTTCTTTGAGCTTTAACATGTTCTTTTAATAAAAAGGCTTATCTTGACCAGCGTTAAATTTGTATTTTGTGGCCTCTAATATGCGATGATCAGCAGTAATAGTCAGAGCCCTTCTAGATTGTTCTTGTGCCAAGAGGTTACATCTGTCCCACATCAAATTTAATTCTATTCTTGTCCCGGAGAGTGAGAAGTCAGTGGAAGCAGATTGGAAGATCTTTGTGAGAAATAATTCTTTTGTCATGCATCCCACATTCTTTCTTTGCCAGATAGATTTCCTCCTCCTATGTAAAAAAACTTGTCTGTAAACCATATTGTTGATTGGCAGCTGAGATCTATGATTTTTTACGAGCCTATTTGATTCTGCAGCTGCAAAACTTTTGCAGCTCTTTTTTTCCTTATATTTATTGGTTCAGTGCAAATAAAGAACTATCGAATGATTATTTTACTTTAATTTGTGTAGGTGAGTGGTGAGATACTTGATAAAGAGTTGGCTCACATTCAGAACAACACATTCTGTGCTGTACTTTTTTATGCTTCTTGGTGCCCATTCTCAAGATCCAGTCGCTCCATTTTTGATGCCCTCAGCATTATGTTTCCTCAGATAAGACATTTTGTAGTAGAAGAATCTTCTGCCTTGCCAAGGTTCTCGAATGACACTGATTATTCCCATTTGTTTCAGCAAAAAATCAATAGACTCTTGTTTGATTTGGTTTCTATTCATTCTTTGCAGTTTATTTTCGAGATATGGAGTTCACAGTTTTCCATCTATATTAATAGTAGATGGAGAAACAAGGGTACGATATCATGGCTCGAAGGATACCAAATCTCTTATTCTTTTCTATAGGGAAATGACAGGTACTTCTTTTAGCAGATTAATTTTTTGGTCATTGCTTTTGATTCAGTGTATGAGATAGGGTATCTGTTGGAGACTGCATTTGGCTGACTCACTGATCTTCAAATTGGTATTAGCATCTATCTGCTTTTCTGATAGGCCATTGCCTACCATTCCATGATGCATAATAGCCTGACTAATTTCTCTGCATCTTAGTTCCTGTATGACTTCAATTATGTGGCTGATCCTCATGATAGTGTTGACAAACTTTGTGAATGCCCACGGACGGTTTTGCCCTCAGGTCTTCACCCAGCTGTAGATTTCTCCGTCTACCAACATGTTGAGTCAGCAAATCAGGGTTCTGTTTGGCTCTGGGATAGCACACCAAATGAAATATTCGCAAGAGCACCCTACCTTGCATTCTCATTTTTGTTTCTCTGCTTAAGGGCATTTCTGTACTTCTCTCCTGAGATCTTGTCCCGATTGGAAGTTGTATGGTTCTCCTATGTTTGGCATGTGAACTGGCATATCTTTGGGGAGTGGAGCCAGCTATTGGAGCGTGCTCTGCACATAATTGATGTAAAAAGGCTTTGTAACAAGCTTCGGCTTAGCAACAAAACAAATTTTCACGGAGGAGCAAACAATGCCCGGGTATGGGCTTCATCACTTACTTCAGTATCCTTGGGTGAATCATCGTCTTCTAGATCTGCTCAATTGGATTCATGATCCTGTCTTTGCTACTTGTCCATGAAGTCCATGATTCAATTGAGAGATGGGAGATTCGGGTGACTGAAAACTGACTTTCCTAGTCCTGAGTCAAGTTAGCATGGCCTCTGTTGTATGTGCTATTGAACTAGAGGTGTTTTCTCGGATTGGGCACATTGGGGAAACACTGTTCATGTATATCGCAAGAGTTCTGTATATTAAGGGCCTCCCTCCGATTCTTCTCCCTTAAGAGATGTATGTGTAATGAAGAATCTTCATTGAAGATACATGTGTTGGTATCATCATCATTTTCTCATTTGATCCCACAGAGAGATCTTTCCTTGTTGCAGTATTTCAAATCAGTTGTAAAACTGGATGTTTTGATCTATATCATAACAAGATCTTGGTACTTTGTAATTTGTTTAGTGCATATTCTATGTTTTTCGGCCTACCTTGTCTTACCCTTTGACTACTCTGGTAGAGTATTTTAAGGTTAGAAATTGGTGTGGGGGTCTTCAGGTTTCAAGATTTATTATTATTTTTTATTTTGGCAACTTATGAGGAGTTTGCTTTTTCATGACCTCAGAAGGAACTCAAAGTTGTTGTTTAGAACTCCCCGCACAGCGTTGGAGTTTTTGGAATTCTGTGGCTACCTCATCTTGGACAAAATGATGGGTTATGCTTCTTGGAATGTTCAATATTTTGTAGCTTGTGCACCCTTAGGCATGCAAGAAACGATGAGGTGGTAAACACATTTTTATGTGATTGGTTTTATGTAGAAATAACAATACATGACAGGTAGGGGTGTAAACGGAACTTGAAATATCGATTGTCCGACCTGATTCCGATAATACATAATGGATTCAGAATTTAAAAATATAGAAAATAATTTATCAGAATCGGATGTTCTGAGCTGATATCATATCAAATCAGAATATGTTATTTTCGAACCCAATATTCGATATACCCAATATGGATAAAAGTTAACAAAAATAAAACTCCCACATCCGAGCAAGTAGCACGGAGGTTTTGATTTTTGAACGTAATAAAACTCCCACGTCCGAGCAAGTGGGGCTGGGGTTTTGAACGTTCAAAAATTCCTTAGGTATGGCCAAGGGGGGTTGAGCCGTCTCCTTCACTCCTTCCTCTCTTTCTCTCCCCCTCTCAATCGATCTCTCTTTCTCTCGGAGGAGATCAGACGTAGCAGAAGGCTTCGCCGTCACCGCCCGGGGATAGCAGCAGTCAGAGGAGGCCATTGGTGAGGCCATCTGTTGGAGGTCGTCGCTAATGCCGTTGTAGGCGCGGAGAGCAGCAATCAGAGGAGGCTGTCGGTGAGGCCATCTGTCAGAGCCACCACCAATCTTGCCACAGGTTCTGCCGTCGCCACCCGAGAAGGCCATTGATGAGGCCATCCGCTGGAGGCCGTTGCCGCAGGTGCCGCCGTTGCTGTTTGATGAAGGGTATTGGTACGTACTTTCACGCGACCAGCAACGGCGCCGCGGCACGGTGCCACCCAACCCAGGGCGGTAGCGCTTCCCGCGGCGCCGGCCCAGCGGCCACTGTATTTGTCACATTATTATTTTCATATCTGAACATTTCATTGGTATTACCCTTTTTATCAGATAGCTGTTTCTGTCCGCAGATGCTTCCACCGAAAGTCTCTGCTCTGCACGAACAGTACTGCCATCGCCTTGACACCTTTTTTAGCTGTTGAGGAGAGAGGGAGATCGGGGGAGGATTATGATCGAGGGAGAAAGATTTTGTACATTTTCAAAAATATATAAAGTGTAATTTACATGGACAACTAACTCATGTGGCACCATCCACATGGGTTGGTAGCTCATGTGACACCTAAAAAAGTGATATCACATGGGCTAGTTGTCCATGTAGATTGCACTTTGTGCACTTTTGAAAGTGCATAAAATCTTTCTCTAACTGATGAGCTACTGCCCATCTCATGTGGTGGAGTCCATAGAAAACTCATTCCTTATTTTGAAAGTTAGATTAATGACCCATATGGGCAGAATTTTGCAAGATTAATGTGCAAAAAAAAAAATATTGGGGGAATACTTCAGTGCATGATTGCTTGGGGGAAAAAAAAATACGGCGATAAAAAGAAAATCTCATCAATGTGATTGTTGTTATTATTTGTCCATTGATACAGTTCAACTGACGATAAGACAATGAAAAAAAAAAACAAGGTTAAAATGAAGTTATGTCTTAAATCGGCTAAAAACTGTTGGGCAGTTGTTTAGAACCAGGATATATCTTTTCTTGGCTATTGGATCGTCATTGAGGTTACACAAACAAGTAATTACTCGGATGAGACTCTTGGACGTGATCTGCTTGATTAGATATCTGATAAACCAGGATGAATTATATACACATTAGTAAAAATCTGTTTCTTGTTTGGTTTTTATGAGACTACCTGGGTCGGAGGTGAATGGGCCACAGTTGCAGGCAGACTGGTCTTTTGGAGTCTATTTGGATGTTTCCGCTGCTCCAGTGAATGCAACTTGCTTTATAAGAAGTAATCGCCCGACAATATTATTGCATGGTTGGGTGGTGGTCTTTAGTCTTTGTACAGTGTTGCTGTTGTTGTTGCTGGACCCAATCAATGGGCTGCGCCCGCATTCTGCAACTTCTCTAGAGGAGAACCCAAGTTGACCTTGTATTATAGATGTACTCTCCCTTGGTCTTTATATGCAACTCGTAACTTTGTATGAAGATTATCTATTTTTTATATACGTAAGAGATCCGAAGGATTTGGGCGCGTCCTTCTCCAATGATGCTAGGAAGAACACGACTGTTGGATTCCCAAGACGAAGAGATGTCTATTTGAGATGTCCTTTGGAGTTCTGTGTCTGGGCTGCTCCTCTTGTGGAGAGACGTGCCGTGTCGTCCCATTGAATATTGTTGGGAGGTTAAGAGCCACTCCTCATGACTATCTTTTATGGGTGCTGAATAGGAGACCGCAGACCTACTCAGTGGGTTGTCCGATCTTCGGTGGCTCCTTCTTATTCGGTGCTCAGAGCGGTCAAGCTCTATAACGCTCGGAGGTTTGTGGAGACGATCTTTGTTTGGTGTCCGAGGACACGTGGCTGAATAGTCACTGCTCTAGATTTTAGATGGGTCATGATAAGTCTATAGACCTAGGGGGTCTGAAATGGCCTCTACAATATGTACTATGCAACTCCTTTGAAGACGTCGCCCTTTTTGGTTTCCATTCCATCACTTCTAAGTCTTCTAAATCCTGTTCTCCGATTATGGATGTATTAAGATTATATAGACCTAGGGGGTCTGAAATGACCTCTACAATTATGGATGTATTAAGATTATATGACCTCATCAGTAAAGTCCTATTTGATAATACTTATTTAAAGTCTGAAGTCTGAAATATTTAATTTTTAAGATTTTAGATTGTTTGATAAAATATCTGAAATTATATCTTAATTAATCACTTAAGTCTAAAAAAGCACTTAATTTTTAAGCTAAGATAAATCACTTTTTTTTTAGATCGGTGACCGACAACGAGCATCGCCGGATTCCGGCACTGATGATCGCCGACGATCTCCAGAATCTGACGATAGTCATCGGATTTCGACGATCGCCGGCGGCCAGCTCCCATGGCCGATAATCATCGATGGTCAGTTCTGACCACTCAATTTCAAAAAAAAATAATTTTGGCCATTTTGTGTTTTGAACCTAAGACCTACCTACTAGAAGTGTACAACTTAACTAATTACACTACAATTCAGATATTATTTAAGTTGATTATCAAACACCTCTTAAATTATATCTGATATATATATTGAGTTCTTTTTAAATTTCAGATTTAAAAAATAAGTATAAAATTTAAATATTTTAAATAAGTGTTATTAAACACCACCTAAGGATGAGCAAACAACAGAATTGAATTTGCCAATTTGGTAGCTTTGTCATCACCATCCTCTCTCTCTCTCTCTCTCACACACACACACACAAACACACACACAACCTAACCCGATGAACCAGTCTGAGGAATGGATTCCTAATTAATTAGAAAAGGTCTTAGAGAAGCTCATGATTAGATCATCAGAGAACCATCATGTTTTAATGTACGGAACTTTACTTTTAATTATAATAATCGTTTAGAAATATGTAACACGAACTTGGGTTAAAAACTGTAGGTACGAAAGTAGTCTCGTTACGCTTGCGGACAAAACATGATTTCTTCCATGCATTAAGATTTTAATGATCGGCGATTGATAACTTGAAACATGGAAAATGCGTTCAAAATGACATCACCATATTTTTTTTCCCATTAGCTTATAGTCCCCATAACTTGTTTATTTAGTCATGAACCCAATAAAATTTAGTTTCCTTAGAAGTGAGTCCTTTTCTAAGCGTAAAAACTAACTATCAAAAGGCTTTTAAAATAGATCCGTTTCTAAAGAAAGTAGTTTCTTAGATTCAGAGTTAAATAGTTAAGACACATGGATAAAAATTGGAGAAGGGAAAAATCGTGGCGCATGAAATCTTACATCAAAAGGCCCATAAAACTTATTTGGTCGAGTATATGATAGCCTAATAGATATCTTGATGTCCATCCACTGAAAGTCTAATAAAGCAAGGCCTATGAGGCTCTACCATGCCTCAGATCTCCGCCCACATGAAAAGATCTCGAAGTTTGAGAAAAGACTCCACACTGGGAAACTCGAGTGACTAAATAACTATAGAAGTAATGTCTTTGAAAGAGCACTAAGTCAGTGGACTCTAAATAAGAATCTGGCTAAACCCAAGGAGACAGAGAAATTAGGATAAAGATACAAAATCTCACATGATCTGCTCAAGACCCATAGCGAACTTTCAAGTCCCATAAAGACTCTTATATTAGGAGCACGTCTTCCGGTCTATTTTTTCCTCTGCCCAACCTTTGTAGATCAAATATGGGAGCATGCAACTATATAATTTTAGAAACCAACCTTCAAAAAAGTAAGTACACTTGAGACTCTTAACTAATGAAGAGTGATCTCATTTCCTCTAAACCTCTCTCATCTCTCTTGCTCTCTGATCTTACCCCTCACTGACTTAAGTATCAGAGTTTTCCTAATTAAGACCCCCATCTTAGGACTCCTAATCTTTTGTCTCCCTTGCAGATCTCTCACTAGCAGAACTAGACTTATTATGATCGTCAGTTTCCCTCCAGCATCTGACAGTTTGTGATTGGGTGCGAGATTGAGTCTTTTCAAAACTAATCGCAAAATATTACAAATATTGATAACCAAAAAAACCTTACATCTTGACATATATGTATATGTGTAATATGACAAGTGAGAAATGTTTAGTGCAAGTGCACATTTGCACTTGAGTTATAAGCGGGCTCATGAAAATTTGAGTTGACTCATAAATACTTGAGTTGGATTCATAAATACTTAGATTAGACTCGTCAAATGACACATCTGACATGTCATGATCACCAATGGAAGGGCACTCTTGCAACTCAATTGAAAGAGTGCCCTTCCACTAAGTATTTCTCCATGATAATTAGGGTCTATTTGGTTGTATGTAAAACAGTTTAATAGAGAAATAGTTTTCCACAGAATAACTTTTACGTGAAAATAAAAATGTAATTGTCTATTTGGTTGTCAGGTAAACATAAAATTGTATGGAGGGATATGAGATCTTATGATCCACTCAAATGAGAGAGAGTCATATACTCCTTGTGTACTAACACTATTCATCAAATTTTTTATTTTATTTTATTTTTTATTTTTAATATTTTTTAAAAATAAAAAATTAGATAACTAATGAAAAATAAGTAACTTTGACAAAAACAATTTAAAGTAGGAGAAATAAAATAAAAACACAATTTGAATGAATAGCATTATCTACAGATATTTTAATAAAAAAATAAAAATTAAATTAACTAATAAAAATAATTAAATTTGACAAAGATTACTTAAATGAGTGGAAAAAAAATAAAAATACAACTTGCATGAATAATGCCTAAAACTTGTGACTGTAGAAACTTTAGAGGCAGCAGTTGGAAAATGACATCCGCGTTTTTACCGCGGATGCTAAAATCCAGGATTTCTGCGATATAATTTTTCAGATTTTATTTTTTAATGGTATCAAATGATCTAAAAAATAAAGTTTTTTCTGAAAATTATTTTCTAACACGAATTTTTCGTTCAAACAATCAGATCCTTAATTTCTGACGTTTTCAGCTAGCATATATAATCCCAATAACGTGACCTCTAATTAGACAGGGTGCCACAAATAAATAGAAAGTAAAGCTTGATTCAGAGATCATGTTTAGAAGAAGTGTTTGTACATGTCACTCCTTGCATTCGGGGCAGATGCAACAGCGTCCGTAGATTAGACGAAGCAATAAGGAACAAGAGGTGGCAGAACCCCCCTTGGGTGAGGAGAAGGACTTCTGGGTTTGCCTCCAACTGAAGAATGGTGCATGGTGGCCAAGTGCATGCAATGATCACAGCTAAAGTAACTTGCTGTTTAAGTCACAATTAGCGATGTTGTTACGATACGTTAAGATCACACCGTCATCAGGGTGTAGCAATGCTGTTGGCCCTGATCAATGGGCCCTTGCCCACATTCTGTAACGTTTCTGTGATCTTAAGAAAACCTTAAGATTGGCGAACTTGCAACAAAGAAGTTAATTTAATGAGTGAAGTCATCCTAGCTCTTGATCATTCCCAAACAACATGACTACTACATGATGGGAACAATGGGAGAAGCTGTTCTCTTATTTAACCCCGGCTTGGAGATCACGGACAAGGGTACAGAGGTGACACGTTTTGGGAGTGGGAGGGAACCGAAGATAACTTTAAGATAATACGCATAATGTGGGGTTTTCTCGACCTATCTGCAGGGCTGTCAAGTTGGGTCCAGGATCCGTTTGAGTAAGACACCCGTCTACTCAATAACAGACACTAATTCAAAGCAAAAGAATAATAAACAATAAAGTAAAAGTAAATAATTGATGGATAAGGTAGGGCAGTAGTATTCGAATTTATATATGAATATAAAAGATATAGATTCAAACTTGACAGACATCCAATTCATGGCAAAAATTATTCAATTATGTATAAAATTTCTGCAAAAAAATTGGACACAAATTGGCCTATTTGTGAATCATGACGAAGATAAATGTAGAGAGGGTATTCGGTAGTAACTGTGCTGTGATAGGGATAATTAAAGAGAAATACTTGTTACAAATAAAGTCTTGTAATAATATTAACTTAAATTGTAAGAATTGAAAATGATTTTATTGATTGACAAATGCCGAAGGTATAACTTTCTTAGATTCCAACTCAGTCTTATTACAAAACTATTTTTAATTATTATACTAAATATTTTTATTATTATTATCAAACATGCATGGTTGGCTGCCTGGACTTTCTCCCTCCTCACCGTCAATCGTGGAAACGCTCATGAACTTCCTGAAGGCATTAAGCTGACAATAACCCAAGAAATCCCAGGTCATTATAGAAAGAAACGCTCCAATCAATCCCTATCACCTCCATCAATGACTTCAAAATATCTCCATGGCAAGTGAGATCCATTATGGAGGATATCCTCAAACTCTATCTTGATCTATTTTAATATCAAATATACGAGAGAATAAGGGTTGGCTCCATGATCTCTTAGAGATCTGTTGCCTCGATAGAAGAGTCGCAAGCTCTATTAAGGTCTATCCTAATACCAACAGACTATTAGTCGATACTCTATCGATACAATCACCGCTCTCAAGTGGTGGAGCTGTGGGTGGAGTGCACTTTTAAGCTCTCCCCCGTCTACCCTCTCTTTTCTTTCCTCTTGCGTCTCTTTTCTTCTCTTCCTTTTTCCTTTCTTAATTTCTCTGTTTCCTTCTTCCTCGAGATTGACCTTCGTTGTGACCACACTTTGTCTTCTCTCCTTTCCATTTCTCTTGCCTTCCTTCAATATTTTCTTTTCTTCTCTGCTTCTTTTTTTTTTCTCTCTTTTTATCTATTGCTACTCTTATCTCCCCCAACCCACATTTCTCTTGCCTTCCTTCAATATTTTCTTTTCTTTTCATCTCTGCTTCTTTCTTTTCTCTTTTTATCTACTGCTACTGTTATCTCCCCCAACCCACATCTCCAGTTATTTTTCACAATCTTTCAACACACTACAAGAATATTATGGATTAGTGACGGACACATCCGTAGCTAATCCGTAACGAATTAGCTACGGATTGTGTTCGTAACTCAATTTTGGTCGCTAATTCGCTACCAACGATTTTTGTAGCAAAAAGTTTTGCAACTATTTTGCTGCTAATTGGTTATGGATATTGCCATAGCTAATCCGTAGCTAAAATTAGCGATGGATTAACTACAGAAATATTTGTAGCTAATCCGTAGAAATTTAGCTACATGTTAGATAAGATATTTTCAAAGTTAATCACAGATATTTTTATAGCAAATTCGTAACTAAATTAGAAACACAGAAAAAATTAATTTTAAAAACAATTTCCTCACAAATTTTGTACATGTATTTGTGAACCTGCTCATTCAATCAATAAAAACATATAGCCACACATACATACATCGCACACCACACAAATACAAACATAAACCCACAATTATGTTTAATGTCTCATTAGAATGTTCACAACAAATGTAAGATTATTTTTTAAAATATAGAAAGATAATGACAATGTGCTCCTAGTCGCCCTGAATATGGGATCCTCATCATCATCTCTCTCGGCCCTCTCAGCCTGACGAGCCTTAACAATATGATTGCGAGAAGGAGAGGCCTACAAACAAGAAATAGAAATAACAGATATCACACAAACATGTAAATAATCGGAATAGGATGAAGAAAAATTAATTATATACATACATGACTAGCACTAGAAGAAGTCACACTAGTAGGAGATCTAAGACCAACACCCATAGTTCGTAAAGTGGGGACTAGGGTCTGTGTTAACTAATTGTTTAATGCATCAAAATCGACCTCATGAACTTGGCCGTTAGGTAGGGTGCTACTCTGAGGTGGAGCCATGTGAGTCTTGGGAGGAGTTGATGAGTCCACCAGCATCTAAACCACTCCCAAATCTAAATACTTGACCTTTCTTGGGCTAATCGATTGCAGCCAACCAAGTCGTGGCAACGAATTCAAGATGTTGGGTGAAGTCAATGCCATATATGTCTACCATCTGTTCTGCATATATCTCCTACAAAATATTAGATTTTTAGTTAATTAATAATCTTAAACATATGTAGACATTGAAGAATGTTCAATATATAAGTTGTAGAAAAGAAATACATACCATCACCTCTTTCGCCTTTTGTGAAATGAAATTGCGTGTGTTTTTTCTTCGATGTGTATGCTCAAATAACTCTTGTAAGACACAAGGCCACATTTTTCTTTTTCCTACGAGTTTAAATGCAACAAGAATATTAGTTTAAATAGTTTGAATATAATAAAGATTAAACATATGAGGTTGAACATTTTTCTCTTCTGACTCCTAAAACTTATGGAGCCCTAGTATGCAAAGTAGCTTCAGGTATCTTAGTCTGATTTTTTGCAGCAATTCTGGAGCGATGTTGAGAGTGCTCCGTCACCCACTGGTCACTCATGGTGTCCCAGTAATCTCTCTTGATAGTAAGTGGGCCTTGGCCTTTCCACATCATGGGATCATCAAAGTTTCCAATTTCTTTCTTTGTTGTTCCCTTATGATTATTCAGATAATCAGTGAACCGATTAGAAGCAATCTTGTCCCATGCAGTTCTTGCATTCGCCACCTCCCTCTTAGTCACAAAATGGTAAGAGTCTGGACACAATTTAACAAAATTATGTTACAAAATATCATGTCATTCAAAAAAAGTACATGATAATAACGTGAAGACATAATAGACTCTACCAAAAAGGTTTGAAAGAAGCTGTCCAAGACCTCCCTTGGGTACTCCTTCCATTGTACAACTAGCTCAGGGAGATATTGAAGCAGCACCTTTGTAATGCTTCGAGTCACGTCTAGTGGCTCAAACTTCATCCTGCATGATATATGTTTTTTCATTTTGAACAACAAAAATAGCTGATACATATATGAAATGGAAATGAATAAAGTAAACTAAATACTTACGGTCTACCATGATTGTAGACAAGTGCAATCAACCGTCTTCCATCAGTCTCTAAGGGACCAAAGTCAGGACGATTGACTACAAGGGTTGGGATCCTTCAAGTGATATGATTAGATATGTATATCTGCAATGAATATAGTTAATTAACATACTTGAAGGCACAACTGGAGGCGGAGGCTATGCTAGAGGTGAAGTTTGGGCACCTGCAAGTGATTTGATTATACATTTATACTTACATTGAATAAAATTAAAATGCACACCTGAAGGCACAAATGGAGGTGAATGCAAAGGTGAATATTGTGACTGGGATCCTACAAGTGATTTGCTTACACATCAATAATTGCAATAAATAAAATAAAAAAGTCGACGTGAAGGCACAACTGTAGCAGGAGGCATAGGCAAAGGTGAAGGCTATATTGAAGGCAGACGTGGAGGTAGAGACTGACTGTTAGACTGGGATCTTGTCACGTCCTGAGAATTACGCAGCGGATATATTTAGATTAAAAATTGATATTCCGAGACGTGAGTAGTCGGAAAATAAACCTTTAGCTAACGAGCACTAAATGCATATCAATACATGCATAAGAACAGGGCCCAAATAGTGAACACAACTACTCTTGTATTCGAATCTCCAACACTTTGTTTCAAATAGAACTATTACATACTCTTCCATTGTTGAACTACAGGACTAAGACTCAATAAAGAAAAAAATTACAAGCAACCTCACTACCTACTACATCAATATACTCTTAAAGTAAACTATTGGTAGAAACTAAGATTGGAACACGCTCATCACTTTGACGCATTCCCCTCATAGTCTTGACCTTCCGCTTCTTCATCAATGTCATCTATGATGTTGAAAAGTAGGGAATGAACAAACTAGCATAGTATGATTTATATCTCAATGTGCAAGCAATGATATAAGTGATTAGCAATTTAGAACTAGGCAGACACGATTAGCTAGATATGCATGAACGATAAATCCATATAAACACGATACGTGAACAAGATAGATTGAACATTAGTGATTGAACAAGATCTAGAATGAGGTAGCAAGATAGAACTAGCAGTAGAACACTATGTACAAGCATGCAAAATATCAATATTTGCAAGAATATAGGATGGCCATATTACGTAAGCAAGCAAGCATGCACGAGCAAGAACTTTCAACATGTAACAGTTCTCAGGCACGAAGACACTAATGTGCACTAAGGAGCTATGCCACCTTGGAATGCATATTAGGACATGTGTATGTGGTTTATGTATCTAGCATTCAACACGCAAGTATTCCCAGCGCAGATGTAACATCAGTAATCATTATACCCCATGGTTAACAGTATATTTATGACTCTCTGTCATTGGGGCTAGACTGGAGCCCTTGGACACTCACCGTGCCCGGTCTACATCTCACTATTTTCAAATGTAGATACCCATCGTCAATCATGGCCAATAACAAGAGTTTCAAGAGGTAACATTTCAATATCATGTCCATGAGAATTGCAAGAAAAATAAGTCACGTGAATATGATTTCATGATAACAATAGTCAAGAGAGAATTTCAGAAGCATAACTACGCAATTTACACTTTAGTTAAATCTTTACATTAATGGCTTAAGTCCAAGATTATAAAGTCACACTCACGAGAAAGAACGAGAGAGGAAGTGCACGTTATCTCTAGGGAACTTCAATAGTACAACTAACTCGGTCTCCATGAGGGAATCTACAGAGTACGAAGATTTACGGAGGTCTTAGAGGAAATGTCACTAGTCTGCCGATACGGAATGACTGACCGAGAGTTTCCAATCCCTCAAGAAGGGGCTGCCTATTTGTGCAAGAGTGTAGTGTAAAACATGTCTCAACCCACAATCTATCAGTTTAAAACAAGCGGACAGCAAGTAACATGATGACATAAGATAAATCAATACTATCAAGACTTCATCACATGGTTTCTGCAGTTTAATAAGATAAACTTTCAGTTTAGTAGCAAGTGAGAACATCAAGATGATCATGGCAATCTCAGGCTAGAAAGATCATGGAATTAAGAACACTTAGAATAGACTTTCATGTAAGTATTGCTTTTACATGGATGGACAGTTTTTAAACCACTGAACGGACTGTACACACTTACTATAACCATAACATGCAGTCCCTACACTCTAGACTGAGTAGAACAGGTCTCGTGTAAGCTATAGAAATCACGACGGGTTCAATCGTTGCTATTTCCAAGGCTGTTGATGGTTAAAAATAGGTAAACGATCGACTGTCTAAATTGCGACGGGGGTACTTGTCGCGTTCAAATCGTGACGGACTAGTACGACACATTTCGAAGGAGCCAATTCAAAAAAGCGACGGTATAACTGGTCGCGTTCATGTAGTTTTAAAAATACCTGAATATAAAAATACACTAAAATCCTGGGCGGGAAAATAGACCAAATCACGATGTAGT
The DNA here is from genome assembly GCA_014218235.1 of Colocasia esculenta. Taxonomy (NCBI): domain Eukaryota; kingdom Viridiplantae; phylum Streptophyta; class Magnoliopsida; order Alismatales; family Araceae; genus Colocasia; species Colocasia esculenta. Next base: position 79,964,037 of record CM024766.1, read on the forward strand.
CCACTGTCGCGATTCAGACATGCACTGAATACTATGCGGTGCATAGTTTGAGGCGTCGGACCTGGTCGGAACCGGTTAGAAATGCGACGATTTGTGCGGTCGCGATAAAGGTAATCATGACAGGTCTGGTCATCGCGATACCAGTCTCCAAAACTTGACACCTGGTCTGGTCGCAGATTAGGGTTCAAACCTAAAATGTGAAAAATGATGCAATCATGCATGCATGGCCTATAACTCGAGATCTAGGGCTCTTTAGGCAAAATTATGAACATGAAACTTGTAGAGGGCGAAGAGTAGAAGATAATTCTACTTTTGGGATGCGTGAAACCTGATAGGAACACTATGAGCCCTAATCTCACACAACTTTTGGAAAACGCTTAATACATGATGCATGCTCGATGGAAATTAGGGAAAATAGGTGCATATGAAAGTAGACTCGATGCACTTTAACATGGTGTTTGATTTGTTCAAGTTTGGATCGACATAACCTACTTTTGATCGATGCTAAGCAATGTCTTTTGCAGGTCGATGCAAAACGACGTAGGGGAAGATGGCTCCGGTTGAGGGCGATCTCCTCCTCCTCTAGTGCTCCAGTAGTCCTCCTCACGACCCTAGCTTATGGTAAACTCATCCCCAAGGGTCTTAGGAAGAGTATTTAAGTGTTTAGGGTTGTTTAATAGTCCTAATGTGTATAGGAAAGGGAAACTCCGAGTTTTGATTGATCCCTTCCTTAGTTTGAAGATTCCCTTTCCAATTAGAGTGTGTGAGCTATTAGGAAAGCTCATAGTATGATTAGACACAAATTTGGGTTGCTAAGTAAGACTAATTGCCTTTGCTTTTGCCCTAATTGCCCCTTTCTATTTTCTGCTCAATTATGGTTACGAATTTTAGGGATTTCTTCTTCTTGGGTTCTTGTTCTTTAGGCTAAGAGTGTTTGTTTGACCCAAAAATTATCCACTAGTTGTCTTGTCTTAATAGAAGACTAACCACGAAATTTATTTCATTTTAAGCTCACCTTTCGCACATGATCATGATGCTTATGTTTTAACCACTTTGATAAATATTAAAAAATATTATTTTTCAATTTATCTTTTATTTTAAATCACTGAATTTTTGGGGTGCTACAGATCTTGTAATTTTGGATAAATAATATTAAACTTGCTTGTTACATTATATTAATGAAGAAGTATACAAGATTTGTACTTGTCCCTCTACCCACACTGCCTTAACCAATAGCTTGAGACCCTATAGAGAAAATGGTTAAAATCACTTGTTACATTAAATTAACTAAGAAGTTGATATATAGTATACAACATATACATGTATCTGTCCAGCTACCTAAGATGCTTTGACTATCTTGATGTCTACGAACCATATTCTGTCAACTAATTCAATTGTTGATTTAGGATAAAGTAAAGTTATCACAAAAAGAAGTTGATTGCACAAAAAAAAAAATTGATTGCGCAAAAAAGAAGTTGATTGTATAAAAGGAAGCAATGTACAAGAAGGCAACTACTAAGAAGTGTCCATCTCATCCTCATTTTCAGATGTACAAAAATCCAATTCGTTTTCATCATCATCCTCGTTAGTTTTACTTTCACTTTGAAATTCTTCCTACTCTTCTTCCTCATCTTCCTCCTCTTCTTTTTGATAAACCTGTCGTCCACTTATTATGTCATTTACCTCGACTTCCATTTCTGTGTCATTGCACAGTTGAATATCATCTTGCAGCTCAAGCATACCCTTGTGACCATGATTGAAGTCATCTATATCATCTAATTGGAAGTATTCATCATTGCAATGTCCACGATCCTCTTCTACCTGGTACTCAAGATACAACTTAGGTTTAACCTTGCAAACAGTCCATAATTCAGACCTAGTTGTTGTTCTTGTATTGTGATATGCTGTAAAGTATACTTGTTGGGCTTGTGCTGTCAGTATAAACAGCTCATATATATGTTCCAAACTTTGACATATTTTTTATATATGTTCCCAACTTTGACATATTTTTTATATCTACGATGCCTGACATCTTATCTATTGTTATGGTTGTGGGATCAAACCAATGGCACTTAAATAAAGTGGCTGTGTTATCTATGCCCAGATAGGTTACCTCTAATACCTCCTCAAGGTATTCCATAAGAGTCAAGTTCACTCTCAACATAGGTATTACCTTTCATGCACACTACACTCTTCATGGTCGAATTATGTAGTCCATAGTCTTTTGTGTGAAATTGATAACCATTGACCATACAACCATCGTAATATTGTACAACCTTTGTCAGACCATAGCTTAATTCACGTACCCGTATGTCAAACACACCACCTTCTCGAACCTATAACAAAGGAGTCAATAATTTAGATAGTAATATTTAGATACATTTGAATATATTATAATATTCATATATTATATATTACTAAAAAAGAATTTTATTTATTTATATTAGTTATTAATTATATTCAAATTATAAATTTTCATTAGTGTAATAAAATATTAATGGCTAATAATTATTTAGCCAATATCAATTTACAAATATTAATAAATAAGTATTTTATATATGTATAAAAGTATATACTTATTTAAATGTACATATACTACAATACTTATATATATACTTATATATTTATACATACTTATGTACTTATAATGTTATATACTTATAAGTACATACTTATCTACTTATATATTTATACATACATGCTATACTTATACGTATTAAGAATATGTATATAAATTCTTTATACTTGTATACTACTATATTTATACATACTCCTTATATACTTATATGTACAGTTAAATAAGTATATACTTCTATACATGTATATACTTGTATACTTATACATTTTATATACTTATGTACTTATATATTTATATAATTACACATACATGTATATAAGTATATACTTATATATATACTTACAATACTATATATATATGTATATTTATGTATATATATACTTATAAGTACATGTTTATAGTTATATATACTTACATACTTTCTAATCCGTAGCTTCTATACATTTTTATACTTATATATACATATATACTTATACATTTTATATACTATAAGTATGTACTTATATACTTATTCATACATGAATGTAAGTATATACTTATACATATACTTGCAATATTATATATATGTATATGTATATACTTATAAGTACTTGATTACTTATACATATTATGTACTTGATTACTTATATATACATGCATATAAGTACATACTTATATACTTATACATGTACATACACTACTATATATGTACTTATAAGTATATACTAACTAGTCAAAAAAACACGCTACGCGTGTGTAGGATATTGAAAATGTTTACTATAATTATGAGATTTGAGAAAATAAATAAGAAAAGAGAGGTTCTAAGATATATCTCCCATTTGGCTAAACGGGTGTATGGCTTTCAAATGACCTGTAAAAATTAAAATTGTAAATAATGATAAATAATTATTGGAATGCATGACAGCTGAAATTAATTTTATTATTTCATTTTTTATCTACATATCATGAGTTTGGAGTGCTTGTAGATCAAGAACCTCCTAATATGTTGGACATTCCAATACTGTATCTTGCACAGAGGTCTCCCAATGTAAGGATGCAAGCCCTGGAGATAGGAGAGTAATTTCACGATATGTAATGTTCACCTCTGTTCTGGGTCCTAACTATGTATTTATGGTATAAAAATCAATTATAATAGACATCAGGACTCTCATACAACAAAGACTCTCAAGGAGCCTTAACAAAGTTATACAAAGCAAACAAAAGATAAATACAACATGATATATCTCCACCAAAAAGATTCCTAAACAGACTTGTGTACCTTCTCTATTGTACTAAACGAGCCCTCTTTGTGCATGGCTTTTCCACTACAACCACTTTTGTTAACGCCCAGCAAGGGGTCAGTGAAGTGCTATGTATTGTTCATATCGATTATCATAAAAGTGGTACAATGGCTGTCAATCATCAAGAAAGTCTTCTCACACCAATTCACGCCAGCTCTTACTTTGCCTTAAACTTTCTCTCTCTACTCTCTCTCTCTCTAGTTCTCAAAATGTAGGCGTGGTGTCATGCCATGACTCATTTGTTCTGCCTTAGTGGAATTCAGCCCAGCAGATCTTAAGGGGGCTTAATCTCTCTAAATAAATGAGTACCAGGACTGATGGGGTATTATCTCCCTTTGATTGGGTAGGAGAGGGCACTGTCCAGAAAGAAGGTGTCACTGTCACAGGGCACCTTGATCTATCTACCGTCACTAATCATATATACAAATTAACAGATACTGTCGGAGGCTATAGCTAGTTGTTGTACCCTCTAAGTCATTGAGTGAGCACAATATACCACCCCCAACCCCTCAAAACCACTCTAAGCTCCCTTGCTGGAAGTTTGACCTCATCCAGACACCCCCATAAGGGTACTGACATATCTCAACATTGAAATCTCTGATCACTCGAGACTTCAAACTTAAGTCTTCGTCAGCTTCAAGTTCTTCTCCCCTCACCCCTTTCAGCTTGCAAGTCTAAACTACCTGACAAAGCCAGACCAAAATATCTTGCATCTGTTGTCTTGAGCTTGAGGGAGCTAGACTATAATTTTCAGCTTGCGTGGAGCCACCATAGCCAAATTAATGACCGTCTATTCAGTGGGTCGGGAACACTCCTCACCTTGGACTGGTCTGCCAACATGCACCAACCACAACTAATGATGGTGTTCCCTAGTTGTACATGCATATATGGTTTTCGCCAGAGGGAATAATAGCCATCCATTGTCATCGCATTACCAAACCCAACCCAGCAACAAAACACTCGTCTTATAAAATAAATTAAAGTTTTAATTATTAATTAAATTATTTGAACTATGTCAATTCAGTTTAGTCCAAGGTCTTATTACTTATTTGTCGCACAATTTTATATAATTTGATGGTTAATTTATATTTAATTATATTATAAATAAATAAATAAATAAATATATATAATATTATATTAATTATACATAAGATAAATAATAAGTATAATAGTTCATAATATTATGTTTACAGGTTCGAATTCGAGTGGCAGCATCTCTAAAAATAACATTATAAATTTTATATAAAATTTATTTAATTCTTAATTTGAATTCTGTATGTAATGTAATTGGACTCCTTCTTTTATGATATTTATTTATCAATGATTGAAGAAAAGGATTTAAACTCCAAATCTTAAATGAAATGGGATATAGTGTGGTAGTAAAGAACCGTAATCACACTGACGTTTTTGGTTTTGGCATGACCTTCTATGCCTCGTATTGTTCATATTGATTATTATAAAAAAGTTAAATCGTAAACTTAATTTGACGAAAATTAACTATAAACTAAATAAAGAGAGATTAAAAGGGATTGAGAGAGGAAAAACTAATTAACAAATATTAACTAAAGTTATGCTAATAAAATGATGAGTTTAACACTACAAAATGATTAGTGTCCGTGCGCACGGACAAATCAGGACCAGGGCACGCCCAATTGGTACGGAGAAAGAACGACAGAGAGAAGAAATAGAGAGAGGAGATGGATGTGAACTGTAGCGGTACTGTTGACGCGCGGCTACAGTATCCGCTACACTGCTACAGTAGTATGCAGGAGCGAGGAGGAGGCAATCGGGCGGTGCAGGCGCGGCGTGGCAGCAACGCAGGGGGGTGCGGTGGGCTGCCGATGGCGGTGCAGGTGCGGCGTGGCAGCAGCGCAGGGGGGCGCGGTGGGCTGCCGATGGCGGTGTAGGCACGCCGTGGCAGCAGCGCAGGGGGCGCGGCGGGCTTCCGAGGGCGGTGCAGGCGCGGCGTGGCAGCAGCGCAGGGGGGCACGGTGGGCTGCCGATGGCGGTGTAGGCACGCCGTGGCAGCAACGCAGGGGGCGCGGCGGGCTTCCGAGGGCGGTGCAGGCGCTGGCGCCTCTACGTGCATGCAAATGCATGTATGTGGAGGAGGGGAAGCAGTCGCCCTCCCGCTGGGTGCTGGCGACAGGCGGTTCACGACAGGGAGGCCGTGCGCAGTCAGTGAGCGCGGAGGGGCGTGGGTCCTCCTTCATCTGCGTCGTCACTGGAGTCCTGATGGCGGCGGAGGCAAAGGTGGCAGCCGACGCGGGTGTGGCAGAAGAAGCGTCGGGACGGGCCAAAACACGAGCCCCGCCGGTGGTGCCGAGTGCAGGGTGTCGAAGAGCTCTTCCTCTCCTCTCATGATGACTACCCAAAACAGACCACGTAATAAGTGTATATGAGAGAGAGAGAGAGAGAGAGAGAGTTGGTGGGTAGAATCAAGTTTGGTGGACTGGTGGTGGGCTCAGGTAGCTGCCCAGACGCACCACGATGTCGTTGATATCCCGTAGTTATCCGAACTTCTGCCCCCACTCCTCCTCTGGCGCACTCACTGGGACAGCCCCGTTCTCCATTGCCCTCTGCTCAGAGAATGCCCGAACAAAGCGACAAGGCGCGGGGAAAAACCAAGTTACAAAAAAGACAAACATATCGCTTACTATGTGCGTATACTATCATCACCACTGTAGGAAATATGCAGCTGCCTCACACACACACAGGACCTTGTAAGCGGCGTCGACATCGGCGCAGGCGAAGCAAATCTCCAGGGGGGCCCTCTCCCTGTCGCTGCCGGCGTGCTGGACCACCCCCGAGTCAGTCTCGTACTGGTGCGCCAGCGTGAACGAGATCTTCATCTGCCCGTCTCCAACCATTGAGGAACCTGTTTTGAAAAATAGAGCAAGAGGATTCAAAACAGGGGATCGTAAATCACGATAAATCACTACCGTGATTACGGTAAATCACCACCATGATCTGACTATCCACCAAATTGTAATGCAGGCTATAAATCCCTATAAATATTGATCATTCTATTTGTTGTACATGTCTCTCGTTATAAGCAAGGTAGAGCAGGCTTGAACGTCTGATTCGCTAGTGTTGAGCTGCTGGGTGAGGAGTCTTTTTGCAAGATATATGGGTTCTTTTTTTGGTGGATTCCCTCACCCAAATTTTTTTACAGAAAATCAATATTAATAGAACAAGGATCGAAATGGTTACACAAATAAAAAATTTCTTTTTTCCCTGGATCTCCTAGGGATCGTTGGCAAAGGGACGATGGATCTGTATTTGAGAGAGAGAGAGAGAGAAGCCCGAGCCGGAGGTAGTAAAGCTTCCAAAGCCGAGGTTTCCTGCTGGCGTGCGGCGCGACCCGAGCTCGCCCTGCGAAAGATCTTTCACCAGGCGCTGCTCCTCCCCCCCTCTCTCTCTCTCTCCTCCCCCACCAATTCCACGGCAAACAGGTTTCTTTCTCCAACCCCTTCTCTCTACCCATCCCTTTGTTCCCTAATCCTATGTAACATCGGCCACCGGCAGCTGCAACCCTGTGAGCATGATCGTGCGGAGATACGGGCGCAGGACCCGCTGCGGGGGCCGGGGCTTCTCCGACGCCGACCTCCTCGACGGCGGCTCCGACGCGGACGAGCCCCTCTCGCTTTCCCAGGAACCCAGCGGCTCCCAACCAGATCCATACGGCTTCGCCGACTTCTCCTCCCAGGACTCCTCCCCCTGGTGCTACCTTCGCGAGGGGCTGAAGAAGGGGAGCAGGACTGCAAGGTGCTCAGTAAATCCTAACAGAGGACTTGGGATTCCATCGACGAAACGATCGCGTAGTAGAATCTATAGGGTTGTGGATTCAGACACTACGTTATACATTCAAATCTATGTAAAATTAACTTCCTGAAATGCTTCCAGAAATGTTAAAAAAGTTGCATGTGTAGCGTTAATTTTTCTTTCCTGTTCTGTACATAACTCCCTAAATTAATGTTTGTACAAGAGCGTTTCATGTGCAGTCTTATCCCTGAAATGCTTCTTGAAACGTTCAAAAGCAATTCATGTGCAGTTTTAATTCCTCTTTCCTGTTCTGTGCGTGACTCTTTGAATTAATATTTGTCTAAGAGCGTTTCATGTACAATCTTAATTTGAAGACATAGAGGCAGTGAAAACAGGAAAATGCTGGTCGATGGAAGATGGAGAGGCAGTGGAAACCAGGGAAAAATGAACCGGTTTAAGACTTAGACCGGACGAACTTTTAAAAGTGTGACTTCTGTATATTAGGTTAGGGATTTAAGTGAACCGGGCTAACCAAAGTTGAACCGGAGGAAAAAAAAAGTGTCACTTCTTATATTAGTTATAGATATACGTGCATGTACATTTATATAAATATATACATGTATATATATACACATACTTGTAAGTGTATACTTATACATTGTATATACTTATGCAGATGTATACTTATATATACATGCATATAAGTATATACTTATATATGTACTTACACTACTACATATATACTAATATGTATATACTTACATATACATATATAAATATATATTCTTATACATATTTATATAATAATACAAAAAATATATATACTTATATAAATATATTTACTTATATACATTTTAATCCATAACTAATTAGCTATGGATTAGTGATGCAAAGATTCAGTAGCTAAATACGTAGCTAATTAGCTACAAATTTAGAGTCGGAACAATTTTCGTAGCTAATTAGCTACACATTAGAGACAAAATCTTTTCACTGTTAATCCATAACTAATTAGCGACAACATTATTCTGACTCTAATTTGTAGTTGATATATATTTAGCTACGAAAAATTCTATAGCTAAATCTGTAGCTAAGTAACGATGAATTTAGTTACTGAACAATTCCGTCGCTAATCTGTAGTTACTTAGCTGCAGACTATTCTGTAGTTAAATCTGTTGTTACTTAGCTATAAATTAGCGACGAAACTTTCAATTTAGTGATGAAAATTTATTTGTCATTAATCCATCGCTAATTTGTTACGAACATTATTCTTGTAGTGAGCCAACCCTCGTTCTCCCATTGCCAAGCTTCCCTCCCCTCCCAGCTTTCGCTAAAACCACCACCCCTCCCTCCGTTCTCCATATCCCATCTTCCACCAAGTCTCCCTCCCCTAGGAGGTACCTTCCTAGTTCTCCCTAGATCCGCCACCCCCTTCCCTCTATTTAAGCCCAATTTGCCATACCCTTTGTGTAACGACTCGACCTCCCGGACCCTCGCTAGGGGTCCCGAGGGTCACGTCGCCACCCATGGATCCAAAGATCCGGAAGGGTTAAAAGAAATAGTCTAGTGAGATATGTACTGAATTTAAATAACTATAACAATATGTACAATATACAAAAGGTTTGTACAACAGGTCCCAAGTAAAAGCACAGGTACAAGAAGAAAGGTGCAGCCCTTAAGGGACATACCCCGAGGACTTGCAAAGCACAACTCTCAGCTCACTCAGCTACAAGAGCTCACAATGCTCGCTCTCACTGCTACTGACAACACACGGCGCCACAACCGCCTCCGCAACCCGTCCGACACCGAGCTCCCGCGACGACAAGCCCCTAGCTGAAGGAAGTAGGGGGGTGAGCCTCGCGAACAAGGCCCAGTAGGGATTACCAGTCCCTCATCGACTAGAGCAGCCTACAAAAATAGAAAAACTACACTAGAAAGCTGTAAAGCGAGTAACACCTACAACATGATACTACTAAGCAGCGGAACATAACAACACAACGCCATGACCACCAACTGAGGTCGGGCCACATACACGACTCCCGCAGAAGCCAACGGAGTCGGGCACACAGTAGAAGCAACCCTCGGCACACTCGCCGAGACCACGCAACAACCAGGTGAGAACGACGTCTTACCGCAAGCACGGCCACCTCAGACCTCCACAAGGTCAAGGGTCCACAAGTAGAACCACCCCGGACCCCGGACACACCACAAGGTCGGGAAGCTACACACGCCGGTGCCATCACGGACTGGCATCTAAGAACGAGACTACGAAACCGAGAGGACACCGAGCGGAAACCACTAGAAGCATGGGTCTGCACAAGGCCAGACCAACGACACCCACGGAAATTAGGCACAACCAGGATATAACTGCCGTGTAAGCTAGGACAACGGATAACACTTGGAAACGTTGTGAGGAAATGCTGTCACAACAACAGCAACCAAGCCACTGCCGCTAACAGCCAAGAGGGGGACCCGTAGTCCACACACTCTGTTCGCTAACCAAGCTCCTGTCTCTGCCCCCGCGGAAGGGTGAGACGAAGCCGCCACGGAAACACACAACACACGCAACACCACAGCCTGGCCAAGCTGCGGCCCCACGCCTAGCACCACTACGTGGCTCCGGAACCAACGCAGAGAGAGGCAGTGCGACAAAGGACTATCTGGGCCGCGTTGGGAAGAAAACACCTCAATGACCTTGGCGTCCCACCCCAGACAAGAGAGCTCTACAAACCACTCAGCCCCACTGTCCAAACCACCGTTTTCCCCTCAGCTCCAGAGTCTGCCACACTAGGCTGTCGACTCGAGCACGCTCGTAGCCCCGAACGCTCCCTTAAAGGCTCCCGAGGATGGGGGTCCCAGGTAACGGCAACAGCCTCTCAGATCGAGGACAAGCCCTCAAGTGCCAAGCACCGGGCGAAAGGCAGGGCAAGCACAACAGGAACTGCGCCGAACTGCTGGCTTGTAACACACGACAAGCCCAGCAAGCGAGAGGCACGCACGGACCCTAAAAAGGGTCGTCGGCCAACCAAGGCACGCACGAACGACTAGAACCTCGGAACACCACCGGACAGTACAGAAACCCGTCACTCTGCTAATAATCGATTGACCGCCAATCAATCGATTATTAGATAGATGCGACCCTCCTAGCACCACTGCCAAGACATGGCCACAAAGGTGTCACCTTCGGTCACTGAACGCAAGGAGGTAACCTGCCGCGTTCCCTACCAAAAGGTCCTAAGGGCAAAGCCTACCCTGGGACACATGCCGACGCACAACCGGGCCAACGGAAGCACCTGAGGCAACACAGGTACAGTCGCGACCCCCAAGGCCATCGCGACACCATCGTGACGGGCAAGGGCACCGCGACAGCCTTGTCACAACCGGGCGAAGCGCCGCGACAACAACCCTGTTGTGACCCAGAAACATGTCGCGACAGTGACCCTTATCGCGACCGCCAACCGCGTCGCGATAAGGTCGCGCCTGACTGGGCTGACGCCTCTTCTGATGTTGCGACACGCCGAGCCATCGTGACACCAGCAGAGAGGCAGACCAACGAGATCCTTAATCCCGAGCCACCCACAAACCATACAAACACACCAAAAGGGGGGAGGAGAGCATGGGGAAAGTAGTAAAGCTATCTATAAACCCCGAGGGGCTCCCAATCCACCCGGATCGGGAAGGGCACAAGATGAAATGTTGCGGAAAAACTGCTATGAAGAAATATAGAGGGGGGGGGGTTGGATAGATTTCTTTGAATTTTAAAATTCACTCTATTAGACTTTTGAGAAATCGAATTAAGAATTGAATCTAAAGCTTATTCACAATTCTGTGCAACTTAGACAAGTTAGATGGTGAAATACTAACGAGCCTATCAAGCATCTACCACAAGATACAATCAAACCACAAGAACAGAGAGATTTCGGGTGGTTCGGATTACACAACAGTGTATCCTACATCCACCATCCACACACACACACAAATGTGGCTTATCTTGCCGGTTCAGAAAAGATACACCACAACACACACACTGTGAGATTCAGAAATCTCAGAAACCACCGCACACACGAAATTGGGCACAAGGATTGAACCAATTTCACAGCACACACTTCAACAGAGTAAGTTTGAAATGAATAACTAGTCAGAACAATTGAAATCCAAGTTGAAGATGACTGGCTCAAAGATCCCTGTTTCTGCTTCAAGAATGGGGACCAGCTCTTCTTCTTCAGCTCCAGGAAGAAGACTCTGATGGCTCGAAATTTTCCTTCAATTGGATCATCCAAGGTGCTCACGACCTTTGTTCCTTCAGATCTGGGAGCAATTTGGCAGGATGAGGTCTTCTTCAGAAGTCAGATGGAACACTCAGGAGTCTGGAAGAGCAGATGCGTGTCCTGATGGATGATACTCCAAAAGCCAAGTGGATAGGGGTTATTTATAGCCCCATGGATCCACAAAATATCTTGGGAATTGGGAGCATCGAAATTCCCACCCAAAAACCCCTTACCAAAGTCATCCACGTGACTTGGTAAATTCAGATATGGAGAATTGTCTGAACTGTGTCGACACTACACAGCTATATGTCGACACACAGGGTCCTGGCTGGGAAACAGACTTCTGAGACAATGAACTAGTGTTGACACCACAGGGAACTGTGTCGACACCACTGGCATGTCTTTAGAATCCTTCTTCTGGGACAGTGAACTAGTGTCGACGCCACAGGGCACTGAGTCGACACCACTGACATGTCTTCAGAATCCTTGTTCTGGGACAGTGAACTAGTGTCGACACCACAGAGCATTGTGTCGACACCACTGGCATGTCTGTCTTTTTCTTTGATCTGTACATGAAAGAAACATTGTGAGATATAAATTTAAGCATGATAAACATGATTTGAATATATTCATGAATCATATTTAGATGCCATCAAAATAAGAGATCCAACAATCTCCCCCTTTTTGATGATGACAACTATGATTCATCAAGTTAACTTGATTTTCTCACAAATGTGATTTTAAAAGTATCTATTCACAATTTCATGGTATATAATGAGCATAACACTGACATCCACAATTTTCATCAATGACATCCAAAAGTTTTGATCCCTTTACAAATGAACATGTCATTCATTTGTCATTTTCAAAGAAAAATCAGACATACAAGCATCAACCAAAAAGTTTCCAAAAAGTTTAGCATCCACATCACATCACATCAAAATGTAAATCCTTATCCCCCTTTGACATCATCAAAACAAAAAGACATCATGCAGAAGGAGGTGGAGGAGGAGGAAGTGGGAGTAAGATGTTCTCTATGGTCTTCATCCTTGCTTCCATAGCACTTAAATTTGTTCTGATCTGAGGTTGCATAGTAGAGAGTCTGGTGTGCAAAAGATCTTCCATTCTTTGATGATTTTCATACATGTTTTCTTGAAATACACCAAGACTGTGAGTTGCATATTGAGAAGCAGCAGATGTACTAGGAACTGTGCCATGTTGTCTGAAATTACTGATATCAGACCTGAGATTTGCCATTTCCTGATCAATGTGGGCAATAAGAGTTCTCATTCTTTCCATATCTTCAACCAAATGAGCAAAGGACAATCGACTTTTAGACACTTGAGTTACAGTTTCTTGACTAGTGAAAAGTCCCTGTTGAGTGTTCGCCAAAATTGCATCGAGAACTCCTTGAGTCTTGAGCTGAAGTTCTTTAAGTTCGGTACAAGCATCACCCAATGTGCCAATTAACCTGTTGAATCTTTTAGTTGCATGCTCAGCTGCTTCATGCTGTCTCACAAACTGACCATTAACAGAATTTTCCAATCTCTAAATTTGAAGTTCAAATCTATTAGACATTTCTGTTATGGAGGATTTGAGATTATCAAACTGAGCTTGGAGAAATTTGTATAACTCAGGTGGAACAGAAGGTCCACCAGAAGAAGTGGAAGCTGAGCTATGATGTTGGGTGAAAAAGGTTGGAGGGACAAGCATATGTGAAAGAGGTGGAGATGCTTGAGGTGAAGGTGCAGCTGGTGGCTCAAAAGGAATCTCAACCTCAACATGTGGCTGGTCCACTGGATCAATTTGAGGAGCAGCATCTTCCAGAGCATTTTCTTCTTGTACATGTTCAACTGGAGGTTCTGGCACTACAACTGGCCCTCTTAGCACTTGGTCTCCTTCAACTTTGAATCTCATGAACTTTTGCAGGTGATGCAAACAGTATATATTATTTTGAGGTATTTTCTGAACCTTTTCATTCACCAGGGAGACTCCAAAATGTTTGAATACAACTGTGAGATGTGCTGCATAGGGCAAGGATCTGTGAAGATCTTTCCTTATTATTTCAGACATAATTTGTGTCATTATCAAATTTAGATTGACTTTCACATTTTTCTTCATGCTGTACATCACAAATCTTTGAATATCGGTCAGTCTATTCCTACCACCACCCTGTGGTGTGATAATTGTGGTCAGAATGTGATGTACCAAATGAAGAACTGGAGGGAGGTGTTGGTGTTGAACCTTGTGACATGAGTTTGTCTTGAATCCTTTGAATCATGTGGAAGACCAGTAAGAAGAGTGTAAGCTTCATGAAGATTGAACTCAAATTCACTCCAATCCTCACCAACATTTGGAAAGTGAAATAGTGTAGAAGCTAACTCAGGAGTGAAAAGAATTGAGACACCCTTAACCTCAGATGTGAAACCCTCTGGATCATCCACTATGTTCAGATAGAACTCTTGAACTAAACAAGGATAAAAGGTTCTGAATTCTGAAATGAACTTCAACCACCCTTGAAATGCAAAGAAGGGTATAAATTTTGGAAATGCATTTGCAAAAGCTTCATCAGATAATTCGACAGCCCTAGGCTTGAGGATTGATCTGCCTTTAGATGCAATCTGAGATGGTGTGACTGCTTGCATCCCAGATGAACCAGAAGACTCTGAGGATGAGTCTTCTTCATCGGAATCACTTGAATCTGGGAGAAGCTTCCTTCTAGGGTATCGAGAGGGCATGAGAGACTTGCCTTTATTCAAAGGGGACGGCCTTCCCTGCTTAGATGGAGTTCCTGAAGGAGTAACCTCACCCTTTCTTTTTGATGGATCATGCCGAAACTTGCTCCTTTTCTCAGGTTGAGGCTCTTCAATGACTATGCCCTTTGCTGCCGCTCTGGTCTTTGCCCCTCTCCTGGGAGTCTGCTTGGGAGCCATGATGGAGGGAAGGATGAAAAAAGAAGAAGGGTGGAAGGTTGGAGAAGAAGAACGCGGGAATACAAGGGATTGGTTCCTTGGGGATTGGAAGGAGGGAGGAGTTCAAATGGGGTGGAAAATGGGAGTGGTAGGGTCGACATGGGACTTAGGGTATAGAAAAAGGGTTTCAACACCACAAGAAGGGTGATAATATGAACCCTTGGTTCATTTACTCTAAACATGAGCTGACAGTCAGGTCCAGGTATGTCGACACACAAGGAGAGTGTGTCGACCTGACAGGCACTCTGGTGTCGACACAGGATGAAGGTGTGTCGACCTCACTTGATAAGAATTTTGAGATTTTTGAAAGGAATGAGAAGGAAAACCTTTAATATGATGAGTTATATCTGAAATCAATTATTCAAGGATTTTTTATATGTTAAAGAGATCATTTCCAATTTTTCATCATAGTCCCATCATTTATTCACTGGGTTGAAAGATATCTGGCATGAGATTGATCATTAAGAGATTCTGAAGGATTGGAATGATTGCTTAAGTGACAAAATATTCCATGCAGTCAATTTCAATCTTTTACACTTTACTTAACCCAAAGTAGTGTGATTTCTTTAGGATTAAGACAATTTATATTGAAATTTCACACTCTTAAAAGGCTTGATTGAGGTTTAAGTTGCTCATTTTCTTGATAGAATTTTATTTAACATTTAGGCAATGAGCATTCAAATATAGTAAATCATTTTCACTCAAGAATACATGCTTTTTACACACCAGAATCTCTGGTTACTAAAGATTTACTAATTATCCTGCTTCAAGGGGTGAATGAAAACCTTTTTACATGAAAATATACGTTTATCAGACGCCAATATTTCCAGTTACTCAGTTAACATTGGTTCTTTTCATTTTGATTTAACCCCTTAGAACAGAGATAACAAAACACCTCATGACATACATGGCTCTTCACTTTTTGTGAAGGTGTGCAATTTCTCAGTATTATGTCATTGCTCTGTCAAAAAAAAAAAACTTTTTGTAAATGAACATTGAGACATTTGACACAACCTTACCTTTTATCACTCTTGAAAGAAGTGTACAAAGACAATATCTAATTGAGCATAATTCCATAAAAGAAATCAAATTACTTGAGGAGTTCAGTGTATAAGAGAGTGTCGATTGAAAGAACATATTATAACAATTAATAAATCAATCTTTGTTTTCTTCAAAAGAATTAATGAACATTTCATGTATTAGATATTCATCAACACACTGAATCAATTTTGGTTTTGATGAGAGAAAATGACAATGAAGTCTTTAGCTCCCTCTGAGTTATTGATCTCATCTATTTTCTTCATCAAAAGTAAGGAGAATCCTTCTTCAATGAAAGAATGGTTAATATGGTCAAAAGAATTGAATGAAATTGAGATTAAAGAGCTGATGGCTACATGGATGAACATGAGTTTGATAGAATTCAGTGAGAGATTTATTCACAACTCAGAAGCTTCATAACAATTCACATCACTTCAGCATTTCTTGAACAACCAAAAGATCTTGTTCTCAAACAAGCTTCATGTACAATTCTGATTCTCTTGACATCACATTTCTGAACTTACCTTTGCTACTCAAGCACTAATGCTCCCCCTAAGTGCATCAATGAAATATTCAACATTCAAATCATGCATACTAAATTTCAGCAAACTATCAGTCAAGTACAAACTTATTTCAGAAAAGAATTATCCACAGCAAGAAGAGCAATCATTTTTTAATAAAAAATAATGATTTTTACACATGATAGATCATGGGTACTTGGCAGAGGATTTCCCTCAACACATAATGATAGTTTTCAAACAAGCATAACTTGTGCTTCCACTAATCACTATTTGATATACCTCATAATCTTTACATTAAGAAATCAGTTTGTTTTTCAATTTTTATTCCATGTTTCATATTCCAAGTTCTCTTCTTAAAGATGTGAACTTATCTTCAGCCAATAGTTTTGTGAAAACATCTGCAATTTGTTTTTTCAGTAGGAATGAATTCTAATTCAATGTTTTTGTTTGCAACTTCATCCCTTAGAAAATGATGTCTGATTTCAATATGTTTTGTTCTAGAGTGTTGAATTGAGTTTTTGGAAAGATTGATTGCACTAGTATTGTCACACATGATAGATGAACATCCAATATCAATATTGTAGTCAAGCAATTGACTTTTAATCCACAACACTTAAGCTGCACAACTTCCTGCAGCAACATATTCTGCTTCTGCAGTAGAAAGTGCAACCGAGTGTTGCTTTTTGGATGCCCATATTATCATGTAATTTCCTAAGAATTGACAATATCCACTAGTACTCTTTCTATCAAGCTTACATCCAACATAATCAGCATCAGAGTATGAAATCAAATTAGCATGACATTCAACTGGATACCATAAACCCAAATCACAAGTTCCACAGAGATATCTAAAAATCCTCTTAACTGCAAGCAAGTGACTTTCCTTTGGACTAGACTGAAATCTAGCACAAAGACATACACTAAATTGAATATCTGGCCTACTTGCAGTAAGATACAAAAGAGATCCAATCATACCTCTGTATTGCTTTGCATCAATCAATTTACCTTTTTCATCTTTGTCCAATTTGATGCTTGTACTCATAGGAGTTGATGCTGGTTTGGCTTGTTCAAAGTGAAATCTTTTGAGCAATTCTTTAACATATTTGGCTTGATTTATAAAGAATCTGTCCTCAAGTTGTTTGGCCTGCAAACCAAGAAAGAATTGTAATTCTCCCATGAGACTCATTTCAAATTCACTGTGCATGTGATTGGAAAATTCTTCACACAGTGAAGGATTAGTGGAACCAAAGATGATATCATCCACATACACTTGAACTACAATTATATGATTGTTGACTGATTTTGTGAAAAGAGTTTGATCCACTTTACTTCTTGAAAAATTCTTACTAACCAGAAAACTGTTCAAACTGTCATACCATGCTCTTGGAGCCTGTTTCAAACCATAAAGAGCTTTATGCAGTTTATACACATGGTTAGGTTTATCATGATCTTCAAATCTAGGAGGTTGAGCAACAAACACCTCTTCTTTTATGTAACCATTCAAAAAGGCAGTTTTCACATCCATCTAAAACAATTTGAAGTTTTTGGAACATGCATATGCTAATAGAATTCTCACTACTTCTAATCTAGCTACTGGTGCAAAGGACTCCTCAAAATCAACTCCAAATTCTTGATTATATCCTTTAGCAACCAGTCTTGCTTTATTCTTCACAATTTTTTCTTCTTCATTCAATTTATTCCTAAACACCCATCTAGTTCCAATTATTGAATTTTCAGGATTTTTGGGAACTAGACTTCAAACATTATTTCTTTTGAATTTATTCAATTCATCATGCATTGCTTCTACCAAGAATTATCTTTTAATGCTTCTTCAATGTTTTTGGGTTTTACTTGAGATATAAAAGTCATATGATATTGTTCAATGATATTTCTGAAATGAGATCTTGTATGGACTCTGTCATGAACATTTCCAACAACATTCTCAAGTGGATGGTCTTTAAAGTATTTGAAATTACCTCTTGTTGCTGTACTTACCTGCTATGGTGTCGACTCAATGTCCTGTGGTGTCGACTCAGTTTCAGGTTTAGCAACTTCTTCATTCTCCGCAGATTGATCTAGATCTTTTATAAGAATGACAACATCTTCTTCTTGATTCCTGCACAAATCATGGTCAGTAAATTTTTCAATATTTTCATCAAATATGACATGAGGAGTTTCCTCCACAATTTTTGATTCATTATTAAAAACTCTATATGACCTTGAATTTTCAGAGTATCTTAGAAAGATGCCTACATCACTTTTCTTTTCAAATTTATCTAGATCATGCTTGTCATTGTTATGAATGAAAACTTTACATCCCAAAACTCTAAAATATGCAATGTGAGGTTTCTTACCTTTCAGGAGTTCATATGAAGTTTTTTTAAGGACTGGTCTTACCATTACCCTGTTGAGGACATAACATGAAGTGTTGACAACTTCTGCCCAGAATTTTCTTGGAAGCTGACTTTCAATCAACAAGGTTCTTGCCATCTCTACTAATGTCATATTCTTCCTTTCAACAATTCCATTCTGTTTAGGGGTCCTTGGAGAAGCAAACTTGTGATCAATTCCTTTATTTCTGCAAAAATCAAAGAATAAATTATTGTCAAATTCTCCTCCATGGTCAGTAAGAATGGAGTGGGTTTTATTTATTTTTGCATTTTCAAATTTATCAACAAATTCTTTAAAATTTTCTAAAGTGTCACTCTTATGAGATAAAAAATAAACCCATGTGAATCTAGAGAAGTCATCCACAATCACAAATCCAAATCTATGTCCACTAAGACTGAGTGTCCTAGTTGGACCAAATAAGTCTATATGCAACAATTCAAAGGGTTTGGAAGTGATTAAGGGTGGAACAAATTTGAATGATTTCCTAGTTTGTTTACCTTGGGTACATGAAGCACACACAATTGCATTTTTTTCTTCATTTTTGGTAAATCATTCACAAGAGCATGTCTAGCAACTTATTCAGAACATTTTCACTAGCATGACCTAACCTTCTATGCCACAATTGAAATAGATCATGCTGGTTGGCAACAAGACAAAGATTTTCATGTTTATGATCATTCAAATCAACCAAGTAAACATTACTAATTCTTTGACCAAGAAATTTTATTTTGCCAGAATCTTTTTCAACAATTTCGCATGATTCAGAATTGAAAATTACCTTAAGGCCTTTGTCACACAATTGACTGATACTTAAAAGATTATGATCAAGACCTTCAACAAGCAATACATTTTCAATTGAGTTTGAAGGATTCTTGTCAATTCTTCCTGTTCCAATGATTTATCCTTTGTTCTTACCTCCAAAAATCACTTGTCCACCATCTTTTTCAATCAATGTGGAAAATATTTCTTTATCTCCAGTCATATGTCTTGAACAGCTACTAGCAAGGTACCACTTATCTTTCTTGTGGGATGTAAGACATTCCTACAAAAAAGATTTAGAAAGAGAATTTTGGTACCCAAATTGCTTTGGGTGCCATCAGTTGTTTCAACTCATCAACAAGATATTTTGGAATCCAGATTTACTTTATCTTCTTTGCTTTTGATCTGCATTTTTCATCAGTGTGACCAGATTTTTTGCAGTTTGTGCACATCATGATCCTTTGTGGGGTGAAACCTTTATTCTTTTTTATGTAGGGTTTGGAACCAACTGAAAGGTTTTCATTGTTCTTTGGATTTAAAGTTGGTCTAACACTGGATTTTAAATATTGTTGATTTTTGGCTTGAATTCTTTCATGTTTGAATTGTGTTCTAGAGTTTTTAACCTGACTTTGAATTTTTGTTTTTGAGTTTGCTTTTGATTTTTCTTTGATGTTCTTTTCAGAATTACCATAGGAAGTGCTTCCTTGAACAAGTGAGGTTATCAAGGTTTGTCCAAATTTCTTATTATTTTCAGACTGATAACCTAGGCCATGTTTGGTAGGATTCATCCGAACTCCTAAAATAGCATCTAGGTTTTGTTTGCCTTTAACAAATTTTGACAAGGTTTCTTTCTTGTCATTCAGTTCTTTCTGGACAGTCTTCAGTTCCTCTTGAATTACTTCCTTTTCCTTTTTGAGTTTTTCATTTTCATCTAACAAGATTTGTTTTTCTTTTTTAGTCAACTGACATCTTTCTTTAATGGCATCAATTTGTTCATTCAAACACTCATGTTCATTTTTCATGTTCACAATTTCAACATTCAAAAGATTTATTTGTTCAGACTCTTGAGGATTGTGCAATATGTTGTTTATCTTCTTTTACAAGGTTTTATTTTCAGATTTTAGTTCACACATTTTTTCAAACAAAATGGCATATGCTTCTTCCCAATCATCAATTGTAAAGTCTTCAAAAGAAGAACTTACTTCAGTGTTTTCTTCATGTCTAGCCATGAGACATGTCACTTATTCCTCATCAGATTCATCTTCTTCCTGTTCTTCCTCATTTTCATCAGACCATGTGGCCAGCATTGCCCTTGTCTTCTTAAACATTTGATTCTTCAATTTTCTCTTCAAATCAGGACACTCCCCTCTCATGTGTCCTAGTTTCCAACACTCATAACAAATAATATCAGTCTTTTTGTTAGTTTCGACCTTTTTGTTGAAATCATTTTTCTTTAAGACTTCCTTTTTGATGAAGGATTTGAGCTTACCTTTCCCTTTCTTTCTCAGAAACCTTTTGAATTGCCTTGTCAGTAAGGCCAATTCTTCATCATTATCTTCATCAGAAGACTCATCATTTTCATCAGATTGATTAGCAACAATTTTTTAACTAGATGAAGCTTTTAAAGCAATAGGTTTCTTAGATGTAGTCATAGATGCATTTCTTTTCAGATTTATCTCATATGTCATGAGTGAACCTATTAGCTCATCTAGTTGCATGGTTGACAAATTTTTTGAATCCTCAATTATAGTGGCTTTTGTGTACCAGGCTGATGGAAGTGATCTAAGGACTTTCCTAACAAGATCACTATTAGAATAATCCTTTCCTAGACGTCTAAGACCATTTACCAAAAGTATGAATCTAGCAAACATCTCAGAAATAGTCTCATCACTCTTCATTCTGAACATTTCATATTCTGAGACTAAGATACTTTCCTTGGTCTCTCTTACCTCAGAAGTTCCCTCATAAATGAGCTATAGCTTGTCCCATATCTCCTTAGCAGATTTGCAAGAATATACTCTTGAGTACTCCTTGGGATGGATGGCACACTGCATCATGTTCATGGCACTCCAGCTTAATGTTGATTTCTTGATCTGATCCTTGGTCCAAAAGCTTTCATCTTCAGGAAGTTCATCTGGTCCCTTGTCAACAATTTTCCAGAGCTCATAGTCCTGAGCTCTCAGAAACACTTGCATCATGTTTTTCCAATAAGCATAATCAGATCCATCAAAGAAAGGAGGCCTAGTAACAGAATGACCCTCAGCAATAAACCCCTTGATGATTTCCATAGCAATAGACTCTTGATCGTTATATCAAACACTTTCAGTGCAATGAGAACCTTGCTCTGATACCAAATGAAATGTTGAGAAAAAACTGTTATGAAGAAATCTAGAAGGGGGGGGGGTTGAATAGATTTCTCTGAATTTTAAAATTCACTCTATTAGACTTTTGAGAAATCGAATTAAGAATTGAATCTAAAGCTTATTCACAATTCTGTGCAACTTAGACAAGTTAGATGGTGAAATACTAACGAGCCTATCAAGCATCTACCGCAAGATATAATCAAACCATAAGAACAGAGAGATTTAGGGTGGTTCAGATTACACAACAGTGTATCCTACATCCACCATCCACATACACACACACAAATGTGGCTTATCTTGCCGGTTCAGAAAAGATACACCACAACACACACACTGTGAGATTCAGAAATCTCAGAAACCACCACACACATGAAATTGGGCACAGGGATTGCACCAATTTCACAGCACACACTTCAATAGAGTAAGTTTGAAACGAAGAACCAGTCAGAACAATTGAAATCCAAGTTGAAGATGACTGGCTAGAAGATCCCTGTTTCTGCTTCAAGAATGGGGACCAGCTCTTCTTCTTTAGCTCTAGGAAGAAGACTCTGATGGCTCAAAATTTTCCTTCAATTGGATCATCCAAGGTGCTCACGACCTTTGTTCCTTCAGATCTGGGAGCAATTTGGCAGGATGAGGTCTTCTTTAGAAGTCGGCTGGAACACTCTGGAGTCTGGAAGAGCAGATGCGTGTCCTGATGGATGATACTCCAAAAGCCAAGTGGATAGGGGTTATTTATAGCCCCATGGATCCACAAAATATCTTGGGAATTGGGAGCATCAAAATTCTCGCCCAAAAACCCCTTCCCAAAGTCATCCACGTGACTTGGTAAATTCAGATGTGGAGAATTGTCCGAACTGTGTCGACAGTACATAGCTATGTGTCGACACACAGGGTCCTGGCTGGGAAACAGACTTATGGGACAGTGAACTAGTGTCGACACCATAGGGCACTGTGTCGACACCACTGGCATGTCTTCAGAATCCTTCTTCTGGGACAGTGAACTAGTGTCAACACCACATGGCACTGTGTCGACACCACTGGCATGTCTTCAGAATCCTTCTTCTGGGACAGTGAACTAGTGTCGACACCACAGGGCACTGTGTCGACACCACTGGCATGTCTATCCTTTTCTTTGAGCTGTACATGAAATAAACATTGTGAGATATAAATTTAAGCGTGGTAAACATGATTTCAATATATTCATGAATCATATTTAGACGTCATCAAAATTAGAGATCCAACACAAGAAATCCCTACCTTTCATGAAGAACCGAACCCATGAAGGGCCTTCACGACGCTCGGCCACCTCCTCCTCGTCCACGACGCTGCTCCACCACTCCGCACTAGCCGCCGACGCCACCACGCCCAGATCACCGGAGGGGATCCTCCCCATCTCCGGAGAAGAGGGGAAAGGGAAGAAGAGGAGAGAGAGAGGGGAAAAGGAGGAAGGGGTTGCCGGCTAAGGATTTTAGCCTTCGGCCCCCGAGACGCGACGGACCGCCCCATCGCGTTAAGAACCTTAACGCGACGGGTCAACGGACCACGACAAGGACGCGTCCCCCACGGACGCCGCGACAACACGACAGGACGTACTGACACACCTGCCACTCTGACAGGCGTCAGACGACCGCACAGCGAAACACGACAAACACTGTCGCGACCCGTTGACCGGTCGCGACAAGAACGCGATAGGCAAACCGGGGGCGACACGAATGCGGCACACACCTGCGTCGCAACAGGGATGACTGACGTGTCGGACACCCACGACGCGACACTAACGCATCGCCCAGCCTGGACGCGTTAGTGGCCAGTCATCTAGGACACTGGACGGAAAGCCAGGAAGTCGGGTCTTACATTCTATCCCCCTTAAAAATAATTTCATCCTCGAAATTGGGGCAAACCCAATCGATCCCGAGGCACGAAACGAAACAGAGGGAGCAAACATAAGACCAATGCGATCAAGCCACTAAGTCTCATCACGACTTCCTCGTGGCAACAATCGCAGAGCCAAACACGCACGGAGCACATAAAGTCAGAAAACCAACGGCTCATACAACGGCTCCAAACACATAGGGAGCACACAACTGAAAACCAATGGCTCACTCCAGCCACACACGGGGGGGGGGGGGGGGGGGGGAACGACAACCCCACCAGTGTCGAGCAATGCCAAATCCGACCTGAACGGCAGAACAATGCCAGCCAAAAACTGCACAGTTGTAGCCACCAACAGACCTCACTGTTGGGACCAACCAATCAGCAACCCCCTCTATCGCCGGCAAAACTCGACAGAGGGCGTGGTTTCCAACAACCACATGAGAAACGCCTGAGAGTCAAGCACGACACTCAGGGGATCAGCCTCACGCTACTAGCAGCAGCTAGCACCAGTCACCGGCCCAACCGAGAAGTCACGCGGGCGACGAGAACCAGAGCAACATCACACTCGTGGAGGATCCGCAACACATGGAACGACGTCCACCGTCACCACTAGGTCTCACCCAGACCTTCCTCATGGTCCAACATGGACAACAAACTCACGCGGAGAAACCTCAACACGCGAAAATGGCATCCACTATCACCACTAGGTCTCAGCCAGACCTTTCTCGTGGTCTGACAAGGACACCAACGCACGCGGAGCCACAAAAATTGGGAGTTACACGCTCCGCCACGTGGCACACCGCGACAGAAACACGGAAGACATCTGAGGTCAAGCAAGAGCCGGACACCTCCCATCATTGACAAACCACGTGGTCGAGTACTAGCAAGCCAATAGGCCTCACTGTCATCGAACAAACCGATAGGAGACTCTGCCATCAGCTTCCAGACTCACCAACACCACGCACAGCAAAGAATCAACGAGGAGTTGGCCGCACGCCCGCCATGCGCACACAGGGCTCAGCACGAGTGGCAACGTGCCAACCACCAGAAAGATGCATAACCACACGGAAACCGAAACGACTGCAGAGGTCGAGGGCAACACGTCGACCTCAGAGGGACCCAGACCGAAGTAGGGTACCACAACCAAACAGGCTCGCTCTCAAAGTGAGAGGGAAAACCTGGACACAGACCACGACCAAAGCCTGGCGTACCACCGATAGGACTACCTAGACAAGGCAAAGAAGCCACCCCACAGTGGTAACGGTATGACCACGAGGCAGAGGCCAGCACAAAGTGTCCCAGAGGTGGAAAGATCAATGCCTCCAACACCGAGCGAAGTCATGAGACGACACACAAATCTCACGAACAGGCACCCGGCACAACACATGGTGCTATCACCAGCACCGGGAGCCACCCAAGGTACAACGCAATGCACCCAGGCTCCAGACAGCACGAAACCAAAACACTCGAGCACGAGCACAAGCACACGGTGCTACCACAAGTACTAAAACTAAGCAAAGTGCAACACAGGTGCACCAGCGGCCGAAATAACACCACGGCTAACAGGAAGAACTCTCCACCAGAGACCCGCCAAAAGCCACACGCAAAAACCACAAGCCTGAGAGGGCACAACAAGCCACGCCGACCTCGGCCCTTGAGGCACAAAACACAGAGCACTGACTCTGCCGCATGGGGAGCAAAAGAACACAGTGACTCCCTAGCGCGCAAGAGCAAGAGGCACCACCTCTATCGCGACCGATAGAGAGGCCAAACACCAATATGATGACACGAAAAGCCTCTAAGGCACAAGCCGAGGCACAATTGAGCACACACACCGGAGAAACGCTCGCACGAGCAAGCCAAGCAAAAAGACCTGTGCACATCAGAGCAACGCTCACACCTGCAGCCCAACAGAAAAATGGTACTACCTCGCACTAAACCAACAGGGACCCAATGCCCCAAATTGTCCAGGCAGGTAGCAAGAAACCATCACGATGACAAATGGCACAAACAGGTCCATCGACCCACGGTGCCACAAGGAAACGACAGCACGGGGGGAGCAACCAGCTCAACCCAAAAACAACTTAAGGGAAGATGACTCCACCATAAGGTTGCAACGATGCACACCCTGGCAGCACAACACCACAATGGAGCATCGCCACCCCGAGCAACCAGCAGAAAGCAGAGGAAGGAGACACACATAACGAGTCTCTTCCACACGCGAAAGGGAAAACCACAATGCAAGACTGACGCTTCCACAAGAAGCACAGCCCGCCAAACACCCACTACACTCACCAGACCACCATCTGGGAGAGCATGTAGGGTGTGAGAAACGAAGCAAACCATCCGAGCCACAGGGACACGCAGTCCCACCAGTGCAGCCGAGAAACTCAGAAATAAGCAACAAGGCAAGCTAACCAACGCAACAGCCAGATGTACGGCCAAGCGCACCACACCTTGACCGACAATGCCCAGGCAGATTGTAACATTTTTTTTAACATAGAGCACTCCTGGGAAGAACCTTCACCAGAAGCGACAAAAGGCAATTCTGGGAAGAACCTTCACCAGAATGCACAACCCAACGACCAAACAACACAGACCATCAGTGCGAACACTGCAGTAAGCAGAATTGCAGAAGCAACGCAAGCAGGTCCTGGGAGAACCCCTCCACCAGAACCACCAAGGCACCACTCTAGGAAAACTCTCCAGAACGCACCAGCCAAACCAATAGCACACCTCAGACTCTGAGGGAGCACGGCAACAGCAGAAACGAGCACGAAATAGTCCTAAGAGAAACCCTCACCAGGACAACAACAAACGGTTCTGGGAAACCTCACCAGAACACGGGGCAACCAAGTGATGCACCTCAGCCTAGAGAGCAACACAACATCAACCAGAAATGAGCACAACACAGTTCTGGGGAAACCTCACTTCTGCCAGAACCAACAGAAAAAGACTCCGGGAGCACCTCACTAGAGCTCACAACTAGTCAGCACCAGGCCGACAACAACCACAATCAAGTGTCGCAGCACTCAACCAGCGATGCAACACGACACATAGAACATCTGCTTAGCCCAAGCAACAATGCGACTGAGTAGAGCACAATGCACAACAATGCACAAACAGGGGGCCACACACAAGACCAACACAACACACACCCCAACAACAAAGGGACAACCAACAAGGCCGGGACACTTCGACCGGTTCCACAGGTAACAACCCTGCACCGGTGAAGGCCACACCATACGCAGGCTCTCTCAGCCTTCGCGATGCCCACACACTCAAATGCGCTGAAGACGACCAGGAGCACCGCGCCTGGACTTTCCTGCAAGCATCCTCCACACAAGGAAGACCACTGCCAGTGAGGCCAGCACCGACCGCGCCGCTACGGCACGAACACGCCGAGCGACCACACTCGCCATGCACGCAGCACAGTAACAACTGCAACCTGCAGCACGCGCATGAATCATGCAGGGAAGCCGCACACCTGCAAGACATTTGAAAACACAAACCTAACACTAGTCTAACGGTGTCAGCAATGCACTAGTACCTTTCTTTGGGACAGCTATAGTTATTACTTCCTTACAAATCTCAGTAGACTCCTCGCTCTGATACCACTGTAACGACTCGACCTCCCGGACCCTCGCCAGGGGTCCCGAGGGTCGCGCCGCCACCCACGGATCTGAAGATCTGGAAGGGTTAGAAGAAATAGTCTAGTGAGATATGTACTAAATTTAAATTAATATAACGATATGTACAATATACAAAAGGTTTGTACAACGGGTCCAAGTAAAAGCACAGGTACAAGAAGAAAGGTGCAGTCCTTAAGGGGCATACCCCGAGGACTTGCAAAGCACAACTCTCAGCTCACTCGGCTACAAGAGCTCACAACGATCGCTCTCACTGCTGCTGACAACACATGGCGCCACAGCTGCCTCTGCAACCCGTCCAACACCGAGCTCCCGCGACGACGAGCCCCTAGTGAAGGAAGTAGGGGGGTGAGCCTCGCGAACAAGGCCCAGTAGGGATTACCAGTCCCTCACCGGCTAGAGCAGTAGGAACTCCGAAAATAGGAAAACTACACTAGAAAATTGTAAAGTGAGTAACACCTACAGCATGATACTACTAAGCAGCGGAACAGAACAGTGCAATGCCATGACCACCAACTGAGGTCGGGCCACATGCACGACTCCCGCAGAAACCAACGGAGTCGGACACATAGTGAAAGCAACCCTCGGCACACTCGCCGAGACCATGCAACAACCAGGTGTGAACGACGTCTCACCGCAAGCACGGCCACCTCAGACCTCCACAAGGTCGAGGGCCCACAAGCAGAACCACCCCAGACCCCGGACACACCAAAAGGTCGGGAAGTTACACACGCCGGTGCCATCACGGACTGGCACCCAAGAACGGGACTACGGAACCGAGAGGACACCGAGAGGAAACCACCATAAGCACGGGTCTGCACAAGGCCAGACCAACAATGCCCACGGAAATTAGGCACAACCAGGCTATAACCGCCGTGCAAGCTAGGGCAACGGATAACACTTGGAAACGTCGTGAGGAAATGCCGTCACAACAACAACAACCAAGCTACCGCCGCTAACAGCCAAGAGGGGGACCCGTAGTCCACACACTCTGCTCGCTAGCCAAGCTCCTGTCTCTGCCCCCGTGGAAGGGTGAGACGAAGCCGCCATGAAAACACAGAACACACGCAACACCACAGTCTGGCCAAGCTGCGGCCCCACGCCTAGCACCACTACGTGGCTCCGGAACCAACGCATAGAGAGGCAGTGAGACAAAGGACTATCTGGGCCGCGTTGGGAAGAAAACACCTCAATGACCTCGGCGTCCCGCCCCAGACAAGAGAGCTCTACAAATGACTCAGCGCCGCTGTCCAAACCACCATTTTCCCCTCAGCTCCAGAGTCTGCTAGGCTGTCGACTCGAGCACGCTCGTAGCCCCGAATGCTCCCTCAAAGGCTCCCGAGGATGGGGGTCCCAAGTAACGGTAACAACCTCTCAGATCGAGGACAAGCCCTCAAGTGCTAAGCATCGGGCGAAAGGCGGGGCAAGCACAACAGGAACCGCGCCGAACTGCTAGCTTGTAACACACGATAAGCCCAGCAAGCGAGAGGCATGCACGGACCCTAAAAAGGGCCGTTGGCCAACCAATGCACGCACGAACGGCTAGAACCTCGGAACACCACCGGACAGTATGGAAACCCGTCGCTCTGCTAATAATCGATTGACCGCCGGTCAATCGATTATTAGACAGACGCGACCCTCCTAGCACCATTGCCAGGACGTGTCACCTTCAGTCGCTAAACACAGAGAGGTAACCTGCCGCGTTCCCTACCAAAAGGTCCTAAGGGTAAAGCCTGCCCTGGGGCACACGCCGACACACAACCGGGCCAATGAAAGCACCCGAGGCAACACATGTATAGTCGCAACCCCCAAGGCCGTCGTGACACCATTGCGACGGGCAAGGGCACCGCGACAGCCTTGTCACGACCGGGCGAAGCGCCGTGACAGCATCCCTATTGCGACCCAGAAATGTGTCGCGACAACGACCCTTATCGCGACCGCCAACCGCGTCGCGATAAGGTCGCGCCCGACCGGGCCGATGCCTCTTCTGATGTTGCGACGCGCCGAGTCGTCGCGACACCAGTAGAGAGGCAGACCAACGGGATCCTCAATCTCGGGCCGCCCACAAACCATACAAACACACCACAAGGGGGGAGGGGAGCATGGGGAAAGTAGTAAAGCTATCTATAAACCCCGAGGGGCTCCCAATCCACCCGGATCGGGAAGGGCACAAGAAATTCCTACCTTTCACGAAGAACTGAACCCATGAAGCGCCTTCACGACGCTCGACCACCTCCTCCTCGCTCCATGACGCCGCTCCACCACTCCTCACGAGCCACCGGTGCCACCACGCCCCGATCGCCGGAGGGGAACCTCCCCATCATTGGAGAAGAGGGGAAAGGGAAGAAGAGGAGAGAGAGGGGAAGAGGGGGAAGGGGTAGCCGGCCAAGACTTTTAGCTTTCGGCCCCCGAGACGCGACGGACCGCCCCGTCGCGTTAAGAACCTTAATGCGACGGGTCAACGGACCGCGACAAGGACGCGTCCCCCACGGACACCGCGACAATGCGACAGGCCGTACTGACACACGTGCCACTCTGATAGGCGTCAGACGACCGTACAGCGAAACACGACAAACATTGTCGCGACCTGTTGACCGGTCGTGACAAGAATACGACAGGCAAACCGGGCGCGACACGAACGTGGTGCACACCTACATCGCAACAGCGATGACTGACACGTCGGACACCGACGACACGACACTAACGCGTCACCCAGCTTGGACCCATTAGTGGGCAGTCATCCAGAACACCGGACGGAAAGCCGGGAAGCCGGGTCTTACACTTTGTCTACCCCCACACAATCTTTTTGCTATTGGATAGTTAGCCTATTCACATATTGTTTAGTTCAAATTTGTGGTTATCTTTGCAGGTTCACTGCCATAGGATAATTTTGGTTTCATGCCTTGAGTCTTTAGAATACTTTAATTTAAAAGTTGAGGTCTATAGCTCAACTCGAGACATGAGATTCACCAACACATTCTTCATTAATGTGCTTCATCCGAATTGATTTACCTTTGTTGTTGCAGATATGAAGTGTAATCTTTCTCCAGCCGAACAAGCTCCAGTTGGATCACGACAGTCCCATCATTTATTCCTATTTGGCAGCGCTTTATTCTTAGTTGTTTTTACGACGTGGATGGTCTTTTGTGGTTGGAGTGGGTTCTTAGTCCTTGTTGATTTTTTATGATTTTCCTTATTTTCCATCCACGTAGGTGAAGTCTTTGGCACCATACTTGTATCTTCTGACTTCTATGTTTCTTTTGTCTGGGGAAGGTAGGATCGATCTAGTGCCATCATATCTGTGTGTATGCAGGGTGTGGTCAGCTATGGGCCGCTCACGCTTTGTATCCCTATGTATCTTTCCCGCTAGTTTAATATAATTTCCTACTTTCTAGTTTAAAAACAAACTCTAAAAGTAATTTGGTGATCTGCCAACAGCTATCGTCTCAGTTGCACTATCAGATATATTTCTAAGTGCTAGTTAATCGACCCTATTGCCCCCCAAAAATTGGAAAAAATAAGGATGGACCAATGCGGTTAATGTGCAAGGGTGCTACACGCCATATATATGTAGCGAGTATTTCTCTGAAGCGGTGTCAGAGTTTATAGAACTTCTATCTCTAATTCTCTCTATATATATCTCCAATATATCTAAATCAAAAATCGAAAGAGTAGTTACGATATTACTATCTTGGTTTAAAAGGATATTCTTTTAATTGGTGTGTAAATTTGTTTGAATGGGAATTTATGTTTTACTTGTTGAAATTAAGAGCTCGATATATAGTCGTGGTGTTTTGGGATATATTTTGCAAAACCATTAAGTTTAGTTTTTGAGATATTAAGCAAATACGACATTTAGTATTTATTTTACGTTGCCAATCCATGATAAGACAAATGATTAAGATACATGGTATATATATAAAACCCAGATTTAACAAATTAAGTTTGAGCGAGCACTGTACATATGTATATATTTCTTTAAAAAGTCTCCATCAATATG
Organism: Colocasia esculenta; assembly: GCA_014218235.1. NCBI lineage: Eukaryota > Viridiplantae > Streptophyta > Magnoliopsida > Alismatales > Araceae > Colocasia > Colocasia esculenta. The sequence continues at coordinate 79,995,497 of CM024766.1, forward strand.
TGTAGATCTAGAAGAAGCAATTAATGTCAACACTCTTGGGACGAAATGTTTGACGGATCAATCACGCAGTGAAATTAATTACGACCCACTTCCATCAACTGGATGATCGGAAGCATCGGAAGACCACCGCGCGAGAGCCATGCATGGACGGAGCTGGAGGAGTACTCGTTCCCTGCAAGTAGAAACCCACCATTCCCTGCCAAATTCCAGCGAGCCGTCCCTTGTTCTTTTCCATCTTGCCGCCCTGCAAGTTCCTTTCATCAAGCTTCCATATACGTCGTTATGTGGAGGACCACCCCTCCCAAAGGGTTTACCATTCTACTTTCCAATCTCTCCTTGGAGGAGTACTTCACAAGATGGACTAGCTAGCTTAGCTGCTCCACCATATGCTTTGCAGGCTGCTGCTACGTACAACCAGCACAAATGATCGCGTCCACATCTGAATCTGTGCTTGACCCACTTGAATAGTTCAATATTTGAAATTTCTGGTCCGTCCTTCCATCATTAAGGAACTTTAATGCTAGTATTCATACTGATATTGGAGGCTTATGAAGGGTGCCAACATGAACAGAGCGGAAGAGTTCATGAGCTGTTCTTATAGTCTACACTCAGTTTGATGTAGCATCCAAGTTTTAAAATCTAAACCCAAAAACCGCTCTATATATCAATCAGTATCAATGGTATTATAAAAGTGTGTCGACCTAATTATCGTTGTGGTTCAGTCATCTATCGTTAATTTATGGGAGTTAATTTCACCTATATATATATTATTTCCTCAACTACTCAATTCTTAAGTTTTGAGTTAGAGGGTAAGGATCCAGCAAAACACCCACAAAATATCATCAGGTTATATATATACATTGCAAAAATTGGTTGGTTACTTCTTAAATTTTGTGTCCACATATGATATATTGTTTAACTTTGTTATCTGCACAGCTTGCCAATGTGGACCAATCGGATTGCCCCCCATTGGGCTGATGGCCTTTTGCTTTCAAAACGCTAGCTGTCTTCCCCCTCATCACAAGTGATCAGTGGATTCTTGGCAGGACGAACAAGCAACCCCCCAAGAATTTTCTTCTTCCTCCTTTTCTATGGCATGATGGGAATCTCATCATTTGTCCTGCTCGTGAAAGGAAAAGCAACGAAAATACAGAAGCCGTATGCTACTTTTTTCCGAAAAAGGAAGAAGACGTATATGTACCTGCACAGCCGGTGTGATGTAAGAAGGAAACGGTAATCCCGGAAGTATTATCCCTTGATATTATAATCATATGTTTATTTAAGTTATGTTTGGTATTCAGATATATCATCTATAAGACTATAAATCTTTTTGGGTAAACGGTATAATGGTTTAAACCATCGCCCGATCAACAGAGAAAATTGAGTTCGACTCTCGGAAAACACCCCCCCCCCCCCCCCCCCCCCCATTAAGAATCCCTGTGGGAAACGTCGCTCCAGTCTTTTTTTCCCTGAAAACGCCTCTTACGTTGAAGCGCACCCTCGAAGACTACCGTCATGGTGTACTCGGGGCGCACAGCAACCAGCTACATCATCTATAAATTTTGACATGCTGCTTATGGAAAGGAGAGAAGGTGGAAGATAAGTCATTCAGATGTTGGGTTTACCTCCAACTTTAACTTAAGCTTGAATCAGAGGGAGATAAGTAATTTAGTTCTTTTATTTCATCCTTAATTTCTTATCTCTATTTTTGCGTTTGTAGATTTCAAGAACTGCGTACGCATGGATAAAACGGACTTATCCCCATATATCTTTATCTCAATAAAGAAAAAAATCTCCTTGAAGACAAAGACAAGCATAAGATATTGTTTTTGACCATTTTATTTAAGTTATAGATAGATAGACAGTGACATGATTGTTTTTTATCTTATAATCTAACTAATTAGTATTATCTAGTGTGGTGACCAAATCTGGTCACCTAGGCCCATGATGGCTCGTTACGGCCCATTCACGTCCTGTCAACTAACGTGGCACCGTCATCGAAAGACACGCCCTCTCCAGGATGGTTCGAAGACCTCCATTGTGTGACCCCCGTGATCGGAAGCTGTCAAGTTCCGCTGCGGCGTACCTCCGAGCAGATCACCCCCTTCCTTACCGAACAGCTATGAACGGCTTCCGAACAGGAACAGTAACTCCGCTGCATGAAACTACCCTTGATGTTACCGAACAGCATGTTCGAGCCCCCGCGTGGGTCACCTGCTCGGAAAGCGTTCCCAAATGGTTCCGAGCAGGTTCTCTGACTCGCAGAACGGTTGTAACCGTCCCAGGCCACGTTCTTCACCATCAAGGGGCGTGAGCTGCCTGGCAGCCTAACGGGCACCAGAGTCATAACTCCTCCCGTTATGCGCGTGCGTCAAGGCGCCTCTTCAGGCACGATCCGCCGAACGTTACGCACGTTGGCCTCGACACCGACGCTTATAAAAGCACAGGTACAGTACCATGCAAGGGTACGCTCTCTATCCCTCGCGGATACATTCTCTCACTCCGAAACCCCCTGCCTCTCAAGTTCCTCACTGACTTAGGCATCGGAGGGTTTTCTCGGTCTTCACCGGGCCCCCTAATCCTCTTCTGGTTTTACAGGTGTTCGTCCTCACCAGCGATCGTCTTCCCTCTCTGTTTAGTGGAGGCTCGTTTGGCTCAGGTCCAAATAGGATCATACCACCACATCTAGTAATATATGGGAAATTGCTCATCGCAGGTGATCATTTAATTAACATTGCTTAGGAAGATTGAATTATGAAAGATGTAGTTTAATCTCTAAACCCAATAGTCTTCTTTTAACTTACTTTGGCAGTATCCTTGGGTTAAGATATTCTTTGACCCCTACAAATCTCAAAACGAGCTTGAGAAAAAGGATATTTTGGGTAAGAGACATCATGACTAGACCTGCATCGCATAAAAGGGCTTTCTTACCCTGTTCATTATTGTATATTGCTCCACCATCACGGTCACCATGTCTATATCTTAACCAAGACATCCTCCATCTTCATGTTTTCTCAACTTACCTACCCCTTATCTCCTAGCTCAATTGGCTATAGGTTCCCCTTCCTCTGCTTTCCCTTTTTGTATAGAATTGTAAATATCTTAGAAGAGAGAAGAAACATTTTAGTAGATCTAATCTAAAATATTATCTAATACCTCAAACCCCTCAGATAATTTTGGGATAAAATTGCGGTAATATCACATAAGAAAACAAAGATAAGGATATACCTTAATAAAGATAATATTGTTGGTTTTCTGTTTTGAATTCAAGTATTTCTCTATGTTTGATTGTGTGTGTGTAAAGTTTTGTCCCATATTGGATATCTAAGAAAGTTGGAAGGCCTTAAATATGAGGTCCTTTTGTACATGCTTAGATATATTAAGAGAACTTCCGCGCACGCGCGAGCTAAGCCCAAACCAAGTGGTTCCAGGGGCCCGAGCCGGAAACCCTTTAATCGGGCGCGACGCACGTGATTATCGCGTGCAGGGGGGTGCAAATCCCCATTTTGCCACTTACATTTTTTATTTCTCTTTTTGCTGTTTCATTTCCTAGGATTCCTTATTCTGGTTTTTGTTGGATTTGAACAGACGTGAGGTTTTTTGCAGTTTTGGGAAAATGAAGTGGCACCTTCGTTTTCTCTCTCCGCACTGTGAAAAACGCTGCTCTCTGTCTGTCCGCTCCGAGCGAACAAAAAGGTGGCGTTGCTGCTCCTGTGCGCGGGTTCCTGTTCTCATGCGAGCTGCTCCTCTGTGCGCTGCTTTCTGCTTCGACCGACTCTGTTCCGTTGCACGTCGTGCATGTCCTGTGGCTTTCTCTGAGGCGATCTGAGGTTGATTTCGTGGGCGACGTTCTTGTTGGAGTGCACCTACGAATGCCGCGAGTGGTTGTCGGATCTTGGGAAGATTTTTCTAGCGAACCTATGCACCGTAAGATGGCAATATATTCTCTAAAGACAGTCGACACGCCGACGCTTCAACCAGATAAATATTTCTGATCTCTGTGAACATATCATCTGTCTATTGCATAAATCCCTGCTTCAGTTTTCTTACAAATATTAATGTTAAAGACCTCTTATTTAAAAAACAAATATGCGACTGTGATTAGTCTGCGAGAAATATTTAGTGCACACCACTTGATGTGCACTAAATAGATATATCTCATAGAAATGTGTCATTTCAACCTTTTAGAGTTGAAATAACTAAGAATGTGCTATATATATACAATAATGAGATTGTCCCATTAATGTGATAGACAATCAATGGAGGTGGTGTGCGCAAACATCACCCCCTTAATGTGTAGCAAACACTTCTTATATAATATAGGGTAAATTAATTAGAAGTCTCTGACTGTAATAGAGAGGTCTTTACTATAACAAGGTTTAACTTAAACTGTAACATGTGATAACACTTACTGTATGAGTTACAGCTCTGTTAGGGACTAACAAATAGTTAAAATCTGACAGGGACTTCTAATTAATTTACCTTATAATATACTCCTATTGCGCACACCACCTTTCTTGGTGTGCGACAATCTTTTTCATATATATATATCTTTTGATGTGTACTAAATAGATATATTTTATAAAGAAAAGATGTGTCATCTGTCTTTAGAATTGAAACAATTAGAATGAGAATATATATATAAAAAATCTTAGTGAATATCACAGGGATGATGTGTGCATATATCATCTCTTAATTTATTGACTTGTCTATCATATTAACGTGATAAACTTTAATATATCTTTATTTGACAAATTCTTCTGATATATTATACTCTTATTATTGTTAAGTGGCACAGGTGCCTCAAATTAGTACACCTTTTTTATCTCTCTTACTAATGCCGACCCGACGGGTCGTAACTTTTGTACCCCCAATGATACTCGCAAGCATGCAGATATTCTCCACGATATCGTCTGGCGCTTTCCGTCTTCTCCCAAACTTCCTTTCAATTTCAAACCACCACAACAGGCAACCCACGATTCCACCACGATAAAAGATAACCACCTGACCTCACCCACCCATAGATCTTCTTCACATGATCTCACAAAGACCTCACCTTGTTATTCACATACCTTTCTTCACAGACAAGAAGAGGGAAAAGAAAAGAAAGCTTCTTAACCAATTTCCATAAATAACCGCATCATTACCATTCATGATTCAGCTACTCCCTGAAGCAACTGGTTAACTCTGCCTCGAGGATAGGATTCTGAGGCATCCTTCCTAGTTTACGAAGATCTTATTGTGGGGAAACCGGTTAAAGTGTCTCCTCTTAAACTCTGTTTGCTTCTTCTCCCCCAAAATTTCTTTACTTTCCTACTCGTATGGTAGCTTTTAATCCGGAGACTCGTACTAATTTGGAGAAGTTTGCTGGCGTACATGCAAAGAACATTCCACAGATGAAGGCACGCACGGACTTAAATAGTTTCCTCTTAACCAGCACACAGATATAAATGGTGAGGATACACACTCAGACGTGGGTACTTCCTATCTACTCTTCCCAGTTTGCATATAAAAAAATCTGGTTTTTTTTATTAAATTGGTTTGCATGCATAGTTATCCACAAGCAACCTTTGCTGGGGGAACAGAGTTGGGCGGGCGTCTCTTTCTCCGCTGTCGTTTGTTTCGGTGGGATAAGTCTCCGGCAATCAAATTCCACTTTCTCCGGGGAGAGCCCTCGCGAGGAAGAAGACGTCCATGACAGGTTGTGCTGCCTGTCGGTTTGATTGATCACTGGGGTTCAATAAAAATCCTGTCTTTTCTTCTCCCCTGTGCGGTGTGGTGTGGTCACTGGTTCAGATCAAAATCCCATCTTTTTCCTTCCTCCAGTGCCCATTCTTCTTACCGCACCCACTCCCACCTCTGCAGTGCCCGCCATGGAGAAGTCTTCCATGGAGAGGGACCTGGACGACTGGGAGTTCCTCAGCGACGACGGCTTGCTCGACCTCGGGTGCGATCACCATGACACGGCAAAGAGCGTGCTGGTCACCAGGGGGTCGGCCGGGTTCAGTCCCCGGGGGCTTGTCGATATGAACTACTTTGTCTGCCCTCCCAGCCCTCCCCACCTCCTCATCGGGGCGGCGGAGGGCTTTATTCCCTCGGAGGGGATCAAGTCGCGGGGCTTTCCGGAACCCGGCACGGAGAAGAACCCAGATGATGGTTTCATCAAGGAGATCAGGGTGGCGCCGCCGGTGATGCTGGCGAACCAGAGGTGATCTCCCAAGTGTTCTTCAGGAAGCTCGGAGAGAGCGAATTTGCCGACATAAAAATTGATTCCCCGCCCAAGTCCCCCACGACGAGGAGTCTGAAGCAGTCTCTCGTGGAGATCCCGGGGATGGTGAAGTGCGAGCTGAAAGGTGGAGAAGAGGGCCCCGGCAAGGGTGAGGCCCAGATCAATGGTGGGGACATCAAGGTGGTGGCGCCGACGTCGGAGCAAGAAAGCAAGGCTCTGGCGAGGTCGGAGACCAGAGGCAGGGGCTGCTTGCACAGCTTCGGCTTCAGTATCTGGAGGTGGAGGGTCACCGGGGTCGGCGCGCTCTGCTCCATAGGCGTCGCAGCGGCCACCATCTGCATCTTCATACTGAGCGGGCGCCAGCGCCACAAACACCAGCAGAACCAGAAGCTCCAGTTCCAGATCTGCCATGACGAGAAGGTACAGCAAAAGTTGCAATTTTTTTTTTCTTTTTTTTCTGTTCTCACTTAGATAAGATTTTGGTTAGTGTTCTACTTCTACTCATCCGTTTGATGAAGTATACTTGAATTTTACACTTTCTTATGAGATCTCACTCTCTTTTGGAGGCTCCTGCAGAATTAATTCATCCATCTGTCACTGCCATCTGCTTTTTTTCAGAAGTTTGATTTTTACTACTAGTCCATGATATTGCTGAGTTATCTTAAGAGTCTTTTTTCTAAATTTCGCCTAGATGTTCTTGGATCCTTTAGTTAGGCTGCAAGCAACAACCCAGGAATCTTTCAAATGTGGGCTCCCTCCAGATTTTTTTTTTAATGGCCGGATCAATAATTCTTGGTATTCTTCTATTGGGTAGTGGCCCAAGTAGTGGGGTCTCCGTTGTAGAAATTATGTGTTTTTTTTTCTCCTCCCCTTCACAGTTGAGGGTAGAATTCTACTATTTAACAAGTTGGTTCTATGTTTGTCATATGTGTCTTTGCCACCTTTATGTAGGCGCCTTGGAACTATCTTACAACTAAAGAAACTGCTGTATATTAGGCATCGTTTCATTTGTTTTTGTATTAACACTATTTTCTCATGCTCCTCTCATATTTCTATCGATACTCCTCTTTACCTCTCTTAGGTACTGTTTGGCATCAACTGTGGTAATCGTTATATAATTTCCTTCTCATTCCTTTTCTGTACTATATTAAGATGTAAGATCTGAAGAGGGGCTTCATTTTGGCGCAGTTCCTTCTTGGTTTATTTCAGTTCTAACATGCCGGATTATTCTGAGTAGCATACATAATTTGGATTCTATTGAGAGCGAATTGTCTAAAGCCTCTGTTCTTCAAAGTTAATTTAAAATCCTGCCTTGATTTAGTCATCTACCACGTAATCCAGGGCCCAGAGTAAAAGGAATGCCCTCTGAGTGAAAGAGACGACGAAGACCTCAACTCCACGCTCATGACCCAAAGAAAACTTTTATCCTTAACTTGTTTCCTTCCTTGTTCTGTAGCTTCTGTATATTAGTAAACTCAAATTAGTTTGTCCACGTTTCTCCTTTACCTGCTGCAGTACCTAGCTTGTCCCCTTCCTGTCTTTACTAATATTCTTTGGTTGCTACGACAGTAAGTTTTTCAGCTCCAGCCCTAAATGTTTAATTTTGATTGCCTGTTGCTGAACCTTCCTTCTTCCTTCTCATGCAAAACATGCCAATCTTGTTTTCAAGCTCATTGAAAGATCACTAGAATCATCTGCATGATTGGATTTTGAACTGCCTGCCTGGTTGGATTCCTCTTTCGAATCCTATTCTCCCCCTCTCTTAAAAGTTAATTATTTGTTTAATGGGATACTCTCTCTTGAAAGTGGAGGATTAAGGCAATGGTAAGTTTATCTCTGTTTAATTAAGACCATGAGTACATTTAGCTCTACAACTCTGAACTTTGTCACTCACCCCAAACTGATTAAGTTAATTACGGCAATGAGCATGTTTGTCTCTACAACTCTGAACTTTTCAAATCATGCATGTTTTAATCTGATTTGAGTGTCATGTAGTTTACCCCTAGACTCTTTAGGTATGTTTTACAGCTACCAAAATTTAGTTGGTGGAAGGTACTTCCTCTAAATTTACCCACACAACATACATCAGCATCGATCTTCTCCTATGATTTCTTCTTCTTCTTTGGGCAATGGGTGATTATGTGTTCTTATGAAACTGCAGAGCATCAAGCAGGTGGTGCGGCAGGCGACGAGGATAAACCAGGCGATCTCAGTGGTCAGAGGAGTCCCAATGGCCAGAGCCCACATTTCCTTCGGTGGCTACTACGATGGTCTGTGATGTTGGAATTTCTCACTAGAAGATTTCTTAGGGGGCCGCCTGCAGCCGTCGCAGGGAACAACAATATCATCCACAAGGTACCGCCGTAGCTCTGAGAGCATGTGCCCAGTGCTTCCCAATGGTCCATATATGGATGCTTATAGTTATGTACATAGAAGAAGATATGATTTAAATGTTGGAACAAGCAGCTGTTGTCTATATTCAGTATAGTACGTTAGTGTTACAAACAATGAGGAAGGGGGGATGCTGTGGCAATGGTAAGCCTGCTCATGAGGGAAAAGCATCAGCTGGCCTCCTGCAAACGCAGCAGCTAGTTGTGTTTTCTTATTATTAGCCGATTGTTCTTAGTAACAAGCTGGTAGTTCCATGGTTCTCTGTTATTTCTTTTGTTTATCTTTTTCCATGTTCTTGGATGCCCAACACCTATTTTATGTCGGTGGTAAATTTATGCTTATTCTCTTATTGGTCTTTGCTTATGATAACAAATTAGACAATCAGTTCCCTGCCTTGAGGTTTGACAGATGGAGGCAACTGCTGTCCAAACGGCTAAAGATTTGTAAATTTAATTTTTTTTTGAATAATAAAAGGTTAAGCGTCAGTATGTCGTAGGTATGGTTAAAACCGATAGGCCAGAAACGAGAAGAGTACTTTTGGCTTAATGGCTTTTCATGAGCAGTTGCTTTATGTACATACAACTATTTATAATTCTTTTATAGAGTTCGGTTTTTGTTAAATACCACCACAGTCATAACTGATGGAATAATTAAAGCTTAATTTAAAAGTTTGCTTTTGATTTATCGTATTTGGTGAACTCTACAAAGAGTTCTTGGCTCTCTATTTTGAGGTTTTCACCTCATGATGGACTGGTTTTTAAGACTTATCTTATATTAGAAATTGAAAAAGTTTATCTCCTTTATAGGGTTGTTTCTTTCCTTAGAGATGTGATCTTTAGGGACAACTATGGAGGAGGGTTCATTTGTGCTTGTGGGCTTTGGACTTTATCTTACACGCATGCAAATTGTCTTGCCATGGCGTGGCGCACACGTGGAGGTCTAGTTAGCTGTCTATGTGACTTTCTTTATTTTTTGTTTTTGCTTATTGACTTTTGACCCTCCGTTCAAACTCTTGGTTTGCTTCCTAGTTTTGAATCCCGAACCGTCACACTCTTTAATGGGGGGAATATTACCACTAGTTTTTGAGAGGGGAGATAGGGCTTCTCTCTCTCTCTCTCTCTCTCTCTCTCTCTCTCTCTCTCTCTCTCTCTCTCTCTCTCTCTCTGGGGTTCTATCTTTTGGCTTCGGCCCGAAAGCTTTCTGCTCTCCTGCTTTTCATGCCCGTTTTCTCGGCTTGCTATTAAGGGAGAATTAGTGATCGATCTTCAAAAGTGTTCGTCTGATGGTGTGATTAGAGTGCATCTTTTCACTGCGATTGTGTGGGTCGTCATATCTTGAAAGGTGTTCGATATCATCCTATTGTACTATGGTAGGGGCGAAACGATTTGAAAGAAAACGACATTACACTTCGACCATGAATTTGCATACTTTTGATCTTTCTAATAGGTGTCATGAATAAATAATCTCTGTTTTCTCTTACTATATACATCTCGATTTTCAACAATAACAAAATGTGTGTAATAGAAATGAGGATGTTGAAATAGATATATGATAAGATTAAAATATATAAGATTATGAATGAGTATTTCCGTGAGGATTTAAAGATAGTCAAAATTGATAGTAACTGAGAAAAAAATAGGATCAAGTGATTTAGACTTGTACACTATTGCCTTAATTCGATGTCGATTAAAAGATGTGACTAAATTTTAGTAGATGTTAGTAAAAGAGTTCGGAGAAAATCTAAAATGAGATGGTATGATGTTATTAAAGATATTGGCTTCTTGAATTTAAATATGAATATAACATTTGATAGAAATTTTTAGTGAAACAAGATTTATATAGTCTATCCCAAATAATAGAGCTCTTTTCCGTGAGGGATCACACCTTACGAATAGGGGAGAGTTTTTTGGGTGGGGGAAGTGGAAGGGGAAAGATCAAGGGGAAGGCGGGAAGGGTATTCTTGGAAGCGTATTTTTTTCAAAAGCGATCGAACATCGCCTTCTCTTCACGCAGTCGTTGCGTGCTGTGTAGTAGACCTTAGGAGCCCGTGAAATGTCTAGAGGCACGTGCGGCCAGCTGGGCCAATCCTAGCGAAGCTAGCACACCCAGTTGTGCTTTGCCTCCTGTCCAGACGGGTGGCAAGCATTTCTAAAAAATTAACTTATCTTATATAATCCATGAAAAATCATTTTTAATACTCTTTCTCTCTTACGCACTTTGAGATGAGCCTAGACCAATGGATTGGACTCTCTTTGCCACCGACGTCGGAGAGGAGACCTCTCTCTCTCTCTGTCTCTGTCTCTCTCTCTCTCTCTCTCTCTCTCTCTCTCTCCCTGATGTGAAATATCAAAATGCGACAAAATAGATCAAACACACTGATTAGAGCAAGTACTAAAATAAATAACAACATTACATAGAAACAATAATTAAATTTGCCATGAATAGTAAGGAGTTTGTTGATATTCAAATTTTCTAATTCTATTACATCAAGCTTTCCATGACTTGTACATCAATCTACTATGTCATAGGGCCCATCTTGAATATTACATTGACTGGTAAAATAAGTGTAGCGTTTTGGCATTTTGGATCTAGCTTATTGGGTTTCGGAGTGTGGTACTATACTTGTTTGGGGTTTCGTACCTGTTTGAGGGCATTTGGGACATTTTCCTAGGCCTTTGCACTTTGGGTGTTGTCGTGACCGAGGAGGTCAACGCCTTGCTAAGGCGTCTGCCAAGGATGACATGATAGCCTTAAGGTGGTTTCCGCATGTGTGTGACGCGTGTCACTGCTTTGGCTAATGCGGCCTCTATCCTGGTTGCATTGATAAGGCGTCTGAGAGCTTTGACATGTTACCTATTCCAATGCCCTTTTACCCTGCTTCGCCGACTGAATAGGGGAGAGCCCTGTTTCAACGGGGGAGATGCTACTGTGGCGATTTGGGGGCGGCTCCAATTATAACACCCTCCTCCGACCGCACACACACATATACATATCACATATCACATAGTTCTTGATCAGAAGAGGGGTTACACTAACAAACTTTGTTATGGACTGACAAATTTGTGTGTACCCAAGTCTAGCAAACTATTCCACAAAGGCATTTTTGGAAGTATTACATCTCAACAAAGTAACTTAGTATCAACACCCCTTATTTTCATAAGGCCAAACTTTCTCTTCTAGACCTTTAATAGTACAATAAAATCTTTAAAGATTCACTAAAACTATGCTCTTCTACTTCTTCTTCTTCATCACCCGTAGGGTTGTAAATAATCTGTAGTTGAGATTTGCATTCTCCTTCAATCTGAAAGGGAGGGGGGGGGGATGGAGAAAACAAAGGCATGAGCCGGAGGGACTCAGTAGGTGAAAGTAAGTGTAAAGATATGAGTTTCAATAGCAGAGCTACGTGAGTATTCAAAAAAGTGCATACATGGATTCACCATATTTGCTCATGAACTTCATACTTAACAGAAACATATAGCTCAAATTGATTTCATAATGAGCTCAAACAAATTACAGAATAAGAGTCATATTTGTCTTTCAAAATTCAGATCATATCTTGATTTCAGAACAAATTCGACAGACATCACTGCTCTCAAGAGGTTACTAAATAGACGCAAATACATCCTCAGTGCCTAGGCGATTCCAGCACCTTGGATCTTGTTCATAGCGCAAGAACGGAGTTTATTACCCACCATTGTCAGTCCATTAACTTGGATTTACCTACAAACTGTCGCCCACAACTGATCACAAGTGACTGGTGCTACCACAAGTGATCCTAAACCCTCTTTGAAGAGGGCACTGTCTTCAAATCATAAGTCATATTTCATGAGCACAATAGGGATAGAAATTGCAAAAAAATAGTTTGATGATTGAGTAATCAAATCATCTTGGTCATAAAGTAGTTTAGAGTCCAAGAAAATGAGAATAACAGCTTACAAGGTCAATAGCATAGTGAGTCTTCAAAGATGGAACAAGAATTGATGTTGGGAGCACCACAGGACAGTGCCTGTCGACAGCTAAAGGGTGCCTATCGACAGGTACTGATTTTTCAGAAGTTCTGAGTTCTAGAACAAGGGTGCCTGTCGACAGGTGAATTCTGTCTGTCGACAGCCGCAGAACACTTCTCCTTAAATGGTTAAAACTGACTGGTGACATGAATTATAAACAAAGATTTGAACAACATGAGAGGGAAAGGATAATTTCATACTTCTAATGATATCACTGAACACAAGTTAAAGATGATACCAAATCAAAGATTATTCTTAAGGCCCTTAGTTAGAGGAGAAACAAAAGAAATAAGAACTCTTCAAAACTTGAGGCAAATAGGAAACATGAGTTCCTACGGATAATACAACTACAAACATGGAAATAAGAACTGGAGAGGAATCGAAGGAGGAAACCTATACAATACCTACTTGTATCTAATAGGAAGAATTTTGAAAACATGCACATGCTACAACATGTTCACAGAAGGTGAACACAGTTCTGAAGGTGTTTATGAAGTCAAAACTGATGTGTGCGGATTTAAACACCTATACAGGAGATTCTTTAACACATTTAGAGGATAAGAATAAGAAAGGAGGAAAGTAATTCTACCAGTACACAGGATTGCATTTAGGGACATGAGTGCTGGTTAACAAAATATGAACACAATGGTAACGAAATTGTTGCCCAGCTAGCTAGCCCAGAGGGGGGGTGAATGAGTTATTAAAACTTCGATCTCTGATTAAAACCTGTTTACTGAAAGGATTGCACAACTTAATAACAAGGTTAGAGTTAGAGCAAACAAGACAACAATCACACAAAACACATCCACAAGACACAAGGATTTTTATCCTGGTTCGGAACTCCTCTCCACAGGAGACCTACGTCCAGTCCCTGAGCAATACCTCAGGATTTTACTACCAAGGGTACAATCCCCCTTAAGGATCCTTACACCCAGCCTCAACTGGTCTTCCTTCAGCCTGAAGGGAACAACAACCACCCTGGATACCACCAGGTCTTCCTTCGTCCAGAAGGGAACACAACCTAATAAGAAAAAGGGTGTGAAAACAGGCTTCAGACTCTAGCTTGACCAGCTACACACTGAAGCTCCTAAGCCCCCGAGAGAGAAAGAGATTTAACAAGGTTTTTCTCTCCAAGGACCACACAGGCTCTTACAAATGAGAAGATTCCTTTTGAGCACAGAGAGCTAAGAGCTTAGAACAAGGTTGGAGTGGAAGCTTCGCTCTTCTTCAAAGTTCTAAAGACTCTGAGAGATGGATTTCTTTCTTCTTCTAAAATCAAGCGTTGTTTCGCACATCTTTTCATCTTCAGTCTTCTATTTAAATTGCTGATTTAAATTCGAACGTTGAAGTGTCCGTTGTCTCTTATCCTTGTGTACGTTAGACTGGTCACCAAGGAAGCTTCTGATCGTCAGTCTTTTTCCTTGTGTACACGCCAAAGAGATGTCATAGAACTTTGTATCTTGTGTCCAATGTTGTCCAGATGAGTCTTGTCAGATATCTGTAAGCATATCATCAATAAATAGAAGACAGCTAAGACTGCTGTCTATTGTTAGTTGAGATGGAACAGATATTGCAGTATATAGCAAAGCTCCTTTCTGTCTAAAAAAGTACGTAGACAGAGTAGCATAGAAATGGAAGATATTGTCTGCATGCATGGGAGATACGATCAGAGAGCATTTAATGCATAGCAGTCAACGGACAAGATATGACTTTGACTTTTCAACGCTATTAAAAGGCATTATACTGATGCATCAAGAAATTCGATAAAAAGAATCTTGCTGACTTATGAAATCGTTATGAATTATAGCAAGTTGTTATGAACTGTAAGGAAATCGATGTGATAACTTATGAAGTCGTTACAACAAGCAGGTCGTTGTGAGTTCTGAAGAAATCGTTACAAGAAATCGTTATGACTATCGAGTTGTAAGGAAATCGTTACACGAAATCGTTATGACTGTAAGTTGTAAGGAAATCGTTATACGAAATCGTTATGACTGTCAAGTTGTAAGGAAATCGTTATACGAAATCGTTATACAAAGCAAGGCGTTATGATCAGTGAAGAAATCGTTATGAACTCTAAAGAAATCGTTATGAAGTCTAAAGAAATCGTTACGGCTAGAGAGTCGTTGCGAATTCTAAAGAAATCGTTACGAGGTCTAAAGAAATCGTTACGGATAGAGAGTCGTTGCGAGTTCTAAAGAAATCGTTACGAGGTCTAAAGAAATCGTTACGGCTAGAGAGTCGTTGCGAGTTCTAAAGAAATCGTTACGAGGTCTAAAGAAATCGTTACGGCTAGAGAGTCGTTGCGAGTTCTAAAGAAATCGTTACGAGGTCTAAAGAAATCGTTACGGCTAGAGAGTCGTTGCGAGTTTCTAAAGAAATCGTTACGATATCGATTTGTTTTGAGTTTTCCGGTCAAAGAGGAAATCGTTCTGCTTATCAAAGAAGTCGATACAAAGACTTGGATAGAAGTGATGAGACTTACCAGATTGTCTTGAACTTTCATTTTTCTTTTATTTCCTGTTCTTAAGGCTCAAGTAATCCATTAGTGTTATTTTGTTAATCATCAAAATTAATATATAAATAAATGGAAATATTTATTATGGGGACAGTTTGGTCATCAATCTCCCCCTTTTTGATGATGACAAAATATACTAAACATCATACAAAAAAATGAAATGTTTTTCAGATTTACGTTAGTTGTCTCCCCCATTTTGTCATTAAGCAAAAAGATAAGCGGTGAGACAAAGAAGAGAGAAAGATTTATATTAGGATGGAGAAAGATAATACAGAGGAGATAACAAGGAGGCATGCTGTGAGACAACAGCCCATGCCTTGATCTCAAGATCCTCAAAAATTTGCAGAAAAACGCCAGAGGCAACTGAGAAGGAGGGTCCCATGGAAGGGATGTTCCTCTGAATGTAGAGTTGCCTTTGCTGCTCTAAGAATTCTCCATACTGAGTTTTGTCCAAAATGAATCTGAAGTAAGTACTCTTACCAAAACTGGCCCTATGGAGAAATCTGTCCAAGGAAATTGGATAGTGAATTTGTTGATTTAACAAATCCTGCTTTAAGGCATAGAAAGCAGAATATCTAGATGCCCATACAGCATAGATCTCTGGTATGGGTGCGATGGAGTTTAGATCCATAAAAGCTTCTGCAGAAAGAGCAGGCTTCCTCTGACTAACAAGATCTTGATTGATGGCTTCCAATTGCTGATAAGAGCCTGATAGAGAAGCTTCCATTCTGATGAGGTGAGTCTTTCACACTCAGAAATGAGTGGAGCTAAGGTCTGAGAAGACATGCGGCCAGAGTGATATTCTCTGAAGATGAACCGCAAAAAGGAAGGAGATCTGCCCTGCTTGGCTGACATCCTGCCCATCTGTCTTGCAAACATATCTAGAGCATGAGACCCAGCATCTGAATCAAACACTAAAGAGTGCAGCTTCGGCAGAAGAACTGGAAAATCAACCTTGAAAGAGACAAAGTCTACTTTAAGAGGAAGGTTGAGAGGGGTTTCTGATTTCAGCACAGTAATCTGCGAATGGAACTGGCAAAACTGAACTTCTGGAATTTTGTTCAAGTAACAGAAGTCACTGTACAGCTGAAAGGCTCTGGCAATGCGAATTTCCTTCAAAATGAAGGATCCCCAAGAGTTCTTGTGCTGGATGATAAACCACTCAGAGAAGGTGAGTGGGTGAGCTCTGTGAGTGAGGGATTCGGCCCTTGCAGTCAGGTATTTTGCATACTGAGCCTTATTTCCTTTGATAGCTGCCCACTGATCTTCAGTCTTGAACTCAGTGCCCTCAAGGATTTTGGATTTGAAAGCTTGAGATATCTGAGTAAAAGGAAGAACAATGTCCAGGTGTTCGGATAGGTTGAGAAAAGGAATACCATAAATGGTAGAAAGAATGCATTTCTGGAGGTATTCTTTGTAGATAGGTCTTCTCTTAGGATCAAGGGTAAGAGAGTACCATAAAGGAGGGTATAGAGGAACAGAAGGAGTGCTTAGAGATGAGGAGGTTTTTCTCTTTTTCAAGGCAGGACTGGGAGGGTCAGTCCTGTGAATGTGAGAGGCTGTGGAAAGAATGGTGAGGAGGGTGTTCCTTTCAAAATTGTCTGGAACATTGGTGTCAAAGACACCAAGAGGCAGAGGTTTATCTGGAGGAAAGATAACAGAATTAGGAGGAGTAGGAGGATAGAAAAAATGTTTAGGATTAAAGAAGAGGTTGGTTGAAGAGGAGATGTTTGAATTTTAATAGGTGAAGGTTTAGGAGTTAATGAGGATGGAGCTGAGATGTGAGCTGGAGTAGGAGAGAAGGAGGGTTGAGATGAAGTAGAGGATGAGGAAGGTTGGGTGCGAGGCATGGGATGTTTTATGGTTGGTGGAGCAGGAGGTGCAGTAGAAGGAGATGAAGGTGTGGAGAGGGTTGGAGTGGCAAGAGATGAAGTATCAGGGGCCTTGGAGACTGACACTGGCTCTTTCCCTTTGGCCTGACTCTCTCTGACTGCTGGAGAGGGTCCTGAAGACCCTGAGGCTGCCACTGGTCCGGGTAACCTCACGACTGATGGCCCTGACCCTTGAACTGGTGGCCCTGTTGGCCGAGAGACTTCTGCTGGAGGCCCTGGTGGCCTAGGAACTTCAGCTGGACTGCTCTGAGTGGGTGCAGGAGGGACACCACTAGACCTTGAAAGATTAGCCAGCAAATTCTTCATATCAGACATCTCTTTATTGAAATACCTCATTGCATTTCTTATTGAAGATACGTCTGAGGAAGTTGAAGCTTGATTAGAAACAATGCCTTGTATGCTAGACTGGACTGATGCCAAGATCACTCCTTGGGCCTTTAACATAGCCATAACAGGCTTCAAGTTCACTTTTCTAGGGCCCTTCCTTGACCTTCTGTGAACAATTCTCTTCTGCTTACCTTGATGAGTGACAGGCTCCTCAAGATTTATAGTTGTACTTGGGCCTTCACTAACATCAACCATGGCTGGAGCTGGAATTTCCTGAGTAGGTGCAGCTTTCTCAGGAAAAGCTTCATTCTCTGGCTTTTCAATCTCAGCTTGCTCCCCCTGAATGGGAGCAGGGACTTCAATACTTTCTTGCTCCCCCTGAGCAGGAGCTTCTTCCACGACAACTTTCTCCAAGTGGCCTTCTGCCACTGATTCAGATACTTCAGGATCAACTCTACTTTGCTCCCCTTGGTTAGGAGCTTCTTCCATGACCACATCTTGTTGAGTACCTGCTTGTACCTCAACATCTGCAACCGATTCAGACTGAACTTCAGTATGGCCTGCTGCCATAACTTCTTCATCAGGTCCACCTGCCTTAGAAGAGACTGAGATGGAGGGAATGGAATCCAATACCTCTCTTAAAATAGAGGCGACTAAGGTGTGGGCAAGGAATCTGCCACACCAGCTGCACCCTCTTCCAATTGAGCTTCGGATTGGCATCCCACAGCTGACTCTACTGGTTCTTGCTCTGCTTGATTTGCTGCTGCTTGCTCTGCTGGATCTGCTGCTGCTTGCTCTGCTGGATCTGCTGCTGCTTGCTCTGCTGGATCTGCAATGATTGCCTCTCCCTCAGCCACAGAAGTCTTTGACCACATTCCATCTACCACTGAGAATCCACTTTTCTTCAGATTTCTGGACCTTATAGACTGGCCCATCTTTTCAGCTACTGCACCTGACAAATCTACTCCAAAGTGCTTGAAAATCTTGGTCAGTAGATGAGCATACGGAAGGGAAACATTCAACTTGCTCTTTGTTTCCCATAACTGAGCATGTGCAAACATCATTCGCTCAATCATCACTGCGGCCAGGTTTATCTCTTTGTTCTGGATTGCCCAGAACATTATGTCCGAATCTGCCCTAGTGCATGAAGAAAAGGTAGCACTACGAGGTACTAAGATTTGGCAGACTATAAAGTGAAGCAATCTATTGAATGCGGACATCTGATTAATATCAAGCTTCCCATCCTTTAACTTAAATCCTGGACCGATAATCCCGAGACCTTTGACTTCATCATTCACAGAGTGAATGCCACTAAATCCAGAGGTCTTCACTCCAAACAAATCACGCAAAAGCTCATGGGTTATTCTGATTTGGATGCCCTTGACAGAGGAAACAAGGGACCCATCTGCTTCTGACTTCAGACAAATGTAGAAGGCTTTTACCAAGTCCGGGTAGCTTACCTCACTGAAGGTGACCACATCCATCCACTGCAATCTTCTTAGAGTATAACTAGCCTGGCCATGCCATTCTTCTCAAGATTCTGAACATCCACTGCCTTATTTCCGCAAATCTTCGTCTTCACAAACGTAAATCTTTCTTGCTCCCTTGGGGATAAATACTCAGCACTGTAGCCCCCAACACTTCCGGAGATCAACGGAGCGCCATGGGTGCAGAGAAGAAAAGATTCTGGAAGGGAGGATGATGGAAGGGACGGAAGTTCTCGAAGGAATTCTTCGCGGGAAGAGAAGAAGGCTTCGAAAGTTGCAGAGAGTCGATCCCAAAATCGTTAGGGCATCGGCTTTGGGTGAACAGATAGAGGATAAAAAGGGTAAAGGTAGAAGACGAGTCGATCTCAAAGCGATTTGGATAAAATAATATTACTTTATTGAACGGAGGAGCGCCAAAGGCGGTAAAGATAGAAAGCGACAAAAAAAATTTGACAAGTCAAACAACTTTCCACACAGAAGCGGTCAAAGCATATAGATAACTGAGTTTTGCTTAACTTTAACGGAGAGAGAACTTTCATTTAATCTGAAAAATTTATATGTCAATAAAATCACAGAAATTCTTTCACAAATTGCACATCCCTAGTTCCCTTCTAAGAGATGTAAATCTCTCTTCAGGTAGGGCTTTTGTGAAGATATCTGCCAATTGACCATTTGTATCTATAAACGAAATTTCTAAATTACCACTAGCTACATGGTCTCGAATAAAATGATATCTTACCTCAATGTGCTTCGTCCTTGAGTGTTGAACTGGATTTTTGGTGAGGTTGATGGCACTTGTATTATCACACAATAGAGGAATTGATTTGATGTGAATGCCGAAATCTTCAAGTTGTTGCTTTATCCAAAGAAGTTGTGTACAGCAACTTCCAGCAGCAACATATTCCGCCTCAGCTGTTGATAGAGCTACTGAATTTTGTTTCTTGGATGTCCATGATATTAGGCATCCTGCAAGAAACTGACAACATCCACTGGTGCTCTTTCTATCTACTTTGCAACCAGCATAATCAGCATCTGAATATCCTATTAGATTTATCTCACAAGATCTAGGATACCAGAGACCTAAGTCATGAGTTCTAGCTAAATATCTAAATATTCTTTTTACAGAAATTAAGTGAGACTCTCTAGGGTCTGCCTGATATCTAGCACACATGCATACACTGAACAAAATGTCTGGTCTACTGGCAGTTAAGTAAAGTAATGATCTATCATACCTCGATAATTCTTTTGATCTACCCTTTTACCTTTTTGATCACTGTCCATTCTGGTTGATGTGCTCATTGGAGTTGATAATGGCTTTGCATCTTCAAATCCAAATTTCTTCAACAGCTCTTTGGTGTACTTTGCTTGACAGATATGAGTGCCATCCTTCCCTTGCTTGATTTGCAATCCAAGGAAGTAGCTTAACTCCCCCATCAAGCTCATTTCGAATTCTCCCTGCATAAGCTTTTCAAAGTACTTGCAAAGAGATTCATCAGTAGATCCAAAAATAATATCATCTACATAGATTTGTACAAGAAGTATATGTTTAACCTTAGATTTTATAAATAATGTACTATCTACTTTACCTCTAGTGAAACCATGATTTAATAAGAAAGTACTGAGCCTTTCATACCAGGCTCTAGGAGCTTGCTTTAAACCATATAAAGCCTTATGTAGTTTAAATACATGATTTGGAAATTCAGTGTCGTCAAAACCTGGAGGTTGTTCAACATAAACTTCCTCCTTGATGAAACCATTTAAAAAGGCTGATTTGACATCCATTTGAAAAAGTTTTAAATCAAGTGCAGATGCATAAGCAAGTAAAATCCTAATGGCCTCAAGTCTAGCTACAGGTGCATAAGTTTCATCGAAATCTATGCCTTCCTCTTGGGAGTAGCCTTGAGCCACCAATCTGGCTTTGTTCCTTAAGATTATTCCAGACTCATCCAGTTTATTTCTGAACACCCACTTGGTGCCAATAACTGAATGATTGGATGGTCTAGGAACAAGTGACCATACTTGGTTTCTCTTGAACTGATTTAGTTCATCTTGCATGGCTAATATCCAAGATTCATCAGATAAAGCTTCATTGACTGTCTTAGGCTCTACTTGAGAAACAAATGCTAAATAGTCGCATGGAATTACATTACCTCTAGTTCTTACCCCTACAGATGGATCACCAATGATGTTTTCAGGAGGGTGATCTTTCTGATATCTCCATTCCTTTGGAAGATCTTATGTTGGATTTCTGTTTGCTGCAGTTCTTCCAGAGTTGGATCCTCTTTGTCCTTAATTGAAGTATTCTTTAATTTTTCGGACAAGTCATCTGCATCATCAATGTCACTAATTTCTTCCTTTTTCAAGGAAGGGTTAGATTCATCAAAAATAACATGTACTGATTGTTCAATCAATAAGGAACGTTTATTGAAAACTCTATAACCTTTGGGTTTAGAAGAGTACCCCATGAAGATGCCTTCATCTGATTTGGCATCCAACTTACCAATGTCCCTTTTTCCATTGTTATGGATGAAGCAAGGACATCCAAATATTCTGAAATGGCTAATCTTTGGCTTCTTTTCTTTGTAGAGTTCATAAGACGTCTTTTTCAGAATGGCCTGATCATCACTCTATTTATGATATAACATGCAGTGTTGATAGCTTCGGCCCAGAAATATCTTGGCAATCATATTCTGACAACATGGTTCTTGCCATATCCAAAAGAGTTCTGTTTTTCCTCTCAGCAATTCCATTCTGTTGAGGTGTCCTTGGAGCTGAGAAGTTGTGCTCAATTCCTTGATCATCACAGAACTTCGTAAACTTTTCATTCTGAAACTCACCACCATGATCTGATCGAATAGAGACAATTGAGAATTTCTGATCTTTCTGAACTTTCTTACTGAAGCTGACAAAATTTTCAAATGTGTCATCTTTGTGCTCTAAAAAGGATACCCAAGTGAATCTTGAATAATCATCAACTATTACAAATCCAAAATTCTTTCCTCCCAAACTGGTAGTTCTCATTGGCCCAAATAAATCCATGTGAAGTAGTTCTAAGGGCTTTGAGGAGGTTACTACAGTCTTTGATTTGAAGGAGCTCTTGGTGTGCTTTCCTCTTGCACAAGGTCTGCAAATGCTATCCAATCTGAAATTTACCTTTGGCAGTCCTTCAACTAGTTTTCTCTTTCTGAGCTTGTTCAACCCATCCAAGCTGCAGTGGCCCAATCTTCTGTGCCACAACTCAGTTGATTGATCTTTACTAGCTGCCAAACACACATCTTGATCCTTGAGTTTCTCGAGATATAGAACATACAAATTTCTTTCTCTGTAGGCTTCAAATATGACTGCACCATCCTTTAAGATACTGCATTTTGATTCTTGAAACTGAATTTGATGGCCTTTGTCACACAACTGGCTGATGCTGATGAGATTGTGCTTTAACCCTTTGACCAGCATTACATCTTCTATAACTGATTTTCCTTTGATGTTCACAGACCCGCTTCCTATCACAGTCCCTTTTCCATTATCTCCATAGGTGACTGTACCTTCTTCAGCTTGGAGATCAACAAATATCTTCTTGTTGCCTGACATATGCCTTGAGCACCCACTATCCAAATACCATTTGGATGCTCGAGGGTTAACCTGAAATGAGAACATCAAGCTTTAGGTACCCAAATTCTTTTGGGTCCTGATTGGTTAGTATCATCAACTTTACCTTTTAATATCATTTTTTATGTCTTGTTGGGCATGTAATTTTAATATGTCCTAACTTGTTGCAGTGACTGCAGCAGGATAACTTAGTCACTTTTTCTATATATTTGAAATCAGCTTTGTATGCTATATCTTGTTCGGGTACAAATTTTGGTGTTGGGTATGTTTTAGGATATATTATGGTTTCTTCATTGTTGGGGGTGTATATCCTAATCCATTTTTCTTTTTACCCGATCTCCTAGCACCTTTTAATATTAAAGAGTTTTTACCGTTGGTGAATTTCTCTAGTGTACTTGATAGATTATCATTTTCTTTATTTAGTCTTTCTATTTCTATTTTAAATTCACCTAAGTCTTCTTGTTTTTCTAGAAGATTTATTTTCTTATTTTTCTGTTTTAAATCTTCACATAATAATTCATTTCTTCTTTTATGTTCAGTAATTTGTTTTTCAAGTTCTTCATTTTCTGTTCTTAGGTCTGAATTTGTATTTTCTAGACAGATTATATTTTTCTTACTAGTTTTAAGTAATTTGCATACTTCTTTGTATTTTTCATAAAGTTCATTAAAAGCATTTTCCAAATTGTCAGAATCTGAATCATTGCATGAATCAAAAGAAGAGTCAGAAGTTACTTTGTCCTCGGTGTTGGCCATTAGAGCCAAGTTGGCTTCTTCACCTTCACTGCTCGAGCTTGACTCACTGTCTGAGTCACTGCTGTTTTCCCAAGCAGCTGCCATTGCTTTCTTTTTGTACTTCTTAAATCTTCTGAAGTTGTCCTTCTTCTTGTGATCACTCTTTTTGATCATGGGACAATCTGCCTTGATGTGTCCAGGCTTTTTGCATTCATAACAGATCACTTCTCCTTTCTTTTGATCCTTTACTTCTGGTTTTCTGAAGTCTTTGTTTTTCTTAAAAAATTTTCTTCCTGACTGATACTTCTTTTTCTTTGCTAGAATCCTTTGAAGCCTTCGAGACAGCATCGCTTCTTCATCATCACTGTCTTTACTACTCTCACTATTATCCAAAGATTCTTTCGAATTATCTTCACTTGCTTTGAGGCATTTGATTGTTTCCTTCTGCTGGAGGATTCTCCTAATCTCTCCATGTTTATCTCGTGAGCCATGAGAGATCCTATTAGCTTTTCCAATGACATTAATTTTAAATCATTGGCTTCTTCAATGGCTGTTACCTTCGGAGTCCAAGAAGATGGTAAAGATCTGAGGACTTTTCTAACCATATCTGGTGCATTATAGACCTTTCCCAAACCGGCTAATCCATTTGTGATGTCAGTGAATCTGCTGAACATTTGAGTTATTGATTCACCTGTCTGCATCTGAAATCTTTCATATTGAGCTACTAGAATATCAATTCTTGTCTCCTTTACCTTGTCTGTCCCTTCATAGGTAATTTTGAGCTTTTCCCACATCTCCATTGCGGACTTGCAGGCTGAGACTCTATTGAACTCTTTCTTGCTTAGGGCACAGCATAATATGCTCTTGGCTTTGCAGTTTAAGGATATTCTTTTCCTATCATCATCTGTCCACTGAGCCTTAGCGTTTGTGACCAAAAGATCACCTTCTTCTACAATGGACCAGATTGTGTAATCATGACCTTGTAGAAAATATTCCATTCTAGTCTTCCAGTATGTGTAATCTTCTCCATCGAACAAGGGAGGCCTGTTGACTGACTGACCTTCGAAGTTACTTTGGGCTGCCATTGATCTTTGCTCTTCAGATCGTTGGATCTTTTTCTTTGTCGAAGAGACGAGCTCTGATACCACTTGTTGCCCAGCTAGCTAGCCCAGAGGGGGGGTGAATGGGTTATTAAAACTTCGATCTCTGATTAAAACCTGTTTACTGAAAGGATTGCACAACTTAATAACAAGGTTAGAGTTAGAGCAAACAAGACAACAATCACACAAAACACATCCACAAGACACAAGGATTTTTATCCTGGTTCGGAACTCCTCTCCACAGGAGACCTACGTCCAGTCCCTGAGCAATACCTCAGGATTTTACTACCAAGGGTACAATCCCCCTTAAGGATCCTTACACCCAGCCTCAACTGGTCTTCCTTCACCTGAAGGGAACAACAACCACCCTGGATACCACCAGGTCTTCCTTCGTCCAGAAGGGAACACAACCTAATAAGAAAAAGGGTGTGAAAACAGGCTTCAGACTCTAGCTTGACCAGCTACACACTGAAGCTCCTAAGCCCCCGAGAGAGAAAGAGATTTAACAAGGTTTTTCTCTCCAAGGACCACACAGGCTCTTACAAAATGAGAAGATTCCTTTTGAGCACAGAGAGCTAAGAGCTTAGAACAAGGTTGGAGTGGAAGCTTCGCTCTTCTTCAAAGTTCTAAAGACTCTGAGAGATGGATTTCTTTCTTCTTCTAAAATCAAGCGTTGTTTCGCACATCTTTTTCATCTTCAGTCTTCTATTTAAACTGCTGATTTAAATTCAAACGTTGAAGTGTCCGTTGTCTCTTATCCTTGTGTACGTTAGACTGGTCACCAAGGAAGCTTCTGATCGTCAGCCTTTTATCCTTGTGTACACGCCAAAGAGATGTCATAGAACTTTGTATCTTGTGTCCAATGTTGTCCAGATGAGTCTTGTCAGATATCTGTAAGCATATCATCAATAAATAGAAGACAGCTAAGACTGCTGTCTATTGTTAGTTGAGATGGAACAGATATTGCAGTATATAGCAAAGCTCCTTTCTGTCTAAAAAAGTACGTAGACAGAGTAGCATAGAAATGGAAGATATTGTCTGCATGCATGGGAGATACGATCAGAGAGCATTTAATGCATAGCAGTCAACGGACAAGATATGACTTTGACTTTTCAACGCTATTAAAAGGCATTATACTGATGCATCAAGAAATTCGATAAAAAGAATCTTGCTGACTTATGAAATCGTTATGAATTATAGCAAGTTGTTATGAACTGTAAGGAAATCGATGTGATAACTTATGAAGTCGTTACAACAAGCAGGTCGTTGTGAGTTCTGAAGAAATCGTTACAAGAAATCGTTATGACTATCGAGTTGTAAGGAAATCGTTACACGAAATCGTTATGACTGTTAAGTTGTAAGGAAATCGTTATACGAAATCGTTATGACTGTCAAGTTGTAAGGAAATCGTTATACGAAATCGTTATACAAAGTAAGGCGTTATGATCAGTGAAGAAATCGTTATGAACTCTAAAGAAATCGTTATGAAGTCTAAAGAAATCGTTATGACTATAGAGTCGTTGCGAATTCTAAAGAAATCGTTACGAGGTCTAAAGAAATCGTTACGGCTAGAGAGTCGTTGCGAGTTCTAAAGAAATCGTTACGAGGTCTAAAGAAATCGTTACGGCTAGAGAGTCGTTGCGAGTTCTAAAGAAATCGTTACGAGGTCTAAAGAAATCGTTACGGCTAGAGAGTCGTTGCGAGTTCTAAAGAAATCGTTACGAGGTCTAAAGAAATCGTTACGGCTAGAGAGTCGTTGCGAGTTCTAAAGAAATCGTTACGAGGTCTAAAGAAATCGTTACGGCTAGAGAGTCGTTGCGAGTTTCTAAAGAAATCGTTACGATATCGATTTGTTTTGAGTTTTCCGGTCAAAGAGGAAATCGTTCTGCTTATCAAAGAAGTCGATACAAAGACTTGGATAGAAGTGATGAGACTTACCAGATTGTCTTGAACTTTCATTTTTCTTTTATTTCCTGTTCTTAAGGCTCAAGTAATCCATTAGTGTTATTTTGTTAATCATCAAAATTAATATATAAATAAATGGAAATATTTATTATGGGGACAGTTTGGTCATCAGAAATAACCAAACAAGCTTACTGAATTCCATGACAACGCAAGATCAGAATGGATGCTTGATGTAACAACCCGGAATCTGCATTACCGATAACTGACCGGTAACCCGAATCCTGACCCGCTAACCCACGAGGCAAGCTCGGAAGGGTAAGAAGAGAATGTCCGAGGAGACTATATAAGAAGATACATACCATGGTAAAACTGAACATTCCACTATATATGTAATGCAACTCGTACAACTCAGAGTTCACACTAGGTATAGAGTACAGGAGGTACAACAAAAAGTACTACTCACAGCAGCTAGAGCGCACCAGCACTGGAGTGGCTAGACTCTCCTGGAACGGGAGTCGATGACGACCCACCTGAAAGGGAAGGGAGTGAGTCTCAAGAAAAGAGACTCAGTAGGGAAACACAACCCCCACTGGGTACAGTACTAAAGTATGGAAAGTAAAGACAGAAAGTAAATACACGTCGCACCACAAACCGAAACTAGTGACGACCACGCATCTCCTCGATAGGAGTGCGCTGTAAAAATTGTAAACCTCGCGGCTTAGTAACACACACACTATAAGTAGGACTCAGCTAGGGTCTGTGGCTCGGCGTCCTGTCACCACAAAGTCTCTCAACCCTAACCACGTGTGCACACTACAGACGCTCTCCCTCACGTCTGGTCCACGACCGATTTTTCCCCTACGCCTGACCCTAGCGGTAGAGAAGGGGCTCCACAGAGATCGGCTCGAAACCACCACAAGGAGTACGCACAGAACGGAGACACTCTCAACGTCCTGGCTCACCGGAGGAGGACCCCCCACACGCCGGTCATCTAGACGGAGCGTCACTCTACGTCCAGGTGACAAACAGAAACAGTGGCACGGTAACTCAACGCGAGTACGAACGATAACACTCTCAATGTTCGAAACACCGTACAACAGACGGACACCCCTTGTCAACGTCCCTAGACACAACACATGACTGAAGGCCCGCTGGGTCACAGAAATAAACGGCAACATCGATTGCTGCCAATAAAGATATAAATGGCCACCACCTTGTCGTTGACCAACTATAGACGGCATATCCCTTGCCGCCAATGTCTGGTTAACGGCTAGAGACCCCGCCATTAGTATCTATATTGAAGATCTTAACGTCAACCGACGTGGACGTTAATATCCTCAATCTCCATTACCCAGAACGGCGCCAAGCCAGTCCAACAGGACAAATCCACCCTAAAAATGTAAAGCGATGGAGGAAAGCACTTCCTCACATCTGCAGTCACAACCAGGGCTTCGGAAAATCACGATCCAACCTTTGGATCGGCCAAAACACCCAAAATCCCGGCATGAGCAACCCAACCCAAAACACGATTATCATGCTAATCTACGTAGTTTAAGCATGCTAATCTGCTAAGGAGGGTTTAAGGGGTTAAGTCCCTACCTCAAAACGCCCCAAAAACTAGTCAGCCACCAATCGCACCGGAACCCCCCGAAGTCTCCGCGCGAATTACGCCAAATCTCCGTGTTTTCCGCCCGATCTAACACCGCCACATGTACCAGGGTCTTCCCACGAGCTCCCGTCGGCCACCGGAAGTGGTGGAAACAGACAAAGGTAGAAGTGGAGGGAAAGAGAAGGAGAGAAAGAAAGAAATGGCTGCTCACGGGGTGCCCTATTTCTCCAGGCGCAACAAATAGACGTCCACATCTCTTGCCGTCTACTTGAATCGCCAAAGAGTCAACGTCCAGACCGGTTGCCGTCAAGTTCATCGCAGGAACACCCCAGAACCAACAGCAAACGTCCACATCGATGGACGTCAACACCAAGTCAACGGCTAGCCACTGGTCGTCAACACTAGGTCAACGACAATATTCATTGCCGTCAACCAGACCTGAACCTTTACAAGGCCCAATAAGACTCGAGACCTTACCGCCCTCCCCCCTTAAGGAATTTCATCCCTGAAATTCAAACAACATAAAGGAAGAAAACTCACCAAAGAGGTATGGAAACTGCTCGCGCATCTCGTCCTCCCGCTCCCACGTTGACTCAACCCCTGAGTGCCGCTACCATGCAACATGAACTAATGGGATTGCCTTGTTCCTCAGCCTCTGAACTCGGCGATCCTCAATGTGCAACAGAAACTCTGGTACTATCAACACTGGAGTCACCTCAGACCCCTCTATGCTTGGGAGAACGTGAGACTCGTCAGAAAGGTACCTCCGCAACATCGACACATGGAACACGTCGTGGACTGCTTCTAATTCTGACGGAAGCTGAAGTTTGTATGCCAAACCTCTGACATGCTCAGTAATGGTGAAGGGTCCAATAAAGCGGGGACTCAACTTCCCACGCCTACCGAACCTCATTAACCCCTTCATAGGGGACACACGGACAAACACCTGGTCCTCTACCTGAAACTCGAGCGGTTGTCTGCGCTGATCTGCGTAACTCTTCTGCCAGCTCTGCACTGACTGAAGCCTCTGCCTCACAAGCTGTACCACCTCGACTGCCTACTGTACCAACTCTGGTCCTATGACAACCCGTTCGCCAACTTCAAACCAATTAATAGGAGTGAGACACGGTCGTCCGTACAAGGCCTCATATGGTGCCATACCGATACTGGAGTGATAGCTGTTATTATATGCGAACTCGACCAACGGCAAGTGAGTTGCCCATGACCCCTGCCACTCCAGACAACAAGCTCTAAGCATGTCCTCCAAAGTTTGGATAGTCCGCTCTGACTGACCGTCCGACTG
Organism: Colocasia esculenta; assembly: GCA_014218235.1. Lineage (NCBI taxonomy): Eukaryota > Viridiplantae > Streptophyta > Magnoliopsida > Alismatales > Araceae > Colocasia > Colocasia esculenta. The sequence goes on from CM024766.1 coordinate 80,024,603, forward strand.
TGGGTGGTAGGCGGAACTAAAAGCCAACTCTGTCCCCAAAGCCCTCTGGAAACTACGCCAGAACTCAGAAGTGAAGCGAGGATCCCTATCTGACACAATAGAGATCTACACTCCGTGCAAAGGAACAATCCGCTCTACGTACAATGTGGCCAACCTACTCACACCCCAACTAGTCCTGACATGCAATAATCTAGCAGTCTTCGTCAATCTATCTACAAGAACCCAAATACTGTCAAAACCTCCAGCTTTCCTCGGAAAACCACACACAAAGTCAGTCGTCACATGGTCCCACTTTCACACCGGAATCTCTAACAGCTGCACAAGTTCTCCTGGACGCTGATGTTCGGCCTTCATCTACTGACAGACCAAACACCTAGCAACAAAAGCCGTTATGTCTCTCTTCATCCCAGGCCACCAAAACTGACGTCTCAACCTGTGATACATCTTGGCCGACCCTGGATGAATCGAATACCTAGAACCATGTGCCTCCTACAACACAGCTCTCCTGACAGACTCCTCAACAGGAACGCAGAGTCTGTCTCGGAACCTAACAGTCCCATCCTCGTGAAGCTCAACCTCTGGAAGAAGAAACACTCTGTGCAACTCGAGATCTGCCTGCTGAGCCTCAACAACCTGCTTCACAACGGCGGGAGCCGCCAACAAACTGCCAAACACACACAGCCGACGTCTGGACGAAACTCTGAAGGATGCCTCTGCTGCAGACTGCCACAACTGCCACTCTCTCAGCATCAGATGACTCATCTGTGCTTTCCTACTCAAAACATCTGCGACCACATTCGCTTTTCCAGGCTGATACTCAATGCTGAAATCATAGTCCTTCAGATATTCCATCCAACGACGCTACCTCATATTCAGATCCCTCTGAGAAAACACATATCTCAAGCTCTGGTGGTTAGTGCGGACTACAAACCTCACTCCGTACAGGTAGTGACACCAAATCCTCAAAGCAAACACCACACCTGCACGCTCTAGGTCGTGGGTCAGGTAACTCTCCTCGTGGGGCTTAAGCTGGCAAGATGCATAAGACACCACTCGGCCTTGCTGCATCAGGACCGCACCCAGACCAACACCCGAAGCATCTGTGCAAACCTCAAAACCCTCCTCACTCAAAGGCAACACTAGGACTGGCGCCGACGTAAGTAGCCGCTTCAACTCTATGAGGCTCTACTCACACTGCTCCGACCACACAAATGGAACCCCCTTTCTCGTCAATCGAGTCAAGGGTGCAACAACCTACGAAAAGTCCTGAACAAACCTGCGGTAGTAACATGCCAAGCCCAGAAAACTACGAACCTCTGACACAGACCTGGGGCTCTCCCACTGCAAAACTACCTCGACCTTCGCTGGATCCGCAGAAACTCCCTCACTTGAGATCACGTGCCCCAAAAAGTAGACCTACTATAGCCAAAACTCACACTTACTAAATTTGGCATACAACTGGTACTCTCGTAGAGTCTGTAACACGATCCTCAGATGCTCGGCGTGCTCCTCCTCCGAAGCGGAGTACACTAGAATGTCGTCAACAAACACTACGACAAATTGGTCTAAGAACTTGTGGAACACCCGGTGCATCAGATCCATGAAGGCTGCTGGAGCATTGGTGAGCCCGAACGGCATCACCAAAAACTCAAAATGACCATACTTGGTCCAAAAAGTAGTCCTCTCAACGTCAGAGTCTCTGATCTGCAACTGATAGTAGCCTGACCTCAGGTCAATCTTCGAAAAGACACGAGCTGACTGAAGCTGATCAAAGAGATCGTCAATCCTAGGCAACGAATACCTATTCTTGATGGTCACTTGGTTCAGCTTCCTGTAATCAATACATAACCTCAAGCTACCATCCTTCTTCTGGACAAATAAAATAGGTGATCCCCAAGGAGAAAAGCTAGGACGAATATAGCCCTTCTCCAACAGCTCCTCAAGCTGCCTCTTTAGCTCCCTCAACTCTACTGGTGCCATACGGTACAGTGCCTGTGCAAACGGTGCAGTGCCAGGAACCAACTCAATAGTAAACTCAATCTCTCTCTCAGGCGGCAGACCAGGCAACTCTTCCGAAAAAACATCTGGAAACTCACACACTACGGGAATGTCCCCCACTCCCGAAGCAACCTGGTCAAGAGACACTGCAGAAACTAGAAAACCCTGACAACCATAAGCAAGCAACCTTCCCTCCCTCAAAGCAGAAACTAAGAAGCGAGAGATAAGAGGTACGATACCCTGGAAGTAGAACGCCATTCCCCCGGGTATCCTCAAGTGCACCCTCTTCTTCTGGAAATCCACCACTACACCATACCTCTCTAACCAGTCCATACCCAAAATCATATCATAATCCTGCAACTGCAAAGCAAACAAGCGAGCTGACAACCATTGACCCTGTAACTGCACTGGTACCTCCTCGAGACAGTAGGACGTAAGGACAAAGTCCCCCATCGGCAACTCCACTACTAGCTCAACGGACTCTCCCGTACTCAACTCCCCAAGGGAGTCCAAAAACTCCTCAGACATAAAAGAGTGAGAGGCACCGGAATCGAACAGAACTCTAGCTGCAAAACCAAAAACTATAACGGTACCTTCCACTAGATGAGCTGCCTCCGCGTCCACACGGGTCAGGTGTGTAACACGGCCTCTAGCCCTCGACCCACCAGAACCTCCGGCCTGCTGACGCTGCTGCACGGAAACTTGCTGCTGCTGTACTCGGGGCTGTGACTGGGTCTGCTGCTGCGGCGCACGAGGTAACAAAGGGAAATCTCGTGCCATGTGACCCAACTGGTCACACCGGTAACACTGTCTAGCAAAAGAAAGCTGGGCCTGCTGCAAAGGCTGCCCTGCCGACTGCTAAACACTCCCAACAGACTGCTGCCTCTGCTCCGCCTGCCTCCTGTCACGCCGAAACTTCCTCCGAGATCCTGACTTCATCGTCGTCCCAGCAGAAGTGAACGCGTAGAAAGTCGTGGCCCTCGGGGTCGCCTACGAACTACCCTGCTGCTGCCGCGGCTGAGTCGGAACTTCTTGTGCCTGAACCTCGGCGCTCTGGACATGGGTCCGCAAGGTGTCAGCCTCCAGTGCTGCCGCTGTCTGATAGGCCGCGTCCAGGTCAGTGACACGCGCGACTATCAGCGTCTGCCTGAGCTCTGGCCTCAGGCCGTTCATAAACTTCTGAGTCCTCAGACTCTCATCCACCATAATCTACGAAGCGTAACGCCCTAGCTCCACAAATCTGGCCCTGTACTGCACCACTGTGGAGTCCTTCTACTGCAAGTCCAGAAACTGGTATAACCTCTCCGTCCGGACGTAGGTAGGACAGAAGGCCGTCTCAAAAGAAACAACAAACTCCTGCCACAGAATCTGCCTGAGTGGGAGAGATTGAAAAGTAGTCTCGCACTCCAAAGACCACCATGCCAGCACCTGCGCCTGCAACTGGTAACTAGCCAACAACACTCTCTCCTCAGGAACACACTCCATGGAATGGAAAGTCCGCTCCACTACATCCAACCACGCTCGTGCCATGTCTGGATCAGGCTGGCCCAAAAACTGGGGAGGCTAAAACTGTAGAAACTCCCTTAACACCCTCCCAGAACCTCCCTGGAGTGCCTGCACGTCACGGTGCTGAGCCACAATCTGAGCCATCCCCTCAAGAAACCGGGTCCAGTCTAACCCCTGCGTTGCCTGAGGAGGTGATGGCGGCGGAACAATGCAACTCTGTGCGTCCTGTGGCAAAGGTTGTGTCTGCTGTGGTGGCAGGGCGTCTCCAGCCTCCTGACGAGTCGCCTGCTCAGCCACCCCCTCTCTAGGATGTCGCCTAGGCGCCATAGTACTACACACAGAGCAAACACACGCATACATCAATACACTAACTAACTACAGGCTAGTTAGCTGCTACTATACTCTTTGTACTCTGAGTCACCATGATGGGCATTTCCTTATACATCTCTATCATGTCCTAAAAAAATTCCATTTATTGAACATGACAGATGATGCACATGAAAAATAATATAAACGCAAACACTTGTTTAGCGGAAGCTTATTACATAATACTCCTCATTTCAGTCTAAATGAGGAATATACAAAAGAAAACTGTAGCAATATTACATTCCAACTACTCTAAAAGAAATAAAAGTTGATGACTCACAGGATGACGGGCAGTCCCCTCAGCACACACATCCCCCCCTTAGACTTCATTCTCATTTGGACAACCTGAAAAAGGTAGGAAGAATGAGCTAACTAGCCCAGTAGAATTCAACTCTTTAGAACAGAAGAGCTCAAGAACATAATCTCAGAATGAATAACTCAAGAACATAATTTTAGAATGAGAGTTTAAACATGACTAACAATGACATTACGTGGGGGGACAAACGTTTCCACTTGAATAACACATATAGAACAGTAGAAGCATAATCATGTAGTCAAGACAACTCTTAAGTTCTAATTCAGAAACAAATTCACACACATAAATATGACATGATGACAAATCAAGCACAAATCGATGTATGCCAACATCCACTTGTCCTCATCGTTCCCGCACGGCCACAAACGAATTTGGGTGCTCCTCCCAGGACTGAACCAGCCCCTTTGCACAGGCATAATAATCAAACGAGATCCAAAGATCCAATAATAGTCATCATTACTTATTTATAATCAACTGGTATGCAGTAATCTACTGCTGAAAATTATAATTCTGACAGAAGAACACAGGTCTAGAAGTTGGACTACATAAGCTGAAGTTCTGCCTACATGAGCTGAAGTTTTGTCTACATGAATCGAATGTATGAGTTGAATCATGTATAAACTGGAAGTCGAATCATGTATAAACTGAAAGTTGAATGGTTGAAGTCTACATGAGTTGAAGTCTGTATGAGTTGAAGTCTTCATGAGTTGAAGTCTTCATGAGTTGAAGTCTTCATGAGTTGAAGTCTCCATGAGTCGAATGTATGAGTCGAATCATGTATAAATCTGTCATGAGTTGAAGCCTTGATGAGTTGAAGTCTACATGAGTTGAAGTCTTCATGAGTTGAAGTCAACATGAGTTGAATGTATGAGTCGAATCATGTATAAATCTGTCATGAGTTGAAGCCTTCATGAGTTGAAGTCTACATGAGTTGAAGTCTGGCACTCCACTTACCTAACAGAGGGTTTGAACTTTTGCATTATCCAATATGATCATGAATGGGGACAGTGAGTTGCACTCTAGGGTTGTAGAGATGATTTAACCACGTTAAGCTAGAAACCAACTACAATATGACACTGGAAAAGTTTCTATTTCTACAGCAGTGACTTCCAATCGTGGTATAAGACACATAAAATACCATGAACAGTCCAACAGTGACTCAAAAATCACTTCAAGGGTTAGGTAAGAGAATGGAAAGAAGTTGAATCCTACCTAGCTTCAGGGAGATGTAGTCTTTTCCTTAGTGAACCGCCAACTGGAAGATAGAAAATGCAGCCAAGATGCTCATAGCAACTTTCCTCAGCTAGAACTTGCAGCACTTTCTCCGGAAGCAACAGATGCAACAACTCACGCAACAGCACCAGCTCTCACAAGAGTAGAACAACTCTCACAGCAAGACTATTATAGGTGCAAGCAGCAGTGGAAGTGGAAAATGCTCACACGACGGCTGCTGGGGAGTTTTATTGTGACGGCCCTCATTATACCGATACGGTTATACCAACCCACGTCGGTATAGCGAGAGTCCTCACAGTGGGACATTTACCCAAACGATACATACAGCTGAGATACACGCGAATATACAACAGAGTAGCGGAAGTAAAAGACAACTGTCTCCATTCATTCATCATCCACATTAAGCATACATGAAATTCACAATTAACATTAAGGGCTAAAAGTTCACATAATTTAAATTGCTGAAATTTAAATACATAATGTCCACACTTATACATCCTTTCATGATATTTCTAATACAATGTCCAAATTACATACTATGGAATGCACAAGTCACAAAGAAACTCCAAAGACTAGCTAATCTCCGCGCTCGGAGTCCGTCTCCACTGTCTCCTCCAAAGGTGCCACGTCACCAACTACACCTGTACGCCGAAGCAAGGAGTGAGTCCAAAGACTCAGCAAGCAACACTACTCATAACATACACGTATAAGTCATAGGGGTTTCTACATGCATATTCAACTTTACAACACATGGCATGCTAATTATTTGAAGGTTTCAACCTATCATGAAAGTTTTACAATTTTATACATGGATCATACTTTCAGATTTCTAAGAATAAAACTTTACCTATCACATGCTCTCTATTCCATTTACTCATGAGATTTTGTCTTTAAAGAACCAAGACATGAGAACTACCAACATAAACACTGTGCATATATGAAAGGAAACACAACTAGCATGAGTTTTACGTGTTCTTAAGCATACACATAGATATTTTCACATACTTTAAGTTGCTGGTTTCACATGGTTTAATGGCTGTAAACCTACACGTGAGAGCTACAATATCGCTTAAAACAAATCATATGAACAACCAATCATGCCACTTGCATACGTGCTCATCAATTATCCCTAACATGGATTCTAGACATTTTTGCACATATAAACATGATGATAACGACATGAATTCACTGATTTCACATGGTTTCAGATTTATCTCACATGGATTTCAACAACATATTTTCACATTTAGAATTTCACATTTTCTTTACACAAGTTTTGTCTTTCACATGTTACACTTTGCACATACACATTCACATTGTTCACTTACACATTTACACATGAACACATACACATTACACATTTCACATTACACAATTTAGGTGCCGTGACACATAGTCCAAACCACCAAAGAAGGACATATACACATCACATTACACATAGATGCCATCTAGGCATTCCAATGGCGACTCTTGGACTGCGCAGACCGGGAGAACAAGTCTCCACCCTAACCAGTGGTACTTGTCCACCTCCAGGATTTCCCCCTAATGCCCTTAGGGTCACTTACACACTGAACTTTCTCAGGGGGACTTTTCCCTGATACAGTTCCACTGCCCTCTGTGGAAGCAATGTCACACTTGGCACAATTTACACATTTACACATTTTACCGATTTTTACACATGGTTTACACATATCACTTTTCATCTCATTCACTTTCTCACTCACATGCACATCTCTGTTTTTCCTAACATGGCACTACAGATTTCAGGAGCTTAACACACAGTAATTTCACCATTCAAGTTAGGTTTAAGCAATATCTAATCACATTACGATAACATATATAGATTATTGCCTTTCACATGAAAAATACATAACTTCTTATATACTGGTCCAAATGACCTGAAATTTTAACCACATGCTATTTTCTGGTTCTAGATCATACACTCAAATTTTCAGATTTTTCTGAGCTAAATGGGATTTACAGTAAATAAAACACTTATTTAGCATGCTATTCACAATTTAAGTTAACATGGGGTTTAACACATCATGAAATTTTGCCACTTACTGTTTAAGCAGAGGTTACTGTCACATACATGATCTGAGAATACAGAATTTACTCTAAATCATACAATTGTAGATCGATCATCACAAATCATTCTTGCATGCCGTTTTATTTACCGAACCGAGTTTATTGGCAATTTATACAAGCATGGATAATTCATCAAAAACCGAGTACATGTATACTGATCTACTACTCTTCATGATCAGACAAGACTAAGGCATTCAGACTAATCCTAATCATGAAACATGGATTGGTAAGATTTTCAACAATTCATGCTTACACATTCACGGTATAAAATTTCCTACAATCACCATCACACATCACACTCATCCACACCCCACAATTAACAATATACATAGAGTATAGGGTTACCATATATCCTCATCACGGAAACCATACCGAAAATAGTTGTATAGGAAGGGCAGAACAGGTCACTATTCTGTCCAGAGGAACTTGGCGGCAGTCTTTGGCCGCTGACTCAGGGTCAGCGGCATGGTCGATGGATGCCAAGCATGATATCGGCGTCCAGTGACCTTGCCGTCAATGCAGGTCTGTGCAGAAACACAGACCCGACCTCTCAAGATTGGGTGAATGTGAGGGTCTAGGACTCGAGGGAAAATGTACAAAAATTGTAAAACCGACCTAGACTCATACGGGGACATCATGGTTAGGTCACTTGCCTTTTAAAAATTGCACCAAGGGATCTAAGGCTCGGTGAAGCTCTCCTTGGGCTATCCCAAGAAGGTGCAGAAACGCCTCCTAGATCTCCTTCCTCCGAGCTCTTGGGTGATCTCCACAGCAGGGGGATGTCGGGGAAGCCTCCTCCTTTGCTCCAACTATCTTCTTGTCGGAGAAGATGGCCGGATCCAGCTCCAGGAAGCCTGATCTTTGGGTGCAAAAGTGGGGTTTTTCTCAGTTTTTCTTCTAGGGTTTTCTTTCTCTCTTTTCTTCTCTTGCAAGGGTGAAGAGAGGGGTGGGAAAGGTAGCTCTGAGTTCAGACTTAAGGAGAGACCTCTCTCCCACTCTTAGGGTGACTTGACAGCCCTCAGAGCCGTTGGGGACAGCCCCCCCCCCCCCCCCCCAATGGTTGGCTTTCTTGTTTCAGAAGTTTGCAGCTCTGCTGCGCATGCAGGCCAGAGAGATTGGCGTCCATGTCGCTGGATGCCAGGATTAGTGTTGGCGTCCATGTCTGGACGCTGACACTACCTCAACGGCTAGGGGTTGACGCCAAGGTGGCCTTCGGCCAGAACTCTAAAATATGCAGAAAACTATGCATACCATGCATATATACATGCAATATGTATAAGGTAGTGTATCCATACTATCACCATTCAATACATGCATTATCTACATCTAACATAAACATATGCACACGTAATTGTACTAATCAATACGTACGTAAATATGTATGTACATACACAAGCACAAATACACACACACAAATACAAATAATGCGACGGAAATTCGAGGGCCTTACATTTATAGCTCTCTTGGCCTCTCATGCGAAACGACACGATAGCTACCAAGTGTAGCAGTAAAACTCTTTGGTTTTTTTTTTTTTTTACTGCTTACACATATCACATGCAAGTTACCAAGCTTACACCTAAGGGGTTTACGTGGTAACCCTTCTCTTAAGTGTGCTGGCCCCTCCTTAGCCTGACACATAAATCACCCAAAATCCATCCCGTAATTGGCCCCTAAATCGGCTGGTCCAAAACTCTACATGTAAATAGGTTCAAATGGTGTCCATTTGTATTGAAATTTTAGCCATAAGCTGATACAATGGTTTTACAAATTATGATGATTTTTATTTAATTTTTAGAATTTATTTTACACAGGGTGAAAAATCACCCGGAAAATAGTTGCGTCGGCTTAATCTCAAAATCCGTACGTCAACAATTCTGGATAATTAGATTTCTGATGTCTCCACATTTTTATGAGAATTATGGTGTTCTCAGATTTATTTTTTGTTACCATTTTCCGATGTTGCCCTGTCGGAGCGCGCACTTCAGAGCACGACACTGGTTAGCGTTTATTAACACTAACTAATCCCAGATATTAATCATCTCAAAATAATAATAAGAATCATGTCTAATAATAGTCTTATTCATGTTTTTCAGCAATTAAAATTTTTAGGGGCATTACAATCTCATCAGACCAGGCTCTGATACCAACGGTAACGACCCAGAATCCGCATTACCGATAACTGACCGGTAACCCGAATCCTGACCTGCTAACCCACGAGACAAGCTCGGAAGGGTAAGAAGAGAACATCCGAGGAGACTATATAAGAAGATACATACCATGGTAAAATTGAACATTCCACTATATATGTAATGCAACTCGTACAACTCAGAGTTCACACTAAGTACAGAGTACAAGAGGTACAACAAAAAGTACTACTCACAGCAGCTAGAGCGCACCAGCACCGGAGTGGCTAGACTTTCCTGGAACGGGAGTCGACGATGACCCACCTGAAAGGGAAGGGAGTGAGTCTCAAGAAAAGAGACTCAGTAGGGAAACGCAACCCCCACTGGGTACAGTACTAAAGTGCGGAAAGTAAAGACAGAAAGTAAATACATGTCGCACCATAAACCGAAACCAGTGACGACCACGTATATCCTCGATAGGAGTGCACTGTAAAAACTGTAAACCTCACGGCTCAGTAACACACACTCTGTAAGTAGGAATCAGCTAGGGTCTACGGCTCGACGTCCCGTCACCACAGAGTCTCTCAACCCTAACCATGTGTGCACACTACATACGCTCTCCCTCACGTCTGGTCCACGTCCGATTTTTCCCCTACGCCTGACCCTAGCGGTAGAGAAGGGGCTCCATGAAGACCGGCTCAAAACCACCACAAGGAGTACACACAGAACGAAGATGCTCTCAACGTCCAGGCTCACCGACGGAGGACCCCCCACACGCCAGTCATCTAGACGGAGCGTCACTCTACGTCCAGGTGACGAATAGAATTAGTGGCACAGTAACTCAATGCGAGTACGGACGATAACACTCTCAATGTTCGAAACACCGTACAACAGAAGGACACCCCTTGTCAACGTCCCTAGACACAACACATGACTGAAGTCCCGCTGGGTCACAGAAATAAATGGCAACCTCGATTGCCGCCAACAAAGATATAAACGGCCACCACCTTGTCGTTGACCAGCTATAGACGACATATCCCTTGCCGCTAATGTCTGGTTAACAACTAGAGACCCTGCCGTTAGTATCTATACTGAATATCTTAACGTCAATTGATGTGGATGTTAATATCCTCAGTCTCCATTACCCAGAACGGCGCCAAGCCAGTCCAACATGGCAAATCCACCCTAAAAATGTAAAGCGATGGAGGAAAGTACTTCCTCACATCTGCAGTCACAACTAGGGCTTCGAAAAATCACGATCCAACCTCTGGATCGGCCAAAACACCCAAAATCCAGGCATGAGCAACCCAACCCAAAACACAATTATCATGCTAATCTACGTAGTTTAAGCATGCTAATATGCTAAGGAGGGTTTAAGGGGTTAAGTCCCTACCTCAAAATGCCCCAAAAACACCTAGTCAGCCACCAATCACACCGGAACCCCCCGAAGTCTCCGCGCGAATTACGTCAAATCTCCACGTTTCCCGCCCGATCTAACACCGCCACACGTACCAGGGTCCTCCCACGAGCTTTCGTCGGCCGCCGGAAGTGGTGGAAACAGACAAAGGTAGAAGTGGAGGGAAAGAGAAGGAGAGAAAGAAAGAAATGGCTGCTCACGGGCTGCCCTATTTCTACAGGCGTAACAAATAGACGTCCACATCTCTTGCCGTCTACTTGAACAGCCAAAGAGTCAATGTCCAAACTGGTTGCCGTCAAGTTCATCGCAAGAACACCCCAGAACCAACAACAAACGTCCACATCGATGGACGCCAACACCAAGTCAATGGCTAGCCACTGGCCGTCAACACCAGATCAACGACAATATTCATTGCCGTCAACCAGACCCGAACCTTTACAAGGCCCAATAAGGATCCAATAAGTCCCGAGACCTTACACTTGAACTCCAAGACTTTATAGGAAAGAGAAACAAGAGGGGAAGACAAGAAGAAAGAGTGAATCCTATCAATTTCAAAGGATGAAACATTCACTTCCCTTTAACAAGGAACCTACAATCAGCAGGAGGAAGGCTCGGCAAAGTTGCAAACACAGTTGCAGCATGTGTAGAGGTAACAGCCACGGCAGCTGCACCTCCAGTAGGGTAGTCTCCTCCAAGTAATGACAGCAGCAACACTCTCCAAAGCAAAGGGACTGCCAAGAGCAGCAGAGGTGGAAGAGAGAAAGGCTGGGACGTCGGCTGGTGAAGGGCTTTTATAGAATACCAAATCTCCCATGCACATTGACACCTCCCTCGTCCAGGTGTAACAGTAAAAACCATTTGGCACGTTGAGCATGCACATCTCAGGGTTTAACACATAAGGGTTAACATGTGAATCTTCCAGATAAGTGAGGTGGCTTTCCCAGCTCCTCACACGTAGGCATATGTAATTCCCAAAAAAATCCCTGCCGTAAATAGCCCATAAATCAGTTGGCCCAATAAATATCATGTTTATGTCTCCTAATGATGTTCAATCAAACTGAAATTTCAACCATAAGCTAATAATAAGGTTTTACAAATTATGGTAATTTTAGTTTAATTTTTAGAATTTATTTTCTATTGGGTGAAAAATTACCCAGAAAATAGTTGCGTCGACTTAATCTCGAAATCCACACGTCAAAATTTTCAGATATTTATATATTTGATATCACCACATTTTTCTAAGAATTATGGTGTTCTTGGATTTCATTTTTGTTACAGAATTTCAGTGTCGCCCTGTCGGAGCGCGCACCTCTGAGTACGTTACTGGAATAATATTTACTGATGTAAATAAATCTTAAATTAGAGTTAATTATATCTCATGATAGTAGTTATATTTAACAATCTAATTATTCACAATTTTCTATTAAATAAAATTTTTGGGGTGTTACAACTCTCCCCCACTAACAGAGTTTGGTCCTCCAAACTCCATGGCTATTTTGGGATGGATCACAAAAGTTAAGTTTCCAACCTTTTAAAGATTAGTTTTACCAATCTTGTCATGTCTATTATGTCATATGATGTATACACCCTTTATATCATTTGTTATTATGACATTGTCAGTTGATGTGGATCTGAATATTAGCATTTTTGGTTATCAAAAAGCCATGTTGTGATCATAGGTTCAATTTGTTGTAACCTTCACTATGTTCTTTATTTCTGGTAATAGGGTATTATGTATTGAGCAGATCCTTGTTAATAGCATATTATACTTAAAGTCTCCCCCACTAGGGAATAACCTTAATCCTTAGAGAGTTATATGAATACATATTCCCTTGGAAAGGAGTAATAAAGCATGACGAGAATGATGAGTATTGAGAATATGATGATAAACAATAAAAGAATTATTTATCTCATAAAGTTTCTAGTATAGAACTCCATAATTCAATCTTACCAAATTACATGGGTTGGCAAAACTAAGTAGGCTTTGACATGCTATAACAACTAAACTCAAGTGTTTCACACTATATTCTAGTCCTATTGACTTATACATAAAAATTACTTCTAATAACTTCAATCAATTCCCCTTATGGCTTAAGGTCTTCCTGAACTTTTGTCATTGTTTTAAGAGTGTACAAGACATTCTGAGATTCGGTGCTTTAGACTTCCGCACTTCCAATATGCTCTTAGTCTCTGTCAACAATCTTTTTTGACATGGCTCAGTTTGTGACAATATGCACAAACTTCCTTAGGTTGTGCCTTGACATTTTCTTACTTATTGGTCTTCTTGATCTTTTTGCTCTTCTTATTCCACTTCACCATCTTTTTTCCAGTTGTTTCTCTTTTATTGGAGGGAACTGTCCTTTTCCATATAGATATTGTAATATTCACTATTTCCTGGAGATTTGTACTTCTCAAATTTTAATACAGTTTCATTTTCTTTGATTACCAACTAGAACTACTCGCTCCAAGGACTGAGCAAAGTTGTTTATTGCATATTGAACCTTTCTCCAATGTGTTTCTTCTCCCATCATGCTGGGCTGAGCAAGCGAATTTAATATTGATTAATCAATCATGTAATTTAAATCTCAGCTTTTCTAGTTCATACTATTAATACAACTGTTATTGTGTGCACCTAGTTACTTGATACATTAACCTCCATGATTAAATGATTCACCTTAGTGGTATAATAATTTAGAATCCAAGAAAATGGGAAAGTCAACGGAAGAATACATCACGAGGATAGTCATGAAATTTATATGATCAATTGAACCATTCATTTACTAATTCTTATTTAGAGTTGGAGATAATAACATATCAATGTAAAAGTCATATTAATGTAAAATAAGGGATGAGCGGGCTTGACTTTTCCTTCAGTAGGAGAGGGCTTCCTTAGAGAAGTCATATGTGTGTTTATCATTTTTCACCGGACCTTGGATTCTTAGCATTCTACTAGGTTTATTTGAATTATGAGACTTTCAGGTAGGCCAAATTGTGAGAAATTAGAAAGACGTTATTTTGATGGAATCGCCAAAATCGCGTTTTTCTTCTTCGGTGGGAGAGTTGACTTTTTATTGGTAAAAGATATGATTTTTCTGACATTTTTATTGGATTCAAATGGGGGTACTTTCTTATTTACATGTAATATCTTAAGTAAATGAAACATCAATTGTTTCATTTACTTAAATGATATGGAATGTAAATAAGGTATGAGTTTCAGTCTTACAGGGTTCCTGCTGACACTTCTGGCTGAAGAAGGATCAGTTCATCACAGGCTGGTGTCTGTCGACAGCTAGGAAGTGGCTGTCGACAGATAGCAATAGACAGAGCTTGGTTTGCTGGTTCTGATACTACATGTCGACAACTATAAGTTGGCTGTCGACAGATAGCCACAGTTCCAGTTAATTGGAGTTCTGTAAGACTGGGCTTGTCGACAGCTATGAGCTGCATGTCGACATCCACCAGTTCTTCTCCCATAAGTGACTTTGTATTCACTTTAAAGACTCTAACCATGAAACCTATGAATCAAGGCATGAATTATTCCAAATGTAAGAACCTAATTGTAATCTCCGCAGTTGATCTAATTGCTAAACAAGCAAGATTAAACTTGATGTTACAATCCATACTTGTCTAGCTAGAAACTAAGCATGATGTAGTGCTGAATGTATAGCCTTGTTAACCATGGTTTGATGTGAATTAACTACATTGTTTCATTTGATTTGATCATAGTCTTGGCCTCTTAAGTTTTAATTGATATTCTATTCACCAATCTCTATAAATTCATTCTATATACAAGATAATCTATATCCAAATTTTACTTATGTAGATTAACCTCAGGCCTTCTACCCATCCTCACAGGTCACTATAGGATGTTGAAGACTAATAACTCCATAGTATTTGGATCCTCAACCGATTTTCTCTAATACCACCTCTGTAACACCCTCCTCCGACAACACACACACATATACATATCACATATCACATAGTTCTTGATCGGAAGAGGGGTTACACTAACAAACTTTGTTATGGGCTGACAAATTTGTGTAGTGCCCAAGTCTAGCAAACTATTCCACAAAGGCATTTTTAGAAGTATTACATCTCAACAAAGTAACTTAGTATCAACACCCCTTAAGACCAAACTTTCTCTTTTAGACCTTTAATAGTACAATAAAATCTTTAAAGATTCACTAAAACTATGCTCTTCTACTTCTTCTTCTTCATCACCCATAGGGTTGTAAATAATCTGTAGTTGAGATTTGCATTCTCCTTAAATTTGAAAGAGGGGGGGGGGGGGGGGGGGATGGAGGAAACAAAGGCATGAGTCGGAGGGACTCAGTAGGTGAAAGTAAGCGTAAAGATATGAGTTTCAATAGCAGAGCTAAGTGAATATTCAGAAAAGTGCATACATGGATTCAACATATTTGCTCATGAACTTTATACTTAACATAAACATATAGCTCAAATTGATTTCATAATGAGATCAAACAAATTACAGAATAAGAGTCATATTTGTCTTTCAAAATTCAGATCATATCTTGATTTCAGAACAAATTCGATAGGCATCACTGCTCTCAAGAGGTTACTAAATAGACGTAAATACATCCTCAGTGCCTAGGCGATTCCAGCACCTTGGATCTTGTTCATAGCGCAAGAACGGAGTTTATTACCCACCATTGTCAGTCCATTGACTTGGATTTACCTACAAACTCTCGCCCACAGTTGATCACAAGTGACTGGTGCTACCACAAGTGATCCTAAACCCTATTTGAAGAGAACACTGTCTTCAAATCATAAGTCATATTTCATGAGCACGATAGGGATAGAAATTCCAAAAAAATAGTTTGATGATTGAGTAATCAAATCATCTTGGTCATAAAGTAGTTTAGAGTCCAAGAAAATGAGAATAACAACTTACAAGGTCAATAGCATAGTGAGTCTTCAAAGATGGAACAAGAATTGATACTGGGAGCACCACAGGACAGTGCCTGTCGACAGCTAAAGGGTGCCTGTCGACATGTACTGATTTTTCAGAAGTTCTGAGTTCTGGAACAAGGGTGCCTGTCGATAGGTGAATTCTGTCTGTCGACAGCCGCATAACACTTCTCCTTAAATGGTTAAAACTGACTGGTGACATGAATTATAAACAAAGATTTGAACAACATGAGAGGGAAAGGATAATTTCATTCTTCTAATGATATCACAGAACACAAGTTAAAGATGATACCAAATTAAAGATTATTCTTAAGGCCCTTAGTTAGAGGAGAAACAAAAGAAATAAGAACTCTTCAAAACTTGGGGCAAATAGGAAACATGAGTTCCTACGGATAATACAACTACAAACATGGAAATAAGAACTGGAGAGGAATCGAAGGAGGAAACCTTTACAATACCTACTTGTATCTAATAGGAAGAATTCTGAAAACATACACATGCTACAACATGTTCACAGAAGGTGAACACATAGTTCTGAAGGTGTTTATGAAGTCAAAATTGATGTGTGCAGATTTAAACACCTATACAGGAGATTCTTTAACACATTTAGAGGATAAGAATAAGAAAGGAGGAAAGTAATTCTACCAGTACACAGGATTGCATTTAGGGACATGAGTGCTGATTAACAAAATATGAACACAATGGTAACGAAATAACCAAACAAGCTTACTGAATTCCATGACAATGCAAGATCAGAATGGATGCTTGAACTCCAAGACTTTAAAGGAAAGAGAAACAAGAGGGGAAGACAAGAAGAAAGAGTGAATCCTACCATTTTCAAAGGATGAAACATTCACTTCCCTTTAACAAGGAACCTACAATCAGCAGGAGGAAGACTCGGCAAAGTTGCAAACACAGTTGCAGCAGATGTAGAGGTAACAACCACGACAGTTGCACCTCCAGTAGGGTAGTCTCCTCCAAGCAACGACATCAGCAACACTCTCCAAAGCAAAGGGACTGCCAAGAGTAGCAGAGGTGGAAGAGAGAAAGGCTGGGACGTCGGCTGGTGAAGAGCTTTTATAGAATACCAAATCTCCCATGCACATTGACACCTCCCTCATCCAGGTGTAACAGTAAAAACCATTTGGTTTTTACTGTTGACACGTTGAGTATGCACATCTCAGGGTTTAACACATAAGGGTTAACGTGTGAATCTTCCAGATAAGTGAGGTGGCTTTCCCAGCTCTTCACACGTAGGCATATGTAATTCCCAGAAAAATCCCTGCCGTAAATAGCCCATAAATCAGCTAGCCCAACAAATATCATGTTTATGTGTCCTAATGATGTTCAATCAAACTAAAATTTCAACCTTAAGCTAAAAACCTAGAAAATAGTTGCGTCGACTTAATCTCGAAATCCACACATCAAAATTTTTAGATATTTATATATTTGATATCACCATATTTTTCTAAGAATTATGGTGTTCTTGGATTTTATTTTCGTTACAGAATTCCGGTGTCGCCTTGCTGGAATAATATTTACTGATGTAAATAAATTCGAAATTAGAGTTAATTATATCTCATGATAGTAGTTATATTTAACAATCTAATTATTCACAGTTTTCTAGTAAATAAAATTTTCGGGGTGTTACACCAATAGTTTTCGGCATGGTTGTGTGGTTCTCGTAAGGAGGAGGTGGCCGGATCACGTGAAGGCCCAATGGATTGAGTTCTTCATGTTTTGGTAGGTAAACGCTCTTCTTCTCAAGATTTCTCATAGTTCAAGATGTTCTCCAGCTTTAAAACTATAAGTTTATGGTAAAGGATTGTCATGGAAGTGTTTAGAGCCATGATGTGGCATGTAGATTTTATATTTAAAAGATTTAATTCATGTTAGTAATTGATTAACGAGTAACGAGGTTTATGTGTGGAGATTTATGGTTTAAAATGAGGTTTCAAAGATGGAATGGGAAATTTTATAAGTGTTTTATGGTTTAGAACAGTTCCAGCCAATGGATTTGGGTTTGTGAGGTTGTTTTTTGGGTGCTCTATGTGAGACCCGCAACTTGGATGATTTATCTGAGATTGCGTCCTATCGGGTTGATGCCTTAGTGAGGTGTTCGAGTTGGCAGATGCATTAATGATTGCTAACGCAGTCCTCCTTCTGGATGTGTTACTATTGTCAAGGGTCTGTGTCGCATTTTCGTTTTCTATGAACCGAGTTTCTTGCTGAGCTTGGGGGCTAACCTTTGGGTCAACTGTACCTTAGCTTGTGTGCTTGATGATTCTGTTGTATTGTAATAAAGAGGTTAGTAATTGGACAAAGATTTTATGATGTGTTAATTGAATATCAATGATTCAAGTGTAGATTTAGTAGAGTGACCTTAAATGGAATCAGCTAGTGGTTTTATAGTGGTAAATGGTAAGGTTTGTGACTCGTAAGTGGTTACCTGATGAGGACGGTGAATATGACATTTTGTGTGAAGGGTTAATAATGTAAATGTGGTTTATCGAATTCGGTGGCCCAACGCTTATCTGGAATGCCTCTCTAGTTGACTACCCCAGATTCTCTATGAGCCAAGCATGCTAGTGCTCGGGATTTGTCCTAGTACTCTATGTACGTAGAGGTCTGTGTCATCTTTCTAAACACTCTCACTTATTTGTCGAGTTATACGTTTGGTTGGGGGAAAGACGATAGCAGGGCAATGACTTGTGGTGCGATTAGTCTTCAGTTCGATCTCTTGTAGCACACTCGTCGTTGGGGGTACGAACACCAGTAGATGTACTGGGCCCCAATTAGTTCCGTGTTCTACAACCTCATTCTTGGGGCTTTGGAACCCTTAGAGGTGTGACAGACGTAGGTATATAGCTTGGTTGCCAACAGATAGTGTTGGTTGGACTCTACAGTTTTCTTATGTTTGTAGAGGTGGAGCCACAGTTGGACCTTTCGTTCGTGACTGAGAGATTGAGAGGTTTTTCTTATGTTGGCTTGTCCAGGTTTGATATTGATGTCATGAACCAGTAGTCGTGACTCGAGTGATAGTGTTGTTCCTTATGACTTGGGTTTTTGGTTTTATTCGTTAGGTGTAGTGTGGAACTTGAAAGGGTACTTTCTGTTTGTGCTTCATGTTTATAGCCTTTTAGTGGTTTATTTATAGTACTTGTCATGCCTTAGTGATTCTTAAAGTAACCGCTTATTTATGATTAATTGCATTGCTATTTTTATTTCTATTGATTATGAATTTCTAGTACTTAGTGTAGCCACTTAGCTATCACATTAATAATGGGATTACTTTGGTTAATTGCAATCATGCTTTAATTCTTGCTCCTGGTGAGTTTCTTTTTAGTTGTTGCATGTAAGCTGATTGATGAGATTGTGTGTTACTCTTACTACCCTTCTGTTACACGTTGGTTATGTTTATTGTTTTAGGAAGTTTTTCTACCGAGCCTGTGACTTTGTAAGGCTCACACTGTTGCCCAGATAGCAAGCCCAGAGGGGGGGGGGGGTGAATGGATTACTAAAAATCTTTTAGACAAATACCTGTAAATAAAAACACTTGACAGAAAACGCTAAGTTGAACAGTTAGTGTGGAATAAAGACAAGTAAGCAATCACATAAAAACACCGGAAATTTTATCCTTGTTCGGACCTCCTATACCAAGGAGTCCTACGTCCAATCCCCAAGTAACAACTTGGGTTTCTACTAAACAAGGGTACAGTCCCCCTTATGGACACTTACATATCTAGCAACAGCTGGCCTTCTCTTCTCTACCAGAAGAGGAATTACACCACCTGATTCCACATGTCTTCTCTTCACACCCGAAGAGGAAAGCCCACAACAATCTTGTTGAAAGAGAAGGGCCCCAAGACAAATCTTATAGACAATGCTTGATCTGAGGCGAAGTCTGAGAGACACCAATAATCTTGAATGAACTCTCTCTCTCAGACCTACGCTAGCTCTCAAAAGAAAAATGGAATGAACTCTAAGAGCTAAGAGCTATGGAAGGTTTTAGTGGACGAGCTTGCTCTTGTTTCTTTTCAGGAGACTATGGCTTCAAGCTTTTCTAAGACTCAAGAATTCAAAAATGATCTTCCTTTCTTGCATGGAGTCATCAGTCTTCTATTTATCTTCTGTGTATTATTTTGATCGTTGAAGTAGCCATTCAGATGCCCGTTTCCTCACAGCTTCATGCACGTTAGAGAGACTCGTCGTAGGCATGGAGAGGTGAGCCTGCAACCATAGATGCTTGGATTGATCCTTACACCTTCAGGAAAAGATCTTCTAAATCGTTTATCCTTCTGACAAGTTGACAGATCCATCTTTGACGTGCTTTACTACAAGAAGCCCTGCATGCGAAAAATACTAATACCTAGACAACTTCTTTTTATCTAAATTGTCAGTCAACGTTGGTAGTCATACAGTATGAAGATATGCCATGCAGGAAAGGTCATTCTAACATCACATATATCAAGACTCTATGTGACACATGAAGTAAGCAAGAATATTTCATGTGGAAATATTATACTATCACAATAAATGATCAAGTACACCATGATGTGCGGGAAGAATCTTGAAATCTCCAAGTCTTGAGTATATGCATGACAAAAAGAAGATAGAGCAATACTTTACAAGAGCTATACATAAAGAGCATTATGTATGATATTGGTATAATCATGTGAGAATGTAATCCATGTTGAAACCAAGTCGATGTGAATATAGTCCATGTATAAATATAATGAAATCGATGTTCTGTACAAAGTTATTACTTAAACAGAAATCGATGAGCAGGTGAAATCGTTGTTTTACTGAAATCAATCATTAAATTGTTATTTGAACGAAATCGATCATGAAATCGTTGTTCAAGCGAAGACAAATCGTTGTTTGCAACCAAATCGTTGTTTGTGATCAAATCGTTGTTTACATATAAGCAAATTGTTGTTTTCGATCAAGTCGTTGTTTAAGTGTAAGCGAATCGCTGTTTTCGATCAAATCATTGTTTAAGTGTAAGCGAATCGTTGTTTTCGATCAAATCATTGTTTAAGTGTAAGCGAATCGTTGTTTTTGATCAAATCGTTGTTTAAGTATGAGCGAATCGTTGTTTTCAATCAAATCGTTATTTTACTTATGAAATCGTTGTAGCGATGGAAATCGTTGTTTCACTTATGAAATCGTTGTAGCGATGGAAATCGTTATTTTACTTATGTAATCGTTATAGCGATGGAAATCGATGGAAATCGTTGTTTTACTTATGAAATCATTGTAGCGATGGAAATCGTTGTTTTACTTATGAAATCGTTGTAGCGATGGAAATCGTTGTAGCGATGGAAATCATTGTTTTACTTAAGAAATCGTTGTAGCGATGTAAATTGTTGTTTTACTTATGAAATCGTTGTTTTACTTATGAAATTTTTGTTTAAGTGGCTTATGAAATCGATAAAGCGACCGAATTGTTATTTCACTTGTGAAACTGATGTTCTATTAAGGAAATCGATGTGTGCTTAGAATGAATACATGCTTTGAACTTCAAATAATAGTGAGTGAGGATTACTTACAGATTTTGCTTGACTTATTTCCTGTGGATGAACTTCACAAAAGGTTTTTAGAAAATTTTTATTAAGGTTTTGTTAATCACCAAAAAATTACATATAATAAATAAAATTATATAGAGATGGACTGATCATCAATCTCCGCCTTTTTGGTGATGACAAAACATTGAACATTTCATGCATTGAAAGTACTGCAACTTAGTTAACTTCAATTTAATTTTAGGGTATGTCTTTCAGAATAATTTCTCCCCCTTTTTGTCATTAAGCAAAAAGAAAAATAAGGAGTCAAGGAAAGAAGATATTAAGATAAATGGAGCCAAGGAGAGAAAATTTTATTACTTAATGGGGATCAGAAATGTAGAAGACAGGAGACAAAAGAGAGGCATGGCGAGTAATGATGGGCCAAGCCTGGAGTTCCTGTTCTTCAAAATAGTTTTTAAAAGCACCCCAAGCAATAGTGTAGGAAGGCCCCATATCAGGAAGCATTATCTGGATGTGGAGTTGCCTCTGAGCTTCAATGAAATTGGCATACTCCTCTTTCCCAAGAGATGTCCGATAGTGACTGATGGTTCCAAAACTAGCATGCTGCAGGAATTTGTCAATGAATATTGAGTAGAAAATCTACTGCTGCTGCATATCCTTTTTCAAGGGTATATAAACTTTGTACCTTTCAACCCAAATGGCAAAAGGATCTTGAGCTAAATTGATGGAGTTGAGATTCAGAAATTCATCAGCAGACAGAGGGGGTTTGCCTGAACTGAACAAAGAGGAGTTCAGGGCATCCAATTGCTGAGCAGCCTGATGATAGTGCTTCTCCCAATCAGATGGAGAGAGCCTTTCACATTCAGACAAAAGAGAAGCTAGAACTTTAGACTTGATATTTCCTCTGTGATATTCACGGAATATAAATCTGTGGAAGGCAAGAGGAGCACCCTAACAGACTGTGATTCTAGCCATGACTCTAGCAAATCTATCAAAGATAATGGTTCCCACAGCAGAGTCCATGAGCAAGGAATGAAGCTTGGGGAGAAAGACAACCTCTGGTAGCTTGAGGGTAGCAAAATCTACCTGAAGGGAGGTATTGACAGGGTTTTCAGTTCTCAATTGTGCGATAGCTCCCCTGAACTGACCAATCTGAACTTCTAGCAATTTGTTGACAAATTTGTAGTCTTGGAACATCTGGAAGTGCCGGACCAATTTGATTTTCCTTTGGATGAAAGGGCCCCAAGACTTTCTGTGGTGGATGACAAACCACTCTGACAGTGAGAGAGGATGGTCTGAAGGTGGGAACCGTTCAGATCTTGCAAGTAGAAACTATCTGTAGAGAGACTGATGGCCACTGGTCTTCAGTCTTTAGACTCAGCAAGGGAAAATATTTTGGACTGATCTGATTTTGATATGTGGGAGAGAGGAAGAACAATATAGAGGTGTTCAGTGAGGTTAAGGTGAGGGAGGACAAAAATGGTAGTAAATGTACATTTTTGTAAGAATTCACAGTATAGGGATCTCCTTCTATTTTCAACAAAAAGAGAGAACCAAAGAGGGAGAAAGCGAGGTTCAGAGGAGAGAGCAAGGTCCTTTGAGACTTTCCTCTTTTTAGGAGCAAGACTAGAAGAGCTTGTCCTGTGAATATGAGAGAAAACGGACAGGACTGAGCGAAGAATTACTTCTTCAAACTCATCTTTAATGTCCTGAATGACCTCACCCTGAATACGAGCACCCTCCGGAATGATAGTTATGAATGATGGAGGAGTGGGTGGATGAAGAGAATAGAAAGAAGTAGGAGGAGGTGGTACAGATGGTCCAGCAGATGATGGACCAGCAGATGAGGGTCCAGCTGAAGATGATGTTGGAGGTTCCTCAAAAGTGGGAGGAGGAGGAATAATAGGAGAAGAAATAGGTGAAGAAGAGGTAGTAAGAAATGGTGTAGGTGAGGAGATGTGCTTTGGAAGAGGTTGTTTGAAGGTTTCAGGTGCTGGAGGGGCAGTGAAGGATGAAGGTGGAGTGGAAGGAGCCGGAGTCTGAAGAGGAGAAGGGACAGGAGCTTCTGGGGACACAATAGCTTCTACTACAGGCTCTTGAATCCTAACTTGCTCTGCCTCTGACTGCACTAGTCCTAATGGCCCACTGCCAACATCTTCAACCACTGGCCCTGATGGCCCTGAATCTTCAACTGATGGCCCTGGTGGCCCTGACTCTTCAACAAATGGTCCTAACGGCCCAACTTCCTCTACAGATGGCCCTGGTGGCCCAGATTCTTCACCAACTGGCCCTGATGGCCCAACTGCAGGTTCTTTTGCTATTGGTTGAGTGGGAGCAGGAGGGGCAGGAGATGTCAATTGCACCTTCACAAAATCTGAAAGTTCTGCCACTAGCTTCTTCAAGCTCCCCAACTACCACTAGCTTCTTCAGCTTTGACTACTCGAAACTCCTTAACTCCAGTGCTTTGACTAATGAAGATAGAAGAAATATCAGATTGCACAGAGCATAGAATTTCTCCATGTGCATTTAATCTTTCAATAACTGGCCTTAGGTGCACACAAATCTTCTTTTTCTTGGATCTTCGGTGTGCCTTCCTGGTAAGCAATGAAATTTTAGTTGAAACACCTTTTCCTTTCTTTGCTGAGCTGATAGCAGGCTCAACAATATCATCTGAAACATCTTCCACAAGAGCGTCCTGGAATTTATCAGCAGGGGCATGTACTGTGGACTCCCCCTGAACATCTGCTTCCTCTTGAATCATAGGCTCCCCCTGAAATGGAGCATCTTCTATTTACACATCCTCACTGTGGCCTATTGCCACAACTTCTGGAATAACTGCTTCCTGACTTCCTTCTATAAGAACATTTTCAGCAGGAATATTTGGGATGATTTCTTCATGAGTCTCTTTCTGCTCCCTCTCAATATGAGCAACAGTCTCTAAAACTTGTTCAATAACAGATGCAATGACTGTTGAGGGGGTTTCAACTCTAGATGGTTTCCCAACAGGCTCAATATGTTTAGGAGCTATCTTCTCTATTCTTCTTGCACTTGCAACTGGTTCTTCTATTCTGACTACTACTTCTTCTTCTTGGACCACTGGAATTTCTGGGGCTTCACCAATAATTGCTTCTCCTTCTACCATAGAGGTATTGGTCCAAGTGCTTCCTACTAGAGAGAAGCCACTCTTCTTCAGATTCTTGGAACGAATGGACTAACCCATCTTCTCCATCACCTCTCCCTTCAAATCAATGCCATACTCCTTGAAAATCCTAGTCAGCAAATGGGCATAAGGGAGTGATACATTCAATTTGTTCTTCTTGTCCCATATCATCTCTGCAACAAATTTCATCCTTTCAAAAATTACCTGAGCCATATTGATATCCTGATTCTAGATGGCCCAAAACATCATGTCTGAGTCTGCTTTAGGGCAAGTTGAGAATGTGGCACTCCTTGGCACTAGAATCTGAGAAACTATAAAATGAAGAATCCTATTGAACTCATTCAACTGGTTGATATCTATTTTTCCATCTTTGAACTTGTACTATATTCCGATGATTCCTAATCCCTTAGCATGAATATCAACAGAGTCTACCCCACTGCGACTGGCGGTAGATACACCAAATAGCCTCTCCAGTAGATCATGGGTGATGAGAATGTGGGTACCTTTCACTGTGGAGGAAAGGGACCCATCATCTTCCGTCTTCAGGCAGGTGTAGAAAGCCTTGGCTAGGTCCGAATAGCTCGGCTCAGAAACTGTAACTACCCTCGACCATTTCATCCTCTAAATAGCTTCCACAATACTGTGCATCCCATACTTCTCATGATCTTTAATGTCCACTGCCTTGTTCCCACATAGCTTGACCTTGACTGCTGCAAATCTTTCCTACTACTCTGCTGTGAGGAAGGCGACGCTGTATCCACCTACGGTGCCGGAACTCCCAGAAGCAGCCAGGAAATTGAATAGAGAAAGTTTCTGGAGGATCATGGGGAAGAAAGGAATAGAAGCCCTCAAGAGATTTTCACAGGAACAGAGAGATCCTTCGAAATCACACAGAGGGGAGTCTGGAATCAGTAAGGGTTTCGCGAGCAGGTAAGTCGAAGGAGATGAGAGAGAGAGAAGAAATCGATAGGCATGGATTATGGATTTAACGGTAGGTCATAAAGTTGCTTTTTGAAATACCAGAGCATTAAATACGGATAATGACAAAAGAGGAGAAGGTTACGCAAGTGATAAAGAATTATATCTGAAGCACCATGGCAATTTATGACGCACACACTTAAAGGTTTTTCTTAAATTTTAGCAGGAAGAACAAGTGTTATTCTGAAAATTATTATTTCAGTTACATGCAGACATATCTATCACAAATTACACATGCCTAATTCCCTTCTAAGAGATGTAAATCTCTCTTCAGGTAAGGCCTTTATAAAGATATCTGCTAACTGATTCAGAGTATCTATGAAAGAAATATTTATGTTATTAGCTACATGATCTCTAATAAAATGATATCTAACCTCTATGTGTTTTGTCCTGGAGTGCTGTACTGGATTTTTCGTGAGATTTATCACACTTGTGTTTTTGCATAGCAATGGGATGGTCTTGATGTGCAATCCATAATCCTCAAGCTGTTGTTTGATCCATAAGAGTTGAGTGCAACAGCTTCCAACAGCTACGTATTCAGCTTCAGCTGTTGATAGTGCTACTGAATTTTACTTCTTTGAGGACAACGAAATCAAGCATCCTGCAAGAAATTGACAACCACCACTGGTGCTTTCTCTATCTACTTTGCATCTAGCATAGTCAGCATCAGAATATCCAACTAAACTAATTTCACATGATTTTGGATACCACAGACCTAGATCATGAGTCTTAGCCAAATATCTAAATATTCTTTTAACATATATTAGATGGGATTCTTTGGGATCAGACTGATATCTTGCACACATGCATACACTGAATAAAATATCAGGTCTACTAGCGGTTAAATACAATAATAAACCTATCATGTCTCTATAAAGTTTCTGATCAACTTTCTTACCTTCCTTATCACTGTCTAACCTTGTGGATGTGCTCATTGGAGTGGACAGTGGTTTGGCATTGTCGAGTCTAAATTTCTTCAACAATTCTTTGGTATATTTTGCTTAAAATATGTGTGTGCCTTCTTTTCCTTGCTTAATTTGTAATCCAAGAAAATAATTGAGCTCTCCCATCATGCTCATTTCAAAATCTCCCTGCATGAGCTTCTCAAAGTACTTGTATAGAGATTCATCAGTAGATCCAAATATAATATCATCTACATAAATTTTCACAAGTAATATGTTCTTGGCTTTTGATTTAATGAACAATGTGCTATCTATCTGTCCTCTGATAAATCCATGGTTTAATAAGAATGCACTAAGCCTTTCATACCATGCTCTAGGTGCTTGTTTTAAACCGTATAATGTCTTATGCAATTTGAAAACATGATTTGAAAAATCTAAATCATCAAAACCAGGAGGCTGTTCTACATAAACTTCCTCCTTTATATAACCATTTAAAAATATAGAATTAACATCCATTTGAAAATGTTTTAAATCTAATGCACATGTATAAGCAAGTAACATTCTAATGGCCTCTAGTCTAGCCATTGATGCATAGGTTTCATCGAAATCTATGCCTTCCTCCTAGGAGTAGCCTTGAGCAACCAGTCTGACCTTATTTCTAGTGATAACACAAGCTTCATCCAATTTGTTCCTGAACACCCATTTGATGCCAATCACAGGATGATCTGATGGTCTCGGAACAATGGACTAAACCTGATTTCTCCTGAACTGATTAAGTTCATCTTGCATGGCTAAAATCCAGGGTTCATCAGACAGTGCTTCATTGACTATCTTTGGCTCTATTTGAGATACAAAAGCTAAGTAATCACAAGGAATAACATTACCTCTTGTTCTTACCCCAACTGTTGGATCTCCAATGATGTTGTCCTTTGGGTGATCCTTCCTGTATCTCCATTCCTTTGGAAGATCATCATGTATAATTTCCTTTTATTGCAGTTCTTCCAAGGGTGGATCTTCATTATCCTTGATAGATGTATCTTTCAGTTTCTTGGATAGATTTTCTGTATTTTCATCATCACTATCTACTTCCTTTCTCAAGGAAGGGTTAGTTTTATCAAAGATAACATGAACAGTTTGTTCAATTAATAAAGTGCTTTTACTAAAAACTCTATAGCCTTTTGGTTTAAAAGTGTACCCCATGAAGATTCCTTCATCAGATTTGGAATCCAATATACCTAAGTCTTTCTTACCATTGTTGTGAATGAAGCATGAACAACCGAATGTTCTGAGATGGCTGATCTTGGGCTTTCTTTGCTTGTATAGTTCGTAAGCAGTCTTCTTCAGAATTGGCCTGATCATGACCCTATTTATAATGTAGCATGCTGTATTTATGGCTTCTGCCCAAAAATATCTGGGTAGGTTGTATTCTGATAGCATGGTCCTAGCCATATCCAACAATGTTATATTCTTCCTCTCAGCTACTCCATTTTGCTGAGGTGTCCTTGGAGCTGAGAAGTTGTGCTCTATACCTTGATCATCACAAAATTTTGAAAATTTATCATTTTGGAATTCTCCTCCATGATCTGAGCGAATACTTATTATGTTGAACTTCTTATCCTTTTGAACTAGCTTACTGAACTTCACAAAACTCTCGAATGCGTCATCTTTGTGTTCTAGGAAAGATACCCATGTAAATCTTGAATAATCATCAACTATTACAAATCTAAAATTCTTTCCTCCTAGGCTAGTTGTTCTCATTGGTCCAAACAAATCCATGTGTAGCAATTCTAGTGGTTTGGAGGTAGTGACCACTGTATTTGATTTGAAGGAGTATTTTGCATGCTTCCCTTTTGCACATGGTCCACAGATGCTATCCAATCTTGCATTTATTTTCGGTAGTCCTTCCACTAGATCATGTTTGATAAGCTTTCTTATTCCATCCAAGCTGCAGTGACCTAACCTTCTGTGCCATAATTCTGCATTTTGATCTTTACTTGCTGCTAGACAAATGTCTTGATCCTTCAGTTCATCTAGATGCAGTACATACAGGTTCTTTTCTCTGCTGGCTTCGAACACAGTTACACCATCCTTCATAATAAGGCACTTAGACTCCTGAAATTTGATTTGGTGACCTTTGTCACACAGCTGGCTAATGCTTATGACATTGTGCTTGAGTCCTTTGATGCATAGGACATCTTCTATGATGGTTCTATCTTGACTTCCAATTGATCCACAACCTATTACTGATCCTTTTCCATTATCGCCATAGGTTACTATCCCTTCTTCTTCTTTGATGTGTGAGAACAATCTTCTGTTTCCAGTCATGTGCCTTGAGCACCCGCTGTCCAGGTACCACTTTGATGCTCTAAGACTTTCCTACAATAGATCACTAAGATTTAGGTACCCAAGTTCTTTTGGGTCCTTGCTGGTTAGTTTCCTCACTTTTTCTTTTAGGAATCCACTTTAAGTGTTTAGTTGTACAAGTTATTTTAGTGTGTCCTAATTTGTCAACATGATATATTATTTACTGTTTTAATTGGCCTGTATTTAATGTTAGATTTATAGTCAATATTTTATTCGACTACAAATTTTGGCATTGAATAGATTTTAGGATGAATGATTGTTTCCTCATTATCTGGTGTAATGTATCCTAAACTATACTTTTTCTTACCTGATCTTCTTACTCCTTTTAATATTAGAGATGATTTACCATTTGTGAATTTTCCAATTGTATTAGTTAGCTATTCATTGTGTTTTGTTAGTGTGTCAATTTCCTTCTTAAGCTTACTTATAGTTTCCTGGTTTTTCAGATTTGTTATATCTGTTCATTTTTAACTTTTAGATCTTCACATAACAATTCATTTCTTCTTTTTAATTCAGAGATTTGTTTTTCTAGTTGCTCAATTTCAGATTTTAAATCTGAGTTGGTTATCTTTAAGCATGCATAATTTTTCTTGGTGGTTTTTAATAGCTTACATACATCTTTATACTTACTGTACAATTCATTAAATGCATCTTCTAGACTATCTGAATCTGATTCATTGCATGAAGTGAAAGATGAGTCAGAGGTTACCTTGTCTTCAATGCTTGCTATGAAAGCCAGGTTGGCCTTCTCTTATTCTTCTTCGCTAGAGCTTGACTCACTATCTGAGTCGCTTTCATTGTTCTATGCAGCGGCCATGGCTTTCTTTTTGTATCTTTTAAACTTCTTTGAGTTGTCCTTCTTCTTGGACTCAGGTTTCTTCAATTTTGGATAATCAGCTTTGATGTGTCCAGGCTTCTTGCACTCGTATCATATAGGCTCAGACTTCTTCACTTCTTTTCCTTATGATCTTTTGAAGTCTTTCCCTTTCTTGAAGTATCTTCTTCCTGACTGGTACTTCTTCTTGGCTAGAATGCGCTACAGTCTTCTGGAAAGAAATGCTTCATCATCTTCACTACTTGCATTGCTTTTATCACTGTCTGATTCGCCATCAGATGTGTCTTCTGTGGTTTTGAGAGCGTTGCTGTGCTTCTTTTTGCTGGAGGATTCTCCCAGCCTTTCCATATTTATTTCATGAGCCATTAAAGACCCATGAGTTTCTCGAGTGACATTCTCCTAAGATCATTTGCTTCTTCTATGGTTGTCACCTTTGGAGTCCACGAGGCTGGCAGGGATCTAATATCTTTCTTACCATATCTCCGATATCATATGTTTTTCCAAGCTCAGCCAGACTGTTTGTGATGTCAGTGAATCTGCTGTACATTTGAGTAATTGACTCTCCAGATTGCATTTGAAATCTCTCGTATTGAGCTACCAGTATGTCTATTCTTATTTCTTTTACCTTATTAGTTCCTTCGTATGTGAGCCTTAGCTTTTCCCAAATTTCCATGGTTGATTTGCAGGCGGAAATTTTGTTGAACTCTTTCTTACTAAGAGCACAACATAGTATGCTCTTTGCTTTGCTGTTTAGGGATATCTTCTTCTTGTCTTCATCTGTCCATTTGTCTCTTTCATTGGTTACCAAGAGATCTCCTTCTTCAATGATTGACCATAGTTGGAAATCGAGACCTTGAAGGAAGAACTCCATCTGAGTCTTCCAATAGTTGTAGTGTTCACCATCAAATAGAGGAGGTTTGTTGACAGACTGACCTTCTGCATACCCTTCAGCTGCCATTTATCTTTGCTCTAAGATCATGAGATCTTCTTTCTTGAAGAGACTTGGCTCTGATACCACATGTTGCCTAGATAGCAAGCCCAGAGGGGGGGGGGTGTGAATGGATTGCTAAAAATCTTTTAGACAAATACCTGTAAATAAAAACACTTGGCAGAAAATGCTAAGTTGAACAGTTAGTGCGGAATAAAGACAAGTAAGCAATCACACAAAAACATAGGAAATTTTATCCTGGTTCGGACCTCCTATACCAAGGAGTTCTACGTCCAGTCCCCAAGTAACAACTTGGGTTTCTACTAAACAAGGGTACAGTCTCCCTTATGGACACTTACACATCTAACAACAGCTGGCCTTCTCTTCTCTACCAGAAGAGGAATTACACCACCTGATTCCACAGGTCTTCTCTTCACCCGAAGAGGAAAGCCCACAACAATCTTATTGAAAGAGAAGGGCCCCAAGACCAAGCTTATAGACAATGCTTGATCTGAGGCGAAGTCTGAGAGACCAATAATCTTGAATGAGCTCTCTCTCTCAAACCTACGCTAGCTCTCAAAAGAAAAATGGAATGAACTCTGAGAGCTAAGATCAATGGAAGGTTTTAGTGGACGAGCTTGCTCTTGTTTCTTTTCAGGAGACCATGGCTTCAAGCTTTTCGAAGACTCAAGAATTCAAAAATGTTATTCCTTTCTTGCATGGAGTCATCAGTCTTCTATTTATCTTCTGTGTATTATTTTGACCGTTGTAGTAGCCGTTCAGATGTCCGTTGTCTCACAGCTTCATGCACATTAGAGAGACTGGTCGTTGGCATGGAGAGGTGAGCCTGCAACCATAGATGCTTGGATTGATCCTTACACCTTCAGGGAAAGATCTTCTAAATCTTTTATCCTTCTGACAAGTTGACAGATCCATCTTTGACGTGCTTTACTACAAGAAGCCCTACATGCGAAAAATATTGATACCTAGACGACTTCTTTTTATCTAAATTGTTAGTCAACGTTGGAAGTCGTGCAGTATGAAGATATGCCATGCAAGAAAGGTCATTTTAACATCACACATATCAAAACTCTATGTGACACATGAAGTAAGCAAGAATATTTCATGTGGAAATATTATACTATCACAATAAATGATCAAGTACACCATGATGCGTGGGAAGAATATTGAAATCCACCAAGTCTTAAGCATATGCATGACAACAAGAAGATAGAGCAATACTTTACAAGAGCATTCTGTATGATATTGGTATAATCATGTGAGAATGTAATCCATGTTGAAACCAAGTTGATGTTTATATAGTCCATGTATAAATATAATGAAATCGATGTTCTGTACAAAGTTATTACTTAAATAGAAATCGATGAGCAGATGAAATCGTTGTTTTATTGAAATCAATCATTAAATTGTTATTTGAATGAAATCCTTCATGAAATCGTTGTTTCAATACTGAAATCGTTGTGAGACTGAAATCGTTGTTCAAGTGAAGACAAATCGTTGTTTGCGACCAAATCGTTGTTTGTGATCAAATCGTTGTGAGACTGAAATCGTTGTTCAAGTGAAGACAAATCGTTGTTTACGACCAATTCGTTGTTTGTGATCAAATCGTTGTTTAAATATAAGCGAATCATTGTTTAAGTGTAAGCGAATCGTTATTTTCGATCAAATCATTGTTTAAATATAAGCGAATTGTTGTTTTCGATCAAATCGTTGTTTAAGTATGAGCGAATCGTTGTTTTCGATCAAATCGTTGTTTTACTTATGAAATCGTTGTAGCGATGGAAATCGTTGTTTCACTTATGAAATCATTGTAGCGATGGAAATCGTTGTTTTACTTATGAAATCGTTATAACGATGGAAATTGATGTTTCACTTATGAAATTGTTGTTGCGATGGAAATTGTTGTTTTACTTATGAAATCGTTGTAGCGATGAAAATCATTGTATTACTTATAAAATTGTTGTAGCGATGAAAATCGTTGTTTTACTTATGAAATCATTGTAGCGATGAAATCTTTGTTTTACTTATGAAATCTTTGTTTTACTTATGAAATCGTTGTTTAAGTGACTTACGAAATCGATAAAGCGACCAAATCGTTATTTCACTTGTGAAACCGATGTTCTATCAAGGAAATCAATGTATGCTTAGAATGAATACATGCTTTGAACTTCAAGTAATAGTGAGTGAGGATTACTTACAAATTTTACTTGACTTATTTCCTGTGGATGAACTTCACAAAAGGTTGTTAGAAAATATTTATTAAGGTTTTATTAATCACCAAAAAATTACATATAATAAATAAAATTATATGGAGATGGACTGATCATCACACACCCCTACACCCCCTTTTTAGATGTTTTAGCAAATGTTATTTCTTAGAGACAGACATGTACCACCAGTAGTAGGGTGAGCCTTTGATTTTTTTGTACACTTCGGGATATGTCCCAAGCTGTTGTACTTTTCTTTTGGACATGTATTAATATATTGACACAATATAATTTTATGTAAATGGGTATATGATCATGTACTGGTCATGTGTGTGATATCCTTGAGTGAGACTTCGATCTGTTCATGGGAGGTGGAGCCTTTTCAGGTGTAAGTATCCAAGGCCGCTACAACAGATATCAGAGCAGGGTCCAATCAGAATATAAGAAAATATTAAGATTATGATGTCCCAAAACATGATTCAATGTCCATTACTGGTAGTAAGTCCGTGGAATTTTTGTATATGTTTTCGTATATATGTGTTACATTGTGTAACGCCCCGATGCGAAATATCAGAGCGGGATTACAGTTATTAAATAGTACAGAGTGAGAAAATAAATGCAATCCATTTCACAAATAGAATAATACCATATAAACTCAAATTTCATTAATAATCCTCCAAACTCTGATTACAATCGCTAATAATTCACTAACTTCATGTACTAACTATTACATCAACGTATCAGAGCCAAAACTAGGGCCCAGAGTACTTTATTGAAAATCAAACTAACACATCAGAACTAACTGACTCTTTCTATAATAACTAACTACTAAAGCAAGGGTTGTTGAAACAGGGTCACTCCTGAGCATCATCCTCAGTCCCATCCTCGTGAGTGTGGTTATCGTCAACCTCGCCTGAAATACATTAAATAAAAACACAGGATGAGCGAATAACGCCCAGTAGAACTTAATATCTGATGAGAACAAGCATGCTTTAAATAATTAATGTCTTAAGGGTAGGGTAACTAGAGAGAATAGTCATGTAGATCAAGTAATGATAACGAGAGAACAATAGCATCTGGCACAGGGACAATAGCACAATGCAAATGATAATAGAATGGCCGTGTAACGATATAACATGTAAATTGCACAACAGTGCACTAGTAACGATAAAGATTGCACTTGTATAGATAGCATTTTTGATTTTCATAGATTAATCATGATAGTATGATGGCGTTGGATGCATGCTGTAACACATCCTTGATCATTTTAACTCCCATGGGCACTAGCACTTTTCGGGCGCTCCTCCCAGGACTTGATCGGGCCCCATTGCACTGGCATTAGTCATTTCTTTATCTTGACAATCACAAGAATGGCCAATAGAGTACCAAGAAATAGATGAGAGTAGTAGACGAGATATACGAGAGTGTAGAGAGAGAATGTGAACAGATGATAGAATATTGCTAGTAGAAGAGATAGGGACAATATCGTAAAATGTGATAAACAATGATAGTCACAGTTACACGACACAAGGTCGTGTACTGACAGTCTGATAGAAATCATCACCGCCCACTAGCCGTGCTGTGTACACAGACTAGATGGTCCAGTGTGATCACAAGATAAGGAGAGAACACATTAAGGCCATGGATCATACTGATCCCTAAGGTGTAATGGGTTTTAGGGTACAACCAGCTCGTCGCAATGGACGTGCGCCAAAGCCAAGAAGACTTACGGAGGCCTTGACAAGGAGTCCCTAGCCCAGTCGAGAGTATTCCCGATGGAGAGGTGGTCCAAGTCAAGAGAAAGTGTGTAGAAAACGGGTCCGTCGTGCCTCGAGTGCTCGGTGGCTGAGGGAAACAGTAACGGTGTACAAAACACACGTATAAAACGAAGACAAACGTGATTAATTAAATAGGGAAATTTATTCATTTATTTCGCTAATTTACCAGATATATTATTGCATAAATTATTAGGGTCCATTGGCAATTAATAATGTTATGTGTGTGTAAGTGTAAAGAAAATCATGAGATGATGATAAATCGTGCAAATGTCCTTTAAATAATTAAATTTATATCATTATTGACATTTATTAATTTACCAAGTCGAATTAACTATAACATGGTTTAATCATGGCTAAATAAGGGTTATATAGCCAAATCAGCAAGGGCATGAGTATAATTAAAACTTCTGGCCGTAGTCTTCAAATCGCGCACGGTCTGAAGATAAACCGGCCCGGTCCAGTCCGCACCGGGAATCGCGACGGCTTAGGCCACCGCATTTCTTAACGCGACGCACCCGCCGACCGCGACCCCACTTGTATCGCGGCAGGTCGTGCCGCCGCGATATCAGGGAGGGTCCGGTCTTTTACCCCTTTTTCCAGGGTGAATCCTCTTTGATAGCTGGTCATTCTAAATTCCATATAAAATCACATGGTGATTCAAAAATCACGAAACTAATTTTAAACAAAAGTAGACATATAGATCTATCAACATGTACAATTAATTTGAGAATAAACAAGGTTTAGACATGCTTTAATCAAGTTACATTTTAATGACCTAAACATGCATAGTCAAGGTTCAACGAATTAATTAAAGATGGATACATGATGAAATTAGGCAAACTAGAGGTGTTTAAAAGCTAACATGATGTAGTATTTATGAGAATTTTCTCATGGCATGGGGTTATGTATGCTCGAGGTTTAAGAGTAAACATGAAGGGTCGGGTACATGGAATTGACAGGGATTCAAAGAATTAATTCTCCCTCATGGGAGATCGAAATGGAGCGAAACCAGAGGACTTTTGCTCAGAAACATGAGGTCTTCCTAGGGTAATTTTTACACGGATTTGGCTTGAGAGATTGCCTACCTTTTGTTGAAACAAAGAAGAACCCTAATTTGGAGACGAAAACGAGATGAAAACTCCTTTGTCTAAGCTTCCTTTTCCAAGCTCCCATGGTCTCCAGCCTCTCCCTTCATCTCCAGAGCTCCAACCATGGTTTGGGTTTGGGTAGGCACGAGATTAGGGTGTTTTTACTAGCTAATAGAGTCCTAACATCTTCAAACTCTTCACTTCTCCTCTAACTCCGAAAATTAGCAATTATCCTCTTATTTC
This sequence comes from Colocasia esculenta, assembly GCA_014218235.1. Taxonomy (NCBI): domain Eukaryota; kingdom Viridiplantae; phylum Streptophyta; class Magnoliopsida; order Alismatales; family Araceae; genus Colocasia; species Colocasia esculenta. Next base: position 80,060,611 of record CM024766.1, read on the forward strand.
TTTCATTTATCTACCTAATTAGGGTGAGGAAGAGGCCTAATCTCGTGGCCAAAGGGTTAGGATGGGCTTAGGGCTCTTGTTTTAGATAAATGCAAGTTATTTAGTATTTATCCTACCCTTTTACTATTTACTAATTAATTAAATCTGAATTTGGGATAATTAATTCCCATCCCATGATGGGCTCCACTATATTAGGCCAATTATTTTGTAATTAAGCCATTTACACAACCCATTAGGGTTTTAACTTAATGGGCTTAATTTAATTCCCTTTTTATTTCAATTATTTCTCATTTATTCTAATTAAATCTATTTACATCATTTATTTAAAATAAAATTTTTATTTTATTTGGATTTTAAAAATCAAGGGTACTACATCCCCCCCCCATCTTAAAAGAATTTGGTCCCCAAATTCATATGATCGTAAGAGGAAGAATGACTTACTGAATAACTCCGGATAATTCCGTCGCATTAATGCTTCAGGCTCCCACGTGGCCTCTTCAACTTCATGGTTTCTCCATAATACCTTTACCACGGGTATAGATCGATTCCGAAGCTATTGTATCTTCTTGTCCAAAATCTTCACTGGCCTTTCTTCATAGGTCATGTCCTTGTTCAGAATGATATCAGCATAGCTAATTACGTGTGACAAATCATACACGTACTTCCTCAGCATGGACACATGGAAGACGTTGTGCACTGTTGAAAACTGAGGCGGTAGTGCTGGATGATATGCCACCTCGCCAACTCTTTCCAATACTTCGAATGGACCTATGAATCTTGGTCTCATCTTGCCTTTCATCCCAAATCTTTGGAATCCTCTGGTCGGGGATACCTTTAGCATCACATGATCTCCAGTTAGAAATTCTAAGTCTCTTCTTCTTTTGTCTGCATTGCTCTTCTGCCTGGACTGAGCTATCTTAATCCTATCTCTGATAATCTATATATCTCTACTAGTGCTCTGCACCATGTCTGGTCCCAGCCATTGCTATTCACCTACCTTATTCCAGCACGCCGGTGATATGCAACTTCTTCCATACAGTGCTTCAAACGGTGCCATTTTAATGCTGGCCTGATAACTGTTGTTATAGGCGAATTCAATCAAAGATAGTTGTTCATTCCAATATCCCTCAAAATCTATAGTGCAGGCACGAAGCATGTCTTCCACTATTTGATTTGTCCTTTCTGTTTGTCCATCCGTCTGTGGGTGGAAAGTAGTACTGAAATTTAACTTGGTTCCCAATGCCGTCTGAAGTCCCTTCCAAAATCTAGAAGTGAATCTGGGATCACGGTATGAGACAATGGATACTGGGACTCCATGCAATCTTACTATCTCCTTTACATACAATGCTGCTAACACATCCACACTCCAAGTGCTCTTAATGGCAAGGAAGTGTGACAATAACCCAGATAGCATCAAATCCACCACAAGTTCGGGGTAAACCCATGATGAAATCCATGCCAATACTCTCCCACTTCCATTCAGGTATGTCCAGGGGTCTAAGTACACCCGCAGGACGATGGTGTTCGGATTTCACCTGTTGGCATGTGAGGCATTGTGCGGCATGCTCAGCCACCTCACGCTTCATATTTGGCCACCAAAATGACCTTTTCATGTCCTGGTACATCTTGGTTTCACCTGGGTGAATTGTGTACTTGGTCTTGTGGGCTTCATCCATCAACTTTCTCTTCAATTCTTCATTGTCAGGCACGCAAGTCTTGGCGTGGAATAATATTCTCCCATCTTTAGCGATGGAGAAATCTGGTTTATCAGCTATGGTCTCCCTGACCTTGAATAGGAATGGATCATTAGCCTGCTGCTCTCTGATCTCGACAAAAATATCGGGTTGAGCTCTAAGATTAGCTACCAACATCTTATCACTTCTTTCCTCAATATTCAGATTCAAACTGGAGAATTGCTCAAGTAATTGCATCTCGCCCATGACTAAACAAGATAAAGAAGCTACTGGCTTCCTACTGAGTGCATCATCTACTGCATTACCTTTACCTGGGTGGTATTGGATATTGAAATCAAAGTCTTTCAAGTACTCCAGCCATCTCCGTTGTCGCATATTGAGTTCCTTTTGAGAAAACAAGTACTTTAAACTCTTGTGGTCGGAGTAGACAATAAATTGCTCCCCATATAGGTAATGCCTCCAGATCTTGAGTGCAAATACCACAGTAGCTAGCTCTATGTCATGGACAGGATAATTGACTTCATGTGGCTTCAACTGCCTTGATGAATACGTTATCACCTTCTCATTATGCATGAGCACGCAGCCTAGACCAATTCCAGAAGCATCAGTAGAGACTGAGAATCTTGCGCCCTCAACAGGTAATGCTAGGACAGGTGCAGATGTAAGCAATTGCTTCAGTGTCTGGAAGCTCTTTTCACATTCCTTGCTCTAGACATAGGGGTTCTCTTTCCACGTAAGACGCGTAAGAGGTACAACTATCTTAGAGAAGTCTTTTATGAACCGTCTGTAATATCCAGCCAGTCCAAGAAAGCTCCTGATCTCTGTGACATTAGTCAGCCTTTCCCAGTTGAGTACGGCTTCTACCTTGGAAGGATCGACAACGATATTGTCCTTGGAAATAACATGACCCAGAAATGACACCTCCTTGATCCAGAATTCACACTTGCTCAATTTGGCGTAGAGTTGATTGTCCCGCAAGATTTGCAGAGCGATCCTCAGATGCTCCTCATGCTCTTCCTTGGTCTTGGAGTATATGAAAATATCATCAATAAAGACCACAACGAACTTGTCGAGGTAGGGCCGATAGATGTTGTTCATTAGTTGTATAAAAGCTGTAGGAGCATTGGTTAGTCCAAAAGGCATGACTACAAATTCGTAATGACCATAACTGCTACTAAAAGCCATCTTCTAAATATCTGCATCTTTAATCCTCATCTGATGATATCCCGATCTAAGGTCAATCTAAGAAAAATATTTGGCTCCTGATATCTGATCAAACAATTCATCAACACGTGGCAGAGGGTACTTGTTCTTGATAGTAAGATTATTCAACTGCTTGTAGTCGATGCATAATCTCATGGATCCGTTCTTCTTCTTGACGAACAACACTGGTGCTCCCCAAGGAGAAGTACTTGGTCAGATAAATCCCTTTTTCTAGAAGTTCCCTCAGTTGCTCTTTCAACTCTTTCAATTCAGCGGGGGACATCCTGTAAGGTTGACGTGATACCGGTGCAGCTCCAGGTACGAGATCAATTGAGAAATTCACATCTCTCTCGGGTGGAATGCCTGGCAGCTCATCAGGGAACACGTCGGGGTATTCTTGCACTATATGTATGTCAGCTATCTTTGATGATTTCTTGTCAACCACAATTGCGGCAAGAAATGCCACACAACCCTTTCTTATCATGTTTTGTGCCTTTATGGCAGAGACGAGAGACAAGTGCCTCTTGTGTCTACGTCTCGTAAAGGTTAACTTAGGGATTCACTAAAGGAAATTTTCCCTCTTCTACAATCCACGATAGCCCCATATGTGGATAGCCAATCGGCTCTCAAAATGACATCGTAGCCCTCTATGGGCATACATATCAAATCAGCTCTAAGATTGAGATCACCAATCTTAACATTAGCTAAAGGAAAATATTTATTCAATTGAGCCTTTTCTCCCAATAGTGTAGTAACAAACAATTCAAATCCCATAGATGCAGGTTGTTCAGTTAATGTATCAGCAAATATTTGTGATATAAATGAATGTGTTTCACCAGTGTCAAATAAAACAAATGCTGATTGGGAAAAGACAGGTAGTGTACCTTCCACCACTCCACTTTCCTCGGTGGTCTCAACTTTATGCAGTGCCTGAAGTCTACCTGGCTTCTTTGGTCCCATCGGACACTTCTCATTTTTTTTCAGTAATGGGCATTCGGGAATCCGATGCTCTCTGCTCCCACAATGAAGGCATGCACCTGCCTTCCTCCAGCATTCTTCTATCGTGTGACCTAGCTTGTCACAATGCTTGCATCGGGGTTTGTTGTTCGGAGTGGTAGGGGTGGGGACTTTGGGCTTCCGCTCCTGGCTTGGCCCATCAGTGATGCTTAACGACCTTTGCTTGCCGTTAAAAGGCATGCTCGGTGCACCAGATGTCTGCTCCTTCTTTACCATTCTGCCCTTGATGCGATCAGTGAGATCGGTCGCATCTTCTAGTAACTGTGCCATTCTGACCATCTCTGGATAAGTTTGAATGTCTATAGGTGCCAGCTGTGTAATGTAGGCGGGCCTGAGTCCATTAAGAAAGCACTTTGCCTTCATTCTTTCAGTGCCTACCAGGTGATTGGCATAGTGCGCCAACTGAGAGAATTGAGCTTCATACTCAGCAACAGTGAGATTCCTCTGCTTGAGGGCTGCAAATTTGGAGGCGTTCCTTTCTTGGATTCATTTTGAAAAATATTTGGAGTTGAAATGCTCCTTGAATTCATTCCAGGTAAATTGTGCATCTGCCCTAGTGGCCTCGATGGATTCCCACCACGCACGGGCGTCCCTTTCTAACTGGAATGTTGCTAATAATACCTTGTCACCATCCGCGCACTGCATAATGCAGAAAATACATTCAATTTATTTTAGCCAATTCTCTGCCTCGTCAGGGTCAGTGGTCCCACTGAATCGAGGTGGGTTTAGATTGTGGAAGTTCCGGTGCAAGTCTCCAGCACCACAGTTGTTGTTATTGTTGGCTCCAGCAGCCTGAAGCAAAGCCTGAGTAAGCTGCTGAATGGTCTGTTGTATGTCATAGAGTTGTGCATGCTCCGCTACCATTGTTGATGTTTAAGTTCCTTCAAAAGAGAATGTTTAATGTAAGTTACTGAGTTTGCACTAAGTTGTGCGTGTGTGAGTTTATTTTATCTTATTACCCAAGGTTCTACCCATGTCACGTGGGTATGGAGTTAGACTCTAAGTCAAGGCATGTCAAATCTAGATCATCCTATACTTAAGAATAACCTAGGCTCTGATACCACAAAACTGTAACGCCCCGACGCAGAATATCAGAGCGGGATTACAGTTATTAAATAGTACAGAGCGAGAAAATAAATGCATTCCATTGCACAAATGGAATAATACCAAATAAACTCAAATTTCATTAATAATCCTCCAAACTCTGATTACAATCACTAATAATTCACTAACTTCATGTACTAACTATTACATCAACGTATCAGAGCCAAAACTAGGGCCCAGAGTACTTTATTGAAAATCAAACTAATACATCAGAACTAACTGACTCTTTCTATACTAACTAACTACTAAAGCAAGGGTTGCTGAAACAGGGTCACTCCTGAGCATCATCCTCAGTCTCGTCCTCGTGAGTGTGGTCATTGTCAAACTCGCCTGAAACACATTAAATAAAAATGCAGGATGAGCGAATAATGCCCAATAGGATTTAATATCTCATGACAACAAGCATGCTTTAAATAATTAATGTCTTAAGGGCAGGGTAACTAGAGAGAATAGTTATGTAGATCAAGTAATGATAATGAGAGAACAATAGCATCTGGCATAGGGAAAATAGCACAACGCAAACAATAATAGAATGGCTGTGTAACGATATATCATGTAAATTGCACAACGGTGCACTAGTAACGATAACGATTGCACTTGTATAGATAACATTTTTGATTGTCATAGATTAATCTTGATAGTATGATGGTGCTGGATGCATGCCGCAACACATCCTTGATCATTTTAACTCCCATGGGCACTAGCACTTTTCGGGCGCTCCTCCCAGGACTTGATCGGGCCCCATTGCACTGGCATTAGTCATTTCTTTATCTTGACAATCACAAGAATGGCCAATGGAGTACCAAGAAATAGATGAGAGTAGTAGACGAGATAGACGAGAGTGTAGAGAGAAAATGTGAACATATGAGAGGATATTGATAGTAGATGAGATAGGGACAATATCGTAAAACGTGATAAACAATGATAGTCACAGTTGCACGGCACATGGTCGTGTATCGGCAGTCTGATAGAAATCATCACCGCCCACTAGCCGTGCTGTGTACACAGACTAGATGGTCCGGCGTGATCACAAGATAAGGAGAGAACACACTAAGGCCATGGATCGTACTGATCCCTAAGGTGTAATGGGTTTTAGGGTACAACCAGCTCATCGGCAATGGACGTGCGCTAAAGCCAAGAAGACTTACGGAGGCCTTGACAATGAGTCCCTGGCCCAGTCGAGAGTATTCCCGATAGAGAGGTGGTCCAAGTCAAGAGAAAGTGTGTAGAAAATGGGTCCGTCGTGCCTCGAGTGCTCGATGGCCGAGGGAAACGGTAACGGTGTACAAAACACACGTATAAAACGAAGACAAACGTGATTAATTAAATAGAAAAATTTAGTCATTTATTTTGCTAATTTACCAGATATATTATTGCATAAATTATTAGGGTCAATTGGCAATTAATAATGTTATGTGTGTGTAAGTGTAAAGAAAATCATGAGATGATGATAAATCGTGCAAATGTCCTTTAAATAATTAAAATTATATCATTATTGCCATTTATTAATTTACCAAGTCGAATTAACTATAACATGGTTTAATCATGACTAAATAAGGGTTATATAGCCAAATCAGCAAGGGCATGAGTATAATTAAAACTTCTGGCCACAGTCTTCAAATTGCGGCCGGCCTACCCGTCGTGATTCAAGTCGCGATGGGCGGCTCGGTCGCGGTCTGAAGACCAACCGGCCCGGTCTGGTCCACGCCGGGAATCGCGGCGGCTTAGGCCACCGCGTTTCTTAACGTGATGCACCCACCGGCCGCGACCCCGCTGGTATCACGGCGGGTCGCGCCGCCGCGATATCAGGGATGGTCCGGTCTTTTACCCCTTTTTCTAGTGTGAATCCTCTTTGATAGCTGGTCATTCTAAATTCTATATAAAATCGCACGGTGATCCAAAAATCACGAAACTAATTTTAGACGAAAGTAGACATATAGATCTATCTATCAACATGTAATTAATTTGAGAATAGACAAGGTTTAGGCATGCTTTGATCAAGTTACATTTTGATGACCTAAACATGCACAGTCAAGGTTCAATGAATTAATTAGAGATGGATACATGATGAAAATTAGGCAAACTAGAGGCATCTGAAAGCTAACACGATGTAGTATTTATGAGAGTTTTCTCATGGCATGGGGTCATGTATGCTCGAGGTTTAAAAGTAAACATGAAGGGTTGGGTATATGGAACTGACAGGGATTCAAAGAATTAGTTCTCCCTCATGGGAGATCGAAATAGAGCAAAACCAAAGGACTTTTGCTAAGAAATATGAGGTCTTCCTAGGGTAATTTTTATACGGATTTGGCTTGAGAGATTGCCTACCTTTTGTTAAAACAAAGAAGAACCCTAATTCAGAGACGAAAACGAGATGAAAACTCCTTTGTCCAAGCTTCCTTCTCCAAGCTCCCACGGTCTCCAGCCTCTCCCTTTGTCTCCAGAGCTCCAACCACGGTTTGGGTTTGGGTAGGGACGAGATTAGGGTGTTTTTACTAGCTAATAGAGTCCTAACATCTTCAAACTCTTCACTTCTCCTCCAACTCTGAAAATTAGCAATTATCCTCTTATTTCTTTCATTTATCTACCTAATTAGGGTGAGGAAGAGGCCTAATCTCGTGGCCAAAGGGTTAAGGATGGGCTTAGGGCTCTTGTTTTAGATAAATGCAAGTTATTTAGTATTTATCCTACTCTTTTACTATTTACTAATTAATTAAATCCGAATTTGGGATAATTAATTCCCATCCCATGATGGGCTCCACTATATTAGGACCATTATTTTGTAATTAAGCCATTTACACAACCCATTAGGGTTTTAACTTAATGGGCTTAATTTAATTCCTTTTTTATTCCACTTATTTCTCATTTATTCTAATTAAATATATTTACCTCATTTATTTAAAATAAAAATTTTATTTTATTTGGATTTTAAAAATCAAGGGTACTACACGTTGTGTTATGTGTTGCCAGTGGTTGTGGAATTGGAATGGCAAATAGTGGGATTGAGAAATTATTTGACCTTCTATGATAATTGGTGGAGAAAGAATTATTTTCTGAGAAGATTGCAGTAAAGTATAATGATGTTTCTGATTAAGCCAAAAGATTTTGCAGAATTAGTCATATAGTGGTTTATGTGTACAGAGGAACTTAGTGTGGGTGTGGCGGTGTATTGGGTTTGCAGTTAAGAAGTATTATTGTTTTGAAAATTGTTAGTTACATAGGATTGAGGAAATTATGATCAAGATATTTGATGCAGTTATGGACTGTGTTAGTAAGTGCTGGAAGGTAGTTCAGATGATGATGTGATTAGAATTCTAGAGGATTTCACATGATTATGTGGTTAGAATTAATTTCAGATGATATGCTAGTAAATGGAGAAGTAGTAACTTGTGGCAGCAGATTTGACAATTGTATTATGTTTAAAATGATTCATTAGTGTCAAAAAGATTAGCATAAGGCTGGTAGAAATGTTTATGGAAATGAACTATTTTTAAAGAGAGCAATTGAAATGATTATTGAGTTAGGATTTGTTAGTATAATATTTTTGAGAATTTCTGAGGATATATCACCAAGCAAACAAGTAGTAGTTTGTGGCCATTCAGCAGAGAGACTTGTTAGATGTTGTAGTGTTAAAGGATGGTTTATGATGCTTAGCAGACATGTACATTATGTGGTAATGATTGAGGTGTAATAATGAAATGTTATAAGGAAAATGAGGCCAGGAATGTAAGAAGATATGTTACTATTCAGATAAAACTAGGTAAGGTATTATGGGAAATAGTATGGTTTCAAGGATTTGAGATTAAGATTTTCTAAGAGATAGAATGAAGCGGAAAGAGATAGGTTGGTTTAGGAAAAGATAAAGAATGTTAGTCCGAACCAAATGAAGATTATGAAGAAACAAATATCTTAATTGAATTTAATCAGTAGGGCTGAATAAGATTTGTATTTGTTCATGGGAATATCAACGTTAGTAATCACACCGTAGTGGCAATTATTTCAATGGATAAGAATGGGACAGTTGCAGCATGATAGATTAGAAAGCAGTTGTGGTGATTATTTACATGCAAGCATAGATTTCAGGTTCTGCAGAAATTATTTAGCTTCAGCAAGGATCAAGTATTAGTTGATCAGAACAGATTGTGAAATAGTAGTAAATAGCAGAGAGAAAGAGAATAAATCATTTTGTCTAAAGGGTTTAACATTTGGATTTCAAAATTGTCAGTATTTCCGTAGAAGATTATTTACATGACGAAAGAAGGTTACAATTGTGATCTTAGAAGATTTGTCAGGAATAGTGGAATTAAGCAGGGAAAAAGATGATTAACGAAATTATTTCATATTGAGAAAGAATTTTATTTAATTCAGTTAATCATGACATAGAGTGCGAATACTATTGATCAGAGGGGGAAAATGAGAATACAATATTATATAATGATTGCAGATAGATGGTTATGGTAGTAACCGAAGAGGGAGTACTTATTTTTCAGAACAAATAATTTATTTGAGTAACTACAATCAACAAAGATATTCCTCGGTAAGAACATCTTTAGGATTTGATTTGGGAACAAGAGCTGGTCAACTAAGAATTAGAAAGTATGTAAGAGTAATTTTGCAGATATTGGAAGAGATGTTATTGATATATTAAGCTCAACACCGTTGTTGCATGGTACTAGGAAAAGTAATGATGATGACTTTAGTTAAAGGGTAACAGTAATAGAATAGAAAGAGTAGGAAACACACAAAGATCAAAATTTTTTAAAGCAAGTGAAATATTGTATGTAAGATTTAATTAGCACTCAAGGCATGGTTAATCAACCAAAGAATGGTTTTTAGGTAATTACCAAAGTAATCAGAATAGCTCGACAAGACTGGTAGAAGAATATTTGTAATGTTATTTGCACACTTTTGTTTTGCAGCAAGGCAATGTTATCAATGCAGATGTTCTCCAACAAGATTTTTAGGTAGTGTTAAAGCAAAATGGCAAGTAGCAGAGTATATTGATTCAACATATGATTGAGAATGGGTAACAAAAAAGATGAGTTAAAGTAGTATAGACGAAAGAAATACTTTAAAGAGTTATGGATTTAGCTTGGTCTATCAATTAGGAAGTAGATTTTGTAATAGAGGCATTTGATAAAAGGAGTGAATTGTATGAAATTCGACCATAATGTTTAGCAAGCAGAAAAGAGCAGACTATGATAATGATAGTGCAGTGAGATCTAGAGTCTCAACACATAAGGTAGATGAAATTAAGATGAAGTGGTATTGTCAAGAAAAGGTTTATGAATTTTTTAAGTAAAAATTGATTAGTTGTGTTAAGATTTGAATCAGGTGTCTTTGATGATCAAGTAAGGAAAGTGCAATGATTAAGTTGGTAATTAGACGTTGAAAGCATTAGCAGGTTAACGCAGAATGTCAAGGTTCAGGGCAGTTACCACAAGCTTGAAGTATTATTAGCAGAAAAGTTATTATGAGTCTTTGGTGAATTTTTATAGGCAATTATTAGTGTAAAGAATAGGCCAATCAGTGTGTGCAAGTTATAGGAATTCAGACATTGTTTTTTATTTTCTTTGAAAACAATTGTCAGCAAAAGATTTATACAGAGACAAGACATGGTTCAAGTTATCAGCAATAAATGGATGGTTAAATAACAAGGTTAATCAGATATAGAGGAATAATTAATTTTAAGATTTAATTTGATATGACAGGAGGTGGTAGAGACTGGTCACGAAGAGTCCCAAGCAGAATAGCACAAAAAAGTATTGCAGACACATCAAGAAAAATGTGAAAGAAGTTTAGTACAAGGAGATAAAAGAACTCAATGCCTTAGCCAAAATTGCTTAAATTGGTTTAGTAGGTTAAATACAGATGGCAGACAAAGAACCAACAAATTGGGTTAGCAAGAACAGATAGACTGAAGCAGATCAGAAAAGAAGAAGACATCTGAATATTTGCTAAAAAGGTGTAGAGATATGTATGTTTACATTATGAATTTAATTTTACTAAATAGATGTGTTATATCGATATGAATTTGAGGTGTGTTAGTTTACTTGTTCACTCCGGATTATTATTAAATCGTCGAATGTGTATTTCCTCTGGGTTTCTTCTTAATGTTGAGGATGACATTTCTTTTTAGGTGGTACTAATGCACTGTTCTGGCATTTCGGATCTAGCTTACCGAGTTTTGGAGTGTAGTACAATGCTTGTTTGGAGTATCGTGCCCGTTTGAGGGTGAGTTTGGGCCATTTTATTGGGTCTTAGCACTCTAGGTGCTGTCGCGGTTGAGGAGGCCGATGCCTTGCTAAGGCGTTCGCCAAGGCTAATGCGATAGCCTTAAGGTGGTTTCCGCAAGTGTGTGACATGTGTCACTGCTTTGGACATGTTGATAAGGCATCTTAGAGCTTTGATGCATTACCTATTCCAATGCTTTTTTACCCTACTTTGCCGACTGAATAGGGGAGAGCCTTGTTTCAACTGGGGAGATGCTACTCTGATGATTTGGGGGCAGCTCCAGTGATTTTCGGTGTGGTGGTGTGGTTCCAGCGAAGAGGAGGTGGCTGGATCACGTGAAGGCCCCAACGAGTTGAGTTCTTCGTGTTTTGGTGGGGAAACTCTCTTCTTCTCAAGATTTCTTGTAGTTCTTCATGTTTTTCGGCTTTAAAATGATGAGTTTTTAGTAAAGGATTGCCATGGAACGTTTAGAGCCATGGTGTGGCATATGGACTTTAGATTTAAAAAATTAATTCATGTTAGTAAGTGTTTCATGAGTAATAAGATTTATGTGTGGAGCTTTATGGTTTAAAATGAGGTCTCAATGATGGAATGGTAAATTTTACAGGTGTTTTATGGTTTAGAACAGTTCCAGTAGATAGATTTGGGTCTGTGAGGTCATTTTTGGGGTGCTCTATATGAGACTTGTAGGCTGGACAATCTGTCTGGGATCGCATCTTATCGGGTTGACGTCTTAGTGAGATGTTTGGGTTGGCGGACGTGTTAACGATTGCTAACTTGGTCACCCTTCTGGACGTGTTAGTATCACGTCAGGGGCCTGTGACACATTTTTGCTTTCTATGAACTAAGTTTCTTGCTGAGCTTGGGGGCTGATCTTTAGGTCAACTATCCTCATCTTGTGTGCCCAATGATTCTGTTGTATTGTAATAAAGAGGTTAGAAATTGGACAAAGATTTATGATGTGTTAATTGAATATCAATGATTCAAGTTTGGGTTTAGTGGAGTGATCGTAAATGGAATCAACTAGCGGTTTTATAGTGGTAAATGGTAAGGTTTGTGACTAGCAAGTGGTTCCCTGATGGGGACGGTGGATATTGACATTTCATGTGAAGGTTTAATAATGTAAATGTAGTTTATTGAGTTCAGTGGTCTGGCGCTTATCTGGAATGCCTCTCTAATCGAGTATCCCAGATTCTCTGTGAGCCAGGCACGTAGTGCTCGGGGTTTTTCCTGGTACTCTGTATACTGTAGAGGTCTGTGTCATCTTTCTGAACACTCTCGTTCATTTTTTGAGTTATATGTCTGGTTGGGGGAAAGACGACAGTGGGACAGTGACTTGGTTGGTCTTCAGCTCGGTCCCTTTTAGCATGCTCATGGTTGGGGGTACGAACACTAGTAGACACACTGGGCCCCACCTTCGATCGTGTTCTATGGCCTCATTCTTGCAGTTTAGTTTCCTATAGACGATGTTGATTGGACTCCATAGTTTCCTTGTGTTTGTAGAGGTGGAGTCGTAGTTGGACCTTTCATCCGTGACTGCAAGATGTTGGCTTGTCCAGGTCTGATACTGATGTCATGAACTAGTGGTCGTGACTCGAGTGATAGTGTCATTCCTTCTGACTTAGGTTTCTGATTTCTTCCTTACGTGTAGTGTGGAAATTGAAAGGATACTTTCTGTTTGTGCTTCCTATTTATAGCCTTTCAGTGGTTTATTTATAATACTTTTCATGCCTTAGTGATTCTTAAAGTAATGACTTATTTGTGATTACTTGCATTGCTACTTGTATTTCTATTGATTATGAATTTCTAGTAGTTATTGTAGCTGCTTAGTTGTCATTAATGATGGGTTTACTTTGGTTAATTGTGATCATGCATTAGTTCCTACTACAAGTGAGTTTCATTTTAGTTGTCGTATGTAAGTTGATCGATGAGATTGTGTTTTACTCTTGCTACCCTTTTGTTACACTTCGGTTATATTTGTTGTTTTAGGGAGTTTTTCTACTGAGCTTGTGATTTTGTGAGGCTCACATCCCTATACCCCTTTTTTAGGTGTTTTAGAGGACGTTATTTCTTGAAGGCAGACCGGTACCACTAGTAGTAGTGTGAGCCTTTGCTCCTATTGTATACCTCAAGGTGTGCTCATGCTATTGTACTTTTCTTTTGGACATGTATTAATGTATTGGGACAATATAATTGTATGTAAATGGGTATAAGATCATGTACTTGTCATGTATCTTTATACCAGTGTGGTTGTCTTTTATATTCTTACTAGACATGTGTGCGATATCCCTGATGAGACTTCAGTCTATTTGTGGGAGGCAGATTTGGACAATGCCTTTTCGAGCATAAGATAATAACTCTTCTAATCTGACTAGGACGCTCATCACTCTTACCTGTTCCGATCAGAGTGTGTTTCCTCATCTTAATTACCTATACATTATGAATTATAGTAGGGTGAGTATAAAACTTAGTAGGATTTATATCTCTAATTCAAATAGACTTTTAGTATTTAATACATTAACAAGGTAAATACTCTAATGACATGATAACGATAAAGCAATAAATCAAGAGACATGGGTATAAGATTGAGCCCTAAACTAATAGGATAACCAGAGATAGATGAGAGATTACGAGTGTATGAATCATGAACTAATACGGGAATGAAATAACATGTGACAAGAATATCAATGTAGAATTGGCCATATTACAATATAATACGGGAAATAAGTACAAGTCAAACAATATACATCAAGTATTTATTCATGAAGAGATTATTGTCGATTATCTAGAATGCTAGTACTTCGGTGCAATGCCATACTATGGTTAATCAACTCTGTGGGCAAATAGCACATTTGGATGCTCCTCCCAAGACTTGATCGTCCCCTATTAACACTAGGCATTAAGATTGTGGATCGTAGATCTATGTATTATCTAGACAATCTTTATTTAATGGCAAAGTGAATTCCAAAGGATAAGCTTATGTAATGAAAGGCTCATATTTCATGACATACAAGAAATTATGATAGAGAAGAAGTTCTAGATGTGACAGAATCGCAATCATATAAATCATGTGAAAAAAGATAGGTAGAAAAGTTCTAAACAGTTGAGATAAACTTCTTGCAAAAGAGGGTGAAATGTGTCGAGGTCAGGTGGCGCATTTAAAGAAGCAGCATTAGGGTATGACATGTTTGCCATCAAAGATGTGGTCCTCTTGCATTGCATTAATAACGTGGCTAGGGGCTGAGGCGCATTTACAGTCTCGTGGACTGATGATGGTGCACTTAATCAAATAGTACATAATTCAATCTAAGACTATTACAAACATGTCTAAGGATCTAATAATGTTTATGGAGGTGTGTTTTCAAGTTTTTATGTTACAACCAACTTCGCGGCTATGTGAGAATCCACAATCAATAGAGTTTTATGGAGGTCTTGATGAAGAAGTTATAATCCAATAGAAAAAATTCCTGACAAAGTGTCCTAACTTCACCAAGGGGTGGTTGCAGTATTAATAGTGTGAACCGTGTAGCTTTTGGGGTGACAAAATTCTTTGGGATGCAAATATGCATGCATAATCATTATGAATCATGTAAATCGAAGCATTAAAAACGAGGATATCATGGTTAGAAAACCAATGTAGGACGTTGGATATCACGATGCAAGATGAAATTGTTCAGTTCCTTTTAGACATGACAGACATAAGAAGATATGAACATGATGAGATCAAGTACAACATGATTTAAGGATATTAACCATGCTTTTATCGTGAGTTTTCTTTATGTATGGCACAGTTAGATTAGCAAACGAAGTATAATAACATGGATCATTAGTGAAAAGTTGTTTGGAAAACAAGGGATGTTTTTGAAAAGGTAGCATTATCGTGCATAAGACATAGTCACGCTTGCTACTGATGGCATGTTAAGAGAGGTAGAACACAGTCTGAATGATGATTGCGTTCTTAAAGCGGCATATCGCAAATGCGTGCTTAGGATAAAGGCACATTAATACCCAAAACATGATTCTAACAATTTTTTATTTGAAACTCAAAATCTATGCTATATGACGATTTAAAAAGAGGGAGAAGGGCATGGAACTCGTGGAAATGTGTTGCTAAAGCTACAAGGATTTTTAAACAATATCAAACTAAAGAATTAACTAGTTATAGATGGATTAAATGAAACATGCATGAATGGGAAATCTCAATCTAATCCACGAAATACATGCATAGCAAAAATTGGGAAAAACATGATCTATGTG
Organism: Colocasia esculenta; assembly: GCA_014218235.1. Classification (NCBI taxonomy): domain Eukaryota; kingdom Viridiplantae; phylum Streptophyta; class Magnoliopsida; order Alismatales; family Araceae; genus Colocasia; species Colocasia esculenta. The sequence goes on from CM024766.1 coordinate 80,076,120, forward strand.
ATCTAGATATGGATGTGAACATATAGAGGCATTACTAATTAGATTGAGCTTGAGAAAACACCTATCTTTTGATGATCTAAAGAAATAGGAAAATGAAATCCAAAGAACACCAAAGAATCCCCAAGGATCTGCAATCTCCTCCTCCAATCCATCTTTGTTCACACCCAGTAACCTCCCAAGAGTAGCTTAGATCGGCCAAGAGAGGGTTTAACTGTTTACTTATAAGGTTAGGGCTCTAAAGAGTCCAATTGGCCTCAAATTCTAAGAGATAGGAAAGATACAAATTTGGCTTATTTCCTTCGCAAATTGGGGATCCATACCCTAGTTTGATTAGGGTTTGATGGGGAAATGAAATTCCCTTAATGGGCTAGGGTTTATCTTCAATTTATGGCTTGTTACGCTTAGGTTTTGGCTCATTTGACCCATATTATTAATTGGTTTTTTGATATTACAAATTTTAAAGATCATTTATCCATTTAAGCCTTTCTTTGGCCCATATTACACTTGTAATCTTCTATTAAACTTTTGTTTATTTGTTTTTTTTAATTTATTTCACAAGAAATTTTTTTATTTATCGCTATTTTAAAAATCCAAGTATTCTCTCTCTCTCTCACGTCACGACATTTAATATATCTATAAATGACGGAACGGGAACGAATAAGAAATCAATAGTAAAATTTGAACTAATTGAGCAGAAAATTGCTCGGAGGCTTCACGAAATAAAAATTATTATCTGTCATTCGATAGGTGTTACATGATTCTCGATTTACAATCTCAAAAATAAAATGCTGCCAAGGTTGGTCTCTCCACACACAAATCTCTATGTCCTGGCTTCTAGAACTGTAGATTACCTAAAAAAGTAAGATTTGGTGAGCTAACTAGCCCAGTAGGATTCAATCTTCTAATCATAGGACTATGATGATCAAGAATAGACAAGAAACTTAACTGTTTGCACAGCTAGATATCAAATATGACGGGATGACCATGTTAATAAATAACAAGTGTACAAGATTGCATGATCAAGAATCTCAGGATAACAATTCACGTTCTAGTTCAAATACATATCCAACTCATGATAAAATAACGTGATGACTAATTAAGCTTGTATTGATGCAATGCCAAACATCCACAGATCCTTTATTGTTCTTGTCATGCCCTGCCAATTTAGTAGCGGAATAAATCGGGGAGGCATGAACAACGTGTATGGTAAAGATAATTGCACGTACAGTCGCAAATATCAGAACTTCTAATGAACAATAATTGCAATAAACTCCTCATTTTATTGATAATTCATCTAAACTATTACAACCACTAATTCAGAGCCAAAACATAGGGCTTAATGACTTCATTACATTTGGAAAGGGTAACTAAGCAATTAACTAAACTAACTCTAAGGTACTAAGGACATTCCATCGCTATGACTCCAGGTCGCTCATCACTCCAGTCCATTCCCGTTGGTGAGTGTAGGGTCATCATCCGACTTACCTGAAACGCATATAACAAATAGCGCAGGGTGAGCGATAATGCTCAGTAGGACTTAATATCTCATGTAAACATGAATGATTTAAGTGATTAATGTCTTGTAAAGCAGGTTAACTAGAGAGAACGATCAAGTATAGTTCAAAAGAGTAATAGCACATGATAGCAAGTGAACGATAATACATTCCATAAGAATATTGAAAAACTAGGATGATAAAGGATTGGCCATATAACGAGATAGCGTGTAATAAGATAGCGTGTATGGTTGCACAACAGTGCACTAGAAGAATACGACAGTAGTCACTCTAGGACAGTAGCCGTCCAGTAACAATTAGCGATAGCACAGTACGTCTGAACTAATCAGACAAATAGTAACAATATAACAGTCAGATGTTTAGTCAATTCAGAATAGTTAGTCAGAACCGGTGCAATGCAGACACCATCAATAGCCCCTACAGGTATTTTTCGGGTGGCTCTCTGCCCCCAGGACTAGATTGGAGCCCCTCGGACACTCTCCGTGCCCTACACAGTATGCATTCGAGTCAGTAGAGTCACAAGACCTATATTATAGTGCTAGACAGTCAAGTATAGTACAAGCAATAGGAGCCACAACAGTTCAGGAGTCTCAAGAGAGTACTAGATGAATAGACGAGATAGTAGAGTGAACGTGAATAGATGAGAGTACAAGGATGGTAGATGAGATAGGGGTATAAACATAAAACAATGTTAAATCACGATAGTAACAGTTGCACGGTACTAGGTCGGATACCGATAGTCTAGTAGAAGTCACAACCGCCCACTAGCCGCACTATGAACACTGGCTAGATGGTCCGACGTGATCCTAAGATAAGAGAGAATTCACTAAGGCCGTTTGGATCGTACTGATCCCTAAGAGTGTAATGGGTTTTAAGGGTACAACCAGCTCGTCGGCTAAGGACGTGCGCCAAAGCCAAGAAGACTTACAGAGGCCTTGACAAGGAGTCCCTGGCCCAGTCGAGAGTATTCCCGATGGAGAGGTGGTCCATGTCAAGAAAAGGTGTAGAAAACAAGTGTCCGTCATACCTCGAGTGCTCGAAGGCCGAGGGAAGCAATCACGGTATTCAAATCACGTGATTAAATCGAAGACAAGTGTAAACAATTAAATAAGAAAATTTAGTAATTAATTTCTCTTAATTACCAGATACATTATTGAGTAATTTAAATAGGGTCAATGGCAAACATGATTGTTAAGTGTGTGCAAGTGTAAGGAAATCATGAGAACAAGTAAGATTGTACACATAGCTCTTTAATTTAATTGATTTCATGTCAATAATACTCATTATTAATTTACAGACCGTTAATAGTCATGACAATACTTTAATTAGAGTTAAACAAGGTTAAAATGACATTAATAGCAGGGATATAAGTGTAAATACTGGTTCTGGGCGCAATAGTAAGGGCGCGACGTCAGCCACTGTCGCGTTCAGATCGCGACAGGGGTGACCGGCACGTTGACAGTCATGTCGCGACGGGGCTAACCGGTGCGTTCAGGTCGTGACGGGGGTCCCGGGCGCGACAACCGAACTGGCCGGCCTGGCCTGGTTCGGGGGAGAGAACGCGACGGCTCGGGCTGTCGTGTTCATGTTGCGATGGTCCGGCCGACCGTGACCCCTCTGAGGTCACGACGGGTCGGGCCGTCGCGACTTCAGAGGTGCGGCCCGACCCAGAAAGGGGTTTTCCCCTTTTTGGAGTTCGGTCCTTCCCTCCCATGCATGACACTGAGCTCTTCTAATATCCATATAAAATCGCACGATGATCCAAAATCATGAAACTAATTTTAAACGATAATAGACATAGAGATCTATCATTGGTCACAATTAATTAGAAAATAGACATGTTGAAGGCATGCTTTGGTCAAGTTATATTTCACTAACCTAGAACAGGCATAGGGATAGGAAATGATTTAATTCGAATGACATGCTCAATGGAATTTGGGCAAACTGGGCTCGTTAGAACCCTAACAACAGGCAGTATTTATGGTAATTATCTCAAGTCATGACCACAAGTGGATTCAGAGATAGAAGGCAAACATGAAGGTTCGAGCAAAACATGTTAACAGAAGTTTGGGCATTTAATTTGCCCTTATGCATGAATGAGAAAGGATGAGATCATGGGGCTTTTAAAGAGGATCATGAAGGCTACCTAGGATAAAATTTACACATTGAGTGCTTGAGAGATTGTCTACCTTTTCTTGCTGATAAGAAAATCCTAGGGTTTTGATGAAGAACGAAATGAAATCCTTCCTTTCCAAACTCCTCCCTTCTTGCTCCTTCGTTCTTCAGCTCTTCTCTTCGTCCCCCAATGCTCCAACAATGATCTATGGATGGTTAGGGATGAGTTGGGGGTGTTTTGATGGGTTTAAGAGTCCTTATTTCCTAAAACTCTTCCTTTCCTTTAAAACTCCGAATTTCCATCTTTATCTCCCTCCTTTTCTCTTTTATCTATCTAATAGGATTGGGAAGAGACCTAATTTCGTGGGCAAAGGGTTAGGGTAAGTATAGGACTCCTATTTTGGATATTTATGACTTATTTAATATTTATCTTACCCCTTTTCTAATTACTATTATTTTAAATGTGAATTTCACTTAATTAGCTCCCATCTCATGATGGGCACTTCATAATTGGGCCCATTCTTTTATGTTTGGGCTATTAATACATCCCATTATTAATTTAGCTTAATGGGAAATGATTTAATTCCCTTTATTCCAATTTATTCATCATTTATTCTAATTTATCACATGTATTTACTAATGTCTTATTTTATTTCAATTTAGTATTATTTATCCTAATATTTCTAATCTCATCCATCATTTGGGCTCTTGCTTTTGGCCCTATATCTTATGTATGGCTCAATTGTACAACCTATATACTTACTTTACTTAATGGATTTTTAATTATCCTTTTATTAGAGAATTTATTCATGGGCTAAGATTATCCATTGGTCCACTTATCATAATGGCTATCAACCCATATTATTTAAAGTCTACCTATATATTTATTTTATTTATAATCCACTTTGGCTCATAAAATAGTGGGTTCTCCGACTCATTCCTTAATTACGCTAATAAGTCGCATAAATTCTTAAACATGGTCTAAATGATTTTTCTATGCCCAAATTTCATGATGGGTTATTAGAGAACATTATTTAAAGTTTAACTACTAATTTTATGAAAATTTTTATAGGGGTTTATACGCATGCAATAATGATGTGTATCTTTTTAACTAATTTGAATTTATTAATAGATAAAATTTTAATTTATCTATAATTTTTAATTAATGGATTTTTCAGGGTACTACAGTTCCGTAGACCTGTAAACGAATTTGGGTGCTCCTCCCAGGGCTGGACTAGCCCTATTTGCGCAGGCATATATCTCATTTGAGTCCAAGGACCCAATAATTATCATCATAATTCATTTCTGGTAAACATTCACGTGTAGTACACAAGTATTCAAGATCTCACATGTAACAAAGGTTTATGGTCCAAAGCCAATAATTTCAGAAGGTTGAAATCACAAGAGAATCACTTATACTTGGAGAGTTTAAGAATAATCCAAGGTAGGATATGGAAGACAAATGAATGATCTCTCTTAGTGATAAAGTAATTGGAATCCAAGAAAGTGAAGATCCACGAATTTTTCATTCTTGTAGAAGATTCAAGTGGAAGTACATAGGTACTCAAGACTCTTATCTAATCAAAGTGTATGAGTTAAGGTCAATGAATACAGAAGGTTGTAACCATTAAGAATTAATTGTACTTGGGATATTTCAAGGATAATTTAAAGTAGGATATGGAAAACAATTAAATGATCTTTCATAGGGATACAGTGGTAAAACCCAAGAGCATGAGGGAGGCAACTTGCTACTCTAATAGCATGATGTATCAACAAAAGGTTGAGTAACGAAAAGTGCTGGAAAATTGAACCAGACAATGTATGTCGACAGCCAGGAGGTGGCTGTTGACAGGTGCAGGTTTCCAGAACCATTTTCTGGATTCTGAGTAGTACCTGTCGACAGGCCAGGATTGGCTGTCGACAGGCCAGTCCATCTGTTGACAGGTAAGTGTTATCTGTCGACAGCTGCTGGTCTTTTCTGAAGATTTGGGTTCTGGAAGCTTGGGGTCTATCCACAGGTGATCCTCATCTGTCGACAGCCACCAGGTAAACTTCCAGAAATGGATTTGCAAACACTCTAAGGACCTTATCAATGGGACCTATAGATCCAAACATGAACAACAACAACTAGAAGAACTTGTTTACAGCTCCGGATACTATTTTACACGAAAGACAAGATTTATGTACGAGGAAAACACAACCTACACATGGGTGGCTAGAGACTTAGGAAAATGAAATATTGGATGAACAACTCACCTAAACAATGGATACTTGCATTCAATAGGAAGACTTCTACAATTACACATGTTAGAACATGTTTACAGAAGATAAACACATAGTTCTAAAGATGATTATGGAGCCAAAGCAAGTGTTTAAGGGTTCAAACACCTAAAGGGGAGGCTCTTTAGCACGTTTAGAGGACAAAAATGAGAATGGACGAAAGGAATCCTACACATGAGCAGCCAGGAATTTAGAAAATGAAGTACTGGAAATATAACTCAACTAAACAACACTTGCTTGCATCCAATAGGAAAACTCCTACAAGCATATGCTAAAACATGTTTACAAGAGATGAACACACAGTTCTAAAGATGTCTACAAGATTAAAGGCAAGTATGTATATGGTCATGAACTCTTTAGCAAAGGTAAGAGACAAGGATGAGAAAATAAGAGAGAATCCTACACGTCTTTGAGGAAAATAGAGTCCTTCTCCTTCCCAACGAAAAGGTCCACAAGAGCAAGAGGAAGCAGTAGGTACAACAGGTGCAAGTGTAGTGTGGCCACCAAAAGAAGTAGTAGTAGTAGTAGCTACGACAAGTAGTTGCAGCAGCTCCAGCAGCTACAACTCCAGCAGAACAACAGCAAGGCAACAGCAGCAGCAGCAGCACTGGCTAGAGATTAAAGAGTTCGAACGAAGGGTGAAAGGAGGGTTTATATAAACTCTCAACCCCTCTTGCATGCATGGCACATCGGCCCCTATGTTTTGTGGTAAAAACCCTTTGGCTTTTACAACAACACGTTTCCCATGCAAGCTCTTCAAAGCTTACACGTAGGGTATAAACATGTAAACTTCTATCCCATGTATAGTGGCTCACTTAGCTCCTTCCACATGAGCAACAATTAATTCAAGAAAATAGTTATCGTAATTCGGTGATAATTCAACTGACCCATTTAACTTTAAATTTTTATACCCAAATAATATCTATTTATGTTGAAATTTCAACCATAAGCTAATAAGAAGGTTTTACAAATTATGGTTATTTTACTTTAATTTTTAGAATTTATTTTTCTGCCAGCAAAAATTGCCCGAAAACTAGTTACGTCGGCTTAATCTCGAAATCCGCACGTCAACAATTCCGGATATTTACATTTCTGATATCAGCACATTTTCTTGGAAATTATGGTATTCTCGAATTTTATTTTTGTTACGAAATTCTGGTGTCACCCTGTCGGAGCGCGCACCTCTGAGTACGACACTGAAATAATATTCGCTAGTACAAATTATTTCTAAATTAAAGTTAATTACCTCTCATAAAAGTAATTATGTTTAATAATCAAAATATTCACATTTTTCTAATAAACACAATTTTCTGGGCATTACAACTCTCCCCCACTAAGAAAAAGTTTTGTCCTTCAAACTCCATGACTAGTTTGGATGGATCACAAAAATTAAGTTTTCAGTCTTTTAAATTTTATTTAGTTCAGATTAATCTTACCAATCTTGTCATGATTATTATGTCATATGATGTATACTTCCTCTATATAATTTGTTATCATGACATCGTCAGTTGATGGGGACCTGAATATTAGCATTTTTAGATATTAAAGTGCCATGTTGTGATCATGGATTCAATTAGATACATCCTCTACTACGTTCTTTATTTCTAGCAATAGTATATTAAGTGTTTTGCAGATCCTTGTTAATAGCATATTATACTTAAAGTCTCCCCCACTAAGGAATAACCTTAATCCTCAGAGAGTTACATGAATACATATTCCTTTAGAAAGGGTAATAAAGCATGACGAGAATGACGAGTATTGAAAATATGATAATAGACAACAAAGATTTTATTCATCACATAAGGTTTCTAGTACAGAGCTATATAATCAGCCTTACAAAATTACTTGGATTGGCAAACCTTACTAAGCTTTGACATGCTATAACAACTAAACTCAAGCATTTCTCACTATACTTTAGTCCTACTGACTTATACATAAAAATTACTTCTAATGGCCTCAGTCAATTCTCCTTATGGCTTAAAGTATTCCTGAACTCTTCTCTTTGATCTGAGATGGTATGGACATTTGGAGATCCGATGCTTTAGACTTCCACACCTCAAACATGCTTCTTGTCTCTGCCAACAGTCTTCCCGGTTTGTGACAACATGCACAAGCTTCCTTAGGTTGTGCCTTAACATTCTCTTGCTTGTTAGCCTTCTTGATCTTTTTGCTCTTCTTATTTTGTTTCAGTATCTTTTTTCCAGTTGTTTCTCTATTATTGGAGGAAACTATTCTCTTCCTTATAGATATTGTAACACTCACTGTTTCTTGAGGATTTGTACTTCTAATATTTCCATGTACTTCCATTCTCTCTTGATCACCGACTGTAATTGCTTGCTCCAAGGATCGAGCAAGGTTGTTTATTGCATGTTGAACTTCTTTCCAATGTGTTTCTTCTCCCATCCTGTTTGGCTGAGCAAACAAATTTAAGTTTAGTTAATCAATTATGTAATTTAAAACTCAGCTTTTCTAACTCATACTATTAGTACAACTGTTACTGTGTGTGTCAAGTTACTTGATACATTAACCTTCGTGATGCCTTTTCCTTATAGAACTTTAAGATATGACAAATGATTTATGTTATGTCCCTAGTTTTCATGATGTTATAAATCAAGCAAAATGTAATAAATATCTAACACAAGTCTTTTATATCATAATAAAATTCATAAAGTCAAAGGCTCTTTTAAGTGTGTTGGCCCTGATTACTTCATAGATCGACACACAAGTAATACTGAATGGGCTACTGAAGTTTGGTGCTGCATATGAGTCAACTCTATTCAAAGGATAGGTCGACGCTTGATGGATGTCCTATAGCGTGGAAGTTCAAAGTATCACCTTAGGTTGACACTACATGGAGGTCAGGTTGACATTAATCAATATGCGAGGTTGACACTAAGATGCTACAAGATCAACTCTACAGGATGGACAGTTATTCACAACGCCAATCACTTGAACGAGGCCAACTCTAGAAAGCATGGAGTTGACTCTACTGAAACTTTTCTTACTGATCCAAGTCAAATTGTTTGTGTGTGCTGACACACCATGCTGCTGATCAGTTGAAGCAAAGCTTTGAAATTTAACTCAACTCAGAGACAATTGATCCTTGTTTTACAGTTAGAAGAGGAATTTGATGAGCTCAAGCCTGAAGGCGATGCAGTTGGGAATTTAAGGAGTTATCTGACCAGAGCCAAACTCTAGTGTAGAGTGTTTCACATATTTGAGTTATTAGAGAAGCCTCACTTGGTTTAGTGAGGGGTGGATGTAGGTCTCCACACAGGAGTTGAACCACCTTAAAATTTTACTTCTATCGTATGGTTTGAAGTGCACCAACTACACTATTTCATCTTATTTGATCATAGTCTTGACCTTTTTTTTTTAAATTTTAATTGATCACTATCTATTCACCTATCTCTAGATATTCATTTCATACACAACACAATCTATATCCAACTTTACTTATCTAACTTAACCTCAGGCTTTCTACCCATCCTCATAGGTCACTGCAGGATGTTGAAGACCAATAACTCTAAAGTATTTGGATCCTCAACCGATGCTTTGATACCATTATGTCATGTCCCGACATTTAATATATCTATAAACGCCGGAACCTGAAGGAACAAGAAATCAAGAGTAAAATTTGAACTAATTGAGCAGAAAATTGCTCGGAGGCTTCACTAAATAAAAATTATTATCTGTCATTTGATAGGTGTTACATGATTCCCGATTTACAATCTCAAAAATAAAATGCCGCCAAGGTTGGTCTCTCCACACACAAATCCCGATGCCCCGCCTTCTAGAACTGTAGATTACCTGAAAAAGTATGATTTGGTGAGCTAACTAGTACAGTAGGATTCAATCTTCTAATCATAGGACTATGATGATCAAGAATAGATAAGAAACTTAATTGTTTGCACAGCTAGATATCAAATATGATTGGATGACCATGTCAATAAATAACAAATGTAACATAGGAGTATTGAACAAGATTGCATGATCAAGAATCTCAGGATAACAATTCACGTTCTGGTTCAAATATATATCCAACTCATGATAAAATAACGTGATGACTAATCAAGCTTGTATTGATGCAATGCCAAACATCCACAGATCCTTTATCGTTCCGTATGGCCTGTAAACAAATTTGGGTGCTCCTCCCAGGACTGGACCAGCCCTATTTGCACAGGCATATATCTCGTTTGAGTCCAAGGACCCAATAATTGTCATCATAATTCATTTCTGGTAAACATTCACGTGTGGTACACAAGTATTCAAGATCTCACATGTAACAAAGGTTTATGGTCCAAAGCCAATAATTTCAGAAGGTTGAAATCACATAAGAATCACTCATACTTGGAGAGTTTAAGAATAATCCAAGGTAGGATACAGAAGACAAATGAATGTTCTCTCTTAGTGATAAAGTAATTGGAATCCAGGAAAGTGAAGATCCACGAATTGTCATCATAATTTTCATTCTTGTAGAAGATTCAAGTGGAAGTACATAGGTGCTTAAGACTCTTATCTAATCAAAGTGTATGAGTTAAGGTCAATGAATACAAAAGGTTGTAACCATTAAGAATTAATTGTACTTGGGAGATTTCAAGGATAATTTAAAGTAGGATATGGAAAATAATTAGATGATCTTTCATAGGGATATAGTGGTAAAACCCAAAAGCATGAGGGAGGCAACTTGCTAGGCTAATAGTATGATGTATCAACAAAAGGTTGAGTAAGGAAAAGTGCTGGAAAACTGAACCAGACAGTGTATGTCGACAGCCAGGAGGTGGCTGTCGACAGGTGTAGGTTTCCAGAACCATTTTCTGGATTCTGAGCAGTACCTATCGACAGGCCAGTCTTTCTGTCGACAAGAAAGTGTTATCTATCGACAGCTGCTGGTCTTTTCTGAAGATTTGGGTTCTAGAAGCTTGGGGTCTGTCAATAGGTGATCCCCATCTGTCGACAGCCGCCAGGTCAACTTCTAGAAATGGATTTGCAAACACTCTAAGGACCTTATCAATGGGACCTATGGATCCAAACATGAACAACAACAACTATAAGAACTTGTTTATAGCTCTGGATACTATTTTACATGGAAGACAAGATTTAAGTACAAGGAAAACACAACCTACACATGGGTGGCTTGAGACTTAGGAAAATGAAATATTGGATAAACAACTCATCTAAACAATGGATACTTGCATTCAATAGGAAGACTTCTACAATTACACATGTTAGAACATGTTTACATAAGATAAACACACAGTTCTAAAGATGTTTATGGAGCCAAAGCAAGTGTTTAAGGGTTCAAACACCTAAGTAGGACGCTCTTTAGCACGTTTAGAGGAAAAGAATGAGAAAGGAGGAAAGGAATCCTATACATGAGCGGCCAGGAATTTAGAAAATGAAGTACTGGAAATATATCTCTACTAAACAACACTTGCTTGCATCCAATAGGAAGACTTCTACAAGCATATGCTAAAACATGTTTACAAGAGATGAACACACAGTTCTAAAGATGTCTACAAGATTAAAGGCAAGCATGTATGTGGTCATGAACTCTTTAGCAAAGGTAAGAGAAAAGGATGAGAAAAGAAGAGAGAATCCTATACGTCTTTGAGGAAAATAGAGTCCTTCTCCTTCCCAACGAAAAGGTCCATAGTAGCAAGAGGAAGCAGTAGGTACAGTAGGTGCAACTGTAGTGTGGCCACCAAAAGAAGAAGTAGTAGCAGCAGCTACGACAAGTAGTTGCAGCAGCTCCAGTAGCTACAACTCCAGCAGAACAACAACAAGGTAACAGCAGCAGCAGCAGCACTGGCTAGAGATTAAAGAGTTGGAATGAAGGGTGAAAGGAGGGTTTATATAAACTCTCAACCCCTCTTGCATGCATGGCACGTCGGCCCCTATATGTTGCTGTAAAAACCCCTTTGGTTTTTACAACAACATGTTTCCCATGCAAGCTCTTCAAAGCTTACACATAGGGTATAAACGTGTAAGCTTCTATCCCATGTGAAGTGGCTCACTTAGCTCCTGCCACGTGAGCAACAATTAATTCAAGAAAATAGTTACCGTAATTAGGTGATAATTCAGTTGGCCCATTTAACTTTAAAATTTTATACCCAAATGATATCCATTTATGTTGAAATTTCAACCATAAGCGAATAAGAAGGTTTTACAAATTATGGTGATTTTAGTTTAATTTTTAGAATTTATTTTTCTCCCAGAAAAAATTACCCGAAAAATAGTTGCGTTGACTTAATCTCAAAATCCGCATGTCAACAATTCTGGATATTTACATTTCTGATATCAGCACATTTTTCTGGAAATTATGGTATTCTCAAATTTTATTTTCGTTATAGAATTCCGGTGTCACCCTGTCGGAGCGCGCACCTCTGAGTACGACACTAAAATAATATTTGCTAGTACAAATTATTTTTAAATTAAAGTTAATTACCTCTCATGAAAGTAATTATATTTAACAATCAAAATATTCACATTTTTCTAATAAACATAATTTTCGGGGCGTTACACTCTCCACCAATGTCGAAGGGGGAGGTGCCCCTCTAGCACCCTCACATCTCTCTCCCCCTCCCTTTCGGGTGCTCTCTCTCTCTCTTTCTCACTCGCTCTCTCATGCAAGTGCTAAAGAGGGAGAATAGTATTTAGAGTTTGTCCCCTCCTACACCCCCTCCCACCTGGCTTTTTCTCTATCACTTTTCCATGTAGTTATCTTCGATGCCTCCTACTAGACTCTCTGACCTCACACATCCAACTCCACTTGTAGCAGAAGGCAAGATGGTTCACCCTGCACAGTCGAGTGTTGCAAGTGCCACAAAGGAAGGCTATGTTGGTTTTGCAAAACAATATTGTGGTCCCCCCCCCCATACAGGGGTCGCACTCCTGCACACTGCCATCTCTCTATAGCTCTTCCCTTTAACTCGTTCCGCCACCACCGCCTCCAATGCCATGACCTTTACTACTTCCTCTCTCTCCCAAGCTTGACAAGGACAAGGTTAGAAAATTGCTGAGAATTTGTAAGGTGGCCAAGCTGTTGGCCCATGGCAGCACTACAAAAATCACCTAGGGGGGGGGGGGTGAATAGGGTGATATACAAAACTTTATATAAATAGTTAATACTTCAAATTTCAGTTAGTGAATATAACAATGTGTAATGAAAATTAAGGACGTGAAAGTAATCACGACACTTCCCTTCAATGGAAGTCCTACATCCAGTCCCCAAGCAAACTCTTGGGATTTCACTAATCCGGGGTATAGTCCCCCTAATGAACATACAATAATCAACTCCTTGCCGATCTTCCTTTTTATACACAAGGGGAAAGCTGAGTACAGTCCCTCAGCTAGACACAACACTCAGCTCTCTGCTAGTTTTCCCTTCTACACAAGGGGAAAGCTGAGTACAGTCTTTCAACTAGACAACCAAGTCCTTCTTTAAGAGAAGAAAGGCCATCCAGTCGAGACCAAGTTTGGAAATGATGAACTTGACTGATTGATCTTGACAACAAGCTGAGAGCTTCAAAAATGAACACGAATCTCAATCTCTTAAGCTTAAACTCTCTCTCACAAATGTATAATGAAACATAGAGAGAGAAGGAATGAATAAATGCTTGAACGCTTGGAATGCTTGAGTAAAAAACTTCTAGCTTTTTCGTGTATGCTCCTTGTCTCTTAAATGCTTCAAAATGTTCGACTCTTTATAGATCCTCTAAAAAAGATTGTTGAGATAACCATTTGAGGCTTCATCTGTAGCATTTCGGCCATTCAGATTCGAGTTTAATGGTTTATGTGTGGTGCTCGTGGCCGATGTGTGATCATTGATCCTTGGTTGTGAGATTCCCATGCGTGGCGTGGGTATTGTGGGCCAGAAATATGGACCCAGATAGCCCACAGGTTCACTGGTTGTGAACGCAACAAGGTGGGGCGTCGCGTTTTGAACACGACGGTCTCCTGCGTCACATTTACCACACCGCCTTTCTGACGCGTGGCATGCCAAGTTTATGAAGGCGATGGTTGGGTTTGTCACGTTTTGAAGGCGATGGTTACCTATGTCGTGCTCTCATTTTTGATTGGTTAAAGGGTGGTTTGGTGTCCAGATAGAAGGGAGAGCTTTGTCCGACCAGGGGAGGAAGTTTTGCTAACGATTTCGGCTTCCAGATGGCTGGTCTGGTGAGGTTTCCACGCGAGGAGGGTGTCTGGAGCATGGAAATGCCGGCGATGTGGCGTTCTTCGTGTTCTTCATGTTGGTAGGGAGACTTCCCCTTCGTTTTATATTGTTTGAATGGTTTGAAGCTTGTAAAGCATGCTATAATGATGGGTCGTGGTATAAATTTTGTTTTAGAGATTTAAATTTAATTTTAAACACCATGAGAATGGTTTTCTGGAGGAAGAAGAGGGGTTCGGTCGTCTATCTGATAAGGCGACGGGTCGAACCGTCACGTTCTGAATGTGACAGGTTGCCCTATCGCGTTCTTGTTGTGAACGCATCGCTTTGGTTTGTCGCGTTTAGGGGTATCAATTGGTGATATGGCGACGTTTCAGGCCGTCGCATTCATGTCAGGACACTAGGCCTTGTCACATCTGGCTTGTGGTCGTGAGTGGTCGGGTCACCGCGTCCTTGAAGGCGACGACTGCCCCCGTCACATTCTGTTGGATCGGTATGGCACTTTAGATGTCCTAGAGGGGGGGGTGAATTTCTTGCACTTTAAAAATTTATCTGAAAATAGATTACACTAGATTGTAATGTTAGTACTTAGTGTAGTGTGTGTGAAACAAGTGAAAAACTTGGCAGAATCAATCACACAAAGTGCACAGAGATTTATCTTGGTTCGGCCCTCCTATCAATCAGGAGTCCTATGTCTAGTCCCCAAGCACCACTTGGGATTTTCACTAACTGCCAAGAACATTTGGCCTTCTCTCAACCTGAGAGATATTACAACCCACTTGCACCCAACAAGCCTTCTTCTCTTTCTGGGTAAGAAGGCAACCCACTATTTCACCTCAGCCAGGTACTTCTTTTAAGAGCTCAGAAGCAACTCATTGGTACACATCCCAATAGGTCTTCCCTTCACAGAGAGGTATTACAACCACCTACAACCGTAGGTCTTCCCTTCACAGAGGGGCACTACAGGAAACAAACCCCCTGCTGGTTATAACACAGGAATGAACACTGGTGTGTCTGCTCTGAAGGATGAGCAAACAAGGATGGTCAGGAAGAGATTACAAATGGGATTGAAAGCTCTAACTCTTTCTGACTCAAGGATGATGGACTGAAAGAATCTAGAAGTACAAATGCCACCCAAGAACACTTGAAAGCAAGAAAGCAAGTAGTCGAAGCTTGAATCTGCTGGATCTCTTTAGATCTTGTGCGCCTCTCTCTTTTCTGTATATGGAGACTTCTCTCTTTGTGTAGCTGTAAGCACTCACATATGTCTCACTGTCTGCTCTTGTATTGTTCATGGTCTTCTGTCTATCTTTCAAAACTTCAGCTTCATATATATATGCTTCAATCTTTTGTTTCCCGTTTCAAAATAGTCGTTTGAAATTGAATGTTGGGTCTTGAGACTTGGAGACTTCTGAGATGTCCATCATCAAATCTTCAGCCTTAAGTCTCAACGACTTCAGGCTATGCTGATAGCTGCATGGCTCTTCTTCAGAAATCTTTTCCTAAATTTCTACAAACACCATACCAAGTCTTTTCCTTTTCTTGGGGTTAATCTTGAGAGATATAAACAAATATAATAAGGTAAGGGACATGTAGCTTCTTAACAGATATCTATCAGTTTCAGACAGATAGTATGTGTAGCAACTCTAAAATTTCAAAAATTTTATAAATACATTTAAATAAATAAAAGTGGGATTTAATTAAAACCCATTAAGTCAAAATAGGTGATGGGTTAACCAAGATGGTTCATACATGGATTAATGGGCCCAAAAGTGAAGAGCCCAAGTTGGATGGGAGATAAGTAAGTGTAAATTCCTACCCTAATTATTAATAAATATAAAAACGTTAAGATAATCACTATTTAACTCATAACTATCCTAAAAAGGAGTTCTAGACCTATCCTAACCCCTTAGCCACGAAATTTGAGTCCTCCCCAAGCCTTTTAGGTGGATAAATGCTAGAAATAGGGAGATAAATAAGAAAATTCAGAGTTGGATGAGAGGGAAGAGTTTTAAGTGTTATTCTTAAAACAAACAAATACTCCTCCATTTCGTACCAACCCAACCCTAGGCACCTTCTGAAGCTTGGAGGGCGAGGAGGAGAAGGCTTTGGACGTGGAGAGCAAGGAGGAGAAAGCTAGGAACAAAAAGCTTCTCCAAAGTTCTTCATCTTCTAACCCTAGGATTTCAAAGCATGAAAAGGTAGGCAATCTCTCAAGCACAAACTAATTAACTTCGACCCTAGGTAGACCATGATCACATCTTCTAAAGCCCCATATTTTCCCTAATTTTTATCGTGCCATTTGGGAGTATTTCATGCTCCAAATCCTGTTATGAACATGCACCTGACTTGTCATGTTCACCTTAATTCCATGTCTATACTTGATCTCGTGCCTTGAAATTTTTATTATACTTGCTTCATGTTGTCAGGGATCGAATGACACCATTTTCTCCAATGTCCATCATGTACCCTATTCGAATTAAATTGAATTCCATCACTATGTATGATTTTAGCTCACTGAGAAGTAACCTATTCGTAGCATGTCCATACCATGTCTATTCTCTAATTAATTGTTACTGTAGATACATTTGTATGTCTAGTTTCATTTAAAACTAATTTAATGATTTTTCGACATGTATACAAATTTATATGCATTTTTGATTGGCTCTGTGTCAAGTCTATGGAGGACTAGACTGAAGTCCAAAAGTGGATAGTTCATCTTTGGGGTTCGGCCAGACCCTTTGAGAACGTGACGGCCTGACCCGTCGCGTTTCTTAAGAGGTCGTGACCGAGGGTCCCATCGCAACATGAATGCGACGGCCTAACACGTCGCGATCTTCATGCCTGTACCGATTGTCCAAATCGCGACAGACCCCTACATCGCGTTCTGGATCGACTTGCTCAAATCACGACCAGTCACCCCGTCGCGATTACAGTAGTAATCAATTGCCTGACCGAGTTCATGTGAACGCAACCAACCTGCCCGTCAGTTTTCACTGTGTCAAACAGAATCCTAATTCTTCATGCAACCTATGTTAATCATGCTATTTAAACACTGTTTAATTTCTGCCACATGTACTGTTATGAACAGTAACGACCTGTTTATGGAGAATGGATAATATTCATATGAATTATATTAATTAAAAATGTGTGCATGACTATTTCTTGCTAATTTGATTCTCTTACACATGCATACACTAAACATGACATTTTGCCACGATACCTTACTAAAAATTATTCAATAATATATCTGGTAATGAAGTGAAATTAATCATGTAGTTTCCCTATTATTTTAAATGAACTTGTTTTCCATTTATTGTTGGATTTGAATACCGCTATGGCGTCCCTCTTCCATCGAGCACTCGAGGCAAGACAGACAACTGTTTCTTTACACACTTCTATCATGGCTTGGACGACCTCTCCGTTGGGAATACTCCTGACTAGACCAGGAACTCCTTGTCAAGGCCTCCGTAAGAGTTCTTGACTTTGGCGGATGCCAATTTCCGACGAGTGGGTTGTACCATCAAGACCTATTTTACCCTTAGGGATCAGCATGATCCAACGGCCTTAGTTGTTCTCTCTTACCTTGAGATCACGCCGGACCTCTGGCCTGTATTTGTAGCATGGCTATTGGGGCGGTTGTGACTTCTATCAGACTGCCAGTGCACGACCGTGCTGTGCAACTGTTACTATCGTCTGTTTATCGTCGATTTACAAATACGACCCTAGTTCTCATCTATACTCTTGTACTCTCATCTATTCACGTTCTCTCTATACTCTCATCTATTCATCAATTACTCTCATCTATTCTTGGTACTCTATTTGGCCATCCATTTGATTGTCTAAGATAAAAACATGATCAATGCCAGGCAACATTATAAGGGGCCCGATCTGGTCCAGGGAGGTGCGCCCGAAAGGCTATAACTTGCGGGGGTTTAATGATCAGGGTGTTCGGCATGCATCCAACGCATGACTAATAAGATTTAATCTATGACAATCAATCAGTCAAAATTACTTGCTCTCGTGGTTGAAAGAATATCGACCAAACATGCTATTGCGACTAGCACTTTTGTGCAACCTTACATGCTATCTCGTTATATGGCCAACCTGTTATCATGCTTGTTATGCTATTTTATTAAAGTATTGGCACTCACTTTCTATCTTGTACATCACTATTGTGTCCTTGATCATTCTCTCTAGTTGTCCTACTTGACAAGACATTAATCACTTAAAGCATGCCTGTTTACATGAGATATTAAGTCCTACTAGACGTTTATCGCTCATCCTGCGCTATTTGTTATATGTGTTTCATGTGAGTCCGATGGAGACTACCACACTCACGAGGAAGGGGATGAGGAAGTTCAAGAGTGACCAGTTTTACGAAAACCAAAGCTTTTAATAGTTAGAAGGATAGTTAGCATGTAGTTGTTTCATTTTGAATAAAGTACTCTAGGCCCTAGTTATGGCTCTGAATTAGTGATTGTAATAGACATTTAGTGGAATTATTAATGAAAGTTGGATCGTTTGGTATCATCCCAATCTGTGCAATGGTTTGATGTCTATTTCTCGCTCTATGCTATTTATTTAACTATATTACCGCTCCGATATTCCACGTCGGGGCGTTACAGTCTGTCCTTTGAATAGTACAGGGTTAGGTGAGCATTCAAGAGGAATGGACACCTGCTTGGCACGCAGTACAACTGCAAAGGGAACTTATTCTTAAAATCTAGAAACTGGATATTTTGAAGCATGCTAGCACATGTCTTTGAGAGACACGTAGCATTCTGAAAAGATAAACTATGAAACTGATATTTAGAAATGACATGAAGCATTAAACAGAAGAATAGAAAGGTACAAATCTTATTTAACTATTATTATTTAGATAACACACAGAAAGTAACATAGTGTACATCATGTGTTCATCTAGTTCATTAAATCATTCCATAATGATTAGAACATTAATCGCACTAAGAATACATTAACATTTGTGTAAAAATAATAACAAATACTTAAAAAAAAAACATGTAAGTGTAGATGATAAAGAAGTTAATGTTATACTTCGACTTTCAAAGAGTCGGAGTGAGATCAATCAAAATAATAGTAATCGATGTGAGATATATAATCAATCGATGTTTGAGTGAAAGATAAACATTGTAAAAGACAATTAATGTTTAAAGATAATTGATGTTTATGAAGCAATCGATGATCAAACGCAATCGATGTGTGAGACAATCAATGTTCAAAGGTAATCGATGTTTCAATGTAATCTATATTTCAATATAATCGATTGTAAGTGTAATCTATGTTTCAATGTAATTGATGTAATCCATGTTCATGCAATCGATGTTGACAGAATAGTAATCGATGTGGACTCAGAATCGGTGTTTAAGTTAATTGTAATCGATGTGGACAAAATAGTAATCGATGTAGACTTCGACTGTCTGGAAGTCAGAGTGAGACTTCGACTTCTGGAGTGTCAGAGTCAGTATGATATATATATATATATATATATATATATATATATATAAACAAATTTCTTTAATTAAAGTTGACAGTGTCAACACTTAGGCTTCGTGTGTTGACACCAACTAACTGTAAGGGTTATATAGTATAATGCATGCATGACGAAGTGCCAGCTTTGTATATGACGAAGTGGACTTCGGATATGATGAAGTGGAACTTCGTATAAAATAGATCATAGCACTGTCGGTCGAAGTGAACTTCATATATAGCTTCAGATATGATGGAGTTAGCTTCGTATATGACGAAGTGGAACTTCGACTGATCACGATCAAAACATGCATGATGAAGTGTCAGTTTTGTATATGATGTAGTGAACTTCGGATATGACGAAGTGTAACTTCGGATATGACGAAGCTAGCTTCGACTGAACATGATCAAAACATGCATGACGAAGTTGAAACTCAGTGTAAATCTATAATGATAATGCAAGAATATAATGTATTCATGGGATAAACATGATATAAAATATATTAATGATATTTTAAGTTAAACATGGATTTTGTTATCACCAAAATAAAAGGATAAAATATAGGAGTGGTTCAACAATCTCCCCCTTTTTGGTGATGACAAACCTCATGTGAATTTTCTACAAATATTCAATACAGAAAATTCATAACATAAAATACTCTCCCCTTTTTTGTCAAAAACCCAAAAGGAAGGATCTTACCATTTGCATTTCACCTCTTTCATAAATACTTCTTACCAGTTAGCTGTGGGTTTGAAGGAGAGGGGCTCAACAGAATGTGTCATGAATTATCATTTCCCATTTGTACTTGATCCCCCTTAATGTGAGGGTCCTCCTCAGTTGATGCTTGTCAGATCTTCAAGGGTTCTTTCTGATCTGTCGACCACTTTGGCATTTATCTGTCGATGGTTGTGTCGACCTATCTCTTATCTGTGTCGACCCGTCTCCTTGTATTTGTTCATAAAAAGATACTTGCAAGAAATTTGTTAGTAGTACTGTTAAAGGACAATTAAGAATTTAAACACATCTTTGACTACTTTATCTTCAGGGATGTCCTCCTTGAGAAAATTGGAGGCTCCCCCTTAGTATATGGCTTGATGAATTTTCAATCTTCTCCTTATCTGTCAACATCTTCTGTTGTATTCATATACAATTAAAGGTGGGCAATGGGAGAAACTTTTCATTTGTTGGTTGTCAAGTTCTGAAGAGTTTTACCTGCATTGATCTTAAAAATAGAAAAAACGACAAAACCTTATTAGTAGTACTATATATCAAATATAAATCTGTGACTACTCTCTCTTCAGATTTGAGTTGGATGAAGAGCTGGCAGTCACCAATGCCTTGAGCATCCTTTATTCCTGATGCTCTGAGGCTACCCTGCAAACAACTTACTCAGAAGTAGGTACCCAAATCGTTTTGGGTCCTTGATGGTTAGATGCTTGAAAATATCCTTTCGGAATCCAATGCAGATGTCTAGTGGTGCAGGTGCTAATTGTGTGTCCTAATTGATTACAGTGACTACAACATAAATCATATGCATGCTTTGAATTTGTAGTGTTATTTGCTTTAAGTTTCTGTTTGTAAACATAATGATTAACTCTTTTAGGATTTTTAATTCCTTTTTCTTTTACAAATTTAGGAGTTAGGTATTTTTCAGGATAAGCAATTTCTTCTACATTTATTGGAGTTGTATAACCTACTCCATTTTTTTTTTTGTGCCTATTCTTGCACCTTTTAGTTTTACAACTAAGGATGTTTTGTAATTAGTTAATTTATCTAAGGATGCTCTCAAGTAATCATTATCTTCTCTCAAATTTTCTTCATTTTTCAATTCATTTAGATTTATTTTGAGTTCTTTAATTTTACCATTTTTAGTACTTCCCTATAGTTCTTTTCAGGGTTGACAGCGTGTTTGGCCTACAACGGTGTTGTGGCAGACTTGTACCACCAGCAGTTGAGTTGTAGTTGTTGTTGTGTGAGCTTGGCTCCCTCGGGGTATGCCCCAGATAGTTGTACTTTTCTCTTAGACATGTAATAATGTATTGGAACAGTGTAATTGGTTGTGAATGAGTATGAATACATGTACTTTCTTATATATTATACTCTGATGGTTGTCTTTTATATTCTTACTGGACACGTGTGTGAGTTATCCCTTACGACACTTCGGTCTGTTTGCGGGAGGCGAGTCTACATATGGAGCCTTATTGGGCATAAATATCCAAGATCGCTACATCATCATATTCTCGTTGCTCTTTTTTTTCTTCTTGTTGTTCTTCTTCTATTTTCTTTGAATCTAACGTCTTCTTCTTGTGTCTAATGGATACATGGGACAAAAGAGAGTCTTCTTCAGCTTATGCATGTTTCCAAAGTCGCTAGTAGTAGGTCCAACATCGAGATTGTATGTACCTTAATCCTACATACAATAAATGCCTTGATAGGAAATAACTATCGACCCATACCTTATTTGCCTTTAGTCTGCAAGTTCGGCTGACAGAGCTGTCATACAAAGTAATCCCTTTTTACCTATGAGAAAAAGTAGAAAGAACATAGCATGTAGAAAGTAGATTTTAGTCTGAATGGATTTCTTGGAGACAATTGTATTTCAAGAAGGCGTGCTTACAGTAAACAGATTTTGAGACTATGAGTACATGGGAAACAATGTGTTGAAAATATATATAGAGAGAGAGAGATTCAAAATATGCTATACGACATTGTTTGACAAAGTATTCCCCCATAAAATATTTATTAAAGGAAGTGTTTGAAAGAAGTGCATTGATAGTTAGACAAAGTACATTTCATGTTAAAATGAAGCTCTCTTCGTGTTAGACGAAGTTAACTTGTGTTTAGATGAAATGAACTTTATGTATGACGAAGTGATTGTTCGTATATGAAGAAGAGAGTTTCGTGCATGATGAAGTGAACTTCGTATATAACAAAATGAGCTTTGTACATAACGAAATGAACCTTTACATATGACAAAGTGAACTTCGTATAAGATAAAGTGAGCCTTCGCATATGATAAAGTAAGCTTCGTGTATGACGAAGTGAACCTTCACATATAATGAAGTGAGCCTTCACATAGATTGTGGCACTTTTAGTGGATAATTTTTAAAGCAATAGATATTATCTTATTTTTATACATAATTATCTTAAAAAAATATTATTAAATATATTCATGAGTTTTAATTATCACCAAAATATAGGAATAAATACATGAGTGATTCAACACAAGCCTCTTCTAGACGTTTGCTCAAGTCAATTCTTGTGACACCATGGATATTAAAAACCTCCCCTATCTCTTAGTTAGCGTACTTGACTAGTTACCCCTCCGGGGGCCATCATACCTCTTTCTCTCTATCTCTCTCTCTATGTGTGTGTGTGTGTATGTGTGACCAACCTAATCTGTCTAGTTGTCTAGGCTGTCTCTGCCACTAGTGTCGTCACCTCTCTCTCTCTCTCCCTCTCTATCTCTCTATCAATCTTTCTATCTGGTCTTCCCTCCCCATTGCATTGATCTCAATGACCTTTGTTGTTCTGGCACAAGGAGCAAAACCCATTGTTGTTAGCATGGACAAGAACAAGAAACCTAAGCAATGCGGACGAGTGGGGAGGTTTAGAGAGAGGCACATACACCAACATGAGGAAGGCAGGGGAGTGGTGGACATGGAAGATAGGGTAGGCAAGGAGGTTGATGAGGAGGGCAAGCATGTGAGAGCTATTGGAGCTGACCTCACACTCTTGCTCCTCGGCCTCCATACCAGGGCAATCATGGTTAGCGTCGAATTCCCTAGCCATGATGAATTCCTTTATTACCATATGTAATGTGTAGACCAGTGTCTAAACTCCATGAAGGCTACTCTCTCTCTATCTCCCAAGGTATGTATGTGTATCTTCACAGAAATCTCCTCCGCCTCTCTGATGTTCCATGCATCTTCTCTCTCTCTCTCTCTCTCTCTCTCTCTCTCTCTCTCTCTCTCTCCAGGGGGAGACCTCCCTTTGGCGCTCCCACTTCCCCTCTATGGTCTCTCTCCATTCATTCCCTCTCTCTGACTCCCTCTCTTTCTTCTTAAGAGGACATTTTAGTACATTCATTCATTAATTAACAGTTTCATTAGGGTAATAGTGGATTAGTTTTGCTATTCTGACAGCCATCGGGTCATAATACATCAATTTTTAGATTTTAGGAGTATAGAATATAATATATAGATTTGAGGGGTCTAACTTTGAATACTATATATTCTAGAGGTCTATATGTAGTTTTCCCTACATTTTATTATGAAAATACAAGATATATGGCCACTGTCATCTTCCCTGTTGTCACCTATGTAGAAACATAACAACAATCGATGATTGCTTAAGGCAATCGATATACATACTAGCAATCGATATTTGCCTAAGGCAATCGATATGCATAACAGTAATCGATATTTGCTTAAGGGTAATCAATATTATAGAGATAATCAATGTTTAAGATAATTGATGTACATAACAACAATCGACGTTTAATGACCAATCGATGTGGGTTAGTGATAATATCATAATTATCATGAATAATCATGCCATTTTGATGACTAATACTTGATAAATTCATAAGATTTCTATTATCATGGACGATAATTGATTAAATTCAATTATATGTTGTATTTGCAGGTTAATGGGCCATTGTATGAAGTGCTTAACGGGCCAATGGACCAAGCAATCCAACATGGGTAAATCTGGCATATTCAAAAAGTTGCAAAACCCTAGCCGCCTGCCTTTTTCTTTCTACCTCTTCTTTTTATTTTTTCAAGATTTTCTCCATATTTTTGAAAACCTCTCTTTTAGAGAGAGAGCTCTCTATTTAAAACCCCCGCCCTCTCTCTCTCTCTGAGATTTCTTTTTTCCCTGGTCTTTCTCTCTCTCCCTCTCTCCTGCGCACCCCCTTCCTCCTTCTCTTCTTCCCCTTCTCTTTCTTTTCTTTTCTGGCCGCTCTCCCTCTCGGTGTGACAGAAGCAGAACGGCAGCAGCAGCAGCCTGCACCCCTGCGCGCCCGCCAGCACCCTGTGCGCGCCCCTGTGCGCCCGCCAGCGCCCGCGCCGCCCAGTTGCTTGCCTCGCCCGCGCCTGCCGTCCTGCCTCCACGCGCCCAGGCTCGCCCGCCGCTGCCCCTACGTGCATGTATGCACGTAGAGGCGCAGCGCCTCCTCTCGCGCCGCTTCCTCTCTCCTCTCCCTCTCGCGTCTCTCTCTTCTCTCTGCCTCTCTCCTCTCTCTCGCTCTCGCTCTCTCTCTCTCTCTCTCCTCTCTCTCGCTTTCTCTCTTCTCTCGTTCCTCTCTTTCTCTCCTCTATCTCTCCACTCGCTTCTCTCTCCTCTCTGTTTTGTTCTCTCTCTCGTCCTCTCTCTCCTTTCTCTCTCTATCTTCCAGATTTTCTTAGGATAGTTGTTGATTTGTTTTGTTTAGTATCAAACAATTTTTGTTAACCATTTTATTTAGTGGAATGCAATTTTAGATCTTTATCTTTTTGTCTCTAATCCACTATTTATCTCTCTCTTTATTTACTTATTTTAATTAGTTTAGTTTTATTTAGTGCAACATAGTTTCAATATGATCACATTGTTTTCCTAACTAAAAACCCAACGTTTTCAACTCTAAAATCTTTTTCCCCGTGGATTCGACTCCCACTTAACTATTGTCAAAATATTTAGTGTAGACCGATAATTTTGAGATTATTAGTCACGTGTTTAACGACGTATTCGTAGGTTATCAATTTTTGGCGTCGTTGCCGGAGAATTAGATTTTTAGTTTTGATAATCTTGGTATTTTTTGTATATATTCAGGCTAACATTTTCTTTATTTTTGTAGGTATCAAATAAAAAGTGAAAAATCCTGAAAATTGCAAAATTGAAAAATCTGTCAGAAATCTGTCGCTGAAAGGAAGATCTGTAGGCAAAAAGTTCTACTTTGAAAAAAATCTAAAAATTGCACAAAAAAAATCAGAAAAAAAGATAAGTGAGGTGAGTTTCCTTCTCTCTCTCACTCTTTCTATTTGTTTTACTTTCCAAAAGAACGAGGGATTGCGTTGGAGGTAAGTACCCTTAAAACCCTCTTGATTGAGTTTTTCTTTTAGTTGCCATGTTTAGATAATTCATTAAAAAAAATAAAAAAAAGTCAATCACTTGAATCCAATAAAGATGTCATGTCAAGATTAGAAACTTTCCATCTTTAGGACATGCATCATTTAGATTTCTATCTTTAGGTAATTTTTCTTTTGAAAAGTTTCTTTTCTTGTCGAAGATTGTGGGAGGCAAGGTGAGAATCTCAACTTTCTTAAAAGCATGATCATGCATTGCCATGCTTGCGTAGAACCCCTTGCGTGATTTTGTGGTGTGCATATCATTTCTAAAAATATTTTAAGGGCAGTTTCCTTAACAAGAGAAGGTGGGGATTTGATCACCCTTCCTTAGCCCACAAACCACAACTTCCTGCACCTTTTGCATTCCCGAGCCCAATAAAAGAAAGTAGAAACTTGACCTAGGGTTCGCTTTGAGACTTAGGCCCACATGGGCCCACTATCGAGTTTGGAAACTGGTGTCTAAGACTAGAGGTTCATAGGCAAACGCCTAAGTGGACAAGTGGTTATTTAATTAGGTCCCTGCGAGAGCAGGGGGAACCTCCCACTCTCCCACCTCTTACCTGGCCAATTAATGGGCTTGAGAGTGGATTTGAGTTAGGCCTCAGTTGATTAGTGAGAAATCAAATGTTTATATCTTAAGGAACCATAGGTGTCATAGGATTAATTGTTTGCTAACTTGTGTGAAAATACAAAAAAAAAAAACAAATAATTCAAAACAACAAATAAATAAATAAATCAATAATGAGGATTTATGTGGGTTGACAATCATGGTTATGAAATGGGCACATCATTTGGACAAATTGGATCAGCCCATTATGGTATGCACTCTCAACCTCACCCACTTTATCCATCAACCTCTACTTACCAGTCCAATGGCTCCAAATGGACTCAAGCCTATCTGATTCATGGTCACCCAATTAAAGATCACATGTATGATTCATGGTGGAGGAAATATGTTGACCCACTTTACATCTCATCACCTCCCTCAACCCAAGAACAGACCCAAACCTTTCAAGTGTTATCCACACCCACTCCTTACTCAAATGTTGACCAAGGTGTCTCCCCTAAAAAATTGAGTTTACTCTATCAAGATCCTCAAGGGGAAATTTAAGGACCCTTTGTAGGTGCCGAAATCATATCATGGTTCGATCAAAATTTTTTTAGCATTGATCTGCCGGTGTGCTTAACAAATGCTCCTAAAGGCACACCCTTCCAACCACTTGGAGAAGTAATGCCACATTTAACTTAGAGATTAACCTATTCTGGCCCAAGCCCAAAACCCACCTATCCACAACTTTCAACATTGGGCCCAATGCCAAATTGATATTCATGACAAAAGCCATCATGAGGGACATGTATATCCACAATCCACTTATACTTCTCCCCCACAATCAAGCCTATTTGATGATCAATTTGGGAAATTTATGCAAAAATTCCATGATAACCAACAAGTCTTTGAGCAAACATTCACCCAACAACAACAAGAGTTAGAGCAATCCTTTGTCAAAATTGACCTCTTGATTACTCAACTGATGGAAATCAGAAGGAGGCAAGATAGTCAGTCATCATGCCAACCCATTGACAAATATGAACATCATTATCTTGATTATGACCAACATTTTGACTCTCAAATTCCATTTGAAACTTCCCAGTCCAATATAATTGTGGACATGCCCACTTGGAAAATGAGAGATAATTTTAATGAGTCAAATCAGGAGGAGATGGGTGCCACTGAAAATCAATCCATTGTCTTGGTCCAACTTGAAACTGACCATCAAGAAGACTCCATCCATAATGTCATATTTGAGAAAAGCTCTAGTGAATTAGTTGAATTCAAGTTGGGGGGGGGGGGGGGGGGAAGAGAAAGAGTGTCAACCAGATATTGGGTCCAAGTTTGATGTGACATCATTTCAAGTGGGTGACAAAAAAGAGGTGAGTTTGGAGAAAGAGTTGGGTGTAATCATCAATCATTCTTCTTGGGTAAGAGAAGAATTAGAAATTCTGCCTGAAGTTCACATTGACGGGGTCTCTCTTGATGTTGAAAAAGACATAGAATTCCTACCTCTCCCTGACCTTGGCAAATCCTATGTTTATGGACATGCTATCACTAGCTAATTGGTCAACTACACTTGAACCTTTTAAGCATCCTTGTGTTGAAAGTCATATCCATTTCATTCCAGATCATGCTACTATTTTTGACACAAGTCAGCCTGTGGAGTTCAAGCAATCCTCTAAGCATTCAACTCAATCTGACCTGAATATCATGAAAGAGGATCTAAAAATGGAAGTTGTGGGTGAAAATGGTGAAAATAATCAAGTCCACATTGATGTGTTCAACACATACAAAGATCTTAAGTGTACAAATGAAAATTTCTTAATTGAAGATATGATCTTGAGTGCCTCAGTTTATCTATCACTTACTGATCTACAAGGTACGTGTGGACCACTTGATCCACCAAGGCTAATGATGCCTTACAAAGCAAGAATTTGACGTCAATTGATTGGGGGTGTTACGTGAGGCTGTTACCTCCATGTGTCTAGCTGAAGACATTAAATTTAATGCTTATTGGGAGGCAACCCAATATTTTTAGGATATTTAACTTATTTCTTCTTTTCTATTGTGTTCTAGGATTTTGAAGGCCCATTACCTTTGATGAAGCTAGTGTGCAACCACCCTCATGTGATCATCAAGTTGCATCTCTCCTTTCTTAACTTACCTTGGCTTTATTCTATTTTCATTACTTTTATGCCATTGAGGACAATGTCATTCAAGTTGGGGGAGGGAAATCTTTCAATTTTTAAAATCCTGCTAAACATCCCAAACATTATCCTTCATGTATCATTTTTCATGGAAAGAATACCTCATTCTAGAATGATTTTACTCTAAGTATATACTTGTGCTAGTGGCACGCTAAAGGATGAATTTTGTGGTTATGTTCTTAGCATTTTCCTCAAACTACATTTGGAATTTTATTGAACCTTCACATATGTATTAGATGATGAATAAGTTTCATTCATGAGGGTGATGAAAGTTTTACCTAATACTCATGTTGAAGATTGATATTCTACACTCTTATTGAAAACTAATCGTGGGGAAAAAGCTACCTGCCTGCAAGTTATGAAAAAAAAATGATGAATGAATAAAGAAAAAAATATTTGATGAAATGCCAAAATAAAGAAGGAAATCCCTAGCTTAGTAACCGGGCTTCGACACCTCATGAAGTGTTGAAGTTCGTGTCAAACAGTGAAAGGATATCCAAAGAAAGAAAAAAAATGATGATGAAGGATGGAAATAAAAAGGCAGAGTGAAAGCTACCTGTAATTCGAGGATTGGATTTTAAGAGTGTAGAGTTGATATAATCTCTAAGTAATGGGTCAAAAGCTCGTACACTATCATAGTAATGTTTATTGATCATAAGTGCATTCATGAAGGAAATGATAATTTCAACTGTATCTTGAGGGACTGTCTAATAACATGAAATGCATGATTATCTTTGACACATGCTACTAGAACTGGAAATACTTATTGTTGATCAGTCTGATTCTGCTTTCTTGACATGGAAAATGATGTTTGAAGTTCTTGTTAGTCCCAATTATTCACTTGGGTGCATTGCTAAGGGACTAGCAATGAGTAAGTTGGGGGATGTGATAATATCATAATTATCATGAATAATCATGCCATTTTGATGACTAATACTCGATAAATTCATAAGATTTCTATTATCATGGACGATAATTGATTAAATTCAATTATATGTTGTATTTGCAGGTTAATGGGCCATTGTATGAAGTGCTTAACGGGCCAATGGACCAAGCAATCCAACATGGGTAAATCTGGCATATTCAGAAAATTGCAAAACCCTAGCCGCCTGCCTTTTTCTTTCTACCTCTTCTTTCTATTTTTCCAAGATTTTCTCCCTATTTTTGAAAACCTCTCTTTTAGAGAGAAAGCTCTCTATTTAAAACCCCCGCCCTCTCTCTCTTTGAGATTTCTTTTTTCCCCGATCTTTCTCTCTCTCCCTCTCTCCTGCGCACCCCCTTCCTCCTTCTCTTCTTCCCCTTCTCTTTCTTCTCTTTTCTGGCCGCTCTCCCTCTCGGTGTGACAGAAGCAGAACGGCAGCAGCAGCAGCCCGCACCCCTGCGCGCCCGCCAACACCCTGCGCGCGCCCCTGCGCGCCCGCCAGCACCCGCGCCGCCCGGTTGCCTGCCCCACCCGTGCCTGCCGTCCTACCTCCACGCGCCCAGGCTCGCCCGCCGCTGCCCCTACGTGCATGCATGCACGTAGAGGCGCAGCGCCTCCTCTCGCGCTGCTTCCTCTCTCCTCTCCCTCTCGCGTCTCTCTCTTCTCTCTCGCCTCTCTCCTCTCTCTCTCCTCTCGCTCTCGCCTCTCTCTTCTCTCTCCTCTCTATCACGTTTCTCTCTTCTCTCTCTCTCTCTTCTCTCGTTCCTCTCTTTCTCTCCTCTATCTCTCCACTCGCTTCTCTCTCCTCTCTATTTTGTTCTCTCTCTCGTCCTCTCTCTCCTTTCTCTCTCTATCTTCCAGATTTTCTTAGGATAGTTGTTGATTTGTTTTGTTTAGTATCAAACAATTTTTGTTAACTATTTTATTTAGTGGAATGCAATTTTAGATCTTTATCTTTTTGTCTCTAATCCACTCTTTATCTCTCTCTTTATTTACTTATTTTAATTAGTTTAGTTTTATTTAATGCAACATAGTTTCAATATCATCACATTGTTTTCCTAACTAAAAACCCAACGTTTTCAACTTTAAAATCTTTTTCCCCGTGGATTCGACTCGGCTCTCACCACTTAACTATTGTCAAAATATTTAGTGTAGGCCGATAATTTTGAGATTGTTAGTCACGTGTTTAACGATGCATTCATGGGCTATCAGTTAGCAATCGATGTTTAAGGACCAATCGATGTGGGTCAGCAATCGATTTGGATTATAAAGGTAATCGATGTGTAAGGCAATCGATATATCAATTCGACTGGTCATGATAGAACATCGTCAGTTGAATTGGAACTTCGTATATGATGAAGTTAGACTTTGGATATGACGAAGTTAGAATCGACTGATCATGACCAAATCGTGTATGACGAAGTGGAACTTCATATATGATGAAGTTAGATTTCAGATATGAAGAAATTAGATTCGACTGATCATGACCAATGGACTTCATATATGATGAAGTTAAACTTCGGATATGACGAACTTAGCTTTGACTTATCACAACCATATCACGCATGACGAAGTAGAATTTCGTATATGACTAAGTAGACTTCGTATATGATGAAGTGGACTTCATACAAGGCGAAGTTGAGCTTCAACTAATTACGACCAAATCTTGTATGACTTCATACATGACAAAGTTACCGTCATTGCCAAACTATAAAATTCGTGTTGATTTATACCCGATAATAAAACAAGGGTTACTTAAGATAAACATGGAAAGTATGGACCATAAATCGTGACTGAACCTGAAACCAACAGGGGAGTCCAAATCTGCTCCTTAAAACTAACCAAATAGGAACATACTTGTTATGGAAACAACTCTTATGGAAGTTCTGAACATGATAGGAATCCTACCAAGAGCTTAGGAAGTAAGAAACTTGAAAATGTTACCATCATGGTGCTATAAAACCATCGTAATACCCCCATAGCCAACCATATATCTTTCTCTTTATTGTTGAACGAATTTCAAGGAGCAAGGAAACGAGCTGGTAGCAGGGATTCAAGAAGTCTTCATCCCTTTAGCATCTACTTTGATCTGTAAGAACCCTGGTGCCGAAAGCAACTAAAGGTAGGCAATCTCTCAAGCAAAAATCTAATTAATGTCCATAGATAGTCCATGATACCAGTAACCAAAGCCCCATCTTTTCCCAAGTTTTGTCCACCAAGTTGCGAGATCTTCATGTTCAAAGTTCTATTATTTCATGTACCCGTGATCTCTTGTTGCTCTTGTTCTCTAGGAAATTCCTCGTCAAAATCCTTGATTTTTGGTTCTATCTTGTTAAGAGTCGTGTTAGCTTTGTTTTAAAATTGGTTCCATAATTCTTCATGCTTTATACACCGAGATCTAAGTTTTTTCCTCTAGCCCTAAAACCCTAATTTATGAACCATCACGCTATAATACCATGTTGAGTCTTATCGCTAAGTTCTTGTAAATACTGTAACACAGTATCAAGTGATATTAAGGTTAAACCATGCTAATTTCTCTATTTAATAGACATGTGCCCGATCTTATTTTACCATCTCTTGATTCTTCTTCACCTGCACAGGCCAAAATCCCAACTTTCTGCCATGCGATGATCCAGAAATCAATTCATAACATATCTGGTAAGATATTGAAAGTATTTCATATTGATACCTTTTATTTAAAGGACTTGTTTACATTTTTCAATCATTCATTCTAGATATCGTTACCAACATCCTGTAGTTCTCATCTAATTCTCTCTATACTCTCATCTATTCAAGTTCTCGCTACGCTCTCATCTATTTCTTCTTACTCTCATCTATTCTTGGTACTCTATTGGCCATTGATTGATTGTCTAAAGATAATAAATATGATCAATACCTGACAATATAATAAAGGGCCCGGTCTAGTCCTAGGAGTTGTGCCCAAAAGTGCTAGTGCCCGCGGGAGTTAATTGACCAGAGTGTCTTGGCATTACACTCAATTGTTATATATCTCGACTATCTAGTGACAATCAAAGTGCTATACCTGACTCGTTGTGCTATGTGCTATTTTGTGCTATTTTGTGATATTTCGTGCTATGGTCATGTGTGATACTTTGAAACACGTGCTATCTATACCATGCTATTTGTGCTATTACTCTCTCAACATTATCTGACTCTCTCTACCATTAGTTTCTCTACTGTTTAATACAATTAATTCTTTAAAGCATGCTTATCTACGAGATATTAAGTCCTACTGAGTGTTATTGCTCACCCTGCATTAACTGTGATATGTCTTTAGGTGAATATGATGATGAGGACCACACTCATGAGGATGGGGACGAGAAAGTTCAAGAGTGAATCGGATGTCGTATTGTTCTTTTAGAGTTTAGTATAGTTAGTTATTTTATTTAAATATGATGAAGTTCTCTAGGTCCATAGTTATTGTCACGTCACGTCATTTAATATAACTATAAATGTCAGAACGTGAACAAGTGAGGAATCAAGAGTAAAACCTAAACTGATTGAGCAAAAAATTGCTCGGGAGCTCTACTAAATAAAAATTTAATAACTGTCATTCTATCAATATTACAAGGTTTCCAATTTACAATCTCAAAGTAAAATGCCGCCAAGGCGGTCTCTCCACGCGCAAATCCTGATGTCCCGCCTTCTAGAACTATAAATACCTGAAAAAGTAGGATTTGGTGAGCTAACTAGCCCAGTAGGATTCAAATTCTCAAATCAAAAGGATTAAACCATATGATAATCAAGGAGAAAGACTTGACTGATATCTTAATATGACAGTGAATTTGAAATAGTAGTACTGAAATGCAGGGCATGCTCAAGAATTCACAATGAAACTCATATTCTGGTTCATATATTCATTTATACAGGACAAATAACATGATGACCATAATCAAACTGGTATTGATGCAATGCCAAGCATTCAGGTGTCCTTTATCATTCTGTACGGCCCATAAATGAATTCGGGTGCTCCTCCCAGGACTAGACCAACCCTATTTGCACAGGCATATTAGTCAAGTGGGGTCCAGGGACCCAATAACTGTCATCACAATTCCTTTCTGGTAAACATTCTCATGTGGTATACAGGTATTCAAGATCTCACATATAGCAAAGGGTTATGACTCAAAGCTAATAATTTCAGAAGATTGAAATCACATAAGAACCACTTAAACTTGGAGAGTTTAAGAATAAACCAAAGTAGGATAGGGAAGACAAATAAATGATCTCTATGGAAGACAAATGAAATAATCCATCTTAGTGACAAGGTGATTGGAACCCAAGAAGATGAAGATCCACAAATTGATGTCAAAATTCATGCTGGTAAATGATTTAAGTGGGGATACACAAATGTTCAACATATCTCATATAATCAAAGAATATGGACTAAGGTCACTGAACACAAGGTGATGTAACCAACTAGGACTCTTTGTACTTAAGGACTTCAAGGATAATCCAAAGCAAATTATGGAAGGTAATGGTGTGATCCCTTTCAAAGTTAACGTAGTAGGAACCCACAAGAATGAGGGACACAACTTGCCAGGCTATTAATATGGTGGAATAACAGGAGACTGAGCAAGAAATGGTACTGGAACACTGGCAGAACAACATGTGTCGACAACTAGGAAGTGGCTATCGACAGGTGCAAGCAACCAGAAGACAATTTCTGGTACTGAGACAGTGCATGTCGACATGCTTGTTCTATCTGTCGACAGGTCAGTGCATCTGTCGACAGACAGAGACCATCTGTCGACAACTACTGCTCTTTCCAGCAGCCTGGAGTTCTGGAAGCTTGGGGTCCGTCGACTGGTACGTCCTGTCTGTTGACTACCGCTGGTTCCACTTACAGAAATGACTCTATATCCATTCTAAAAACTTTATCCATGGAACCTATGGATCAAAGCATGAATCATATTAAATAGAAGAACCTATTTCTAGCCTTCACTACTGATTTACATGCTAAACAAGATGACACATGAGACTACAACCTACATAGGTCTAGCTACAAACTTATCATGACATGGTATTGGGAAAACAACTCCTAGACCACGTTTACATGCACTAAACAAGGTTTCTACAGAATAACATATATTTCCAAGAGTGTTTATGGAGTCAAACATAGGTCTAAGGGTACAAACATCTAAACAGGAAATAAACTTACTATTCCAAAGTTGGCTTACAAGTTTAAAGGTAACATGTACGTGGATATAAACCTTCTAACAAGAGTAGAAGACAAAGGTAGGAGGAAATGAATCCTACTAGAAGATTTCTATAGATACATATGCAACTTCACATCTACAGAAGATGAATACTCAGTTCCGAAGATACTCATGAAATCAAAACCAGTGTCTGAGAACTTAAACACCTAACAGGAGTTTCTTTAACTTGTGTAGGAGACATGAGTGAGGAAGGAGGAAACGAATCCTACCAATACCTACTTATGTTCAACAGAAAGAATTTCAACAATTTGAAGGACAAGACATGTTCACAAGAGATGAACTCATAACTCTTAAGATGGCTTACAAGGTTGAAAAACAAGTATATACATGGACATGAACTTTTAGCAAAGGTAGGAGACAAGGATTGAGAAGAGGAAAGAGAAGAGAATCCTACCTGGCCTTGAAGAAAATAATGTCCTTCTTCCTCCTAACGAGGAGTCCACAGTTGTGACGACCCAACCAGCAAATTGGCCCAACAACCGTGCCAGTTGGTAGACTTCACAGGAAGGTCACCCATCCTGGGACTACTCCCAACTAAGCACGCTTAACTTCAGAGTTCTTTTCCTGCTCGAGCTCTGAAAATGACTAGTCCGGGTTGTTGGTAGTCTGCTGATTTAGTCCATTTAACATATTCTTATATGGGGTATTACAATCTACCCCACTTATATAAGCGACGTCCTCGTCGCTGCTCACACATAGCACACAATCAAACCCCAGGCAGGCAGGATTCTAGAGGTGGCCCCCACAGGTTCAAGAGGTGGCTCCCACTATGTAGAACTTTGCGCCATTATGGCTTCAAGAGGTGGCTCCCGTAGCGTAACACTTTGTCCTGTGTGGCACTTAGTTCCTGCACTTCCGGCTGGGTAAGGCTCTGATACCATTTGTGACGACCCAACCAGCAAACTGGCCCAACAACCGTGCCAGTTGGTAGACTTCCCAGGAAGGTCACCCATCCTGGGACTACTCCCAACTAAGCACGCTTAACTTCAGAGTTCTTTTCCTGCTCGAGCTCTGAAAATGACTAGTCCGGGTTGTTGGTAGTCAGCTGATTTAGTCTATTTAACATATTCTTATATGGGGTATTACAATGCCTTGCCCAGCCGGAAGTGCAGGAACTAAGTGCCACACAGGGCAAAGTCCTACGCTATGGGAGCCACCTCTTGAAGCCATAATGGCGCAAAGTGCTACATAGTGGGAGCCACCTCTTGAGCCTGTGGGGGCCACCTCTAGAATCCTGCCTGCCTGGGGTTTGATTGTGTGCTATATGTGAGCAGTGACGAGGACGTCGCTTATATAAGAGGGGTAGATTGTAACACCCTATATAAGAATATGTTAAATAGACTAAATCAGTAGACTACCAACAACTCGGACTAGTCATTTTCAGAGCTCGAGATTGAAAAGAACTCTGAAGTTATGCGTGCTCAGTTGGGAGTAGTCCCAGGATGGGTGACCTTCCTGGGAAGTCTATCAACTGGCACGGTTGTTGGGTCAGTTTGCTGGTTGGGTCGTCACAACAGTAGTAGGAAGAAGAAGCAAGAAAGTTATAAATGTAGCAGTAACCGAAGTAGAAGCAGTAGCAGTTACGACAGCAGGGAAGTAGTAGAAACAGTAGCTCCAGCAGCAACAACTTCCACAAAGAAAAGGCCACAACAACACACCCTCGGCAAGGAGATTGACAAGTGCAACAGTAGAAGAAGGAGGTAGGAGTGTAAAAACTCCCACGAAGAGTGTGGGGAGGCTTTTATAAGCCACCAACCTTCACGCATGCTTGGCACGTCGGCCATGCATGTGTCAAGGTATAAACCCCTTAAACCTTCCAAGGCCACCTGGTCCATGCAACCATCTCATGGTTACACCTAATGGTGGGACTTGTAAGGTGTTTAGGCCATGGGTTATGGCTTACGTAGCCCTCATGCGTAAGCAAGAAAAAATCATAAAAATGCTTACCGTAAATGGGCAATAATTCAACTGGCCCAATAAACCCCATGTTTAGGTGTCCTAATGATGTTCAATCAAGTTAAGATTTCAACCATAGGCTAATGAAAAGGTTTTACAAATTATGGTGATTTTAGTTTGATTTTTAGAATTTATTTTTCACCTAGTGAAAAATCACCCGGAAAATAGTTGCGTCGACTTAATCTCGATATCCGCACGTCAACAATTTCGGATATTTACATTTCTGATATCACCACATTTTTTTGAAAATTATGGTGTTCTCGGATTCCATTTTTTGTTACAGAATTCTGATGTCGCCATGTCAGAGCGTGCACCTCTAAATACGACACTTGAAATATCATTTATTATCTCTAATAAATCCTAAATTAAGATTAATTACATCTCATGATACTAGTTATATTTAATCATCAAATTATTCACATTTTTCTAGGAAATAAAATTTTCAGGGCGTTAGAGTTATGTCTCTGAATTAGTGAATGTAATAGACATAGTGGAATGAATAATGAAATACAGTTTGTTTCATATTATTCAAACTGTGCAATGGTTTGATGGTTATTTTGCTCTCTACTCGCACTATATTAACTGCCTCATGTTCCGATATTTTGCGTCAGGGCGTGACAGTTTTGTGGTATCAGAGCCTGAGAAGTTTTAAATCTAGTAGGTTATAAGATGAACTGCTTTAACTACTTGTTGATTATCATGCGTATGTGAGGAATTGGGTAGAACTATGGTTAAGGTCTAGAAGATAATCACATACGCACTAACTTAGTGCCACTTTAATGGAAAATTTACTTTTGAAGCAATTTAGGATATTGTAATGGTTGCCAAGCATGCTCAATTATGCGATATGCAACAAACGATCCAAGAACTGACCCGCGCCCTGCTACAAGATGCACAAGGCAGCGGAAATCAAGTGTAGTGACACGATCATTCAGATCTGGTTTAACGGGTTACAAGTGTGGTGCTCTTGACCAGGAGGTGGCCATTGGGCCTTAGTCGAGGTTTCCATGCATTGTGTGGGCATTGTGGGCCTTAGCTCTCAGCCCATTTAGCCCACAGGTTCACTAGTTGTGAACGCGACGGGGCATGTCGTTGCGTTTTGAAACACGTCGGCTTACTACATCGTGATTCACAAAACCGCCTTTGAGTTTAGCGGTGCAAAGTGTTTTGATTGGCGACGGTTATGGTCATCGCGTTTAACTCCTAAATGCGATGTCTGCCTACGTCGCGATTTCGATTAAGGTTTAAATGCTCTGTTTCGGCCAGACAGAGCAGAAGAGCTCTGTCCAGCGATGGGGGAGGCTGTTGTGGCATTCTCTGGTGTCTGGTAGTTCGTGCGGCGTGGGGTCCATGCGAGGATGGTGTCCAGAGCGTGGGTGAGCCGACGACGAGGTGTTCTTCGTGTTCTTCGGGCTCGTTCAGTTGGTAGGGAGACTTCCCCTCTTGTTTAATTTGTTTTAAATGGTTAAGGGGTGGAATTCATGTCAAGGGTGGTGTGCTATAACGTGTTTCTACTGTTTATTGCTTTAATGGTAATTGAGAAGGGTTTGCATGAGTGTATGGTGTGTGTGGACTATTTTTTAGAGAAGGAAATAGGGTTCAGTCATCTGCCTGAGAAGGCGACGGACTGAATCGTCGCATTTTAGTTTTGAACGTGACGCCCTATGTCGTCGCGTTCTTGTACATCGATTATGCTACATCGACTCCCTTGGACGCGACCACATGACCCGTCGTGTTCTTATTGAATGCGTCGGTGTGGTCCGTCGCGATTTGATTTAACGATTAGTGTGGTCCTTATCGTGACATATCGTTCCGTTGTGATTAGGATGTTGACTGTCGGTGTTGACCGGTTAAGCTTAAAGGCGACGACATGGGCCGTCGCGATTTGAACTTTGACTATTGGTTCTGGCCTAAAGGCGACGTATCGGACCGTCGCGATATGGTTGCGACAATGGGCCCTGTCGCGTTAGTGTTTTGAATTGCGTCCGGATAGGTTGTCGTGATTTGAAAGGCAACGCCTGTGTCCATCGCATTTTAGCCTCCAAAGGGTAAGTTGTGTGCTTGGGCAGTGAGGGTTCTGTGTGGACCTAGCCCTGGTCTTTTGCTGTCTTTTAAAGATTACCTAAGGTGGTTAATGTTAGTAAAGCATGTATAGGGTTAAAATTTGTTGTGGGATTAGTTAGTGAATCGTGTGATTCATGTTAAATATGTTATTGTGATTAGTTAAGTAGTTAAAGTGTTATTGTGGTTTGGTATTGCCGTAGAGGTCGTGAGATGACCAATGACAAGCAAGGTTAATGGATGATATTGTGGTTCATGTATGTATCGATGTAGGATAGCTTGAGGGTCATATGGTGACCGGTGACGAGCTAATCCTGACACATGTATATCGTGGTTTGTGTGTTGCTGAGTCTGGTGGTCCAGCGCCTATTCCAGAATACCTCGTCAGTCGGGTACCCCAGGTTCCTTGGTGAGCCAGGCACATGTGTTATACTCGGGGTGTAACGGACCACGTCGTTCAAATCCGTTAACCCACTAACGAGCTTGACCCGACTCCGTCTCCCGCGAACAAGCCGTAGCCTCGCAAGGGATATCATGCACATGTCTGTGAAAATACAAAAGAACACACTGATATATATAAAAGATTCACAATCTCATACATATTTCCATTATATTTACATAGCCAAATTTCAACAAAAGTTAAAGGAAACTACACAAGCCTGGGGCATACCTCGAGGTACAACAGAAGAAAAGCTACATTGGTGGAGGTGTCGGCCCAACACCACTGCGATGCGGCTCTGAACTGGATGACGGAAGAGAAACCTCATGCTCTCCTTCACCTGTAGAGAGTAGGGGTGAGCCTCGCAAGTCACTGGCTTAAAAGGGAAACTTCCCCAAAAGACCGAGCAAACTAAATTCAAGTACGCAAGTAGGAAGTTACGCCAACAATTTATAAAGTAAACTAAGCAAGTTATTAAAGTTGCAAATACCACTTACCACTTGTCGTTATCACAAACCAATTAAAATAAATAAACGACAAAACAGTAACACGGTGTACGGGGTAAAGTAGAGACCGCCACACTCAAGCCATGTAGACTGGTTCGCGACACCAGCAACTAACTCGGACAAACCACATAGGTCTACCTCTCAGCCTCGCAGCCACGGACGAAAGGTCCAACTGTCGCTCCATGGGAATAAGTCAAACAACTATGGAGACCAACCAACACCACAACTGCGGACCACACTGCCGCGGGCCCAGGCCTGGCACCTTTAGGGACTCTGGCCTGAGCTCCCTAAAGTGAGGCACTGGTAACAGGACTAGTTGGGGACCAATGACGTCTACTGGTGTTCGTACAACCAACTACGAGTGCGCTACAAGCGACAAAGCAACAAACTCACACAAGTTGTTGTCCCACTATCGTCTTTCCCTCAGCCAGATGTACAACTCAAACTAAGGAGTGAGGGTGTCCAGGACAGACGACACAAAACTCGACGGTACAACACAAGTACCGGGACAACCCCCGAGCACAAGCCTGGCTCACATAGAACCTGGGTCACCCAACTGAAGAGGTAACCACGGTAGGCGTCGTACTACTCGCCACGCACACACACAAACCACGTGCACACCTCACAAGCCACGTGAAACCTCACGTCAACCATGTGAGCATAGCACGCTGACTACGTAAACGACACGCCAGTCATGTGAACCACTCGCTAGCCTCGTAAACAGTACGCTAGTCACATAAACAACACTCTCCCAGAGCGCAACAGGTGCCAATGCACCGCTTATACTAGCCATACGCAATAAATAACAAATATCGAATAATACCACCATTGAAACCATGCACAATAGGACCTCTCGGCTGAGGTCGTGACATAGCATAGTGTCACCTTCAGATCGCGACACCCCGATATGTCGCGTTCAAAGCATGAACATGACGGGTCGGCCTGTCGCGACCTGAACGTGATAGGGGGTTCTGTCGCCTTCACAGGCAAAAACCCTAATCCGGGGAACCCTCTATGGATCACCACCCCAAACCATGTAAATCCTGTTAAATTCTCATTTTTCATACTTTAATGGTTTCCCTAACATGTTATCTACTATTCTCAACATCAAAACCCATCCACACATGCATCTCATGCAATTAAACGGTGTAAAATGGGCAGAATTCCCCTACCTTCGTGAAGAACATCAAGAACGACAAACCCTCGGCGTTTCCCCCGCTCCACGCAAGGTCCTCACGGCGAGAATACGCCAAAAACCACGCTCCCACGCCGAATTGCCCTAGAAAACACGCAACAACATCTCCCCTTGGCCAAACCAACCGTGCTCAGCTCTGTCTGGCCAGCCAGGGTTTAAGAGCTGCCTGCGGGTAAGAATGCGACGGACCCCTCCATCGTGATGGAACTGGGCATCGCCTTCTTAAGGATGACGTCTGCAGGTCGCCCAGTGCGTGACACGCGGCGCACATGCAGATGACAACCGCCTCTAAGCGGCAACAAGAACGCGACATGCAGGACCGTCACGTTCAGAACGTGACGTCCCTCCCTGTCGCGTTCACAAACAGTGAATGGGCTAGTTTCTTGGGCCCTGCCTGCCAGCCCACAAACACCCCAAACCTGTCCACACACCTGGAACACACCACATTGGCCACACACTGGACACCACAACTACCAAATGAAGGATCCGTAAGGATCCAAAAAATGATCCACAAGGATCTGAAAAACGCGAGACATTACATTACTATCATCTAAAAAGAAATTTTGACCTCGAAATTCAAAACATAATTCAGGTAATTAAAACTTTAAACACAACAACAAGTACTATCATCTAAAAAGATTTAAAAACTTACTCAAACAGATAAGGAGACACATTAATCATTTTCTCTGCTAATTCCCTGGTATCCTCTCCTCCCTGCCTATTTTCCCATCTGACCTTTACCAATTCAATTTCTTTATTCCTGAGCTTCTGTGTTCTGTGACCTATGATTTGCACTGGGTATTTTGGCATGGATATATCTGGTTTCAAATCATCCCGCTGATAACTGACTATTTGTGCTGGGTCTTCAATACACTTTCTCAACATAGACACATGGAACACATCATGGGCATCAGTGAAATCAACTGGCAAATCAATTATGTAGGTTGTCTTTCCAATTCTTTCTAATACCTTGAAGGGCCCTACATATCTTGGGCTCAACTTCCCCTTCTTACTAAACCTCAGAACACCTTTAGTAGGAGAAACCCTTAGAAAAACAAAGTCTCCAACTTCAAACTGAAGTGGTCTGCGACAATTATCTGCATAGCTTTTCTGTCGACTTTGGGCTCTCTGCAATTTTCTTTGATAAATCTGACCATTTCTGTTGTTTGCTGAATCAATTCAGGACCCATTACCTGCCTCTCTCCCACTTCATGCCAATTTAATGGAGTTCCGCACGGCTTGCCATACAATGCTTCATACAGTGCTATTCCAATACTGGTATGATAGCTATTGTTATAAGCAAATTTGACCATGCCCAAATGGTGTTCCCAATTGCCTCCCCACACTAAACAACAAGCTCGTAACATGTCTTCAATTGTCCGTATTGTCCTTTCTGTCTGAACATCTGTTTGCGGGTGATAAGCTGAACTGTATTTCAATTCTGTACCAATTACTCTTTGTAAACCTCTCCAGAAACCAGAAGTAAACCTTAGACCCCTATCAGAAATGATTGTGTTCAGGATGCCATGCAACGGAACAATTCTATCAACATAAATTCTTGCTAATCTATCTACTATCCAGGACATACTTACTGCTATTAATCTACATACTTTAGCTAATCTGTCAATAAATACCCAGATTTCATTATGCCCTGTAGTTGTTCTTGGTAACCCTGCCACAAAATCCATAGCAATGTCCTCCCATTTCCACTGTGGAATAGGTAACAGTTGTAGTAAACCTACAAGCTTCTGACGCTCTGCCTTTATTTGTTGACAAACTGTGCATCTTGTAATAAACTCCATTATTTCTTTTCTCATGTGTGGCCACCAAAAGTGCTTTTTCAGATCTTGATACATTTTAGTGCTACCTGGATGAATTGTATACCTGGATTTATGTGCTTCTTCAAGAACTCTTTGCTTGACTTCTCTTTCTGCGGGTATATATAATCTGCCTCTGAGCCTGACTACACAATTATCATCAATGGTAACATCTTCCATTTTCACAATTTCTGCTAAGCTTCCATCGGTTCTTTGAGCTTCAATATGTTGAGCAACTACCCCTAAATCTAAAATATTAAAGATATAGTATATATCATGTTTTTGCTATAACAAAATCTTTAAATAGACTATCTATAAAATAAATGAATATCAAAATATATATGCATACAACTGTGTGATAAACTTCATCGTCAAAATTTCCTAAGTCCACGGACTCTCTCTGTGTCCTACTGAATCCGACTGCTAACTTCGACTCCTTTAGAAACGAAGTTAAACAACCTCCAAAATTTTCTAAGTCCACAACTTTATATGTAATTCGACTGATAACTCTGACTGGTACAGTCGAATGCCTTACAAAATCCAATACTTGATTCGACTGTCATCTCCGACTGCCACAGTCGAATGCTTCATAAATCTTAACTTCATGAATCGACTTTTACAATCGAATGTTGTAGAAATCAATCTCCATAGTATCCGACCTCTACAGTCGAATTGTAATCTTCTTCTGTAGTCGAATTACTCTGTTTGCAACTTCGACTCCTTCAGTCGAATGACTATCCTTCTGCAGTCGAATTACATGTTATTATGAATTCGACTTCTCTATCAGTTTTGTACTTGTAAGTTTCTAAAGTCTGATAAACTCCAATCTAATCCTGTTTCTTAATCATCTTGGACATAATTTTTAATGATCTTCATTGATTAAATATTTTATTAAATCATCAGAATGCTATTATTTTATTATTATTTCTATGACAAGGCAAGATATATTATACTTAAAATATTTATCTAAATCTTGTGCAAATTACTTCTAAAAGATCTTAAACTAATCTTTGAGTTGTTCAATGTCTTTGCTCCGGATTTTTCTGGATTCAATAGATACAATGCATTTATGAATTCTCAGGCGCATGCTATCTGACAGGGTTCACCTACCACTGACAGATCCATACCTTGCCTTTTTACCTAACTGTCTGTCCTCTATTCTCTATCTGAAAGCATGTCTATACGAGGTTTCCATGCCTTCTATTGTACTCCTCTGACTCACCTACCTCAAAGGTATGGAGATACTCTTCTCTTTTGTCTTGTCTTTGTGCAGGCATTTATTGGAGCTCGTTTTTAGCATGTCTCTTTCAAAAGTTCACTCTGAAGAGAAAGAGCTTATCTTCTAGCTGTGAAAACTGCATTCCTTCTGAAGATCTTGGAAAGAAGCAAAACTATAAGACTTTTGGATAACAAACACTTCAAGACCCAAAGGATCCTAGAGATCTCTTCAAATAAACATATTGCAAACGGCCACAAGCTCCAAAGGCTATCTTTCAAACGACTATATTCTGAAGTGTATAAAAGGAGCTCAAGTTTGAAGAAGGAATACACATTCATATAAGCATCATTCGAATCCTTCAAGTCTTCTCAAGCTTTCCTGCAAGCCACAAGTCTGAGAGCTTTTCTTCAAAAAATATTCTCTGAAGTTCTTCTGAAGTTCTGTGTTAGGTGGCAACTGTAATTGCCTATTTTTTTCTTCAAGTCCACCCTTGCATTTCAGATAGGATTCAAGTCT
The DNA here is from genome assembly GCA_014218235.1 of Colocasia esculenta. Taxonomy (NCBI): domain Eukaryota; kingdom Viridiplantae; phylum Streptophyta; class Magnoliopsida; order Alismatales; family Araceae; genus Colocasia; species Colocasia esculenta. The sequence continues at coordinate 80,120,431 of CM024766.1, forward strand.
CATCTCTGATCTTTTAATCCTTCTGAGGTCTGTGTTTGTTCTCAATACTAAGGCAAACACACAAGTTCTTTATTCCCTTGTGTAATTTTTGCAGAAGTCTATTTCTGCATTGCCCCTCCTATGTAGGGAAGGCCTTTGTAAAAGGCAGTTGTTGTACCCATGTTTAGGGAAGACTTGCTTGGGAGCAAGTGGGTTTGTAATTCCTCTCAAGGGTGAGAGAAGGCCAATTTATTGGTAAATAGTGGAAATCTCAAGTGGTTGGCTTGAGGACTGGATGTAGGACTTCCATGTGGGAAGGGCCAAACCAGGATAAATCCCTGTGCATTCATTGTGTGATTGTTTCCTCCTTGTCTACACTTGAATCACACACACCACACTAAGCTCTAACAATTTACTTAGTGTTGTGCAATTTTAGAAGCAAATTTTTAAAGGAAAGAAGTCATATTCACCTCCCTCTAGGACATTCTTAGTGCCATTTCGATCCAACAAGTGGTATTAGAGCGTGGTCTTCTCAGAAGAATCCAAGAGATTTGAGAAGAAATGGCATCCGACGCTCACAACTATGAAGGCCAATCTTTCACAAGGCCACCATTCTTTAATGGTGAAGATTACCAATACTGAAAGATGCGAATGGAGTGCTTCATCAGAGGTACTGACTTCGACTTATGGCAGGTAATAGAACAAGGTGACTATCAAATCATTGGTGAAGCTTCTTCCTCTGGTCTTTCCATTGCAGATAAAAGAAATATGCCTTTAAATTACAAGGCAAAAAATTATCTTTGCTGTGCTTTGTCTAAAAAAGAATTTAACAGACTTTCAGCATGTAAAACAGCTAAGGAAATGTGGGATAAACTTGTATCCCACATTTAGGGTTAAACAAACAAGGATAGATATACTTGTATCCCAATATGAACAGTTCAAAATGCTCCCTAATGAAAATATAACTCAAATGTATAACAGATTTTCAAGTATAATTGTCGGACTAAGTTCTTTAGGAAAAGTCCTAACTAATGAAGAAACAATTAGAAAAATCCTAAGATCTCTAACTAATGTATGGACCCCTAAAGTTACAGCCATAGAGGAAGCCCATGATTTAACACAATTGTCTATTGATAAATTAATAGGATCCCTCATGGCTCATGAAATTAATATGGAAAGGTTTTCTGAAAATTCCTCGAAAAAGAAAATTTCAAATGCTTTGAAGATTGCATATTCCTCTTCATCTGAAGACTCAAAGGAAAAGTCAGATGATAGTGATGATGAGGCCATGCTTTCAAGAAAACTGCAGAGAATCCTTGCAAAGAAGAAGAAGTTTAGCTCAAAAAGATTTTTCAAGAAAGAAAAGAAGAAAGAGCCAACTTACTATGAGTGTAATCAGCCAGGACATTACAAATCTGAATGTCCCAAGCTCAGGAAAAAGGATCAAGCAGAGAAATCCGACAGGAAGAAAGGCAAAGTGAAAAAATTTAGAAAAATTCAAGAAAAAGGCAATTGCAGCAACATGGGACAATGAAGAAGGAACCAGTTCAGAATCCTCCAGCTCAGAATCCGAAGAAGAAGAGAAGGCAAATCTAGCCCTCATGGCAGGACTAGAGCAGGTAAACTTAGAAACCTCCTTTACTTCATGTTCTGAATCCGATTCTGATAGCCTTGAAGATGTCTTTAATGAACTTTATGAAAAATATAAGACAGTAGTAAAACAAATAAAAATAGTTAAATTAAATCTACTGAACCAAGAAAAAGCTAACACCATTCTTAAAAATGAAACAAAAAGGTTAAACAAAAGTTTAAGTGAAATAAAAAGAACTAATGAATTGTTGTGCGAAGACTTAAAAAATAAAAACAGCAAAATCTTGGAAATTGAATCAAACCTTAAGGAACTTAAAGATGAAGAAAATTTGCAAGAAGAAAATAATTATCTAAAAGCCACTATAGAAAAGATTTCAAAGTGTAAAACCTCTTTATTTGTTAATATAAAAGGCTCTAGAATAGGAAAGAAGAAATATGGATTAGGATACACACCTCCTCAAAATGAAGAAAATATTATTCATCCTAAAGTGTATCAAACCCCTAAATTTGTAGCAGAAAATAAAATAAAAAATGCTAAAAAGATAAATCAGCATGTGTATAGACAAAAACAAAAATTTAACAGTAATAAGAAGATTGTTTTTGATCTATGCTGTAGTCAATGTAATCAATTAGGACACATCATTAGCACATGCATTGAGAATTCTCTGCGAGTGACCGTGGACGCTGTTTCATGTGTTGAGAATTCTCCGCGAGTGTGTCCTCGCTCTGGTTTGTGTCTCTCGCGTGGCTTCTCGGTTGGGCTGGTGACCGGTGCTACCTATTGCTAGTAGCGTGAGGCCGTCCCCTGAGTGTCGTGCTTGACTCTCAGGTGGGTCTTGTATGGTTGTCAGCAACGATGTGTTCTGTCAGGTTTTGCTGGCGATAGAGCGAGTTGCTGGCCGACGTTTCTTGTGTTGCTGTCGACAACTGCGTCCTCTGTCAGGTTTTGCTGGCGACAGAGAGGGTTGCTGATCTGTTGGTCCCAACAGTGAGGTCTGTTGGTGGCTGCAGCCGTGTAGTTTTTTGGCTGGCTTTTTCTGCTGTTCGGGCCGAATTTGGCGTCGCTCGGCACCGGTGGGGTTGTCGTTCCGTCTGGGCGCCCCTTCATGTGGCTGGAGTGAGCCGTTCTTTCCTCGGCTTGGTGCTCTAGGTGTGTTGGAGCATGTGGTGAGCCATTGGGTTTTCGATTCTGTGCTCTCCATGTGCTTGGAACCCGTTGTGTGAGCCGTTGGTTTTCTAGCTTCGTGAGTTCCGTGCATGTTTGGTGGTGCGATTGCTGCCACGAGGAAGTCGTGTTGAGACTTAGTGGCTTATTCGCATTGGTCTTGCGTTTGCTCCCCGTGTTTTGTTTCGTGCCTCAAGACCTTTTGGGCTTGTCCCAATTTCGAGGATGAAATTGTTTTAAGGGGGGTAGAATGTAAGACCCGATTTCCCAGCTTCCCGTCTGGTGCCTGGGATGACTGGCCACTGACGCGTCCAGGCTGGGTGATGCGTTGGTGTCGCGTCGGAGGTGCCCGACACGATAGTCATCCGTGTCGCGGCGAGTTTGTGGGTCGCGTGTTGGTCGCACCCTAGTTCTCCGTCACATCTTGCTGTCGCGCCCGGTCAACGGGCCGCGACAGTGTTTTGCCGTGTTGCGTTGTCCGGTCATCCGACGCCTGTCAGGGTGGCAGGTGTGTCAGTACGGCTTGTCGCGTTGTCGTGGCGCCCTTGTAGGGCGCGTTCTGGTCGCGGTCCGTTGACCCATCGTGTTAAGGTTGTTAACGCGACGGGGCGGTCCGTCGCGTTCTGGGTGCCGGGCGCTTTAGGCACAGGCCGGCTACCCCTTCCCCCTCTCTCTTTTTCTTCCCTTCTCCCTCTCCCTCTGGCGACCTTTTCCTCCCCTCTTCTCCCCTTTGTGTGTTTCAGGTGAGGAGGAGGGCCGTGCGTGGTGTCCCGGCGTCGTGGAGCGTGCGTGGAGCGAGGAGGAGGTGTTTCTTCCTACGAGAAGGGCCCTACGGGGTTCGGTTCTTCGTTTAAGGTAGGGATTTATTGTGCCCTTCCCAATCCGAGTGGATCGGGAGTCCTCGAGGTTTTGTAGTTAGCTTTACAGCTTTCCCCATTCTCCCCTCCCCGTGTGTGCATGTTTGTATGGTTCTGGGCGGCCCGGAATGGAGCATCCCATGGTCTGCCTCCCGACTGATGTCACGCCTGTGGTGCGCGTTGCGACATCAGTAGAGGCGTTGCCCCGGTCGAGCGCGACCTTATCGCGGCGCGGTTGGCGGTCGCGATAAGGGTTGCTGTCGCGACCTGGTTTCCCATCGCGGCAGGGAGGCTGTCACGACGCGCTACCTCATCGCATCAAGGCTATTGTCGCGGCGCCCTTCCCCGTCGTGATGGCATCGCGACAGCCTATGGGGGCGCGACAGTGCCTGTGCTGCCTCGGGTGGTTCCGTGGCCGGTTTGTGTGTCGGCGTGTGCCCCAGGGCAGGCTTTGCCCTTAGGACCTTCCGGTAGGGAATGCGGCTGGCTCCTCCCCGCATTTAGTGACCGAAGGTGACACCTTCGTGGCCGTGTCCTGGCAGTGGTGCCAGGAGGGTCGCGTCTGTCTAATAATCGATTGACTGGCGGTCAATCGATTATTAGTAGAGCAACGGGTTTCTGTGCTAGCTGGTAGTGTTCCGAGACTCCGGCTTTTCCGTACATGGTTGGTTGGCCGACGACCCTCTTGAGGGTCTGTGTGTGCCTCGTGCTTGCTGGGTTGTCGTGTGTTACAAGCCAGCAGTGTGGCATGGTTCTTGTTGTGCTGCCCCGCCTTTTCGCCCGGTGCTTGGCACTTGAGGACTTGTCCCATTTAGAGGTTGTCTCCGTTGCCTGGGACCCCCGTCCTCGGGAGCCTGTTGAGGGAGTACTCCGGGCTACGAGCGTGCTCGAGTTGGCAGCCCACGTGAGCGGACTCTGGAGTTGAGGGGAAAACGAGGTTTGGACAGCAGCGTTGAGTTGTTTGTAGAGCTCTCTTGTCTAGGTCTGGGATGCCGAGGGGTTCGGAGTGCTTTCCTGGCGCAGACCAGACAATCCTTTGTCTCACTGCCTCTCTCTACGTTGGTTCCAGAGCCACGTAGTGGTGCTAGGCATGGGGCCGCAGCTTGGCCAGGCTTCGGTGTTGTGTGCATTAAGCATTTCTATGGCGGCTCTATCTCACCCTTCCACGGGGGCGGAGGCAGGAGCTAGGCTAGCGAGTAGAGCGTGTGGACCGCGGGTCCCCCTCGTGGCAGCTAGCGGCGGTGGCTTGGTTGTTGTTGTTGTGACGATGTTTCCTTACGACATTTCTAAGTGTTATTCGTTGCCCTAGCTGGTATGACGGTTATAGCCTGGCCGTGCCTAGTTCCCTTGGGCATTGTTGGTCTGGCCTTGTGCAGACTTGTGCTTCCGGTGGTCCCCACTTTGGTGTTCTCTCGGCTCCGCAGTTCCGTTCTTGGGTGCCCATTTGTGGTGGCACCAGCGCGTGTGGTCTCCCGACCTCGTGGTGTGTCCAGGGTTCAGAGTGGTTTTGCGTGTGGGTCCTCGCCCCTGTGGAGGTTTGAGGTGGCCGTGCTTGCGGTGAGACATCGTTCTCACTTGGTTGTTCCGTGGTCTCGGCAGGTGTGCCGAGGGTTGCTTCCGCTCTGTGCCCAAACTCTGTTGGTTTCTGCGGAAGTCGTGTGTGTGGCCCGACCTCGGTTGGTGGTCGTGGCATTACACTGTTCTCTTCCGCTGCTTAGTAGTACCCTACTGTAGGTGTTGCACGCTTTACAACTTTCTAGGGTAGTTCTTGTTTTCGGAGTTCCTGCTGCTCTGGCCGGTGAGGGATTGGTAATCCTTACTGGGCCTTGTTTGCAAGGCTCACCCCCCTACTTCCTTCAGCTAGGGGCTCTTCGTCGCGGGTGCTTAGTGTCGAACGGGTTGCAGAGGCGGTTGTGGCGCCGTGTTGTTGTCAGCAGCAGTAAGAGCGAGCGTTGTGAGCTCTTGTACTCGAGTGAGCTGAGGGTTGTGTTTTGCAAGTTCTCGGAGTATGCCCCTTAAGGACTGCACCTTTCTTTTTGTACCTGTGCTTTTGTTTGGGATACGTTGTACAAACTTTTGTATAATGTACATATTGTTATAGTTATTCGAATTCAGTACATATCTCACTAGACTATTTCTTCTAACCCTTCCGGATCTTCGGATCCATGGGTGGCGACGTGAGCTTCGGGGTCCCTGGCGGGGGTCCGGGAGGTCGGGTCGTTACATCGACAGTACAACACAAGTATCGGGACAAGTCCCGAGCACAAGCCTAGCTCACACAGAACGTGTGACATGCAACTGAAGAGGTAACCACGGTAGGCTTCGTACTACCCGCCACGCACACACACAAACCACGTGCACACCGCACAAGCCACGTGAAACCTCACGTCAACCACGTGAGCATAGCACGCTGACTGCGTAAACGACACGCCAGTCACGTGAACCACTCGCTAGCCTCGTAAATAGTACGCTAGTCATGTAAACAACATGCTCCCAGAGTGCAACAGGTGCCAATGCATCGCTTATATGAGCCATACGCAATAAATAACAAATATCGAATAATACCACCATTGAAACCATGCACAATAGGATCTCTCGGCTGAGGTCGTGACATAGCATAGTGTCGCCTTTAGATCGCGATAGCCCGATATGTCACGTTCAAAGCATGAACGCGACGGGTCAGCCTGTCGCGACCTGAACGCGACAGGGGGTTCTGTCGCCTTCACAGGCTAAAACCCTAATCCGGGAAACCCTCTCTGGATCACCACCCCAAACCATGTAAATCTTGTTAAATTCTCAATTTTCATACTTTAATGGCTTCCCTAACATGGTATCTACTGTTCTCAACATCAAAAAACCATCCACACATGCATCTTATGCAATTAAACAGTGTAAAATGGGCAGAATTCCTCTACCTTCGTGAAGAACGTGAAGAACGACAAACCCTAGGCGTTTCCCCCACTCCACGCAAGGTCATCGCGGCGAGAACACGCCAAAAACCACGCTCCCATGCCGAATTGCCCCAAAAAACCCGCAACAGCATCTCCCCCTGGCCAAACAGAGCATGCCCAACTATGTCCGGCCAGCCAGGGTTTAAGAGCTGCCTGCGGTTAAGAACGCGACGGACCCCTCCGTCGTGACCAGGTCATGATGGAACTGGGCATCGCCTTCTTAAGGCTGACGTCCGCAAGTCGCCCAGCGCGCGACACGCGGCGCACATGCAGACGACAACTGCCTCTGAGCCGAAAAAAGAACGCAACATGCAGGACCGTTGCGTTCAGAACGCGACGTCCCTCCTTGTCGCGTTCACAAACAGTGAATGGGCTGGTATCTTGGGCCCAGCCTGCCAGCCGACAAACACCCCAAACCTATCCACACACCTGGAACATGCCACATTGGCCACACACTGGCCACCACAACTACCAAATGAAGGATCCGTAAGGATGCAAAAGACGATCCACAAGGATCCAAAAAATGCGAGACGTTACATGGGGCATGTCCCGGTACGGTGTGTACCATTGAGGTCTGAGTCGTCTTCCTGGACACCCTCACTCCTATGCTTGAGTTGTACGTCCGGATGAGGGAAAGACGACTGGGGGCAGCGACTTGTGTTTGTGGGTGTGCAGTCGCTTGTAGCGCACTCGTGGTTGGGGGGACGGACACCAGTAGACGTACTGGTCCCCAGCTAGTCTTGTGTTTCCAGTGCCTCACTTTAGGGAGCTCGGGCCAGAGTCCCTAAAGGTGTCAGGCATGGGCGTATAGTTGTGTGGTCTGCAGGAATGGTGTTAGTTGGTCTCCACTGTTCTTTGGCTTGTCACTGTGGAGCGGTAGTTGGACCTTTCGTCCGTGACTATGAGACTGAGAGGTTGTTCTCATGCTGTGTTGTCCGGGTTGGATACTGGCATCATGAACCAGTAGTCTGTTCCCGTGTGGTGGCGTCATTCCGTTCCGACTCGTGCTTTGCCACCGGTTGTGGCCTATGTGTAGTAACTCGCTAGTTGAGGTTTTACCCGTTGGGTGTGCCCTGGTGCTGGCACAGTTGTGGTTGTGGTTCCGTGGTGGTACCTCATAGTAGTAGGTAACTGCACCCTTCGTGGGTAGCTTGTGTTATGGTATGTTGTGTACCAGCCTCTTCAGGTATTGAGGTGAACTTGTGTTATGTGGAGGTCGTGTGGTGTGACCTTCCATACGTTGTGGTTTACCCTTCTTTGGGTATGCTTCCAATTATGGTTTTATATAAGTGGTGGATTGGCTTGCTGATGCCAATCCTGTTACCCTACGTGGGTAGGTTGGCTGTGAAGCTTGTAGCCTAGGCAGCGGTTTGCCTGTGGGGCTTGTAGCTTAGGCGACCAGTTGTTGTAGTGGTTTACCTATTAGGCATGTGGCCTAGGCGTTACAATTGTTGGGTGGACTAGTGGTGCTGTGCTAGTCCTGTAGTCCCTCTTATCTTTTGAGATTATGTTTTAGCTGTTGTTAATCATGATTGTGGTGAGCGTGATATGGTTTGGCTACCGGTGTTGGCAGTGAGACCCCTCTAGGGTTGAGGTCTCTTCAATTTCAGGTGTTGTTTTTGGGAGGTCCCTGCTGACCCTGTGACTTGTTGAGGCTCACTCCCTTACAGTTCCTTTGTCGTGCGGCAGCATTGTTGTGGACTTTATACCACCAGAAGTAGAGTTAGTTAGTGTTGTGTGAGCTTGTGCTCCCTGGGGGTATGCCTCAGGTAGTTGAACTATTTTTTTTTGGACATGTAATAATGTATTGGGACAGTTGTACATTGTTGTATACAGATATGAGCACATGTACTTTCTTGTGTCTTATACTGTTGTTGTTGTCTTTTATGTTCTTACTGGACACTTGTATGAGATATCCCTTGTGAAACTTTGGTCCGATCGCGAGAGGCGGACTTGGATATGGAGCCTTATTCGGTATAAATATCCAGGTCCGTTACATCAAGGAACTGGGGATTTACACCGGAACTTTAGGAGCATGAACCCACCTCGTTTTGGTGGTACCATTGATCCGGATGAAGCTGAACACTTGCTCAAGGAGATTGAGCGCATCTTCCGCGTTATGTAATGTGCGGATGGTGATAGGCTACTGTTGGCTACATTCCAACTAGATAGAGATGTCTGTGCCTGATGGGAGTTTGTGGAAGCGACTAGAGCTAATGGTCAATTTACTTGGAATGAATTCAAGGAAGCATTCAACACAAGGTGATTCTCTAAATGCGTTCAAGAAAGAAAGGCTGCAAAATTTGCATCTCTCAAACAAAGAAGCCTCTCTATTGCTGAATATGAGGCTCAGTTCCCTAGATTTTCATGCTACGCCAATCATCTTATTAACACTGAGAAGATGAAGGCTAGGCGTTTCCTCAAAAACCTCAAGCCTTAATATATAACACAACTGGCAACTCTCGACATCCAAACGTATGTTGAGATGGTTAAGAAGGCTCAACTCCTTGAAGATGCTACAGACTTTACTGATCACATCAAGGGGAGGATTATCAAGAAAGAGCAGACACTTGGCTCTTCTAGTACCAATCCAACGAATGGCAAGAAACAACCATTCAACATCACTAAAGGACCCAATCAGGAGAAGCCCAAGATTAGCACCCTTTCTATATCATCCAAGGGAAACTACAAGCATTGTGATAAGCCTGGTCGCACTGCCCTATGCTGGAGGAAGATAGGTGCATGTCCGCACTGCAGGAGTCACGAGCACCATATTCCCGACTGCCCTATGTTGAAGGAACATGAAAGACACCCTAATGGGCAAAAGAAACAAGGAAGATCCGTGCAGGAGAATGAAACCACTAAAGACGGCGGAGTGGTAGAAGGTACACTACAAGTTTTCTCTCAATCAACATTTATTTTGTTTGATACTGGCGCTACACATTCGTTCATATCGTAAAACATTTTTGATACATTAAATATTAAGCCCGCACCTATAGGTATGGAATTCCCTGTCACCACGCCTCTAAGAGAAAAAGCAAAGCTCAACAAATACTTTCAATTATCTGAAGTTATGGTTGGAGATCTAAACCTGAGAGCCGACCTGTAACGACCCCGAGAACCCGACCCTCGGCCCAAATCGAGAACCCAATTTTTGCGATCGCCGCCCACAGATCCGGAGACCCGGAAGGGCTATAAACACAAGTCTAACAGAATATGTAAAGGAAATAAATGTCAACTACTAACAAGGAGCACACACGCGAAATCAGAAAGAAGAGAGAGACCGCTGCGTATAGCTCTAGGTACAGTCCCAACACACACACACTAGTACAAGTAAAGACAGGGGAAGGACAAGTCCCTTAGGGGAATACCCTGAAGGTGACATACAACTGAGAGGGGGAACCACTGCTAGCTACAGGGACCACGACTACCGCCTCGTCTCCTCCGCCCGACGCATGCTCTGCCGTTGCTGAGAAGTCTCACCTGGAAAAGAAAGGGATGAGCTTCACAACAGAAGCTCAGTAGGGACTACCAATCTCCTACTGGCTCTAACAGGTAGTCAAAACTATGTACATCATTAAATGACAGCAGTTATATCTTCTACCTACGAACGGAAGTGCGGACGCAAGGCTACTAACTGGAAACGGTACGAAAGTACAGTACGGTCGGAAACTCCGTACGACTGCTCGTCGTGACCACCACACAAATAGCAACACAGATAGAGAGAACTCTGCCTGGACAAAAAACACTAGCTACAGAAAACGCTACCACTAGTCAACTGGTTAGGTGCGTCCACTGACGTCTTATCCTCGACCTAGGTCCAAACCTCCATGTCTCGTTAGAGTGAGGCAGGACACAAGTAACACAACAGTAACCGCCGTAGTCTGGCCAGACTACGGTCCCACGCTTGGCCTCTCTAGGTGGTTCTGGGGACACAAAGAGTGAGGCAGTGAGAAAAAGGACTAGCTGGACTGTGTCGGGAAGAACTCCCAAAACAACCTCAGCGTCCCAGACCAACCACGAGAGCTCTTCAAACGACTCAATGCAGCTGTCCTAACCAACGTTTTCCCCTCCACTCCAGAGTCTGTGACTCGAGCACGCCCATCGCTCGGAGTACTCCCTCAATAGGTGCACGGGGATGGGGGTCCCAGGCAACGGTAACAACCTCTCTCACGGGACAAGCCCTCAAGTGCCGAGCACCGGGAGAACGACTAGTGTAGGACTGTACTAGGGAACTAGCACTGGTGCCACGGGTATAGTAAGAAGTGGAAACGGCGAAGACTCCATAAAAACACGGAACTTCGCAAGACCCTAACCTATCTCTGCTGTAGTCGCGACGCATCAGGCCGTCGCGACCATGTCGCGACATTGTCGTGGTGGCCCAAGCCGTCGTGACCTTGTCGCGATGCACAAGAGCGTCACGATGATGTCGCGACGGCCGTGCCGATCGCGACATCATCGCGACCTCTATAGCGGTCAAGTCTTCAGCCGAGGGGGGGGGGTTCCGGGACGATCCTCCCGGAGACCACCCCAAATTTGGTACAATCGCATTCCTTAGGGGGAGGGGAGCATGGGAATCACATGGGAAAGCTCATAAATCATCCAACCACCCTTAAACCCTACAAAACACAGATTATAACGAATCTACGCTCGATGGAATCCTCACTCAACACGAGCATGATCCTCACACTCCCACAACCCCAAATGTAACGACCCTCCTTATACCGGTACGATTATACCAACCCACGTCGATATAGAGAGCGTCGCTACAGTGGGACATTTACCCAACACTAGCCGATAGGTTGAAAAGTAAGTGGATAGTAATTGATTACAGCGGAAATAAATAAATAACTAGACTTTTGATCCATCACCATCACACATTCCACAGTCTATATAGCGAAATAAAATGACAAGTCCACATTATTACATGATAAAAGAACTACATTGTCCAAATAATTGTCCATACAAACGACTTTATTCAAGCTATAAAAAAATAAAAGTACAACTGATAATCGCTCCTCAAAAGCTACTCCTCCAAAAGATCAACCTTCACTGTGTCTTCCTCTAATACAAGATACCTGTCAATCTGTACATCGAAGCAAGAGTGAGTCCAAGGACTTAGCAAGTAAAATAAAGACTTAATCTTAAACATATCACATTCATATTAAGCTATTTAAACACTAAAGAAAACATGCTATTATTTAAACTACAAGAACATACATGGAACATACTTTTAACAATCAACACATTTCTAGATCACCTAGACATGCTTTATTCTAAATCATAGATACTATATTATACACTTGTACATATTCTCCACACCTAACATGTAACATGAATCATTCATTCACACATTAATTTATTTCATGATACATTTCTATAACTAGATCATAGAATTTGGCATAAAGAAATGAACAACCTAACATGATGACTATTCACTTTTCACATGCACTTTTCATGTTTAATTTCACATTTTGCTTGCTGTTTTACTGTAAATAAATCTCATATGCATGGTTTCACATTTTATAGTATGAATTGAAGAGTTAAAACATAATCAAGTTGATTGTTAACAATAAGTATTTATAGCATGAAACTTTATACTAATTGAACATTACATCTAACATGGAACCTAAACATTCTTCCTTGTTTTTATGACATTCATAACCATACTTTACTTGCTGTTTTGACATGACTTAAACTCAATTACATGAATTTAGTCTTATTCACACACAATCCCATTCATTTAGTAATCTCACATGCTCATTTTTCATATTACATAAATGATATGATGACATATGTTGATTCACATGCACTATCTCATGAAGAGAAATAAAACACATGACATGATACTAAACATGATATTACAATTAAAGTAACTAATACATGAAATTATATGAACTTATTGCATTAACATATGAGTTTTCACAAGCACGCACATTCTTATTAACATTAACTTTTCCCTTACTTATCTCTTCACACAATCTTCATATTACTTACTCTTTCATTTTCACTTATCACATATTATGACATTTGTACTCATCACATGCCACTTTTGCATATTATTTTACACTTTATTCATATAACAATAAATTAAAACGCCATGACACATAATCCTAACTACCCGTTAGAGGACACAAACCAATATCTCATACTCATAACTCATCGCATCTCATAACACATAACTTTATAACACAACTCATATCACATAACTCATATCACATAACCACCACCTAGGTAATGAAGTGGTGAATCTTGGTAACTGTGCAGACCGGGAGAAGCCCTCTCCACCCTATCCAGTGGTACTTGTCCACCACCGAGTTTTTCCTAATGCCTTTAGGACAAACTTTTACAATGTAGAGCTTTCCATAGGGACTTTTCTATGTACAGCTCTCGATGCCTCTAGGGTAGCAGTGTCATTCTTGGCCCAATTAGTTCACATTCACTTATTCACATTTTCACACTTTATTTACATTGTTCACATATACTAATTAATCACTTTACACATCTTATTTGTCAACTGCACGTCTCAATTAGCCTAATCATAATACTACTATTTTCAGAAATAAAACATCTTATATTACAGTCCTAAACATGCTATACATTTACTGGATTGCACAAGATCAATTTCAACGCATTTAATATAAGCAATTTCCACGGTTTAACTAACAATTATACTCACTGTCATCCATTTAGTTCTAAATTTTTATCACAGGTTATTATCAGTAAGTATGTCACATATGAAATTTTCTAGATTTTTCGGACAGTAAACATAATTTCTACAATTAAATCTAGATTTTGGACTTATTTATCGAAATATCATTAAGCATGGTACACATCAACATATTTAGGCATTAACAGAACATAACCCTAATACCAATATTCAATCTGTCATGGAAAATTTATGAAATTTAATTCACAATAAAATCCATTTATACTAGTTTTAAACATGTTCATATCATGCTCATTACTCAGTCACTGAATTTTAATAATTAACATGGTTCATAGAAAATTTAGGCAACCTCATGATAAGACCTACTGACAGTATACAATCACCCATAAAAATTTCAGTACATACCTATGTCCAGAAATCATTTAAATTGCGAGAGAAGATCAAAAAGCACAATTTCAGGATACTGAAGAAGTAGACATCAAGGGATGTTGCCGTTTACTTTCAACTGCGGCATCTCTTGCCGTCAACTCAAGAACTTGACTGCAACCTATGTTTCCGTCAACTTCTTCCCAGCAGCACATACAGACATCACTCAATACAAAGGGGAAATTGGGGTTCCAGGACTCGAGGAAAAATCCGTAAAAATCTAAAGACTTAAGGGAACATGTATAAGATCAAGATCTAGGTTTACCTGCCTCTAACAAAAATCTATGAAGATCGAAATATGCCAATGAAGCCCTTCTTGGCCCTGCCAAAAAGGTGCTTAGAAACTCCTTTGATTCGGTTCTTCTGTTGATGTAGACGGTCCCTCAGAGTTGGGATCTCTTCTCCTATGCATAGGCTATCCTCCAGTTGGTGTAGCTCTTCGAGAAACACCTCCAGTCGACGGATCCGGCCTTCCGAAGTTTAGCTTTTCAGCATCTCGGAGCTAGGGTTTCACCAAATGTTAAAAAGCCTTTTCCCCGACCTAGGATGGGTATTTTATAGGCTTTGGGGTTGGGTACACAATAGGGTAGGTTTCCTATGGGTTAGGATGAGTTTCCTAATCTGGAATCAGCCAACACGGGAGTATTAACAATTCTGTAACTGTTACGCAGGAGGATATAGACGTCAACATCGGTTGTAGTCAACTACACAGTTGACGTCAACATGCTGCCTCCAACAGGGGGTTGGCGTCCAGGGGGTGGCCGCCCACTGTGGGTTGGCGTCCAGGTCCTGGCCGCCCACTACACAGTGCAGTGAGAACCCTGCCAAACCCTAAAATAAAGGCATAAATGCACTAAAATAATCTAGTATATGTAAAAATAATTACATATATCTTTACCACATAAAGTACTTACATTATATAATATTTAATTAAATACAACTTACAATAATCATAATTAAGGATAATATGCATCAATAATATACATATATGCACATATACGTACACATTACATAATTACATACATTATGCATGAACCTATGATTGAAATGTGTTCATTATTAGTTAAATATTGCATGCACATTATCATTCAAGTACCTTACACACCATAAATAATTTAACACGCTTAAAATAGATAGATTTCATTTAAACAAGATTAGTATATGTATGTATACATGTACACATTCATGATACCAACAACAAGCATAAAATAATTAAATACAATGGGCATCTCAATAATTAAATAATTCATACACATTTTAAATATACATTGCATGCATGTAAATAAACTCATAATTATTTACAAAATGTATGATAATACTTTCTTACTATATGTACAACACGTACAATATGCATGAGATCTACATACACTGATAGCTAGCTAATGCATGCACATTATATATATAATTATACTTGTACGAAAATAACTCTCACGTACTTACATGATCCACAGTTAAACTTACCTATCTCATGCACAATGTTATTTAAGTACTATTTATATGCTATAGATGATTTGATGTACATAGGATTAGATAGATAGATATTACATGCATAAGATAACATACATATTTACATTTATACTTCATATACTTACACGCAATATCCATGGAATAGATAATATAATATGCACTTCAAGATTTAGATAGTAATATAAGCACGGTGTCTTTAAGATGCAATATGCAATAAGTTAGCTAAGAATAATCTATACAACAATAATTACTTCTTGCTTACACACACTTGAATTAACATATGTATAAATATACACACATATACAACATGCACCTCGGTAATTAGATTAAACATGCATAATATTACTTAGTATTTTAGTATACACAATATACACATATTAGTTAATTGCCTATTTTCATATGAAATATCATATATATATACATGCATATGTTCATGAGAAGTATAGAAATGGTAATATGCACAATTGAATACATATGATATACACGCAACAAGTAAAGATACATGCACAATATAAAAGAAAGAAAATTTTGGGGTATCACACTCTCCCCCCCTTGAAAAAGATCTTCGTCCTCGAAGATCGAATCAAGTACCTGTGGTGACGTCGCCGAGGTCATCTCCGGCTAATCCTTGCTCCTTTATGGCTGTTGATGAAACATCTCTTGGAATGAAGTTCGTCTTCAGGTTCAGACATTCCTTAAGCCGATGATCCTTGCTGCCACATCTAAGGCATCTTCCTTCCATTCACCAACATGCATTCCCGCCATGACGCTTCCCACAATGAATGCACTCGGGCTTCTCGTTGCTTGATGCCACAGTGTATTGCTGACCTTCCATGAGTTTCTTTTTCTTCCTTTTTTGCCTTTGGAATGGCTTTGGTGCTCCTCCTTCTGAGCTTCAATTCCCCCTTGATATGATTCCACTTTATTCTCTTGCTTATTTGCCATGCCAAGAACTTCTTCCAAACTATGAGGATCAAGCTCCAGAAGCCTCGCTTTCACTGATGGTTTGAGTCCTTCCACAAAATTCTTTAGCTTGTGGTTTTGCTCATACCTCCTAGACTGAGCACTATGTCTACCACATCCAGCCATATCCTGCAAAATAATTAATTTAGTTAGAATCTAGGTTACTAAATCCTAGCTATTTTCCTTAACTATCTTCCATTCATTATTAATAATTTCTACATATATGGACAATTTCCTATAAAGACTTTGCAATATTGTGGTGATGATGGTCTATCCAAGTACAATCTCAACCTTGGTCTCTGATACCATCTCTGTAACGACTCTCCTTATACCGGTACGGTTATACCAACTCACGTCGATATAGAGAGCATCGCTACAGTGGGACATTTACCCAACACTAGCAGATAGGTTGAAAAGTACGTGGATAGTAATTGATTACAACGGAAATAAATAAATAACTAGACTTTTGATCCATCACCGACAGTTAAATCAATTGACTATAAAGAATAGGTACCCACTTCCAAGAATCGATGATTTATTTGATCAATTGTCTAGAGCTCAGTGTTTCTCCAAGATCGATTTAAGGTCCGGATATCATCATCTTAGAATTCAAGAATCAGATATTCATAAAATGGCTTTTCAAACAAGATATGGACATTATGAATTTGTGGTGATGCCATTTGGATTGACAAATGCACCAGCTGCATTTATGCGTCTAATGAATGATGTGTTCAGGTCTTATTTAGATCAGTTTGTAGTTGTATTCATTGATGATATACTAATATACTCCAAAAGTATGGAGGAGCATGAAACTCATTTACAGATCACTTTGCAATTATTACGGGACAATAAGTTATATGCAAAGTTTAGCAAGTGTGAATTTTGGTTGAAGGAATTGATGTTCTTAGGACACATTATTTCTAAAGAAGGTCTATCAGTAGATTCTTCAAAGATTGAAACTATATAGAAATGGGAGCAACCTAAGAATCTCACTGAAGTAAGAAGTTTTCTGGGCATGGCCAGTTACTACCGGCGATTTGTCAAAGATTTTTCTAGAATTGCCTCACCTCTTACACAGTTGACTAGAAAAGGAACTGCATTTATATGGAATGAGAATTGTGAGGAAGCATTCCAATTAATAAAAGAATGTCTGTCATCTGCACCAATTTTAGCTTTACCAGTAGAAGGAAAAATATTTGAGGTTTATACTGATGCTTCCAACATTGGACTGGGATGTGTATTGATGCAAGATAGAAAAGTTATTGCCTATGCATCGAGACAGTTGAAGACTCATGAGAAGAACTACCCAGTACATGATTTAGAATTGGTCGTTGTGGTCTTTGCTCTTAAGCTTTGGAGACACTACCTATACGATAATCAATTTATAGTGTAATCCGATCACAAGAGCCTCAAGTATTTATTTTCACATAAAGAACTGAACATGAGACAAAGAAGATGGATGGAATATATCAAAGACTATGATTTCAAGATTGAATACCATCCGGGAAAAGGAAACATTGTGGCTGACGCACTTAGCAGAAATCCTACAGTGAGGATATTTCGGTTGCAAGTTAAAGATTGGAAATTGTTAGAGAAATTTTCCACATTGAGTTTGAAAACTGGATCACAAGAAGAAAGAGTTGTAGTTAACAACTTAACAGTGCAGTCAGATTTGTTGAAGAAAATTAAAGAGCAACAAGACAATGACCCTATGTTGGCAGAAATCAGAGAAAATTTGGTTTCTAAACTTAATTTTAATGAAGATGTTCATAGGAATCTTCGATTCCGGGACAGATTGTGTATGCCAGACGATCCCGAAATCAAGACGTAGATTTTGGAAGAAGCTCATCGATCATATTATACTATTCATCCAAGAGCTGTTAAGATGTATCAAGACTTAAAGAAGCATTTCTGGTGGTGCAACATGAAGAAGGACATCATTGACTTTATAGCTAAATGTTCAACATGTCAGAAAGTTAAGGCAGAACACCAGAAACTTGCAGGAAAACTAAAACCACTTGAGACACCAGAATGGAAATAGGACAGTATCGGTATGGATTTTATTGTGAGATTACCCAAAACCCGAAGTGGATTTGATGCTATATGGGTAATCATTGACAGACTTACCAAATCAGCTCATTTCTTAGCAATAAAGACAAGATGGTCTGTTAATATTTTGGCAACACTATATATGAAAGAAATTGTGTGTTTGCATGGAATCCCAAAGAACATAGTTTCTGACAGAGATGCAAGATTTACTTCGCATTTCTGGAGAGAGTTCCAGGATGCATTGGGAACTAAATTAAAATTTAGTACTGTATTTCACCCTCAAATTGATGGACAGACTGAACGGGTGAATCAAATTATTGAGGATATGTGACGTGCTTGCGTATTAGAGTTCAGAAATGACTGGAACACTCACCTAGCAATTATGGAATTTGCATATAACAATAGCTTCCAGTCTACTATTCAAATGGCACCATTCGAAACTTTGTATGGTCAGCAATGTAGATCGCCATTGTGTTGGGTAGAACTAAAAGAAACACATATTCTTGGACCTAAAATGATCCAAGAGACAACAGAAATCATCAAGTTAGTACAAGATCGGATGAAAGTTGCTCAAGACCGACAGAAAAGTTATGCCGATAGACGTAGAAGAGACTTAGAATTTCAGAAAGGGGAACATGTATTTCTTAAAGTGTCACCCCGAAGAGGAATCAAAAGAATCGGTATCAAGGGAAAATTAAGTCCAATATACATTGGACCTTTCGAAATACTGAAGAGAGTTGGTGAAATGGCATACCAACTGGCACTTCCACCACAATTGTCCAATGTACATGATATCTTTCATGTGTCAATGTTAAGAAAGTATGTATATGATCTGGAACACATTATTGGATACCATGATCTAGATGTACAAGGAAATTTGGCATATGAAGAACGACCAGTACAGATCCCCGATCGAAAAATCAAGCAACTTCGGAACAAGGAAGTTCCTTTACTAAAAATTCAGTGGAATAACCGAGGACAGGAAGAAGCAACATGGGAATTGGAAGATGCTATCAAGAGTAAGTACCCAGAATTATTTCCAGGTCAGTAATTGTGACGGCCCTCATTATACCGGTACGGTTATACCAACCCACGTCGGTATAGCAAGAGTCCTCACAGTGGGACATTTACCCAACGATACATACAGCTGAGATACACGCGAATATACAACAGAGTAGCGGAAGTAAAAGACAACTGTCTCCATTCATTCATCATCCACATTTAACATATATGAAGTTTGCAATTGACAATAAAGAACTAAAAGTTCACATAATTTAAATTGCTGAAATAAAAATACATAATGTCCACACTTATACATTCTTTTCATGATACTCTAATACAATGTTCAAATTACATACTATGAAATACACAAGTCACAAAGAAACTCCAAAGTCTAATCTCCGCGCTCGGAGTCCGTCTCCACTGTCTCCTCCAACGGTGCCACGTCACCAACTACACCTGTACGCCGAAGCAAGGAGTGAGTCCAAAGACTCAGCAAGCAACACTACTCATAACATACACGTATAAGTCATAGGGGTTTCTACATGCACATTCAAAATTTACAACACATGGCATGCTAATCATTTGAAGGTTTCAACCTATCGTGAGAGTTTTACAATTTGATACATGGATCATGCTTTCAGATTTCTAAGAATAAAACTCTACCTATCACATGCTCTCTATTCAATTTACTCATGAAATTTTGTCTTTAAAGGACCAAGACATGAGAGCTACCAACATGAACATTGTGCATATATGAAAGGAAACACAACTAGCATGAGTTTTACATGTTCTTAAGCATATACATAGACATTTTCACATGCTTTAAGTTGCTGGTTTCACATGGTTTAATGGCTGTAAACCTACACATGAGAGCTACAATATCGCTTAAAACAAATCATGTGAACAACCAATCATGCCACTTGCATACGTGCTCATCAATTATCCCTAACATGGATTCTAGACATTTTTGCACATATAAACATGATGATAACGACATGAATTCACTGATTTCACATGGTTTCAGATTTGTCTCTCATGGATTTCAACAACATATTTTCACATTTAGAGTTTCACATTTTCTTTACACAAGTTTTCTCTTTCACATGGTTACACTTTGCACATACACATTCACATTGTTCACTTACACATTTACACATGGACACATACACATTACACATTTCACATTACACATTTTAGGTGCCGTGACACATAGTCCAAACCACCAAAGAAGGACATATACACATCACATTACACATAGACGCCATCTAGGCATTCCAATGGCGACTCTTGGACTGCGCAGACCGGGAGAACAAGTCTCCACCCTAACCAGTGGTACTTGTCCACCTCCAGGATTTCCCCCTAATACCCTGAGGGTCACTTACACATTGAACTTTATCAGGGGGACTTTTCCCTGATACAGCTCCACTGCCCTCTACGGAAGTAGTGTCACATTGGCACAGTTACACATTAGACATTTTACCAATTTACACATGGTTTTACACAAGCACTTTTCATCTCATTCACTTCCTCACTCATATGCATTTCTCTGTTTTTCCTGACATGGCACTAAGATTTCAGGAGTTTAACACACAGTCATTTCACCAATCAAGTTGGGTTTAAGCAATATCTAATCACATTACGATAACCTACATGGATTACTATATTTCACATGGAAAATACATAACTTCTTATGTAATGGTCCAAATGACCTGAAATTTTAACCACATGCCATTTTCGGGTTCAAGTTCATACACTCAATTTTTCAGATTTTTCTGAGCTAAATAGAATTTACAGAAAATCAAATACCTATTTCGCATGCCATTCACAATTTAAGTTAACATGGAGTTTAACACATCATGCAATTTTGCTACTTACTGTTTGAACAGAAATTACTGTCACATACATGATCTGAGAATACATAATTTACCCTAAATCATACATCTATAGATCGATCACCACAAATCATTATTGCATGCCGTTTTATTTACCGAACCGGGTTTATTAGCAATTTATACAAGCATGGACAATTTATGAAACTGAGTACATGTACACTGATCCACTAATCTTCATGATCTAATAAAACTGAGGCATTCAGACTAATCCTAATCATAAAACATAAATTTGGCAAGATCATCAACAAGTCATGCTTACAATTCATGGAATACACTCTTCTAACATCCATCACCACACATCACACTCATCCACACACCATCATTAACAATATACATAGTGTATAGGGTTACCATATATCCTCATCACGGAAACCATACCGAAAATAGTGTATAGGAAGGGCAGAACAAGTCACTGTTCTGTCCAGAGGAACTTGGCGGCAGTCTCTGGCCGATGACTCAGGGTCAGCGGCATGGTCGATGGACGCCAAGCATGATCTCAGCGTCCATTGACCTTGCCGTCAATGCAGGTCTGTGCAGAAACACAGACCCGAGCTCTCAAGTTTGGGTGAATGGGAGGGTCTAGGACTGAGGGAAAATTCATAAAATATTAGAAACAACCTAGACACATACGGGGACATCATGGTTAGGTCACTTGCCTTTTAAAAATTGCTTCAAAGGATCAAAGTGCTCGGAGAAGCCCTCCTTGGGCAGTCCCAAGAAGGTGCAGAAACGCCTTCTAGATCTTCTTCCTCCGGGCTCCTGGATGATCTCCACAGCAGGGGGATTCGGGGAAGCCTCCTCCTTTGCTCCAGCTATCTTCTTGTCGGAGAAGATGGCCGGATTTAGCTCCAGGAAGCCTGATCTTTGGGTGCAAAAGTGGGGTTTTCTCAGTTTTTCTTCTAGGGTTTTCTTCTCTCTTTTCTCCTCTTGCAAGGGTGAAGAGAGGGGTAGGAAAGGTAGCTCCGGGTTCAGACATAAGGAGAGGCCTCTCTCCCACTCTTACGGTGACTTGACAGCCCTCAGAGCCGTTGGGGACAGCCCCCAATGGCTGGCTTTCTTGTTTCAGAAGTTTGCAGCTCTGCTGCGCATGCAGGCCAGAGAGATTGGCGTCCATATCGCTCGACGCCAGGATTAGTGTTGGCGTCCATGTCTGGACGCTGACACTACCTCAACGGCTAGGGGTTGACGCCAAGGTGGCCTTCGGCCAGAACTCTAAAATATGCAGAAAACCATGCATACCATGCATATATACATGCAATATGTATATGGTAGTGTATCCATACTATCACCATTCAATACATGCATTATTTATATCTAATATAACATATGCACACGTACTTGTACTAATCAATACGTACGTAAATATGTATATACATACACAAGCACAAATATACACACACAAATACAAATAATGCGACGGAAATTCGAGGGCCTTACACCCTCTCCCCCTTAAAGAAACTTCGTCCTCGAAGTTAGAACGACACTACTCAAACAAAAGGGGATACTTCTTCTTCATCGCATCCTCAAGCTCCCAAGTAGCCTCCTCGCGTGAGAAGTTCCGCCATAGACCTTCACCGACGCAATTCTCTTGTTCCGGAGATGCTGAACCTTCCGGTCAAGAATGGCTACTGGTTGCTCGACATACGAAAGATCTGGCTGGATCTCCACTGGCTCATGACTAATCACATGAGACGGATCTCGGACATACTTCCTGAGCATAGATACGTGGAATACAGGGTGAACGCTAGCCAAAGCTGGGGGTAAAGCTAGCTCATATGCCACGCTGCCCAAACGTCTGAGAATCTCATATGGGCCAATGAATCTAGGGCTTAGCTTGCTATGCCTGCCAAATCTGACAACACCTCGAGTAGGCGATATCTTCAAGAAGACATGATCGCCAACCTCGAACTCCAAATCCTTCCTTCTGTTGTCGGCATAACTCTTCTGCCTATCCTGTGCCGCAACAAGCCTTTTCCTGATAAGCTGGATCTTATCCGAAGTTTCCTGAACTAACTCCGGTCCGATCAACTGCCTATCACCAGTCTCCTCCCAACATAAAGGAGATCTGCAGGGCCTACCATACAACGCCTCGAATGGAGCCATACCAATACTAGCATGAAAGCTGTTGTTGTATGCGAACTCCACAAGAGGTAAATGACGCTCCCAATCATCCTTCCAATCCAGAACACACGCTCTCAACATATCCTCGAGCGTCTGGATAGTCCTCTCGGACTGTCCATCGGTCTGGGGATGAAACGCCGAACTGAGCTTAAGCTCCGAACCTAACGCATCCTGAAGACCCTTCCACAATCTCGAAGTAAATCTCGGATCTCGATCCGAAATGATCGACTTCGGCACACCATGCAATCTAATGATACCACTAACATACATCTAGCTAAACTCTCTACTGACTGCTTCTTCTTCATAGGCAAGAAATGAGCAGTCTTCGAGAATCTATCTACAACAACCCAAATCGAGTCATTGCCCCTTCTAGATCGAGGCAAACCCGATACGAAATCCATAGTGACAGCTTCCCACTTCCACACTGGGATATCCATCCTCTGCATAAGGCCGGATGGTCGCTGCCGCTCGGCTTTCACTTGCTGACATACTAGACATCTAGACACATAATCCGCAACATCCTTCTTCATGCCGGACCACCAAAATGATCTCTTCAGGTCTTGATACATCTTAGTGTTACCCGGATGAATAGAGAATCGCGATCTATGAGCCTCCGCTAACACATGCTCACGGACATCTACTACATCAGGGACACAAACACGGTGCTGAAATCTAATCACACCGTCCTCATCACGAGCAATGCCCGCCTTACCCACTAACTCTAACAATCTAGGGTCGGCTTTCTGCTGCTCAATCACCTCATCCAAGACTGAGGATCTAAGGGATAGCTGAGCTACAAAAGCCTGACACAGCGATGGCTCTAACTCGGTCATAGAGCACGCTGCATCCTCCAACATCTTCCAATCCTGCTGGAGCGAAGACCTCTTTCTACTAAGAGCATCTGCTACGACGTTCGCCTTTCCAGGATGATACTGAAGGTCGAAGTCATAGTCCTTCAAGAACTCAATCCATCTCCTCTGCCTCAGGTTTAATTCCTTTTGGGAGAAAAGATACTTCAAGCTCTTGTGGTCGGTAAACACCTCAAATCTGACACCATAAAGATAGTGCCTCCAGATCTTTAGTGCATGAACCACTGCTGCGAGCTCCAAATCATGAGTCGGATAGTTCCTCTCATGCTCCTTCAACTGACGAGAAGCATAAGCCACTACCCTCTCTCGCTGCATGAGTACACAGCCTAAACCAATCTGAGATGCATCCGTATAAATGGCAAAACCTTCTGGACCACTAGGCAATACCAATACCGGAGCAGAAGTAAGCTTAGCCTTCAATAGCTGAAAGCTACGCTCACATGCCTCAGACCATACGAACTTCTCACCTTTCCGGGTCAGCTTTGTCAAAGGGGCGGCGATGGATGAGAAACCCTCAATGAATCGCCGATAATAACCAGCTAACCCAATGAAACTACGAATCTCCGAAGGAGTCTGGGGAATCTCCCAATCCATAACTGCTTGGACCTTTGCTGGATCAACTGCAACACCAGCGCCGGAGATCACATGCCCGAGAAAGTGAACCTCGCGCAACCAGAACTCGCACTTGCTGAACTTCGCATACAGCTTGTGCTCACGGAGAACCTCTAAGACTAACCTCAAATGCTGACGGTGCGTGGCCTCATCCGGAGAATAGACCAACACGTCATCAATGAACACAACAACAAAGCTATCTAAATACGGACTAAACACCCGGTTCATGAGATCCATGAACGCTGCAGGGGCGTTGGTCAATCCGAAAGGAAGGACCAAGAACTCATAATGTCCATAACGGGATCTAAATGCCGTCTTGGACACATCCTCACTCCTAATCGCAGCTGATGATAACCAGATCGCAAGTCAATCTTAGAAAAGACTGATGCATCCTGCAACTGGTCAAACAGATCATCAATCCGAGGTAAGGGATACCTGTTCTTCACAGTCACTTGGTTTAGCTTTCTATAATCAATACACAACCTAAGTGACCCGTCTTTCTTCTTGACGAATAATACAGGTGCGCCCCAAGGGGAAACACTAGGGCGAATGAATCCCTTATCGAGCAATTCTTGCAATTGCTTCCTCAACTCGGCTAACTCTGCAGGGGCCATCCGATATGGGGCCTTCGAGATAGGAGAGGTGCCTGGAAGCAACTCTATAGTGAACTCTATCTCCCTATCCGGTGGCAATCCAGACAAGTCATCGGGAAAGACATCTGGAAATTCCTGCACCACATCGATCTCTGCAAGAGTCAGTGACGAACCAGCATCGGGTACTAGCATAACGCTGGCAAGAAATGCGTCACAACCCTTGTTCACCATGCGCATCGCCTTCATGGCAGAGATAACTAACTTTCCCGCTAAGTTCTTTGGCAAGGGATGAGAGAACTCGTCCTCACCAGGAATGCGGAAAACAATCCTCTTCCGACGACAATCCACTAACGCATAGTGCTCCTCTAGCCAATCCAGACCAAGAATAGCATCATAGTCCTTCATCTTTAGCAAGAAGAAACACCCATCTAGGATTCTATCCTCAATGCACACGGGTAACGACGGAATGCACTTCCTAGTCGATACCGTACCCGCAGGGGTGTGCACAGACAAAGGGACCTCTAACTCCTCAGACTCTACGCCTAACTCTACGGCTAACTGCCTAGCGAACCGCTCGGAAATGAACGAGTGAGTAGCACCCATATCAAACAAAACCCGAGCGTGCACACCTAAAGCAAAACCGTACCTTCGGTGACATGCTCCGCCTGCTCGGCGTCCTCGTGTGCCAAAGCAAACACTCGAGCTGGGGCTCGAGGACTTCCTGGTCTTCCTGTAGCTGGCGCGGCTGCCGCTACTGCTGGTGCTGGCGCTCCACGCTGAGCTCCTTGCTGAAGTCTTGGGCAATCTTTGATCTTGTGGTCGCTGCTCCCACACTTCAAGCATCTACCCGCTACCAACCAACACTCGGAACCACCGTGTGTCTTCCCACAATGGGGACACTCTTTCTTCACACCAGGGGAACGTACAGAAGGTACCTGAGAGTTGCTGACTGCCACTGGTTTCTGCGGTGTCTGGTACACCGTCTTCTTCTTATCCTGCCGCTGGAATGTCGCTGCCGGCCTCTTCTGCGAAGCCTTCTTCTCCTCCAGATATTGCTCCATTTCTCCCTCCTGCCTGCAGGCAGCACTGAGGGCCTCGTCTAGCGTGCGGTGGTCAAACGCCACGAGTCTCGTCCGCAGTGATGGCTTGAGTCCCATCACGAACTTCTTGGTCTTCCTGCGCTCATCCTCTACGATATGCGGTGCATACTTAGAAAGTTCAGAAAACCTTGCCTCGTATTCCAGCACGGTCATGGAGCCTTGCATCAGGGAGAGAAATTCTTGCTCCATCTTGTCCTGGATATGCTCTGGGACGAACTTGGCTCGAAAGAGCCTCACGAACGCGTCCCACGTCACGTCTACTGCTCCGTCCTCAAAGCGTGTACGAAGTAGGGAGGACCACCATACATCCGCTCTCTCCTGCAATACACCTTCATAAGTACCAACTAACAATTCTAACTTAAGCAGAACACACAAACATACAAAATTAAAAGTCTACCTGTAGCATGTAGGTGGCTAATGTCACCTTATCCTCATCAGGGCACCTGATGGCTCGGAAGATTTTCTTTGTCTCCCTTAACCAGCTTTCTGCTATTAATGGATCACTCTCCCCCTTAAAAGAGGGTGGGGTCATCCTCTTGAATCGCTCCATGATGGATGGTCCACCATGGTCCTGAGCTGGTGCCTGAGCCTGCTACATTAAACAATAACAATACACAATAAACACTATATGCAATTTAAATAGCAACCTAATAATTGTTTCATTATTCTACCTGGGCCTCCAACTGGCCTGGAGTGCTGCCTAGGTATGAGCCTGCGTCTGCATGGCTTGTACCAGACCTTGCATGAATACTCCGTAATCCACAGGCGGCGGTGGGGGAAGTACAGGGCCTCGTGGTGCTGGGGCCTGTTGCTCCGCCTGCTCATCACGTCGCGGCTCGTCCTCACGGGCCGATGCTCCACCACGTCTACCTCTCGAAGCCATGGCTGTAATAAAATTTCAGCCACCATTAGAGTTAGGTTACTAAGTTTTCTAACCATTTTCTTATCTATCATTCACTTCTTATTAGTGTTTTCTACACATGTGGACATACTTAGCATGCAATGGGGATGATGACTTAGGTATATTCATGTGCAATCTCAACCGGTTGCTCTGATACCAATCTCTGTGATGGCCCTCATTATACTGGTACGGTTATACCAACCCACGTCGGTATAGTAAGAGTCCTCACAGTGGGACATTTACCCAACGATACATACAGCTGAGATACACGAGAATATACAACAGAGTAGAGGAAGTAAAAGACAACTGTCTCCATTCATTCATCATCCACCTTTAATATACATGAAGTTTGCAATTGACAATAAAGAACTAAAAGTTCACATAATTTAAATTGCTGAAATAAAAATACATAATGTCCACACTTATACATTCTTTTCATGATACTCTAATACAATGTTCAAATTACATACTATGAAATACACAAGTCACAAAGAAACTCCAAAGTCTAATCTCCGCGCTTGGAGTCCGTCTCCACTGTCTCCTCCAACGGTGCCACGTCACCAACTACACCTGTACGCCGAAGCAAGGAGTGAGTCCAAAGACTCAGCAAGCAACACTACTCATAACATACACGTATAAGTCATAGGGGTTTCTACATGCACATTCAAAATTTACAACACATGGCATGCTAATCATTTGAAGGTTTCAACCTATCATGAAGTTTTACAATTTGATACATGGATCATGCTTTCAGATTTCTAAGAATAAAACTCTACCTATCACATGCTCTCTATTCAATTTACTCATGAAATTTTGTCTTTAAAGGACCAAGACATGAGAGCTACCAACATGAACATTGTGCATATATGAAAGGAAACACAACTAGCATGAGTTTTACATGTTCTTAAGCATATACATAGACATTTTCACATGCTTTAAGTTGCTGGTTTCACATGGTTTAATGGCTGTAAACCTACACATGAGAGCTACAATATTGCTTAAAACAAATCATGTGAACAACCAATCATGCCACTTGCATACGTGCTCATCAATTATCCCTAACATGGATTCTAGACATTTTTGCACATATAAACATGATGATAATGACATGAATTCACTGATTTCACATGGTTTCAGATTTGTCTCACATGGATTTCAACAACATATTTTCACATTTAGAGTTTCACATTTCTTTACACAAGTTTTCTCTTTCACATGGTTACACTTTGCACATACACATTCACATTATCCACTTACACATTTACACATGGACACATACACATTACACATTTCACATTACACATTTTAGGTGCCGTGACACATAGTCCAAACCACCAAAGAAGGACATATACACATCACATTACACATAGACGCCATCTAGGCATTCCAATGGCGACTCTTGGACTGCGCAGACCGGGAGAACAAGTCTCCACCCTAACCAGTGGTACTTGTCCACCTCCAGGATTTCCCCCTAATGCCCTTAGGGTCACTTACACATTGAACTTTCTCAGGGAGACTTTTCCCTGATACAGCTCCACTGCCCTCTACGGAAGCAGTGTCACATTGGCACAGTTACACATTACACATTTTACCGATTTACACATGGTTTTACACATAGCACTTTTCATCTCATTCACTTCCTCACTCATATGTATTTCTCTGTTTTTCCTGACATGGCACTACAGATTTCAGGAGTTTAACACACAATCAATTTCACCAATCAAGTTGGGTTTAAGCAATATCTAATCACATTACGATAACCTACATGGATTACTATATTTCACATGGAAAATACATAACTTCTTATGTACTGGTCCAAATGACCTGAAATTTTAACCACATGCCATTTTCGGGTTCAAGGGCATACACTCAATTTTTCAGATTTTTATGAGCTAAATAGAATTTATAGAAAATCAAATACCTATTTTGCATGCCATTCACAATTTAAGTTAACATGGAGTTTAACACATCATGCAATTTTGCTACTTACTGTTTGAATAGAAATAACTGTCACATACATGATTTGAGAATACATAATTTACCCTAAATCATACATCTATAGATCGATCACCACAAATCATTCTTGCATGCCGTTTTATTTACCGAACCGGGTTTATTAGCAATTTATACAAGCATGGACAATTTATCAAAACTGAGTACATGTACACTGATCCACTAATCTTCATGATCTAATAAAACTGAGGCATTCAGACTAATCCTAATCATAAAACATAAATTTGGCAAGATCATCAACAAGTCATGCTTATTAATTCATGGAATACACTCTTCTAACATTTTTCACCACACATCACACTCATCCACACCCCATCATTAACAATATACATAGTGTATAGGGTTACCATATATCCTCATCACGGAAACCATACCGAAAATAGTGTATAGGAAGGGCAGAACAAGTCACTGTTCTGTCCAGAGGAACTTGGCGGCAGTCTCTGGCCGCTGACTCAGGGTCGGCGGCATGGTCGATGGACGCCAAGCATGATCTCAGCGTCCATTGACCTTGCCGTCAATGCAGGTCTGTGCAGAAACACAGACCCGAGCTCTCAAGTTTGGGTGAATGGGAGGGTCTAGGACTCGAGGGAAAATTCATAAAAATATTAGAAACAACCTAGACACATACGGGGACATCATGGTTAGGTCACTTGCCTTTTAAAAATTGCTTCAAAGGATCAAAGTGCTCGGAGAAGCCCTCCTTGGGCAGTCCCAAGAAGGTGCAGAAACGCCTTCTAGATCTTCTTCCTCCGGGCTCCTGGATGATCTCCACAGCAGGGGGATGTCGGGGAAGCCTCCTCCTTTGCTCCAGCTATCTTCTTGTCGGAGAAGATGGCCGGATCTAGCTCCAGGAAGCCTGATCTTTGGGTGCAAAAGTGGGGTTTTCTCAGTTTTTCTTCTAGGGTTTTCTTCTCTCTTTTCTCCTCTTGCAAGGGTGAAGAGAGGGGTAGGAAAGGTAGCTCCGGGTTCAGACATAAGGAGAGGCCTCTCTCCCACTCTTACAGTGACTTGACAGCCCTCAGAGCCGTTGGGGATAGCCTCCCAATGGCTGGCTTTCTTGTTTCAGAAGTTTGCAGCTCTGCTGCGCATGCAGGCCAGAGAGATTGGCGTCCATATCGCTCGACGCCAGGATTAGTGTTGGCGTCCATGTCTGGACGCTGACACTACCTCAACGGCTAGGGGTTGACGCCAAGGTGGCCTTCGGACAGAACTCTAAAATATGCAGAAAACCATGCATACCCTGCATATATACATGCATTATGTATATGGTAGTGTATCCATACTATCACCATTCAATACATGCATTATTTATATCTAATATAAGCATATGCACACGTACTTGTACTAATCAATACGTACGTAAATATGTATATACATACACAAGCACAAATATACACACACAAATACAAATAATGCGACGAAAATTCGAGGGCCTTACAGTAATCCTACACTTATGTATTAAAATTTGGAGGACCAAATTTCTTTTAGTGGGGGAGAGCTGTAACATCCCGAAAAAAAAAAAAAATATATATATATATATATATATATATATATATTTTTGTTGTAAAACATGAACAATAACGTTATTAGACTTAGCCATTATTCTTAGAATGAATTAATTGATATTTGGAAATGATTAGCATTAATAAACATTACTCCAGTGTTGTACTCGAACGTGCGTGCTTCCACAGGGTGACATTGAAAAACTGTAACGAAAATAAAATTTGAGAACACCATAATTTCCAGAAAAATGTGGAGATATCATAATTGTAAATATCCGGATTTGTGGGCAAGCGGATTTCGAGATTAAGCCGACGCAACTATTTTTCGGGTGATTTTTCACCTAGTGTAAAATAAATTCCAAAAATTAAACTAAAATCACCATAATTTGTAAAACCATCTCATTAGGCTATGGTTGAAATTTTAACATAAATGGACTTTGTTTGGAGATGTTTACATCAAGACTAAGGGGCCAGTTGAATTATGGGTCAATTACGGTGACCAATTTCTAGGTTTATTTGGGTGCTTACGTGTGAGGCCTTGAGGAGGCCAGCACACATTAGGATAAGGCTAAACCATGGGTTAAACCTCTTACACGTATAGGGTTGAGGTGTAAGGGAGTGGAAGGAGGCATGAACCAGGTGTAAGTAGTAAAAACCCAATGGGTTTTACTGTTACACCTGTGCACTGAGGTATCCTCATGCATGGGAACTTGGCTGGGCTATAAAAGCCACTCCCTCTCCCTAGTTCGAACCTTTCTACACCTTGGCTCCTGCTCCTGTTCTTGTTTTTCCCCACTCTTTGCTGCTAGAAGTATTGTGGAGCAGCTCTTGAAACTGCTGCTAGGAGCTATTGGAGTTACTGGCTTCGTTGCACCTGCAACTACTTCCACTTCTGCTCATGCTGCCACTGTAGCTGTTTCACTTGGTGTGAACATTGCAAGCACGCCATCAACCTTAAGGGGGAAACACTTCTCCTGCTGAGTGTGGGATTTTTCGTCAAGGATACTTGCAAGTTCATCATTTAAGCAAGGTAGGATTCATCTTCCTCTGGTTCAGTTCTGTCCTCCACACATGACAAGGAATTCTTGATGAACGGATAAGTTGCTATACCTGTGATTCTCTATTTTCCTTCCAGTCATGGTAGAATTATTCTTGTTGGGAGAGGAACAACCTTGTTCTATTTTAGAAATTGATTCCTATCTTCTTCCTCCACTCTTGATTCATATTCATGATACAGAGTTCTGTTTGAAGTCTAAATATCCTTAGAACAGTGTGAGGATTTCTGTTTAGATGGTTGATACTTCAAGTCTTGATTTAGATCCATGAAACACATTGTGATTTAGTTTCCATGTTGTAGGAATCTTCCATTAAACTATTGCTATCAAGGCTATACTTCCAGTACTACACTATGTTTAATTTCTAGCTAGACAAGTTTGAATTGCAAACCTCCTATTTCATCTCGCTTGTTTAGCTTATAAACCACTGTGAGATCTACAATTAGACTCTTCTATTTGATATAAATTATGCTTTGATTCATAAGTTCCATGGTTATAGTTTTTAGAGTGAATACAAAGTCACTTATGAGAGAAGAACTGGTGGCTGTCGATAGGCAGCTCATAGCTGTCGACAGACCAATCTTCCAGAACTTCAAAATAACTGGGACTATTGCTAGCTATCGACAGCCATCTTATAGTTGTCGACAGGTAGACACAGAACCAGCAAACCATGCTCTGCTGTTGCTATCTGTCGACAGCCACTTCCTGGCTGTCGACACCTACTGTCTTGACTTAAATTTCAGCAACTTTTCATGGTAGAACTCTTGCTCAGACTTCATCCTAAAAGCCTAGAAAGTTTCCCCCTTATTTACATTGGTATTCACTGTCATACTACTGCAAAGTTTACCCACTTGGTGTACCTTACACCCCCTTGAATTATCCTTAAATTTGTCAAATACAGATGGTACTCCGTTGAGTCTAATCTCCGGTATTCGGTAACCAAGTTTATAAAACCTGATGTCCTGAGATTTCAAATGCTTGAACAACTTGTGAGATATGATTAACTGATGATGATGACATTTATTGGATCCTTGGACCCCACTTGACTGATATGCCTGTGCAAATAGGGCTGGTCCAGTCCTGGTAGGAGCACCCGAATTCATTACGTACGGGCCGTACGGGAATGATAAAGGACAACGGGATGTTTGGCATTGCATCACTTACTGTTTGATTATGGTCATCATAATTCCTATTCTGTATAACTGTTAAATGCACTAGTTTTGAGTTATATACCTGAACCTGCCTTGTGATTCACTATTATTGTTCAAGCTTACTATCCTGACATTTAATTGTGCCTCTTTGTTATCCGTTCTGCCATTGTCCTGACTATCATGTACTCACCCTTTGAATTATGGATTTGAATTCTACTGGGCTAGTTACCTCACTAATTCCTACCCCTTTTTCAGGTAGTTCAGATGGCGGTAAAGTTTAAGGACATGTGTGCTGAGTGGACCATCCGTATCAAGCAAAGCCAACCCATTTCTGTTTTTGTTTAGTAGTGTGAGATGAGATGTGTTAATTAAGTTTGTTTCAATCCACTCCTCTTTAGTAGTAATGAAGAGTACTTTTGTAATAAGACTTCCGCATATTGTGCTATGAATGATTACTATTAATCATACCTTTTGTGCCTGTTTTTTGTCACTTTTGATAAATAGCCTTTTTATTAGGACGTGACAGCTCCTCCCCCTGGCCAAACACAGCTTGCCCAGCTCTGTCTGGCCGACTAGGGTTAAGAATTGTTTGCAGTTAAGAACGCGACGTACACCTCCGTCGTGACCTGAAGGCAACGGTGTAGGGCGTCGCCTTCGCAAGGCTGACGTCAGCATGCCGCCTAGCACGCGACACACGGCGCGCATGCAAACGAAGACTGCCTCTCAGTCGACAAGTAGAATGCAACCAGTAGGACTGTCGCGTTAAGAACGCGACGCACACCTCTATCGCGTTCACAACCAGTGAACCAACTGGTGCTATGAGCCCAAACTGCCGGCCCACTAAGCCCCACACAATGCATGGAAACCACGATCAAGGCTCAATGACCCCACATTGGTCATGAGCACTACACCAGAGCCAATAAACACGGATCCAAACAACCACTAAGCGAGGATCCATGAAGATCCAAAAAATGTGCTACATTACATATTGGAGCGATCAACTATCCTTAGTTGAATTTGCATACCACAATAGTTACCAAGAAAGCATAGAGATGGCATCGTTTAAAGCATTATATGGCCGGAGTTGCAAATCGCCTATGTGCTAGGAAGAAGCAGAAGAGAGGCAATGGTTGGGACCTAAATTAATACCAGACACCACCCAGAAGATTCAAATTATTCGTGAACACCTTAAGACAACACAGTCAAGGAAGAAAAGCTATGCAGACAAAAGGCGAAGGGACTTAGAATTCCAAGTTGGTGACTATGTGTTTTTGAAGGTGTCACCATCACGTGGAATCCAAAGATTTGGCGTTAAAGGAAAGCTGAGCCCCAAATTTATTGGTCCTTTTAAAATTCTTGCAAGAGTTGGAGAAGTAGCTTACAGAGTAGCACTACCCTCATCACTGGAAAGTGTACATAATGTCTTTCATATCTCTATGCTGAGGAGATATGTCTATGATCCAGGGCATGTGATTCAATATGAAGATCTAGAACTAAGGAAAGATTTGACTTACGTTGAGAAACCAGTCAAGATCCTAGATAAAAATTACAACAATTGAGGAACAAAGCCATACCCATGGTAAAGGTCCAATGGATCCGGTGAGGAGTAGAAAAAGCTACATGGGAATCTAAAGAAAGAATGAAGAAGAGTCACCCAGAACTATTTCTAGGTATCATAAAACTATTACTTGATTGCTTGTGAATTTGGGGATCAAATTCTTTTAAGTGGGGGAGGGTGTAACAATCTGAATTTTTAAATCCTAAATAAATAAGAATATATATATATATTAGTAAAGAGGTTTGATTAAAGACATACCAATCGATATGACAATAGATAAAATAGTCAATAACTGATATGGGTTGGTCAGCAATCGATATGAAACTATGTTTATAACATCAATTGGTAGAAATATAACAGCAATCGATGTTTGCTTAAGGCAATCGATATACATACCAACAATTGATGTTTGCTTAAGCAATCGATATGCATAACAACAATCAATGTTTGCTTAAGGGCAATCAATATTATAGAGACAATCAATGTGCATAACAACAATCAATGTTTAATGACCAATCGATGTTGGTTAGCAATCAATGTTTAAGGACCAATCGATGTGGGTGAGCAATCAATATAGATTATAAGGGCAATCGATGTGTAAGGCAATCGATATATCAATTCGATTGGCCAAGATACAACATCGCCAGTCAAAGTGAAACTTCGTATATGACGAAGTTAGATTTGACTGATCATTACGAAATCATGTATGACGAAGTGAAACTTTGTATATGATGAAGTTAGACTTCATATATGACGAAGTTAGATTCGACTGATCATGACCAAATCGTGCATGACGAAGTGAAACTTCGTATATGACGAAGTGGACTTCATATATGATGAAGTTAGACTTCGAATATGACAAAGTTAGCTTCGAGTGATCATGACCATATCACACATAATGAAGTAGAATTTCGTATATGACGAAGTAGACTTCGTATATGACGAAATGGACTTCATACATGACGAAGTTGAGCTTCGACTGATTACGACCAAATCTTGTATGACTTCGTACATGACAAAGTAACCGGTCATTGTCAATCTATAAAATTTGTGTTAATTTTATACCCGATAATAAGAAAATGGGTTAGTTAAGATAAACATGGAAAGTATAGACCATAAATTGTGACCGAACCTAAAACCAACATGGGATTCCGAATCTGCTCCCTAAAACTAACCAAATAGGAATGGACTTGTTATGGAAACAACTTCTATGGAAGTTCTGAACATGGTAAGACTCCTACCAAGAGTTTAGGAAGCTAGAAACTTGAAAAATTTACCATCATGGTGCTATAAAACCATCGTAAGACCCCTATAGCCAACCCTAGGTCTTTCTCTTTGTTGCTGGACGAATTTTCGAGAGCAAGGGAACGAGTCGGTAGTAGGGATTCAAGGAGTCTTCATCCCCTTAGCATCTACTTCGATTTGAAAGAACCCTAGTGCCAGAAGCAACCAAAGGTAGGCAATCTCTTTAAAAAAATTTAATTATTCTCGTCCATAGATAGTCTATGATACCAGTAACCAATGCCCCACGTTTTCCCAAGTTCATCTATCAAGTTGCGAAATTTTAATGTTCAAAGTTTCATTATTTCATGTATCTGTGACCTCTTGCTGCTCTTCTTCTCCAGGAAATTCCTTGTCAAAATCCTTGATTCTTGGTTCTATCTTGTTAAGAGTCGCGTTAGCTTTATTTTAAAACTATTTTCATAACTCTTCATGTTTTCTACATCGAGACCTAAGTTTTTTCCTCTAACCCTAAAACCCTAATTTCTAAACTATCATGATATAATACAATGTTGAGTCTTGCCGTTAAGTTCTTGTAAATATTGTAACATAGTATCAAGTGATATTAAGGTTAAACCATGCTAATTTCTCTATTTCAAAGACATGTGTCCGATCTTATTTCACCATCTCTTAATTCTTCATCACCTGCACACACCAAAAATCCCAACTTTTTGCCATACGATGATCTAGAAATCAATTCATAATATATCATGTAAGATATTGAAAGTATTTCACATTGATACCTTTTATTTAAAAAACTTGTTTACATTTTTCAATCGTTCATTCTGGATATTGTTACCAATGTATTGTAGCTCTCATATAAATCTCTTTATACTCTCATATATTCAAGTTCTTGCTACGTTCTCATCTATTTCTTCTTACTCTCATATATTCTTGGTACTTTATTGGCCATTGACTGATTGTCTAAATATAATAAACATGATCAATGCCTGACAATATCATAAAGGGCCCAGTCTGGTCCTAGGAGGTGCGCCAAAAAATGCTAGTGCCCACGAGAGTTAATTGACCAGAGTGTTTTGGCATTACACTCAAGTGCTATCTATCTCGATTATCTAGTGACAATCAAAGTGCTATACTTGACTCGTGCTATGTGCTATTTCGTGTTATTCGTGGTATGGCCATCTTTCTCTTGTGTGATACTTGAAACATGTGCTATCTATACCATGCCATTTGAGCTATTGCTCTCTCGACATTACCTGACTCTCTCTACCATTAGTTTCTCTACTCTTTAATACAATTAATTATTTATAGTATGTCTGTCTACGAGATATTAAGTCCTACTGAGCATTATCGCTCACCCTGCATTAATTGTAATATGTCTTCAGGTGAATATGATGATGAGGACCACACTCATGAGGATGAAGACGAGCAAGTTCAAGAGTCACCCGGATGTTATCCTGTTCTTTTAGAGTTTAGTATAGTTAGTTGTTTTATTTAAATATGATGAAGTTCTCTGGGCCCATAGTTATGGATCGGAATTATTGAATGTAATAGACAGTGGAATGAATAATGAAATAAATTTGGTTTCATATTATCAAACTGTGCAGTTGTTTGATGTTTATTTCGCTCTATACTCGTTCTATATTAACTACCTCACGTTCTGATATTCCGCGTCTGGGCGTGACACGACGCCTCCAACTCCTAGTAAGGCTTCTTCCACCCTTTCTCTTTCTTCTTCCTCACTTTTATTTTGCTTTCTATTTTATTTTCAATTTTTTTAGTTTTGGAGTCATTTTTCTTGCAGAATTTTGTGGAGATCTTCGTCTTCTTTAACACCTTGGCTTAGGGTGATTTTGGACTTCTTCAAACTTCTTCAAGATAAGAGATATTATCTTAGATCTAGTATGATTTCTTCTATTTTGAAGAATTTAGAGCAAGATCTTCTCTCCTACATTCATTATGAGTGGTTATAAAGCATTTACAACAACTAAATCTTTAGATCCATTGCATTTTACACTACATCTAAGGTTTACATTGAATAAATCTAAATTTAAATAATTATTTTTATTTATATTCATAAATTTTGTACGATGTTGTAGAAACCTTCTAGGAGTATAAATATATCATTTTCATGCATAAGATTACATTATTATTATTTGAGACTATGTAACTATTTAAAATATTATTTTATTTAATAATAATAATTTAAAGATTTAACACAAGTAGTTATGTAATGAAAGTCCCTACAATGACATTGCCTTGCAAGTTACCATCAATGGCATTGCATGAACATTTTTTATTGAAATTCTACATTGAAAAATGATGTGGTTTTGATAATAAATGTGAGTTGGTTATAATGATATGATGTCATTTTAATGATGTGTCATTATAGATGACTCCTCGACCTCGTCATAGTGATGATGTTGGGTGATAACATGGGACAATGCTGGATGGCAATAGGCATTGGTTCTAATGTAATTATTGTCATAGGTATCCAGTGCTTGGCCATCCGGTTCAAAACAACAAAGGAAAAAGGATTCTAGGCATGGACGACCACCAAAGAAATTTGGCAGGACAACGAAGATTTTTAGTTCCAGACGAAAGAAGAGAACAGAACAAGAAGATCCCATAGATGTTGTAAATGCCACTATAGTGGATGAGAATGATGTGACTCTTTCACCATCTAAGCCATAACAAAGATAGAGTTCGGGAGATAACTCCTCAAATCCTTCTTCTCCACTTGGTATAGGTGGTAGTGGTGGTGGTGGTGGCGGTGGAGGTGGTAGCAATGGTGGTGATAGTGTTGGATGTAGGGACATACATTTTACAAGTGTGACTAAGTTCACGCATGCTACTCAGGACACCGTAGATCACGACGATCCATGTATGTCACAGAGAAGGTGGAAAGTAGATGAAAAATGATGGTGAATAGGGCTTGCAGATAGTAGCAGCTACAATAACATGGTGTCAAATTTTGAGTTTCTGAGCACACAAGAGGATACAACGTCAAATTCCGTCAGTGATAGCCACATCTTCTATTCAGGGCAAGGGCAGCTAGATTCATATTCAATGCAATATGGGTATGGAGCCACTTATGGGTATGTACATCAATTTGGATATGGTAGTTCATCTATGCAAGTTCCGATCCTTTCATCATATGGGTCAATAATTGTACATCAAGGAACAACACAATATAGGGAATATCAATGTCTGTATCACGAGACATATATGCAATACATGTCTTACAGGGAATATCTCTAGTTTGTGACACAAACATATAATGTGAGATTGTTTGGAGATGGAAGTTATGTTCCCTATTATGAAGGTTATGTGGATATACATGCACAAGAAGATGAAGATGACTAAATAAGGTATTGGATTCTATGTTATATGGTTGTAGTTGTTCCTTTATTATTGACTCAATGTGAATTTCATTTGTTCTTGTAGATGGCTAAGATGATAGATGGTGATTATAACACAAAAGATTGGTGTTGAACTTTGCAGATTTTGATGATCACAAAATAGTAATTGTTGTTCATATTGATAAGATCATAAACCACTAATTTATGTTTATGTTGATGACTCAAATATTTGATTTGTTATATCTACTATCGAGGTCTAATTTGTGTCTTTAGTGTGCAACAAAATAGGTCAAATTCGTCTTAATTTTGAACATATGAGAAAATGGATTGAAATTGACAGTCGATCGACTGATCTCTATGTTTCGGTCAATCGAAAGTCCTAGTGAACCCTAGCCAGATCTCCAAAACTAAATAGTCAATCAAAAGTCCCAGTGAACTCCAGTTGGAGCTTTAGACCTAAATGGTCGACCAATATATATATTTCAGTCGATCGATACTCCAAGTGGAGGCCAACCTATCCAACTAGAGCTCCATACCTAAACGATTGATCGATATCTATTTTTCGATCGACCGATACTCTCCGAGTTTGAAAAAAAAAATCAACAGGGTCCGATTCGTACTAAGACAGTACAGATCGATCCGCATTGTGCCAGCAAAAACTCGACACGACCGAGTCCCGCAATACGACCAACCTTGGATAATTAAAATGAATAATTAAAATGAATTGAATAATTAAAATGAATTGAATATATATATATATATAATAATAATACATATATATCGAGTCTCCCAATCGCTGTTAAAATCATCTTTTTTGCATATTTCGATTTGAATCGGTTTGATTCACTGTAAAGGCTTGTGTCGGTTCGATTCTCCTAAAAATAAGGGTGAACCAAATTGAACCGACCGTGTTCATCCCTAGGCATCACAGAAACAGAGGCCGGAGGATGGCGATATCTGACTTTTCTCAACCCGATCGAGAGAGAGAGTGATAGATTTCCTCTCTTTTTTTTTTGCTAAAGGGAGTTTTGTAAGGGTCAAGTACTTAATCTTTTACTCATGTAACTCAAATATAGTTGAATTAAATAAACATAATTAAATGATAGAGAGATATATAATAAAATATATAGACACTACAACAAAATTGGACTGTACTTACGGCAAAAAATCGTAAGTGTTACGTGGAATTTCGTAAGTAAAGACTTATACTTACAAAATTACTTACGATTGTAAAGCGATAGCGTAGCAACTGATGCTATAGATCTAGTTACGGTTTGTCAATTGTAAGTGTTACCATCGATTTTAAACCGTAAGTGTAAATTTTTATACTTACGCAAAATAACCGTAAGCAAATGTAATATAAAACTGTAATTATTCATTCTT
This sequence comes from Colocasia esculenta, assembly GCA_014218235.1. Classification (NCBI taxonomy): domain Eukaryota; kingdom Viridiplantae; phylum Streptophyta; class Magnoliopsida; order Alismatales; family Araceae; genus Colocasia; species Colocasia esculenta. The sequence goes on from CM024766.1 coordinate 80,160,904, forward strand.
TTTTTTTGTAATTGTTACACTTTTGAACTGTAAGAATTTAACCATAGTAATTTTTTATTGCAATAACAATATCTATAAATATTTCATATATAGCTATAGTGATAAATCTATTCTCTTTTACTATCAATTTTCATCCGTCTCACAAAATACATCTTAAGATAATACATAATTTTATGTGATTCGTCTGCATTATATCCAATCATACATCCATCATTGATCCACCTATACATGCTTCACTTATCAACCACAAGAAAAGATAATACATGATAATCATGAGTCGATCCATTGCATAAGAAAAATTCACAAAAAAATTTATCGTATGTACAAAAATCATTGTTCATCAATCATTTGGTCAAGTTGATATATTGCCAACAAAAATGAGTTGATATCAAAATGAGTTTCAAAAAGCTGGCAATGTAGCAGCTGAACAGGTTGATTTCCTTCCCGAAAGGTGTGTAGCGGCCAAGCCCCAAGAGTCTTAATAAAAAGCTTTCCCAAATCTGGAATAGGTGCCAAGGTGGAGAAGTTGCACCTGATAACAATACCAGCAACAACCCATCTGAATATTAGAGTCGTGCATATCTAGAAAGGCCCGTACCTGCACATATAATAGACAATAATGAGATGAAGGAACTATCTATGCCAAATATTGCTAAAGGAAAATTAAAAACCATTTTGCAAGCTGCCAATTTTTCTTTTAAGAAAAAAATGGCCATATCACCAATTTTATTCTAAAATAAACAGAGTTACAATCAAATGGTGCAGGAGAGATTCATCACTGACTCACTAACTACTCAATGACGACAACATTCAAAAGTGATTACTAAACAGAAGTATGAATGAGAGAAAGTATCAATCACAAATAGGGAAAATATATGTAAAAAGCCTCTTTCCACTCACAAATAGGCTCCATCTAGTTGTCAGTAAATGTCGTTTAGGTTGACCTGAATCAAGGAAAAAGAATGCAATTAAAAGTGCATTTCTCCATAAAAATTCTAAAATGTTCACTAGGGAAACCAAGGATTGCCGCCCCTATCTACAATGTCAGAGAAATAGACAATCTACTGAGCCGATTTCCAGAATTTTAAAATAAAAAATCATAATTATGATATATTACTCTTACAAAACTTAAAACCGTAATTATGGATTGTTACTATAAGTCAGTTTTGTTGTAGCGATTTCTATATATGTATTTGGTAGAATGAATTTAGATGTTGAAAGGAGAGAGAGAGAGAGACCAATACATAACAATTTTTCTTGGTAGAGGAAAGAGAGTTTGATACACTAATAACTTCTGTTTAATAGGAGATTGTTTCTATCTCAACTTCAATAAGTTGTTCTGCTCTCTATGAACTGACAACTTCAATAATATTCTCTCCACAAGTAGTCCTCCCGCATACAAGTAGTTTTTGGGATATATGTTAACTTACAAAGTTATAAGATAATGTTATTCTGCACATTCCAAAATGTCTATCACAAAAAGGAACCTCCATATCATTGAACCACTGTTTTCCATAGGATTTCCAACGATTCCTTGGACTTTTAAACTCATTTTCCATTCAAGGGCATCAAAATGTGTAATTGCAAAAGTTTATAAACAAAAAAACATTCCATATTATAGAATCTGACATGATTTAAAATCACCTTCTACCAACTCTTAAAGATTCCCTGCACCTTTGGAAAGAGATGGCACAGAGCTACTGACTGGTTGGCAACTAAAGCAAGGAAGACTAAATTTAATATGCAATAGTCTTCTACCTTCCCTCAAGAACTAGAACTAATTTGCACCAGAGACATAATAGGCATTAACCATCTTCTCTTATGTAATTCTCATTCATAAATAGGTATTAACCATCTTCTCTTATGTAGTATGATATAGTTTATGCAGTATAAGGTGACATTATGAAACATAGTTTATGGAGCAAAAACGAGGAAAATAATGATACTCCAAGACATCGAATCACTAATCTTGTGAAAATGGAAGGCACATGTGACATTGGTCTACAGAATCAGGCGTAAATACTGCAATATTGCACTACACCCAACTCCAACTAGGTTAGAATTGCTAATATTGCCAGCAAGAAGTTGATTTCTTTTTTTGGACAGTGGAGTGAGTAAATGAAATTTACTCACTACATAAGGTGTTGCCTTTTAGAAATATGTAATGAAGCTGTGCTTACCTCATTCCATACTTTTCCTTGAGATAAACGTGAGTAGACAGGAGCCTTGGGGTTTGCAAAAGCTATTTTATTTGATACGGCTACCAGCTTGGTCTATTAAATGAGCAAATGTTCAAATTCAGTTTAGCACCTGATAGAATACAAAGTTCTAATTGCAAGTAAAATCATAGAGATATATAGGTTATAAGAGGGAAAACATCATGAGACCTGAAATAGCACCTGACAAACTTGAAATGTGATCCAAAATATTTTATTTCTAATGATCGACTTGATTTCATGATTATAAGTTCATAACACCAGCCCATTCTCATTTTGGGCAAAACAGATCTATCACTTCTTTTATTCTAGATCTTCCAAGTCCTACACCAAACTTATATGATAGGATAAGCATTTTATAATAAGTTACAAGAGAGGTGTAAAACAAGATAACTTTTTAGAGCTTTTTCCAAGTCCTCGGTACTTACATTGAAAAGTCCACCAGAAAACAATGCAAAAGCAAAGTCCTTCCGTTGGTTGATTAGTCAGAGCTTTATTTTACCTTTTTTGGTACCCACATAGTTATCTCTTGAGAATTTTTTTTTGTATTTTTTCACTCTCATATGTCAGACTTTAGAGAGAATAGTTAGTTTACATTAGATAAGTATTAAATGAAGTGGGTGATGTACCCAAGAGATACAGATGCACGACTTGATAAAAAAGGTAATCTGAAATAAACAAATTCCAGAAGTCGATTGATCGATCTCATATCATAGTCCAAGTTGAGTTACAAACCTTGTCAATGTTGATGCAAGCAGGTGTCTCATACCGTGCTATGATTCGACTTAGATGTCACATTATACTTTCGCACATAGAATCAAAGTGCAATGAGTAGTTTTCTCATAAGACTTATAAGAGTATATGCATTAGCATAGAAGTATGCACACCACATCATTAACAACTTAACATCTATACCTACTAAATTGAAAAGGTCTGTCATACTTTATGTAATCATTTTTTTTAAGTTACTTAATGTGTATCTCTACTAAATCATAGGAATTTTGCATGATCACCAATTGCTATACTGTGGAATTTTGCAGCAGCACTTGTCCATCACCAACTTGCTTAATAACTTTATACCTGCAAATGATAGAACACTTCAAATAAAAAGACAAAAAATTCATTGAATAAACACAAAATAGTTGAATTAGTTTTGAACTTACCTATCCACGCTGGAGCTGTCCTGGCCAAGAACGAAGGCTAACAGGGGAGGGATGTCGCGCGGAATGGCATCGCCAGCATTGAAGCTGCAACAGCAGCAGTGTCAACAGGGGTTGTGAATCGGGGGGGATTAGGGTTAGGAGGTTTGGGAGGAGACGATGGAGGGCTAGGTTTTGAAGTCTTTTCTTACGGAGACGGCAGATCGAGATCCACCCAACTTGGTTTCGCTATTTCTGGGTGCACTGTCTGGTGACGGGATGTACCTTCATCCTCTCAGCAATCGAGAGACCCCCCCCCCCCCCCCCGACTGAAACAAATCTCAAATACAATAGAACACTCACAAGATCACCGAAGACCAATTCGTCCGGGGGAATCATGTATCCAATCCCGCAGCTTAATTCCAAATCACGATCAAATTCACGAACAATCTAGATCGGAGATATCAGTACTGCGACCGTTAGATCCCCTGTTAAATTTTCATTAAGATTTGCAAAACTCGCAACGGGATAAAAACTCCAGATCTTGTCCTAGATCCAGAAGAAAATCAGGATTACCTCATCGCGCGAGGAGATCAACGAAGCCGGCGGACTGCCAAGGACGGCCACTCCGTCCACGCATGCCCGCTCCATCCACGCACTCCCGCCTTCCCCGAATAAATCAAGTTTTTTCACGGGAGGGAGAAGGTGAGCCAGTGTGCTTCTGCGCTTTTGATGGGATATTGGGGGGGAAAAAGGGATATCCGAGTTCAACTTTTGATGGGATATTCTATTAAGTATTTTAAGAATTTGGCAATTTTTTTTTGGGTGGAGAGTTATTTACTTACAGATCTGATATATCTAGTCATTTTAACATAAAACACTTGCCACTTATAATTATAAAAAGAGTTCTTAAAATTGACATTTTAAAAGAAAATTTATGATTATTAACCTATTTATTCTTATGCAACTCAAAACTGTAAGTATAAAGTGTTACTATAACCCAACTTTGTTGTAGTGAGAATACAAAAATATAAGATATGATATAGAGAATTTAAAAATATATATTTGAATATGATAGATTTCAACTTATATATGTAATTTTTCTACATTTATTTTTTTTAACCACTCTCAATTCATGTGCTTTCAACACCTTTTTTTATTTTCATGAAAGAACGCGCTTATGATAAAAAATAAACTCTTGGGCCTCATTGTCTACATTATGTCGTCTCCACATAAAAAAATCATTTTTTTTGTTGACTACTTTTTCTACATTATGTCGTTTCTATATAAATATTTAATTTTTTTATATATATTTTACGTCTGTTGGCCTAGATTTAAATCAAAGAAAAAACGATGTTTCAAATTCGAGACCTAAGAAACTTGAGAATTGGCCCCTTTTCCGTGTGGGGTGCGAAGTGGAGCATCCTACCAAACCTAGTCACTTTTCTTGAATATAGGGTGTATTGGTCCCCTGTGAGGATTATTGATGTGGTGAAAGAAGAACTATATATACTTAGAAAAAGGCAATAAAAAGTGCTAGAAATTGTGTTCTTTTTGTTCCGAACGATTTATATATATTATAATAGAAAATAAAAAGCTGAAAACGGCCGGTTTAAGATATGAAGGATGTCTAAATTAAACGACGAGCAATCAAGGGTGCATGATCAACTAAGAGAAATACTTATATTCGGCCGGTAATAAAATTAATTGAGGTGAATCACTCGAAAATTATTTTTATTGGGTCATGTCCACGTGTCCAAAGGCGGCAACAATATCACAATGTCATATGATGATGGCAGTGGGTGGCGATACTGCAATGCTAACTAGACATTAATCTTGGTCGACAAATAATAACTTTTGATTAAATTAAGTCACTTTAGCAGATAAATAATATAGTATGACTAAAGAATACAAGATTTTATCTGACAAATAATAATCTCTAGCAGTATCATTTCTCTAACGTTGACCTTCGAACATTGAATTTAACTGACAAATAATAATATTTGGTTGACAAATATTGGACTTCGGTTGACAAATAATGACATTATGCTTACTATATATTAATTATCGACTAACAATATAACATGAACCAATTGAATTAAATTTTAGTAATCTATATCAATTTTTCTATCTAACCAACTAAGAATTACTCATGATTAATTTATAAGAAAAAAGAATACAACTTATCTGACACCCGAGTTTGAAACATTAACGGATATATAGAATCCAAATGCTGTAAATACAATGGAAGAGAAAAAGAATATCCAACGATTTAGAGCACCGTAAATAGTGATCAAATGTAAAAGAAGCAATAGATATATTGAGCAATCAAATGCGAAGAAAGAATAGTCAGTGGTAACCCAAATTAATCGCCCTCCATCTGTTCATTTTTCTTAATAAGCAATAATTAATGGCCCTGTGCAGATCAATTTTTCCTGCGGTGCGCCACAAGCTTATCTTAGCCCTTCTTCCATGAACTTTCCCCATCCATCTTGGTGTTTCTCTCAACCTATCCGGTACCGGGAGAAGGCGCTGCATAGGTTAATTAGCAACTTGGCATGTCACACTACCAGAAGTGAACAGTAGCAGGCGGGGATTAGGATTGTCAACGGCTCGGAATCGAAATTAAAAATAAATATTTTCATTTTCATTTTTTATAAGAAATTTAGAGTTGAAAACCGAAATGAGAAGAAGTGTTTTCGCTTCCACATTCATTTCTACTTTGAGTCGGGCAAACAAAAATGAAATAGAAATAAAATGAAAATTTCGAATTCAATGATATTTATATAATTAGAATAAATTTATAAATTTATAAATATATTAATTATTAAATTTATGAATAATTTTAAGGGTAAATTAATTAAAAGTCTTTGACTGTAACAAGGAGGTCCTAATTACTGTAACAGGACTTAATGTATAATGTAACATGTGATAACACTTACTGTAATGAGTTACAGCTCTGTTAGGGACTGACAAATAAATAAAAAATCTGATAGGGACTCTTAATTAATTTACCCTAATTTAAAATATAAATTTAATAATCTCTTCTCTCATATCTATCTAGGACTGTTTATGGTTTGGTTTAGATAATATTTTTAAAAACCAAACATGTCTAGAGTCAATGAGAACCAAATTAACCAATGTCCACTAAAACAAAATCGAATTATTTTGATTTGGTTTGATTTAACCTGAGAATAAATAGACTTTTAGAGTCCATTAGTCTCAAATAAAATTTTAACAACAAGTTTCTCTAATAAATTATTATCTAATCAAATTTGAAATAAAACATTAAATACTAATGAGCATATTACCTTCCATAATATATATTTTTATGTATATATATTCAACAAATTTGATATATGCACATAAATTAAAGGTATATTATCGTAATTTTGTTTAATCAGTTTGCTTCAATTTACAAAGCTTGGAAACCGAACCAAATTGATTTTTCTTTTTCGATTTGGTTTGGAATCAAATTAAAAAAAAAAATTTCAAACTGAAACAAATCGACTGAATCGAACATATCAGTTCGATTTTATTTTTCGATTTGAACCAAATAGTGAACACGTCTCTAACCATATTTTCTCCATCACGTATTTTATAATTGTCCTTACCAATTAATAAAGTTTGATAAGATTAAATTAGTATTGTAAAATCATGTAGTTACATATAATGGTTGAGTAATAGATAGTCAATATATGTAAGTATGAAGAATGTTAGAAATAAAACTACAAAAATATGATGCAATGAGAGAATGAACACTAGCTAATGGATAGATGGCATTTGCATATATATTCGAGGTGAGGGACAATGAGTTAAAAATTTAAGAGCTAAAGTTTCGAGGTTGAGAGGTTTTTTTATATATAATATATATTAAAAAGATATTAGAAACATAAACGAAAAAAGTGGATGTGAAATTGGGTGGTTCCGCTTCCGCATCTTATAAGAATTTGGATATCCATTTTTGATTCCGCTAAATTATCAGAAAAATCTTTTTGATGTTTTACATCTTATAAAAAATGCGAAAATAGATCGACTAAATAGAAATTAGAGATCCGTTGACAGCCTTAGTGGGGATTGACTATAGTGGCCTGCAGGTGATGGCCAGCTATTGATGATAACTACTTTTAATCCATAATTAATTAATATTTTTTAATCTAAAGTTACCGTTTATGAGTCTACGATAACTATTAAAAATTCAATCAATAGTTTTTAAATTGTAAGGAAAATATTTTTGAATCTAAAACTAGTATTTATGAGTTCATCTTTATTACTATTTTTAAACTCAAGATTATATTTTTAGTTCAAAGTTTGAATTTATGAGTATAAGTTACTATGAAAAATTTTAATTATAATACTTTTAAACTCTAAACATAGTATTTTAAAGTTTAAAATTGACATTTATGAGCCTAAGTTTTTAATTTATAACCCCACTGTAACTTGCCACAATGGCACAACATATCATCTGGCCGTTGTCGTTTGACTGACGTCGAGTGTCATTGCCGCTAATTTGCAATCTGTCGCGATTCACACCAATGATGCAGCATATTAGCCCACATGACGTACCTCACGCGAATCACCACATCACTTGATAATTACAATAAATATACTTACTAAAAGTATAATAAATATTTCTCTAATTTTTGGAGTCAGAACTCACCCATAATCTGCAAAGAGCCAATAAACTAAATGAACGGTGTAGATAGCTCATCAAAGTAAACAGCAAGCACCAGTCAAGAAACCAAATGGACGGTATAGATAGCTCATCAAAAATAAACACCAATCACCAAGTTCCGTAACATCATTGTGAAACACTAGAATCCCCTAGTAATGAAACAGTGTAGAACCCTAGAAAAGTGTGCTTGAAAGGGCCGGTACTGTGACTAACTTGAAAGAGCACCTCTGCATTACCTAAACCATCTAGTAAATCACAGAGACCTAAAACTAAACAAACCTCAAGCTCAAGCACTAGGCTCAAGACTAAAAAGAAAACAACCAACCATTTCCCACACAAGAATACTTGGATATCTTCAACCTCCCACTCACCTCCAAATATGTGACACCACCATGTCTCCACCCCCCCCCCCCCCCCGCCCCCCCACACACAAGATTAAACTAAACCACCACTCAGGGTCAGGGTCAGGGTGTTTAACTTCTTCCTTTTGTTGCCCCTTCCTGTCCTCCACATGGCTCAAAATTCTTAAAACCCCACCTCATTTCCCTCCACAACCAACCGTTTTAAACTCCATCAGCCATGGTTCTCTGCCGGCCAAGAAGCCCGCCATTGCTGGGACTGAGAGGAGACATGGGACTCCAACACAGACCCTCCTTCCCTTACTTCTTCGTCCTCTTCTCGCTTCTGCCCTTGCTTCCAGCACTTGGGCTAGCTTCGCTGCAAGAGGACGTCCACCTCCTTCTCTCCTTCAAGTCCTCCGCCGACGCCGGGAACGCCAGCCTGAGCAGCTGGGAGGGAGCAGACCCCTGCTCTGGCTCCTGGGTCGGCGTCAGGTGCCGCGGGGACCGCGTCGCTGGCGTCGTGCTCGACGGCGCGGCGCTGGCGGGGGATGTCTCCGTGCTCCTCGGGTTATCCCGCCTCCGGGTCCTCAGCCTGCGGAGAAACGCGCTCGCAGGGACCGTGCCGCCGCTGACCGCCCGCACCAACCCGTGGCTGCGGCACCTCTTCCTGTCGCACAACCAGTTTAACGGGACCCTGGCCGTTGCCCTCCCTTCCTTGGCTTCTCTAAGGCTGGAGGGCAACGGCATCTCTGGAGGGCTGCATGGCCTGCGGCTGCCCAGCGTGGAGGACTTCAACGTCTCCGGAAACCGGCTCTACGGGGAGATCCCACGCTACCTCTCAAAGTTTTCCAAGTCGGCGTTCGTGGGGAACCCCTCACTCTGTGGGTATCCGCTCCCGAGCTGCGCCACGACCCTATCCATGCTCATCTCTCAGGCTAGCCCATCCCCGACCCCTGCCGTCGTCGGCGCCTGCACCAGGAAGGTCCTGAGCAAGCTCCGCGTCGCCGTCATCCTGGCTATCGGCGTCGGTGATGCGGTCGTCATCGCAGGGATCTTGGCCATCGTTGTGGGAACGTTCATGTGGGTTAGCAGGAGGAGACGTGCTTCCCGGCGACAAGGTTCCAACAGTACTACTTGCCGAACAATGGAGGTGGATCCAGAGCTGTCGTTAGCGGAAGACAGTAAGAAGAGGGACGGGGGCCTCGTCTGCTTCGAGGGAGGCGAAGAGCTCAGGCTGGATTGCCTCCTCAAGGCCTCGGCAGAGGTGATGGGGAAGGGCGACGCCGGCGGCACCTACAAGGCCGTCCTGGAGGACGGGCTGATCGTCGCGGTGAAGAGGCTGGATGTCGCCTGCTTCCCCGTCGGCAGGGCCTTCGACCAGCACATGCGCGCCGTTGGGAGGCTGCGGCACGGCAACGTGGTGAGCCTGATAGCCTACTACAGCACCCACGAAGAGAAGCTCCTCGTCTACGACTACATGCCCAGCGGCAGTCTCCAGTCCCTCCTGCAGAACAACAGTAATAAAGATCTCATCTTTCTGCTCTCTGTTTTCTTCCAATCCGATAATCTGACTTAATTTGACGACATCGATTGCGACGGTATATATCTCTCTGTTCTTGTGATAGGGAGGGGGAATCTGGACTGGAAATCCAGGAAGAGGATACTGCTGGGGGCGGCGCAGGGGATCGATTTCATCCACAGCTTCCCTGCCAGGTCGCCGCTCGTCCACGCCAACATCAAGCCCTCCAACATCCTCCTCGACGAGGGGGGCAACGCCTGCGTCGCCGAGTGGGGGGTGATGCAGATGGCGAGGGTCGACGTCCGCCGCCGGCCGTCCCCCCCGCAGCGGTTCTCTCTCATGAAGTCCCCCACGGGGATGGAAGGAAGAGACCATGGTGCGGGGGCGGGGGCTTGTTGGCACAGGTACCGGGCTCCGGAGGTGCTGGCGGGGAAGAAGGCGACGCAGGCGTCGGACGTGTACAGCTTCGGGATGGTGCTGCTGGAGGTGGTGACAGGGAAGGAGATCGGAGACGCCGAGGCGGAGGAGGAGGTGATGGGGATGGTGAAGGTGGGGATGCTGTGCACCAAGGAGGACCCCGAGGAGCGGCCGGCGATGAGCAGGGTGGTCAGGATGATCACCGAGCTTCTGTGAACTTGAACTTGTGTAAGATGATCACATCGAACAGCCTTTCTCACTTTGCATACAAGATAGAACTTATGCTCATCTTTGTTCTTATTACGAGGTCATAACATGCGTACAGGAAGAAATTATGTTGCAGTTTACATAAAATGAGATACCTTCCTTATTAAGTGTTATATATATATATATATAATCTTAAAATTATACAGATATTTTTAAAATTATATAAATATTTTTAAAATTACGCAATTATAGAATATTGGTATAAAAGTATCACCTATAAATAGTTGCCGATTGGTATAAAAGGATCGAAATTTGGGAAGATGTGACATGACAGGGACATAAGAGAAGAGGGGGAAAAAAAAGACAGCATGTGTATGCCGGAAGTTTACTCACATGCATGTCAAGAGGAGGTTTACTCAGCATGTCGTATAAAGGGCGGACTGGTTTTTTCGGTCAAGAAGGAGAAGTGATACAGTAGATACATAGAAAGTAAAAGTTGTGAGGTTTTGATTTTGATATGTAATATTTTCGAACACCAATTTTAAACTCATAAAATCACAAGGAGTAAAGATTTTTTGTTATAAATATATATATATTTATATATATATATATATTTATAAACATATTAAAACGGAATATATTTAGATAAATAATTATTTTAAAATTCTCAAAAAATATAATATAGAAATATATATAATATACTATATTTTATTTCTTGTGAAATAGTATATATGGGTCCTCCTCTTGCCATATATATCACACCAGCAGGATAAACTGATATCCAATCATCACATCAATTAAATGAATTGACGTCTCATTATGTAAATGCGGATGAAGGAAAGATTTGGAACTTGGGAAATATTAGTTTGAATTCAATTAAAATCTGAGCGATGGGGATGAGGTTTTTATCACGATTGGGGAAGTACCCACCGGTTACCTTTGGAGCAGGGCGATGCCTTCGCCAACAGTCCTGCCCTGCCTCAAAGCAGACGCACAAGCTTCCTAAGAAAGTCCCTCTCCTCAAGAAAATGTCACCTGTGAGATTGGGACAGATTTTGGACAGTGTCATTTTAATGTTTTATAACATCCAAACAATCATGTCAACCTCCATTTGTTTATTGTGCCTTAACTTAACCCAGGAGTCGTTGGTTAAAAAAAAAACAGGTCAATTTGGCATCCAAGGAAGAGCATTGATATGTGCCCTAAAAAGATACAATCTGTCTTCTTTCAACGATAATATTTTTATTTGAGAAAATAATTTTACCTCTAGAAAGTGTGACAGTTTGTAGTATTTAATACTTAATAATGTTTTTAAAATATTTTCCGTCATGCAATTTGACCATTTAATTATGAAATCAAAAGGTACATTTTTAGGAGCATATGATAATGTAGATTTTTTATAACTTTTAGAATGTGTTTATGATCCCTAAAAGTACACTTCAACAAAAAAGAAGTTCTTTTTTAGCCAACTCATAGAGAAAAAAAGACTATCTGCAAAAGATTATAGGGATTAAAAGTAAAAAAATCAAAATCTAATTAAGAGAAACTTGGAGCAAAGAAATTTCAAGAATAGCATCTTGTTTGATGGCTTTGTTGGTCAAAATGATCAGATAAAATATAATTAAGAGAAACTTGGAGCAAAGAAATTTCAAGAAAGACGAGTTAAACCCACCCTAAAAATCTCGAGTAGCATCTTGTTTGATGGCTTTGTTGATCAAAATGATCAGATAAGATCTTTCATTCATCATCAAAGGAGACCACAAAAGAAGCAATTGGTTAATCACCTACATGTTTTGCTTCTCAATTAAGATGAAAGGTTGTCTTTCGAGCTGATGATCAACAATGGTGTTTAACTATGTATCTAGAAAGGGGGAATCTCGACCCTCTAGTCCATATAATAAGACCCAATTATCTAACTCAGCTGAATAGGGGATAGCTTGGTTGTCAAACGAGGTCCGCCAAGTGAAAGCCCAAAAATTAGATCGGGCACACCGGATAGAATTCTAGTTCCCAAATAAGGCCCCTAAAGCACCAACGAACATATGATCCACTAGCTCCAAGGGGAGGGCCCCTTCTCTCAAGTCCCAACGTCGATGACAAAAGAAAAGCCTAGGCGACAGAGGATGGCTCTAGAGGTAGGATGCTAGCTCTATATTACCTACTTTAGCAAGCCATAGCTCAATGGACAATCCGACAGCCTAACTAAGAGGATATCTCATCTGACAAACTCCTAAACTAGTAGAGTCTTAGCTCGGTGGAAAAGTGCTGGACTCCTAATTAACCTAATTAGTTAGTATGTATGTAACGACCCAGAATCCGCATTACCAGTAACAACCAGTAACCCAAATTCTGACCCGCTAACCCACGAGACAAGCTCGGAAAGGTAGGAAGTGAACGTCCGAGGATACTATATGTAAGAAGATACACACCATGTAAAGCTGTAAAATTCCACTATATGAACATAATAAGTACAACTCAGAGTCTGAGCAAGGTACAGAGTACAGAAGTACAACCAAAAGTACTACTCACTGCAGCTAAGGAGCACCAACACAGGAGTGGGTAGACTCGCCTGGAACGGGAGTCGACGAAGACCCACCTGAAAGGGAGGGGAGTGAGTCTCAAGAAAAGAGACCCAGTAGGGAAAAGTAACCCCACCGGCAACAGAACTAAAGTGCGGAAAGTAAAAACTGAATGTAAGTACACGTCGCACCACAACACAAAACTGTAAACCTCGCGGCTCAGTAACACACACTCACACACACACAGTAAGTAGGACTCAGCTAGGGTCTGTGGCTCGGCGTCCCGTCACCACAGAGGATCTCAACCCCAGCCACGTGTGCACACTACAGACGCTCTCTGTCGCGTCTGGTCCACGACCGGTTTTTCCCCTACGCTTGACCCTAGCGGTAGAGAAGGGGCTCTATAGAGACCGGCTCAAAACCACCACAAGGAGTACGCACAGGACAGAGTCGCACTCGGCGTCCTGGCTCACTAGCGGAGGACAACCACACGCTAGTCATCTAGACGGAGTCGCACCCACGCCTAGGTAACACAACAGAAACGGGCACGCGGTAACGCAACGCGCGTACAACAGACAGAACATACTCAACGCCTGAAACTCCGTACAGTAAGTAAACACCTCGTGCCACAATCAACTACTCCTATGCACAGGCGGAGTCACACTCTAAGCTTGGCCCACATGTCTAAACAGGGCGGACATCACATGTCGATCGCCTTGAAACACAACACTTAAATCGGCTGGGACATAGGAGATTAACGGCCATATCGATTGCCGCCAATATGAAGTAAACGACACTCATCATGTCGTTAACCCTGACTCAACGGCCATCGACCATGTCGTCAATATCACCCCTGAAGATCTCAACGTCAACAGATGTGGACGTTAAGCTCTTTAGTCCCCTAAACCCAGAACAGCTCCGAATCAGTCCAATTGGGTAGAATTACCCAACAGAACTCTGACTGATGGAGGGATGTAAGACCCTCGAATTTCCGTCGTATTTTTCGTATTTATGTGTGTATATTGTGTTGAGTATGTATGTACGTATTTACGTGGATATTAAAATAGTATAAATACGTGTACATGTGTTTATATTAAACGTAAATAATGTATGTATTGCATGATGATAGTGTGAATATAATACCATGTACATATTGCATGTATAGAAGCTTGGTATGCATGGTTTTCTGCATAAATTAGGGTTCTGGCCGAAGACCCTATTGGCGTCAACCCCTGGCCGCTGAGGTGGTGTCAGCGTCCAGCCCTGGACGCCAACACTCACTCCGGCGTCCAGCGATATGGACGCCAACTTCTCTGGCCTGCATGCGCAGCAGAGCTGCTATCTTCTGAAACAAGGCATGACAACTATTGGGGGATGTCCCCCAACGGCTCTAGGGCTGTCTAATCGGCATGGTGAGTGGGTGAGGGCCTCTCCTACACCCTGAACCCGAAATGGTCTCTCCCCACTTCTCATTTCACCCTTGCAAGAGGAGAGAAGAGGAGAGAAAACCCTAGAGCACTCTGTGAGAAAACCCCACTTTTGAACCCCCAAATCCGACCCCTTGGAGGTTCATTTGAAGATCTTCTGCATCAAGGAGGAAGCTGAAGCATAGGGGAAGGCCTCCCCATCATCCCCTCGGCGTGGAGATCAACCAGGAGCTCGGAGGAAGGTGATCTTGGAGGTGCTTCTACAACTTCTTGGAACTGCCCAAGGAGGTCTTCTTCGAGCCATAAAAACTCTTGGAGGATTTTTAGAGAGGCAAGTGACCTATCTATGGTATCCCCGTATGAGTCTAGGAGGTTTTTATGATTTTTATGGAATTTCCCTCGAGTCCTAGACCCTCCATTTCACCCAAATTTCAGAGCTCGGATCTGTGTTTCTGCACAGACCTGAGTAAACGGCAAGGTCCCTGGACGCCTGTGATGATCTTGGCGTCCATCGACCTTGCCGCTGACTCTGAGTCAGCGGCCAGAGATCGCTGTCTAGCTCTTCAGGACAGAACAGTGAGCTGTTCTGTCCCTCTTATACGTTAATTTTGTTATGATTTCCGTGATGAGGATATATGGTATTCCTATAAGCTATGTATTTTGTGCATTGTGGTTGTGAATGAATATGGTGTGATGGTGAATGTGGAAAAATGATGTCTTTAAACTTGTGAGCATAACTTGTAGATAATTTTTGCAAATTAATGTTCCGTGATTAGGATTAGTTAAATGTCTTGTTTTCAATCTATTCATGAAATATTGTGGGACATGTATGTATGTTCTGAATTTTTTTGTAATTCATGCATACTTGTGGAATTGCTAGAAAGTTCGATTCGGTAAAATGAAAGCATGTAAAAATGGTTTGTGGTAACGAATTTATAGATGTATGAATTAGGATGATGTTGTATTCTGAAATCATGCATTAGTGTTTTCTGTGCAAAACAGTAAGTGGGTGAATTTCAAATGTGTTAGACCCATGTTAGCATAAGTTGTGAATAATATGCTAATTAGGTGTTTGATTTTATGTAAATCCTATTTAGCTCAGAAAAATCTGAAAAATTGAGGGTATGATTTGGAACCCGAAAACAGCATGTGGTTAAAATTTCAGGTTAATTGGAACAGTAAATAAAAAGTTATGTATTTTCATGTGAATTGTGAATAATTCGTACACATGATAGTAATGTGATTTTATTTTGTTAAAACCAGCATGATTGGTGTGTTTACTATGTGTTGAATCTTGAAAACTCTGTAGTACCATGTTAGGAAAACAAAGGTGTTCATGTGAGTAAGAAAGTGTGAATGAAATGAAGAGTGCCAAGTGTAAAACCATGTGTAAAACGTTAAATGTGTAAAAGTGTAAACTGTGCCAATGTGATACTGCTTCCGAGAAGGCAGTGGAGTTGTATCAGGGAAAAGTCCCCCTGAGAAAGTTCATTGTGTTAAGTGACCCTAAGGGCATTAGGGGGAAATCCTGGAGGTGGACAAGTACCACTGGTTAGGGTGGAGACTTGTTCTCCCGGTCTGCGCAGTCCAAGAGTCACCATTGCATTGCCTAGATGGTGTCTATGTGTTATGTGATGTGAATGTGTCATTCTTTGGTGGTTTGGACTATGTGTCACGACACTAAAATATGTGTAAAGTGTATGTGACCATGTGTAAATGTGTAAGTGACATGTGAATGTGTATGTGTAAAGTGTAACCATGTGAAAAGAGGAAATTGTGAAAAAGGAAAATGTGAAAATCTAGATGTGCAATGTGTTATTGAAACCATGTGAGGCTAAATCTGAAACCATGTGAATTCAGAAAATGCATGTTATCCTTCTTGTGTTTATGTGTGCAAAGTGTTTAGAACCCATGATAGGGACAACAAATGAATATGTGTGCAAGATGGCATGATGGATTGTTCATAGATTATGTTTTAAGCAACGTTGTAGCTCTCATGTGTTGAATTATAGCCTTTGAACCATGTGAAATCAGCAACCTAAAGCATGTGAAAAAGTTATGTAGGTACTTAAGAACATGTGGAATCCATGCTAACTACGTTCCCCGTTCATGTATGTAAATTGTCCATGTTGATAACTCTCATGTTTGGTTCTTATAAGGTTAAAGTTCATAAGTGAATGGATTAGAGACCATGTGATAGGTGAAGGTTATATTTTTGAAATCTGAAAGCATGCGTTATGTATAAAATTGTAGAACCTTCATGATAGGTTGAAAACTTAAATGGACTAGCATGCTATGTGTTGCTAATTGTATATGTGCATGTAGAAACCACTAGGACTTGTACGTGTATATCATGCATAGTGTTACTTGCTGAGTCTCTGGACTCACTCCTTGCTTCGGCGTACAGGTGTAGTTGGTGACACGACACCGTTGGAGGAGACGGTAGAGACGGACTCCGAGCGTGGAGACTAGCCAGCTTTTGAGATCCTTGTGATTGTGTGTACTTCTTAGTATGTACTTGGACATTGTATTAGAACTATCATTAAAAGAATGTAATATGTGGACATTTTGTATCTCTATTTCAGCAATTTAAATCATGTGAATTTTAGTTCCTTTTTGCAAATTGTAAACTGCATGTATGTTTAATGTGGATGATGAATGAATGGAGATAGTTCTCTTTTACTTCCGCTACTCTGTTATATATATATTCGCGTGTATCTCAGCTGTTTGTATCGTTGGGTAAATGTCCCACTGTGAGGACTCTCGCTATACCGACGTGGGTTGGTATAACCGTACCGGTGTAACGAGGGCCATCACAAGGGAAATACTTCCTCTCATCATTTAACACTTCCAGAACTTCCAATTTAAACAATCAAACGCCTAGATTGCCCAAAACACCCAAAATTCCGACATGGTACAACCCAACCCTATACCACAATTTGCATACTGATTTACACAAATGAGCATGCTGGTTTGCTAAGGAGGTTTATAGGAGTTAAGTCCCTACCTCAGAACACTTTATAAACCCCCAAACAGCCACTAATCGCGCCGGAACCCCCCGAAGACTCCGCGCGAATCGCACCAAAACCTCGCGTTTCCCGCCCGATCAAGCACCGCCACGCGATCCAGAGCCTTCCCACGAGCTCCCATCAACCATCAGAAGCTAAGGAAATAGAGAAAGGCAAAGGTGGAGGAAAGGAGAGGAAAAGAGAAGGAAAAGCTCCGCTCTCGGGCTGCCCTATTTCAACAGGTCCGACCAGTTGACGTCAACATCACTACTCGCCTACTGAACCGCCAAAGGCTTGACGTCCACATCGCTGGTCGTTGAGTTCAACCTCAAACGTCCACATCGTTGGACGCTCACTCTAAGTCAACGGCTAGCCCTGGCCGTCAACCCCAAGTCAACGACAATGGTCTTGTCGTCGACCACACAGAACCTCCAAAAGACCCAATAAGGATCCGTAAAGACCCGAGACCTTATAGCCCTCCCCCCTTAAGGAATTTTGCCCTCAAAATTCAAACAACACAAGGAAAGAAGACTCACCAAAGAGGTACGGAAACTGCTCGTGCATTTCGTCCTCTCGCTCCCATGTCGACTCACCACCTGAATGCCGCTGCCACGCAACACGAACTAAAGGGATTGCCTTGTTCCTCAATCTCTGAACTCGGTGATCCTCAATGTGCAACGGAAACTCCGGTACAGTCAACACTGGAGTCACCTCAGACCACTCTGCACTCTGCAGAACGTGAGACTCGTCAGAAAGGTACCTCCGAAGCATCGACACGTGAAACACATCGTGGACTGCTGCCAACTCTGACGGAAGCTCAAGTCTGTACGCCAAACTTCCGACACGCTCAGAAATGGTGAAAGGTCCAATAAAGAGAGGACTCAACTTTCCACGCCTACCAAACCTCACCACTCCCTTCATAGGAGACACACGGACAAACACCTGGTCCCCTACCTGAAACTCAAGCGGTCGTCTGTGCTGATCTGCATAACTCTTCTGCCGACTCTGAGCTGACTGAAGCCTCTGCCTCACAAGCTGAACTACCTCAACTGCCTGCTGTACCAACTCTGGCCCCGTGACAACCCATTCACCAACCTCGAACCAGTCAAGAGGAGTGCGACACGGTCGTCCGTACAAAGACTCATATGGTGCCAAACCGATACTGGAGTGATAGCTATTATTATATGCAAACTCGACCAACGGCAAGTGAGCTGTCCACGACCCCTGCCACTCCAGACAGCAAGCTCTAAGCATGTCCTCCAAAGTCTGGATAGTCTGCTCTGACTGAACGTCTGACTGAGGGTGGTAGGCGGAACTAAAAGCCAACTCTGTCCCCAAAGCTCTCTGGAAACTACGCCAGAACCCAGAAGTGAAGCGAGGATCCCTGTCTGACACAATAGAGATCGGCACTCCATGCAAAGGAACAATCCGCTCTACGTACAACGCGGCCAACCTACTCACACCCCAACTAGTCCTGACAGGCAAGAATCTAGCAGTCTTCGTCAATCTGTCCACAAGAACCCAAATGCTGTCAAAACCTCCAGCTGTCCTCGGCAAACTACAAACAAAGTCAGTCGTCACATGGTCCCACTTCCACATCGGAATCTCTAACGGCTGCACAAGTCCTCTCGGACGCTGATGTTCGGCCTTCACCTACTGACAGACCAAACACCTAGCAACAAAAGCCGCTATGTCTCTCTTCATCCCAGGCCACCAAAACTGACGTCTCAACCTATGATACATCTTGGTCGACCCTGGATGAATCGAGTACCTGGAACCATGTGCCTCCTGCAACACAACTCTCCTGATAGACTCCTCAACAGGAACATAGAGTCTATCTCGATACCTAACAGTCCCGTCCTCGCAAAGCTCAACCTCTGGGAGAAGCAACACACTGTGCAACTCGGGATCTGCCTGCTGAGCCTCAGCAACCTGTCTCACAACGGCGGGAGCCGCTAACAAACTGGCCAACACAAACTGTCGATGACTAGACGAAACTCTGAAAGACCCCTCTGTCGCAGACTACCACTCTTTAAGCATCAGATGACTCATCTGTGCTTTTCTACTCAAAGCATCTGCAACCACATTCGCCTTTCCAGGCTTATACTCAATGCTGAAATCATAGTCTTTCAGATATTCCATCCATCGACGCTGCCTCATATTCAGATCCCTCTGAGAAAACACATATCTCAAACTCTAGTGGTCGGTACGGACTACAAAACTCACTCCATACAGGTAAAGACGCCAAATTCGCAAAGCAAACACCACAGCTGCAAGCTCTAGGTCGTGGGTCGGGTAACTCTCCTCGTGGGGCTTAAGCTGGCGAGATGCATAAGCCACCACTCGGCCTTGCTGCATCAAAACCGCACCCAAACCAACACTTGAAGCATCTGTGAAAACCTCAAAACCCTCCTCACCTGAAGGTAAGGCAAGAACTGGCGCCGACGTAAGCAGTCGCTTCAACTCTATGAAGCTCTGCTCACACTGCTCTGACCACACAAATGGAACTCCCTTTCTCGTCAACCGAGTCAAGGGTGCAGCAACCTAAGAAAAATCTCGAACAAACCTGCGGTAGTAACCTGCCAAACCCAGAAAGCTACGAATCTCAGATACAGATCTGGGACTCTCCCACTGCAAAACTGCATCAACCTTCGTTGGATCTACCGAAACTCCCACACCTGAGATCACGTGCCCTAAGAAGTGAACCTGTTGTAGCCAAAACTCACACTTACTAAGTTTGGCATACAACTGGTGCTCTCGCAAAGTCTGCAACACGATCCTTAGGTGCTCGGCGTGTTCCTCCTCCGAAACGGAGTACACCAGAATGTCGTCAACAAACACTACGACAAATCAGTCCAAGAACTGGTGGAACACCTGGTGCATCAGATCCATGAAGGCTACTGGAGCATTGGTGAGCCCAAACGGCATCACCAAAAACTCAAAGTGTCCATATCTGGTCCGAAAAGCAGTCCTCTCAATGTCAGAATCTCTAATCCGCAACTGATAGTAGCCCGACCTCAAGTCAATCTTCGAAAAGACACAAGTAGACTGAAGCTGATCAAAGAGATCATCAATCCTAGGCAAAGGATACCTATTCTTGATGGTCACTTGATTTAGCTTCCTGTAATCAATACACAATCTCAGGCTACCATCCTTCTTCCGGACAAACAAAACAGGTGACCCCCACGGAGAAAAGCTAGGACGAATATAGCCCTTCTCCAACAACTCCTCAAGCTGCCTCTTCAACTCCCTCAACTCTGCTGGTGCCATACGGTACGGTGCCTGTGCAAAAGGTACAGTGCCAGGAACCAACTCTACAGTAAACTCAATCTCTCTCTCTGGCGGTAGACCAGGCAACTCTTTCGGAAAAACATCCGGAAACTCACACACTACGGGAATGTCTCCCACTCCCGAGGCAATCTGGTCAAGAGTCACTGCAGAAACTAGGAAACCCTGACAACCAGAAGCAAGTAACCTCCCTGCCCTCAAAGCAGAAACTAAAAAGCGAGAAGTAAGAGGTACGATACCCTGGAAGTAGAACGCCGCTTCCCCAGGTATCCGCAAGTGCACCCTCTTCTTCTGGCAATCCATCACTGCACCATACCGCTCTAACCAGTCCATACCCAAAATCACATCATAGTCATGTAACTGCAAAGCAAACAGACGAGCCGACAACCACTGATCCTGCAACTGCACAGGTACCTCCTCGAGACAGTAGGACGTAAGGACAAAGTCCCCTGTCGGCAACTCTATTGCTAACTCAACAGACTCTCCCGAACTCAACTCTCCAAGGGAGTCTAAAAACTCCTCAGACACAAAAGAGTGAGAGGCACCGGAATCAAACAAAACTCTAGCTGTACAACCAAAAACTGTAACAGTACCTTCCACTAGGTGAGCTGCCTCCGCGTCCGCACGGGTCAAGTGAGTAACACGACCTCTACCTCTCGACCCACCAGAACCTCCGGTCTGCTGACGCTGCTGCACAGGTGCCTGCTGCTGCTGCTGCACTCGGGGCTGTGACTGGGTCTTCTGCTGCGGTACACGAGGTAGCAAAGGACAATCTCGCGCCATGTGACCCATCTGGTCACACCAGTAACACTGACCAGCAAAAGTACGCTGTACCTGCTGCGAAGGCTGACCTGTCGGCTGCTGAACACTCCCAACCGACTGCTACCTCTGCTCTGCCTGCCTCCTATCACGCCGGAACTTCCTCCGAGATCCTGACTTTGCCGTCGTCCTAGTAGAAGTGGACGCGTAGGAAGTCGCAGTCCTCGGGGTCGTCTGCACACTACCCTGCTGCTGTCGAGGTTGAGAAGGAACTACCTGTGTCTGAACCTCTGCGCTTGGAGCACGAGTCCGCAAAGTGTCTGCCTCCAACGCTGCCGCTGTCTGATAGGCCGCATCCAAGTCTGTGACACGAGCAACTATCAGCGCCTGCCTGAGCTCTGGCCTTAAGCCCCTCACAAACTGCTGAGTCCTCAGACCCTCATCTACCATAATCTGCAGAGCATAACGCCCTAGCTCTACAAATCTGGCCCTGTACTGTACTACAGTAAAGTCCCTCTGCTGCAAGTCTAGAAACTGGTACAACCTCTCCGTCCGGACGTAAGTAGGATAGAAGACTCTCTCAAAAGAAACGACAAACTCCTGCCACGGAATCTGTCTAAGTGGACAAGACTGAAAAGTAGTCTCCCACTCAGAGGACCACCAAGTCAACGCTTGCGCCTGCAACTGGTAACTGGCTAGCAGCACTCGCTCCTCGGGAACACACTCCATGGAACGAAAAGTCCTCTCCACTGCATCTAACCATGCTCGCGCTGCATCTGGATCAGGCTGGCCCAAAAACTGAGGAGGCTGAAACTGCAAGAACTCTCTCAACACCTTCCCAGTACCACTCTGGGGTACCGGCGCATCACGGTGCTGCGCAACAAACTGAGCCATCCCTTCAAGAAATCGAGTCATGTCTAATCCCTGAGCTACCTGAGGAGGAGGTGGCGGCGGAGCAATACCACTGTGTGCGTCCTGTGGCAAAGGCTGCGTCTGCTGAGGTGGCGGAGCATCTCCAGCCTCCTGACAAGTCACCTGCTCAGCCACTCCCTCTCTAGGACGTCGCCTAAGAGCCATAGTACTATACACAGAGCAAAATACACACATAAATATACTAACTAACTCCGGCTAAATAGCTGCAGCTGTACTCTTTATGCTCTGAGTCTACATGATGGGTATTTCCTTATATATATCTCATCAGACCAGGCTCTGATACCAAACTGTAACGACCCAGAATCCGCATTACCAGTAACAACCAGTAACCCGAATTCTGACCCGCTAACCCACGAGACAAGCTCGGAAGGGTAGGAAGTGAACGTCCGAGGAGACTATATGTAAGAAGATACACACCATGTAAAGCTGTAAAATTCCACTATATGAACATAATAAGTACAACTCAGAGTCTGAGCAAGGTACAGAGTACAGAAGTACAACAAAAAGTACTACTCACTGCAGCTAAGGAGCACCAACACAGGAGTGACTAGACTCGCTTGGAACGGGAGTTGACGAAGACCCACCTGAAAGAGAGGGGAGTGAGTCTCAAGAAAAGAGACCCACTAGGGAAAAGTAACCCCACCGGCAACAGAACTAAAGTGCGGAAAGTAAAAACTGAATGTAAGTACACGTCGCACCACAACACAAAACTGTAAACCTCGCGGCTCAGTAACACACACTCACACACACACAGTAAGTAGGACTCAGCTAGGGTCTATGGCTCGGCGTCCCGTCACCACAGAGGCTCTCAACCCCAGCCACGTGTGCACACTACAGACGCTCTCTGTCGCGTCTGGTCTACGACCGATTTTTCCCCTATGCTTAACCCTAGCGGTAGAGAAGGGGCTCCACGGAGACCGGCTCAAAACCACCACAAGGAGTACGCACAGGACAGAGTCGCACTCGGCGTCCTGGCTCACTAGCGGAGGACAACCACACGCTAGTCATCTAGACGGAGTCGCACCCACGCCTAGGTAACACAACAGAAATGGGCACGCGGTAACGCAACGCGCGTACAACAGACGGAACACACTCAACGCCTGAAACTCCGTACAGTAAGTAAACACATCGTGCCACAATCAACTACTCCTATGCACAGGCGGAGTCACACTCTAAGCCTGGCCCACATGTGTAAACAGGGCGGACATCACATGTCGATCGCCTTGAAACACAACACTTAAATCGGATGGGACATAGGAGATTAACGGCCATATCGATTGCCGCCAATATGAAGTAAACGGCACTCATCATGTCGTTAACCCTGACTCAATGGCCATCGACCATGTCGTTAATATCACCCTTGAAGATCTCAACGTCAACAGATGTGGACATTAAGCTCTTCTGTCCCCTAAACCCAGAACAGCTCCGAATCAGTCCAATTGGGTAGAATTACCCAACAGAACTCTGAATGATGGAGGGAAATACTTCCTCTCATCATTTAACACTACCAGAACTTCCAATTTAAACAATCAAACGCCTAGATTGCCCAAAACACCCAAAATTCCGGCATGGTACAACCCAACCCTATACCACAATTTGCATACTGATTTACACAAATGAGCATGCTGGTTTGCTAAGGAGGGTTATAGGAGTTAAGTCCCTACCTCAGAACGCTTTATAAACCCCCAAACAGCCACTAATCGCGTCGGAACCCCCCGAAGACTCCGCGCGAATCGCATCAAAACCTCGCGTTTCCTGCCCGATCAAGCACCACCACGCGATCCAGAGCCTTCCCACAAGCTCCCATCAACCATCAGAAGCTGAGGAAATAGAGAAAGGCAAAGGTGGAGGAAAGGAGAGGAAAAGAGAAGGAAAAGCTCCGCTCTCGGGCTGCCCTATTTCAACAGGTCCGACCAATTGACGTCAACATCACTACTCGCCTACTGAACCGCCAAAGGCTTGACGTCCACATCGCTGGTCGTTGAGTTCAACCTCAAACGTCCACATCATTGGACGCTCACTCTAAGTCAACGGCTAGCCCTGGCCGTCAACCCCAAGTCAACGACAATGGTCTTGTCGTCGACCACACAGAACCTCCAAAAGACCCAATAAGGATCCGTAAAGACCCGAGACCTTACAATGTATATCAATGGGAAGCAAGAACTTCAGAGTCTTATAACATCTACCCACATTAAGCGCCTCTCCTTGCAAGCACCAAAGGGGCAAGGCCCATGTCATGTCCCCTAGAGTCAACACCACATGGTCACTCTACGCGTAGATAACTTACCGCTTATAGCCAATGAGAAGGTTTGTGTATCACTACAAGAAAAAGCGCCATTTCCGACGGACACAATCCATCGGAAATCTGACGGCAATCCGTCGGAAACAGCGCCTTCCGACAGCTTTCCATCGAACGGTTGTCGGAAATGATCCATCGAAAATATTTGGTCAGAAATTACTAACAGGACTAAAATCCGTCAGAAATCTGTCGAAAATACCGACAGAATATTCCGTCGAAAATTGCGTCGGTAATTTCCAACAGAAAACATCAAAAAATATTGTCAAAAATTTGGTCAATATTTGCTGACTGAAAATTGTCAGAAAATCTGTCGAAATTTCTGTCGGTAAATTCCGACAGAAAAATCCGTCGGCACTTTAGACAAAAATGCCGACAGTTTATTTCCATCGGTAAACTACATTTTCCGATGGTCCGACATCTGTCAGAAATTTCGTTAGAAATTACTATAATTTTTATTAAATACAAAAATAACAATGATTTTTCAAACCTGCTACAATATTCATACATTTCACAACAAGTACTCATAATCAACATAAAATCATAAAACATAACTATTACTGCTATTGTAACATAGGTCGGCTCAAGCTGAGGTGACCGTTGAGGTGCTTCTTGCCGGAGTGTGAGCCGAGACGACCAAACCGATGGATCCCATCTGAGCAGCGCTTGGCCGATGTGCGACGCTAATTCTGAGCTCCCGAACTGACCTGCAAAGCCCGCTGAGTGGGCTCGGCGGGGAGACACTCCGACGCTCAAGTCAGTTGCTAGCCGAGCAGAATGGCCTAGCGCGGGGGGAGAATAGCGTACCTTGGCCAGTGTAATGTCTACCCTTTATATAGTGTTAGGACGCGTACGTGTGAGCTGGACAAGCCGTCAATCTCACTGGGAGTTTCCGAGATTCCCGTCGGATTGGGTGCCATTACTTCCCTGTCAAACCGCGATGATCGTGGCTGCCACCTGTAGACTTGATCGCTGAGATCGTGGTCTTAATGGCCGTGATTTAAGGTTCCACAATTCTTGGTTATCTCATTCGTCCGTTGACCCCGTGAGGGCTGTGACGGGGCAGGCGAGGACACCGAGCTCTAGGTTGGCGTGGCCCGAGCTTTGATAACCCGAGGTGCCCAATCGGAAAAGGGCTCTGCTCGGCTCGAGCTATAGAGAGGCCCGAGATGCATAAAGAGCATCGTTGATATCGTAGATAAGATGTCGGCCAAGGGTCTTAATGAGGTCGGTTGATCTGAGACCCCATCCGACCTTCATATGTCGGCTGTCTTCAGGGATAGCCGACCTACTCAGAAACCTCCATATCACTGGCCCCCTAGGTTCAGGTTGGACCGTGTACGCGGGCCGAGGTGAAGCTAAATCTTTTACGATGGTCGGCCGTTTTCGATGCTAGCCGATCTGCTCTGACACCACAATATCATCCTTGGTCCATGTCGGGCCATGAACGCCGGCCGAGGTGAGGCTAAATTTCTTCGCTGGAAGCATGTGCCATGCCATGTGGCTTGGCTGACACATGTGGCCTGTCGAGACGTCACGTCTCCCTATGGTCAAAAGCCGCCCTACCGTGAGGGCGCGTCGTGGCCTTGTCAGAGCTGCCGATCGTCCTGTCGCCAGACAAGGCATCGCACATTACTCGTGGGCCGTGCTACCGTACTTCCGTCACCTCGCTCCCCGAGCGCCATCATGGCGCAGCTCACTATCTGCGCTGATCAAAATCCGAGGGGTCGGTTCCGCGGCCAACCTGGTGGTGACATGTGGGAAGATCTTGATCATTTGTCTTGGGAGTCGACTTCCGACTGTTGGATTCAATGGAACCCCAGTTCTATAAATATTGGGGTCTGCTACTGAACGATCGCCCTTACTTTCGTACGCGAACATCTACCAGGCGACCTGCCGACGTTCCGACGAGGGTCGCGCCGACGTCCATCGCCCGAGCTTCAATCACTTCCAATCTTTGTTTGCTTCCTTAAGAGGTATGCGATGTCTTCGAGTTCTGCGTCTTCATCCTCTGGTCCTCATCTCCGTGAGGGCTCATCGTCTGGGGGTTCTCCTTCCGAGAACTCTTCTCACTCAATAGGGGTGGTTTCCTCTGGTGGAACGTCCCACTCTCCTCGGCCTGACGGCGAGTCGTCAGACCATTCTGATGACTGCTTTATTGTTGATCCTGGGACTTACGTTCCCAAGGAGCCTTCCTCTCATACTTCTGGAGCTCGTCGGCCAGCTGACAATGTCGCCGACGCTCAGTGTGAAACTAGCGACGAGACCCTTGCGTGGATGAAAACTCACTCCGGACTAGAGTTTCCGGAAGGTTACTCCATGTATTGCTCGAGTCAGCTTCGTGCTCACTACATAGCAAAGGGTGGAGTTTGTATCTATGTCGAGGCCGTCCGAGCTGGCTTCCGCCTTCCATTGCATCCTTTTGCCACTCTTCTTCTTTTCAAGCTGGGAGTCACCTCGTCGCAACTAACCCCTAATTCGTGGAGGTTGGTTGTCGGCTTCCTGGCGGTTTGTGCATTGGCTAAGGTCCTTATGACCACACGCCTTTTCCTTTATTGCTTCTCGGTCAAGGCCTTTGGGGACTGGCTGTACTTTGCAGCTCAGTCTGGTCGACAGTTCCTTGGTCGGATGCCCTCTTCTATTCACAACTGGAAGAGGCAGTTCGTTTTTGTTCAGAGCCCGATGGGGTGGCCATTTCCGATCACCTGGACGGTAGTGAACGTTCACCAAAAAGCCTTCCGAGCTCCAAATCTCATCGAAACCGAGCTCGCGGAGTTTGATTCTCTACAGGTGCTGGATCCTCCCGACCTATTTCAGCTCGATGGATTGTTCAAACTGATTGCCAAGGCCGACAAAGGTCATTTTCTTTCCAATGTCTTCCTTTTGTGATTTGCGAATAAGAGCTAACCAACTACTGCTTCTCGCCAGTGATGGTCGACAAGAGCAAGTCGTCGGCTGCTTCCGACGTTCGCCAGGTGCGCAATACCTCATTGGCCGACCGAGCGGCAAATAGGTTTGCAGGGCGTGGTAAGAAGAGTGCCAAGAGGACATCGAAACGTTCGAGGGAGGAGACCGAGGATGCAGGTCGGGGGACAAAGCGCCGATCGTCAGATCCTCGTCCGACGTCATCTCAAGGATGAAGCGAGCTGCCGGAGAAACCGACCGTAGACCGGCATGTCACGAGCCCTCAGCCGTCGTCGGTGCGCTCTGAGGAGCTTTCCGCTACTGAATGGGCCCGTCGGGTGACCTCGGCGAGAACATTGGCCCAGTTCTCGGCCAAGCGAGCCAACGAGATCGTTGAGGAATTCTACGGTTCAGTGCAAACTCAATTGGGCTTGGTTGGGGCTTTGTTCAAGAAAGCCGAGAAGTCCCAGGCGGTGGCCGACCAACAAGTCCTCGAGGCCACGAACAAGGCAAAAGAGGCTGAGAAGAGGGCTATGATTGTTCAGAAGCTCCTAGATGCGGAGTGGCTGAAGGCGAAGAGATCCGAGGATGATGCGGCTCGGATGACCAAGGTGGCCGAGGACCTCAAAGAAGTTATTCGTACAAAGGAAGAGTTGCTGGAGCCCGCTAGGGCTCAGAACTTGAGGTTGGCCGAGGAGGAGCGCGAAAGGATTATCGCAGAGTATCACGACTCCGAGGAGCTAAACGAAGAGGTTGACAAGCTCTTCCAGGCTGGATACGACCACTGCATCAAGGACCTCTAAAAATTGCATCCCGAATATGATTTGTCGGGTCTGGAAGATGCTGAGGATGAGGACACTGGTCAGGCTCAAGATCGAGCTGAAGTCGTCGACGAGGCACAGGCTGCTGCAGCCGAGGCCGTGCCTAGTGCTGATGAGGCAGCCACGACCATTGCTTCCGATCAGACCGCTACCACCGAGACTCAGGTCGTTGCGTCTGCAACGTCGTAGTTGACTAAATGCCTCGCGACTGTACTTGGCGGTCAGCCCTCCTATGTACCTTATCATTAGTAACAGAAACTTCCAACTCTTTTGTCATTGCTCGTTTGTCGTTGCTCGGCCCTAGCTATTCGTTACGTCGGGCGCTGTATTTGTTTCTGGTGATTGCCGAAACGTCCCTGTTCATGTCGCGTACGTTCACTACGTATGCTGAACCATTCCTTCAATACACGTCAAACGTTGTCTCAGCTTCTGATGAATGCCTAAGCGACCTCTGCGTGTGCCAAAGCGACCATGCCTTCTGATTACGTCGGACGTCGTCTCTTAGTTCCTGACAAGTGCCTAAGCCACCTCATCCAGTGAACACGACGTTCACGTCTACATGTGCCGAAGCAACCCCGCCTTCAAATCACGTCATCTTTCAATTCATGGAGAGTCTGAGCAACCTCGTCCAGGAACATGACGTCCACGTTCCTTGTGTGCCGGAGCGAACACGCCTTCTGATCACATCGGACGTCATCCCTTAGTTCCTGAAGAGTGCCTAAGCAACCTCGTCTAGTGAACACGATGTTCACGTCTACATGTGCCAAAGTGACCACGCCTTCAAATCACGTCATGTTTCAGTTCGTGGAGAGTCTGAGCGACCTCATCTTCCTCGTGTGCCGAAGCGAACACGCCTTCTAATCATGTCGGACGTCATCCCTTAGTTCCTGAAGAGTGCCTAAGCGACCTCGTCCAGCGAACACGACGTTCACGTCTACGTGTGCCGAAGCGAACATGCCTTCAAATCACGTCGGACGTGGTCCCTTAGTTCCTGAAGAGTGCCTAAGCGACCTCGTCCAGTGAACACGATGTTCACATCTACGTGTGCCGAAGCGAACATGCCTTCAAATCACGTCGAACGTTGTCCCTTAGTTCCTGAAGAGTGCCTAAGCGACCTCGTCCAGCGAACACGACGTTCACGTCTACGTGTGCCGAAGCGACCACGCCTTCAGGAGCTCAGAGTGCCGAAGCGACCTCGCACAAGAGCTACGATGCATATGTGTGCCGAAGCGACCACGCCTTCAAGAGCTCGGAGTGCCGAAGTGACCTCGAACAAGTTATGAGATGACGTCGGACGTCGTCCCTTAGTTCCTGAAGAGTGCCTAAGTGACCTTGTCCAGCGAACATGACGTTCACGTCCACGTGTGCCGAAGCAAACACGCCTTCAAATCATGTCTGACGTCATCTCTTAGTTTCTGAAGAGTGCCTAAGCGACCTCGTCCAGCGAACACGACATTCACGTCTACGTGTGCTGAAGTGACCACGCCTTCAAGAGCTCGGAGTGCCGAAGCGACCTCACACAAGAGCTACGATGCATAAGTGTCCCGAAGCGACAACGCCTTCAAGAGCTCGGAGTGCCGAAGCGACCTCGAACAAGCTATGATATATGCGCTCCTTCATTTTATCGTATGTCGGGTTCTCAGTTTCTGGACAGCCGAGGCGATCTCGTCTAGAACCTTCTTTTAGAGAAATTATCGCACGAAGGCAGAGACTCAAGGAATGGAGTGACAGGCATACCTCGTCGCCCTCATGACTGAGGACATTAAGCGTGTGATCACGACCTCCTGTTTAAAGGGCTTAGGCTTCCCAAGCCGGAGATGACTGTTAATAGGAACTGCAGGATTGCCATGAACTCTGGAACTCGTCGGCCCCCGAGCCGACCTCAAATGAATCTTGAAGGGCTTCACGATATTTGAGCTTAGCCGGGCCCCCGAGCCGACCTCAGGCATAAGGGCTTACGATCTCTTGGTCGGCCCCCTTGCTGCTTGTGCCAGGCCTTGGCCGCCTTGGTGATTGCGATAAATGCTCCATGGGCTATTTCATTGTCTATGTTTGGAGGAGTTCTGCTGAGAATAGGAAAGGGGAAACCGCACTGACCTTTTGTAACATTTCCTACAGATGGCGCCAATGTTACTGCTATTGTAACATAGGTCGGCTCAAGCCGAGGTGACCATTGAGGTGCTTCTCGCCGGAGTGTGAGCCAAGACGACCACGCTGATGGATCCCATCTGAGCCGCGCTTGGCCGACATGCGACGCTAATTCCGAGCTCCCGAACTGACCTACAAAGCCCGCCAAGTGGGCTTGATAACTACATAAATTTTTCGCGTTAAATGTCATACATATAGTAATTTTATACATCGTTTGTCTGTAAATAATATACAATTTGATTTTAAATTTCATTTCATCTATAAATAAAATTTTGAACATTTTAGTTAAATTTTTTGATAGAACATATATATAGTTAGATTTTCATGGAATACTGTCAATACTTTTTGAATAATAAAGTGTTCTCACTTTTTAAATAATTTTTAGTTATTACTTTTATATCCTCAATTTTTGTAAATAGTACTCGTAAATAAATCAAATTTGTAGTTAAATAAATCATGCCACATATCTCACCTAATCCTATAAATAAATATTTTTTTTTAACATCCCAACCACATCTCACCAGAATTGGCCACGTATCCCATTCAACTCCATTTAAAACCCTTGTTCTCTTCTTCTCCACCAGATCGACGGAAGCAACTGGAGCATCTGGGAGGCGGTTCGTGCAGAGCGTTGGGCGGCCGGCGCTCTGGCGCGGATCTACTGTGTGAAGGAGCTGGCAACCGATTGCTGGGAGCGCGGCAGGCGATGGTTGGGCAGATGTGAGCTGGCGCTGGCGGATCTGAGCCGCGCGGATCTGCTGTTGGGGGAGGAGCTCCCGTGTGAAGCAGCACCTTGGGCGCCCTGGGGTCCGGATCTGGTGGATCCGCAGCTGAGCTGGCGCAGAGGCGATGGCTGGGCTGGGCCAGGGCGCGGCCAGGATGAGCAGGTGAACCAGATCTGGGGCGGATGAGGTGGCCAGATGGGTTTGGGCATGTGGCGCATGCGGCTGATGCAGGTGCGATGGCTGGTGTGGGCCGGGCGTGACGGATGGCACAACTGATGCAGGAAGCGGCTGGGCCTGCTGAGCTGGAGCTGGCCGTGTATGGAGGCAGGAAGAAGCTGATGCAGAGGCGCCCGGGCATCTATAAAAGGACCCGAGGTCCTCTTCTCCAGGGGTGGCTGGTTCGAATTTTTTTTTAGAATTTTCAGTTCCCAGTTTTCCCTGTTTGAGCAGAGCCAGAGAGGGAGTGTTCCAGAGGGTTGGAGCAGGGGGTTCGACATTTTTCTTAGGATTCTTAATCTCCATTTCCCTGTATTTTTCTATTCTTCCAGATTTCGTAGAGGGAGTGTTCTTGAGACTGGTTCGCCAGTAGAGAGTTCTACTGTGTTGTGTGTTGGTCAGAGAGAGCTGGATTCAGAAAATTTGTCTTCGTTCTTCTATCTTCTGTGCAACTTTCTGTGGAGATCAACTGTTCTGCTATTTCTTTTGTGTTGATTTTTGTAGTTCTTCTATTTGGCATCCGGGAAAGGAAGGCTTGGAGGGCTTCGACTGGTTCGATTTTATTGTTTGGGTTTGGCGATTTCTTTTGCTCTTCTATGTGGTATGGATCCGTTCAAATGGATGTTATTATCTCTTGCTTCTGTGTATTGCAACTGTGGTGAGGATGACAGATATTTCTTCTCTTCATCCGAAGAGTGATTGCAATTTTGTTGTTTCTTATCTGCTGGAAGGGGAATGGAAGAACTCTTTTCTTCATTTTTCTAAATGCTACTGTCTGTGATATTTCTACTCTTCCGAAGGAGATAGAATTGTGTTTTCCTTTTCTGTTCAACATTAGTTTGATATTGGGGAGTTCGGCTGTAGTGAAGTAGATTTAATTGTTTTCTTTTCTTCTGTGAGAGCTGTGAGACTGATCCAGAGGCATTGCAGAGTCGGCACCGGGCAACCAAGAAGATTCCATTTCTTGGCTTGTTCTTTGGCTGGTCGACGTCTTGGAAGGATTCCGGACATCTCCACAGTCTAGATGAGGTCCATGTTGTTGTGCTGATTTCTGAGCTGTTTTAGTGTTGTTTCGAGCCATTAAGTTGTTCTCCTTCTTGTTCTTCATAGTATGAGAATTTCGATTTGATCACAGTAAACTTTGTTTCTTATTTGTTCTTATCTTCTGTTCGACTATTGAGTTGTGAAGGTAGTGATCTGATTGTTGTGGAGTTAGAATTCGAGGTGCACGCTTTCACTATCTCAGTTTAATTTCTAGTTCAGATTTTTGTCTACTTGTTTGATCCCTCAAGTTGAGAGGGTATAGTGATACAAGGTGTCTCAAATTTTAATTCAACTCGTCTTCCATTTGATCTGTCGAGTTGAGAGAGATTTGATTAGAGATGTTTCCAAAAATTGATTCTAATGCAATGTTATTTTAGTAAAAAAAAAAAATGTTTTCAAATCAAAGTAGTTTAAGTCAGATTTTATTCTGCCTCTCTGTGGAAATGACCTGTGCTCACCATTCTACCAGTTCATATTTGCTATTTTAAATTTGTGAGACAGTTTAGAGAGGGTGAGCATTTTGACGTGTGCAACGAACTCTTGACAACGGAAAACGCACAGTCAACAATGCGCGCGTTTCATCTTGGCGCCGTTGCCGGGGAGGCATTAGAGTTTGATTTAATTCTGTTTTGATTTGATTTCATTTTCTTTGGGCTTTCTATTGACTTGTTATTGGGCTTCTTATTTCAGATTTACACAAGGAGTGGGACTTGGAGATTGGGCTTGGCATTTGAGGCCCATTGGAGGAGAGAAGCTTACTGAATTTTTTTTTATTGTTTTAAATTCTAA
The DNA here is from genome assembly GCA_014218235.1 of Colocasia esculenta. Lineage (NCBI taxonomy): Eukaryota > Viridiplantae > Streptophyta > Magnoliopsida > Alismatales > Araceae > Colocasia > Colocasia esculenta. The sequence continues at coordinate 80,194,295 of CM024766.1, forward strand.
ATTTTAGATAGAAAGAGTGTGAGTGAACTTTGTAGTGAGGCTTTGATGTATTCTCTGTGCATGTACAGAGATTTCTTTCACGTTGGCATGTAATAATTGGCCTCTTGGTGGTTTGATTGGTTTGGCATTATTCTATAGTACCACTTCATATTTTCTTAGTTAAATTTCATTTCATTTAATTCAAAAAAATCAAATAAAAATTAAAAAATTCTAAAATCTAAATTTTTTTCCAAATCGCTCTTTCATGTTAGCCGTTTGTTTGTAAATAAAAATTTCATCTCTCAAGATTAGAATCCCATGTTTTAGGACATTCATCACTTTAATTGTCATTTGAATTTAATTTTGATCTTTGCATTGAAGAGTGCGGGGGAAAGGTAAGATTTCTCTCTCTCATTTCATGCATTAGTCTTAGCATTAGAAAACCATTGTTTAAAACTGATCTGTGCACTTCACATTTTTAAATGGGACTGCTTAAGAGCTTTACCCATTAGAATAAAAAGATAAGGTGAGGGATTTCATCACCCTTTCCTTTGCCCAAAAATCATAAAAATTTCCACATTCTTGCATTTGCCTTAACTTTTAATAAAAACCAGTAGATTTGGCCATAGGGTTCATAATTAGATTTGTTCTTTCTTAATTCTAAGACTTCTCTTTTAGTCTGGTGTCTAGGATTAGAGGTTAAAAAGCTTACGCTTAAGCGAGCTAGAGGTTACTTAATTGGGTCCTTGCGAAAACAAGGGGGGCCTCCCTCTACTCCACCTCTTACCTGGCCGGTACAAGAAGAGTTAGAATTGGACTTAAGCAAGCATAAATCTGATTTTGAGAAAAATAACATTAGTCCAAGGAACACTTAGTGTCTAGGTTAATTTGATTTGAAAGTGTTTGTTTGTTTGTGTTTGTTTAAAAATTCATCAAAAATCAATAAAAATCTTAAAAATTTAAAAATCATAAATAGAAGGCTTTTCCACTGTGTATGCTTGGTAGACATTCTCTGGACTTAGATTTGGCTAAACCTATCGATTGAGAGATTCTTTCAACCCATGGCCTATGAAGAACAAGTCCAAACTTTCCAAGGTTTCTACCAACCCCCTCATGATCCATATTCTAACACATACAATCCTGGTTGGAGAAACCACTCAAACTTTTCTTGGAGAAATCAATATGAAGAAGTGTCTCAAACTTCTTTCAAGCAATCCATGTATGGTCAATCCTATCCCAATCAGAATTCAGGATTTGACCAATCTTTTTATTTCAGACCTCTACAATTCAATGGAAATCAAAACTTCGATCAATTTGCTCATACCAATTTTCAGAAAACTTCATACAATCAACCACCATCTTTTCAGCCCAATTGGGAAGATAAAATGAATCAACTTCAAAACATGATGATGACTCTTTGCCAAACTGTGCAAGAACAACAAAATCAATATCAAAATCAGAAGCAAAATATTCAGCAAAATTTGGATAGGATAGAGTCTCAGATTGCTGAGGTGTGTAGGGAGGAATTGGGTCAGTTACCAAGTCAAACTATAACAAACCCAAGGAACAACTCTTCTGGATTTTATCAGGACCAGTAATACTATCAAGGTCAGGGGTACAGACCACCTGTCAGACCAAATGTACCTCTACCACAAAACCCACATCAAACTTTTGTCCAAAACATTTCAGCACCACAAATTCAAAATCAACTTATACAACAGGACCATCATTCTGCCCAAGCTAGAGGCCCCCAAGTGGAAAATATGGAAACAGTGTCTACTTTAAAAAGTGAAAACATCATAACAAATCCTCACTCACACATGTCAACATTACATGAGGATAAGGAAAATGAAATTGAGAATGAAATTGAAGAAGAGGTTGAAGAGAATGTTGAAAAATTCAAGGAAAAAGAGAAAATATTTGAAGAGCCTCTAGACATAATAAATGAAGACCCAAGTCATTACATTCCAAGAGTCCATTTTTCTGAAGTTTTAAAGCCAAAATCTGAAAACAAATCAACTGGTAATGAAGAACTCTTGAAAGAATCTTGTGAGGAAAAAACAGTAGACCAACCCTGTGCTCTAGGGTTTAAGGGAGAGGAAGGACAATTTAATTCCTTATTTCAAAATAGTGATCCATCAAATCCATCTGAGTGTCCTCCTAAGGTTGAGCTAAAACCACTCCCTGCTAATTTAAAATACATCTTTCTAGGAGAGAACGAGACTTGGCCCATCATAATTGCTAGCGATCTTGATGAAGGGCATGAGAAGGAACTAATTGAAGTCTTGAAAATTCACAGAAATTTTTTTTAAAGTGCATGATAAGGTCGGGTTATTCAATTCTAGGCTTCATGGAAAATTGATGTCCCGATGGGATGGTCCTTACATTGTTGTCAGATCTTACGACAATGGTGCTGTCATTATTCTCGATCCTAAAAATAAACAATCATTCACTGTCAATGGGCAAAAACATGTCTTTGAAAGCCCACATTCCTTGAAATTTGATTCTACCAAGTTACTTGAGCCAAATGGAGCCTAATTGCGTCTGGCTGAAGACGAAATAAACTTAGCGCTTCTTGGGAGGCAACCCAAGTGTATAGACTTCTTTTACAGGTAATTCTCTATCTTACTTTCTTTTCCTGTAAATAAGTAGGGGGGAGAGGTAGAATAAAGCATGCATTCATAGTTCTCACCCTAACCAATGCTTCATTTCCTTTCTGAGCTTGTACATATGCAAATAAAATTCACATGTTTGAATAAAAATGCTTGTCATTTCCCAGACTATGTGTCTGATCTTTAACCATTAAAATTTTGTGGTTATCACACTCCTTTGCAAACATCCATGTTAGATAGCATCTAGTAAATGATTACATGTACCTCTTGTCTACCTTATATAAGGATTTATGGCAAGAAGTTTTCATACACACACTACACAGCCACTTAGACTAGCTGAACCCGAATGTAGCAATTTTGTCAAGGCTAGTAGGAGAGAGGCGATTGGTTTTCTCCCCTCCCCTTAAGTGAACTGCAAAGGAAGTGAAGGAATGTGATCAAGGAACCTGACTGTTCATCATTCCGAAAAGAGGAAAAGAAAAGAAAAGAAAAGCCAAAAAGCAAAAGAAAAATATATCCATGAAAAATGCCCCGGATCTGAGTAAAGTTGGACTCGCTACTCTTGAAAAGTGATGGGTTGTGCAGCATTGTGGATGAAAAAGAAATAAAGAAATTCTGAGTGCACAAAGTGCAAATAAAGGGACAAAAGTCCTCAAACTCAGAGAAATAATCCTCAAAGAAGATGAGCAGAATGGAGCTGAGAGAAACAACCAGATCTGACTGAGCAAGGATCTTATTCCACAATTCTTTTCTTCTCCCTCAAATCAATCTAATCTCAATTTCTGGTTGAGGCAGAGGAGCTTCAGAAGGGCTGATGTGAACCCTTAAGTGAGCTACCTTTTGTGCACAAATTTCTTGACATAAGCCTTTACAATTAGGGAAGACATGTCTTTACATTAATCTTTTACATGATGACTGGTTATCATGAGACATTGTATCTTCTAGTCCTACATTTGGAGTAATTTTCATTGCTAAGGGACTAGCAATGTTTAAGTAGGGGGGAGTGATAACTACATAAATTTTTCACGTTAAATGTCATACATATAGTAATTTTATACATCATTTGTCTGTAAATAATATACAATTTGATTTTAAATTTCATTTCATCTATAAATAAAATTTTGAACATTTTAGTTAAATTTTTGGATAGAACATATATATAGTTAGATTTTCATGGAATACTGTCAATACTTTTTGAATAATAAAGTGTTCTCACTTTTTAAATAATTTTTAGTTATTACTTTTATATCCTCAATTTTTGTAAATAGTACTCGTAAATAAATCAAATTTGTAGTTAAATAAATCATGCCACATATCTCACCTAATCCTATAAATAAATAAATTTTTTTAACATCCCAACCACATCTCACCAGAATTGGCCACGTATCCCATTCAACTCCATTTAAAACCCTTGTTCTCTTCTTCTCCACCAGATCGACGGAAGCAACTGGAGCATCTGGGAGGCGGTTCGTGCAGAGCGTTGGGCGGCCAGCGCTCTGGCGCGGATCTACTGTGTGAAGGAGCTGGCAACCGGTTGCTGGGAGCGCGGCAGGCGATGGCTGGGCAGATGTGAGCTGGCGCTGGCGGATCTGAGCCGCGCGGATCTGCTGTTGGGGGAGGAGCTCCCTTGTGAAGCAGCACCTTGGGCGCCCTGGGGTCCGGATCTGGTGGATCCGCAGCTGAGCTGGCGCAGAGGCGATGGCTGGGCTGGGCCAGGGCGCGGCCAGGATGAGCAGGTGAACCAGATCTGGGGCGGATGAGGTGGCCAGATGGGTTTGGGCATGTGGCGCATGCGGCTGATGCAGGTGCGATGGCTGGTGTGGGCCGGGCTTGACGGATGGCACAACTGATGCAGGAAGCGGCTGGGCCTGCTGAGCTAGAGCTGGCCGTGTATGGAGGCGGGAAGAAGCTGATGCAGAGGCGCCCGGGCATCTATAAAAGGACCCGAGGTCCTCTTCTCCGGGGGTGGCTGGTTCGAATTTTTTATAGAATTTTCAGTTCCCAGTTTTCCCTGTTTGAGCAGAGCCAGAGAGGGAGTGTTCCGGAGGGTTGGAGCAGGGGGTTCGACATTTTTCTTAGGATTCTTAATCTCCATTTCCCTGTATTTTTCTATTCTTCCAGATTTCGTAGAGGGAGTGTTCTTGAGACTGGTTCGCCAGTAGAGGGTTCTACTGTGTTGTGTGTTGGTCAGAGAGAGCTGGATTCAGAAAATTTGTCTTCGTTCTTCTATCTTCTGTGCAACTTTCTGTGGAGATCAACTGTTCTGCTATTTCTTTTGTGTTGATTTTTGTAGTTCTTCTATTTGGCATCCGGGAAAGGAAGGCTTGGAGGGCTTCGACTGGTTCGATTTTATTGTTTGGGTTTGGCGATTTCTTTTGCTCTTCTATGTGGTATGGATCCGTTCAAATGGATGTTATTATCTCTTGCTTCTATGTATTGCAACTGTGGTGAGGATGACAGATATTTCTTCTCTTCATCCAAATAGTGATTGCAATTTTGTTGTTTCTTATCTGCTGGAAGGGGAATGGAAGAACTCTTTTCTTCATTTTTCTAAATGCTACTGTCTGTGATATTTCTACTCTTCCGAAGGAGATAGAATTGTGTTTTCCTTTTCTGTTCAACATTAGTTTGATATTGGGGAGTTCGGCTGTAGTGAAGTAGATTTAATTGTTTCTTTTCTTCTGTGAGAGCTGTGAGACTGATCCAGAGGCATTGCAGAGTCGGCACCGGGCAACCAAGAAGATTCCATTTCTTGGCTTGTTCTTTGGCTGGTCGACGTCTTGGAAGGATTCCGGACATCTCCACAGTCTAGATGAGGTCCATGTTGTTGTGCTGATTTCTGAGCTGTTTTAGTGTTGTTTCGAGCCATTAAGTTGTTCTCCTTCTTGTTCTTCATAGTATGAGAATTTCGATTTGATCACAGTAAACTTTGTTTCTTATTTGTTCTTATCTTCTGTTCGACTATTGAGTTGTGAAGGTAGTGATCTGATTGTTGTGGAGTTAGAATTCGAGGTGCACGCTTTCACTATCTCAGTTTAATTTCTAGTTCAGATTTTTGTCTACTTGTTTGATCCCTCAAGTTGAGAGGGTATAGTGATACAAGGTGTCTTAAATTTTAATTCAACTCGTCTTCCATTTGATCTGTCGAGTTGAGAGAGATTTGATTAGAGATGTTTCCAAAATTGATTCTAATGCAATGTTATTTTAGTAAAAAAAAAAAAAGTTTTCAAATCAAAGTAGTTTAAGTCAGATTTTATTCTGCCTCTCTGTGGAAATGACCTGTGCTCACCATTCTACCAGTTCATATTTGCTATTTTAAATTTGTGAGACAGTTTAGAGAGGGTGAGCATTTTGACGTGTGCAACGAACTCTTGACAACGGAAAACGCACAGTCAACAATGCGCGTGTTTCAGGGCTCGGCAGGGAGACACTCCGACGCTCAAGTCAGTTGCTAGCTGAGCAGAATGGCCTAGCGCAGGGGGAGAATACCGTACCTTGGCCAGTGGAATGTCTACCCTTTATATAGTGTTAGGACGCATACGTGTGAGCTGGACGAGCCATCAATCTCGCTGGGAGTTGCTGAGATTCCCGCCGGATTGGGTGCCGTTACTTCCCTGTCAAACCGCGATGATCGTGGCTGCCACCTGTAGACTTGATCGCTGAGATCGTGGTCTTAATGGCCATGATTTACGGTTCCACAATTCTTGGTTATCTCATTCGTCCGTTGACCCCGTGAGGGCTGTGACGGGGTAGGCGAGGACACTGAGCTCTTGGTTGGCGTGGCCCGAGCTTTGATAACCTGAGGTGCCCAATCGGAAAAGGGCTCTGCTCGGCTCGAGCTATAGAGAGGCCCGAGACGCATAAAGAGCATCGCTGATATCCTAGATAAGATGTCGGCCAAGGGTCTTAATGAGGTCGGTTGATCCGAGACCCCATCCGACCTTCAGATGTCGGCTGTCTTCAGGGATCGCCGACCTGCTCGGAAACCTCCGTATCAACAACAAATATAAAATCATACAAAATAATAAATACTAAAAATCAAGAGTGGTCTGCTGGATCGTCTGTTGTCCCCGCCTCATGATCGTCAGGTGCCGGAGGTGGATCATATATTAAAAAAATTAATATGAGAAACATTAATAAAAATTAATATACATACATTATTTTCAAAAATTAAATTGAAAATATGTGAATATTTCTCAAGTTTAATTAGAAACTATTTTTGATCATTTATACTTTAGTTTTTTTTAGATTATTGATTTGAGCGCCGAACCCAAACTGGAAATCCAATTAGGATTCCGTCAGTTCCCACACGTCACTTTCACCCACCCGGTCGTGTTGGAGCGAACGGCACACCGATCGGATCTCTATTTGTGATTTTGGACGCCCGGTTTCGTGTTGTGATCCTTTACATTTGAGTTTTCTTTATATTAGTGATTTGAACGCCCAACACAATTTGGGAATCTAATTAGGATTCCTTCAGTTCCTACACGTCAGTTTCACCCACCCGGTCGTGTTGGAGCGAACGACACATCGATCAGATTCCTATTTGTGATTTTGGACCCCCAAGTTTCGTGTTGTGATCCTTTACATTTGAGTTTTCTTTATATTAGTGATTTGAACGCCCAACACAATCCGGGAATCCAATTAGGATTCCGTCAGTTCCTACACGTCAGTTTCACCCACCCGATCATGTTGGAGCGAACGACACATCGATCAGATTCCTATTTGTGATTTTGGACCCCCGGTTTGCTTGTTCTGATCCTTTACATTTGAGTTTTCTTTAGATTAGTGATTTGAATGTCTAACCCAATCCGGGAATCCAATTAGGATTCCGTCAGTTCCTACACGTCACTTTCACCCACCCAGTCGTGTCGGAGCAAACGACACGTCGATCAGATCCCTATTTGTGATTTTGGACCCCCGGATTGCTTGTTCTGATCCTTTACATTTGAGTTTCTTCAGATTATGTTACCCCTGCAATTGCACATTAATTTGTACATGGACTATATAACATAAATAACGAATACAATAAGTTTGAAGTGATCAAGTTTACCCCGAAATCCAACATGGCTGCCGTCTAGGTAGCTGAGGCCCCTCATTATCCGCTGCTGAATGCTGGCTCTCCACCTCTGTTGTAAACAATTAAGACATGTATAAATTGGAAGACAAGAAACGTACTAATCTATGGAAACATACATGTACCTAGTGGTGATGAAGAAGGGAAAGGTGGCACTACTGGCGTGGTCGGGGAGGCGGTCCCTGCAAAATTATATACAGAATAGAAAATAAGAATTTAATGTGAACAATAGTATATAGAGTTTTGTGTCATGACGTATACATATACCTATAGCCGGCGTAGACGGGGAGGCAGTCCCTGCAAAATTTTATGTACGTTAGAAAATATTTGATTAATGTGAACAAAAATATATAGAGTTTTGTGTTTACATATATATATACATGTCGCCGGCGTAGACGAGGAGGCAGTCCATGCAAAATTTTATGTACGTTAGAAAATATTTGATTAATGTGAACATTACTCAATGTAGAGTTTTGTGTTTACATATACATATACCTAGCGTGGACGAGGAGGTGGACCCTCGGCCTATGGAGGTGGATAAAGATATAACATGTCATCAGTGTACCATATCTCTATTGAGATAAATAAAGATATAACATGTACCATCAGCACTCAAATTTGAACTAGCTATTCAATAACTTATAATTAGCAACAACACTCAGTTCTTACAAAATTTTATAATATTATCTATATTCATCATCAGATGCTGAAGATATGTTTAATTCACCGTCATCTTCGTCATCCTCCTCGAATTCGTCCTCATCATCAGGGGATTCTTCCTCCTCATCAGATTCCACCTCAAGGGCATTTGGGTCAACTTCTTTCTGTTCGTTATCCTTATATAAGCAAATTGGTTCATTTATATCATCAACATTGAACTACGTAGAAGCCGCCAACTCTCATGCGTCACTCTAATCTGATTGGAAAAATTTGTCATTAACACCTTCGAGCTCATCATCAGCCGAGGCAAGCTCATACTCAGGGAATAGCCTTGATTTCACTCTACATGCATCCCACCAATCTCTCAATTTGAGGGATGAATAATTTGAATAATAAACTTGTTGGGCTTGTGCCGCTAGAATGAATGGCTCATACGTACTCAACTTGGACTTATGCTTGACATCGACAATCCCATATGTTGTGTCATGACGAATAGATGTTGGATCAAACCAATGACACATGAAGAGAAATACATTGTTGTCTTGTCCAAAAAATTGTAGTTCAATGACTTCTTCGAGAATGCCATAATAGTCTATTTCATTTTCATTGTAGGCACTTCCCTTCACACATACGCCGCTGTTCATCGTAGACTTATTCTGTCCATAATCTCTTGTGTGAAATTGGTATCCATTCACAATGTAGCCTGGATAGACACGTACAATCTTCGAGGGCCCATAACTGATCTCTTGTAGTCTTGAATCAGTAATCAAACCTTGTTCAACCTATTATTAAAAAAAGGGGCAGACAAGACAATGACAAATTACAACAACTAAGTATGCATAAGAGCATAACACTTATGCTTCAAAATATTTAGACACTTACTCAAGATCTTAACCAAGTTGGAAAATACTTCTCCCGTTCCTTTTCAACCTGCACGTCAGTCAGACGTGGATTCTGTTGTAGTATGACCGAGTCAAACTCTCTGCAATGTAAATGTCACACAACCTATAAGTTCTGCAGTATTGCTCACAAATGATGTACATCATTAGTGTTGGGAGCTTACTCAATGTAGGGGTCTAGTTCTACGCAATTCATGAATATGTAGATCTATGCAGCTACCAACTCTCTGTATTTGAGTGCGCGAGTAGAAGAATATCCGAACGCTCGTCCAGGACACTTGAATATAGAGAGTCGGTCAGACACATTAGAATCTCCACCATCATCATTACGTGGAGGTTGAGTGCATCGGGTTCGTATTTCTGTGTCAAAGTACATCGAACAAAAGTTTGATATCTCTTCAATAAGGTACGCCAGGGTAATGGAGCCCTCAACTTGTGCTTTGTTGCGGACTTTCATCTTAAGATTGTGCATGCACCAATCGTAAGTTATATGATAACTATGATAGTATTATGTATTTGAATTTGAAGATATAAGTTAAGTTAATTATTGTTGCCCAGCTGACGAGCCCAGAGGGGGGGTGAATGGGTCTTTTTAAAAATTATTTAGTCAGTACCTGTACTTAAACATACACAAAGACGTTCTTTGAAATAGGTTAATGAAGGTTAGTATATATAATAAACTCACAAGAAATCAATCACACAACGCAAGGAATTATCCTGGTTCGGATCTCCTTTCCTTAGGAGTCCTACATCCAGTTCCGGAGCAACACTCAGGATTTCACTAACTAGGGTACAGTCCCCCTATGGACAATACAACACCCAGCTCAACTAGTCTTCCTTCACAACTGAAGGGAACTACAACACCCTGAATACCCCACCAGGTCTTCCTTCACACACGAAGGGAACAACACAGAAAAGATGAGCAATGAAATCAAGCCCCTAGATCAAGCTTTAACAAGCAACGATCTGAAGCAAAAATAGCCCTGAGAGAAGGAGATCTACACAATGGTCTCTCTCAGAACTACACAGGCTCTCTTTCAAGATTTCTATTGCAACATAGAGAGCTAAAGAGCTTGAGATAGATCAAGAATGAGATTCTTGGCTCTTGGATTCTCACGGAAGATTTGAGTTGCTAAGACTTGCTTGAAGTATTCGTTAGTAACTCTCGCTCCATCCTTCTAGAGCTACTATCTTGTAATTATATCTCCAATTTGAAATGTATTCGTTGAAGTAACCGTTGTCTCTAGCTTTGGTAGACGTTAGACTATTTGATACTTGGAAGCTTCTAGTCAACAGTCTTTTATCCATTTGTGCACGCAAAGAGATAGGATCTTCTGGTGTCTATATGGTCCAACGTTGTATGATAAAATGTCTTTAGGACCCTGCATACAGTAAATGCTAGAATAGTAGACAGCTAGGCTGTCTCTTGTTGTCAGTAAACATTGATGTGAATATTCACCAAAATAGTAATGCCATTTTGATATATCTAATAGATGCATACCGAGTACGCAGGATAATGGATTTTATCATCTGCATGCATGCAGAGATACGTTCAGTCTACATTAAATGCAAAGGTGTCAGAAGGATATGCGTGACGACTTTGACGATTCAAAGTTTTGACCAGTAGCAAATCGTTGTGCATAAGAAGTTAATACATTTATGACTTATGGAATCATTATGATCAGCTAAATCGTTGTAAGACATAACCAAATTGTTATGTTCTCTGAAGAAATCATTGTGGAGAGCAAATCGTTGTGTTCAATGAGGAAATCGATGCGCGAAGCAAATCGTTATAAGCTTTAAAGAAATCATTGCGCAAGGCAAATCGTTATGAGCTCTAAAGAAATCGTTGCGCAAGGCAAATCGTTATGAGCTCTAAAGAAATCATTGCGCAAGGCAAATCGTTATGAGCTCTAAAGAAATCGTTGTGAGTAGCAAATCGTTATGAGCTCTAAAGAAAACGTTGCGCAAGGCAAATCGTTATGAGCTTTAAAGAAATCGTTGCACGAAGCAAATCGTTATGAGCTCTAAAGAAATCGTTGCGCAAGGCAAATCGTTATGAGCTCTAAAGAAATCGTTGTGCGAAGCAAATCGTTGCGATGACTAAAGGAATCGTTGCGATGAGTAAATCGTTACAATGACTAAAGAAATCGTTGTGATGAGCAAATCGTTACGATGACTAAAGGAATCGTTGCGATGAGCAAATCGTTACGATGACTAAAGGAATCGTTGCGATGAGCAAATTGTTACGATGACTAAATAAATAGTTGTGATGAGCAAATCGTTACGATGACTAAAGGAATCGTTGCGATGAGCAAATTGTTACGATGACTAAATAAATAGTTGTGATGAGCAAATCGTTACGATGACTAAAGGAATCGTTGCGATGAGCAAATCGTTACGATGACTAAAGAAATCGTTGCGATGAGCAAATCGTTATGATGACTAAAGGAATCGTTGCGATGAGCAAATCGTTAAGGTACTTAAGAAATCGTTATGATGAAATCTTTACAGTTTTACTGAAATCGTTGTAGCATAAGGAAAATCGATGTGGAATTAGAGAAATTTCTTGCTGAACTTAATATTGCTTCAGAAAGGTAATACTTACCAAATTTGCTTGATTTTCCTGTAGTATTTCCTGTGCTCAAGACTAATGAAATATGTGTTAGTAATCTTTGACATAGTTTTGTTAATCACCAAAATAAATATTAATTACATGAAGACATTCTGATCATCAATCTCCCCCTTTTTGGTGATGACAAAACAAAACTAAACTTATCAATCAGCATAAGTGACCTAACTTTGTATTTCTGAAAAAGAAAATTTCTCCCCCTTTTGTCATTAAGCAAAAAGATAAACATTGACAAAGAAGAAGAGAAAGGATTGAAGAGCACCCAAACAACACTATATGGATTAATTCTGAGGAGGTACAGTTAGATAATAAGCAGGAGACAAAAGGGAGGCAAAGCGCCTGATGACAGGGAATGCCTGGCGTTCCTGCTCTTCAAAAAAGGCTTCAAAGGCCCCAAACTCAATTTGATAGGAGGGTCCCATAGTGGGAACCATCCTCTTGATATGAAGTTGCCTTTGATCTGAAATGAAATCCTCATATTTAGCACTGCCGAGGGCTATCTTGTAGGATAAGAAGGACCCAAAACTGGCAAACTGAAGAAAAACATCAATCTTGAGGGGATAGACAATCTGATACGATCTAAGATCCTTCTTTAAATCAAAGAAGACCTTGTATCGTTCGACCCAGGTCAGATAGGAATCCCGGATGAGGTGAAGAGAGTTGGCATCCAAAAATTCACTGTGAGTCAAAAGAGGTTGATTTGAGCTGGCCTGAGAAGCATTAAGGGCTTCTAGCTGCTGAGCAGACAAGGGATAGAGTTTCGTCCAATCAGCAGGAGATAGCCTGTCACATTCAGAGAGAATAGGGGCCAGGATATTGGCCTTGATATGCCCCTGAAGATATTGCTTGAAGAGAAATCTCGGAAAAGACAGATCGCGGCCATCTTGCACAAATAACCTAGCCATGACCCTTGCAGCTCGCTCAAAAATAAGTGTTCCCACAGAAGAATCCATAATCAAGGCATGGAGAGGGGGAAGGAACACTACATCAGGAATGACCAAAGTAGAAAAATCAACCTGAAGGGATTCAGAATGAGCTGTGCTTGAACTGAGAGCCCTATTGGCTTCACGGAATTGACCCAGCTGGGATTCAGGGATGCGATTAACATAGCAGTAGTTATAGTACATCTGATACTGCCGGATGAACTTGATTTCCTTCTGAATAAATGGTCCAAAAAGATGTTTATGATGAATTTGGAACCATTCAGAGAGAGAGAGAGAGGAGCTTCTCTGGGAGGATACCTGGCGGCTTGAGCCTGACGAAATTTACTGTATAGGTCTCTGTTGCTCCGAGCCCAATGCTCTTCAGGTTTGGCTTCAGTCATGGAGAAAAAATTTTACTGTTGAGCCTTAGAGAGAGAGGTGTAAGGAAAGATGGTGGTAAGATGATCAGAAAGATTTTGGAAGGGAAGGCAAAAAATGTGGGCAAAAACTACTTTTTGAATATATTCTTCATAGATAAGTTTCTGTTTATTAGAGATGGAAAGGGAAAACCAAAGAGGAGGATAACAAGTTTCAGAGGAGACAGGATGGGTGGAAGTGAGTCTCCTCTTTTTAGAGACAGGACTAGAGGAGCCTGTCCTGTGAGTATGGGTGCCAACAGCCAGGACTGAACGAAGTATTTCTACCTCAAATTCATCTTTGATATCCTGGATTTCAACCTGAGAGAGTTGGGCACCCTTAGGAATAATGGTAATAAAGGAAGGAGGTGTAGGTGGATGGAAGATTGAGGCAGGAGTTATGGTAGGGAGAGCAGAGGGTCCTGAGGAGGAAGGACCAGAAGAAGAAGAGGGTCCAGCTGAAGATGATGCTGGAGGAATCTGAAGAGAAGATGAGGGAGGAGGAATAATGGTGGAAGAAACAGGAGATGAACCAGATTGAGAAGGAAACGGTGTAGGAGAGGATATAGGTCTTGGACGAGGTCATTTAAAGGTGGTTGGAGCTGGAGGTGCAGTGGATGAGGTAGGTGGAGAAAGAGGGGCTAGAGTAGGAAGAGTAGAAGTGGCAGGGGGCTCAGGAGCTATAGCCTGTTCTGCTCTTTCAGCTACAGGTTCCACTCGGATAAGAATCTCCTCTCCCGGTCCAGATGGCCCAGACCCCTGACTGATATTAGAATCTTCAATTTGCAAACTCTCAAATGGCTGTACTGAAATACTTGGCCCTGATGGCCCTGCTGGTGCCTCAACTAAAGTCCCTAATGGCTGCTCCTCCTGTTCAACATCAATGGGCCCGGATGGCCCTGAAGTACCTTCATTTTGCCCTGGAGGTCCACACTCTTGAAGGGAGGGCCCTGATGGACTTGGAACATCGCTTGTAGTGCTCTGAGGGACAGAAGGGTGAGGAGTAGAATCTGTAGGTCCTACTGCCTTCAAAATCTCAGACACCATTACTTTCATAGTGCTCAATTCCTTATTGAACCATTTCATGGCATTACATAATTGAGAAACATCATTGGACATTGATTCCTGGCGCACAATAACAGAACTGACATTTGACTGTACTGAGGTCAAGATCTCACCGTGATCATTCAACCTCTTCAAGATAGGCTTCAAGATCACCTTCTTTTGAATGTTCCTCTGCTTTCTGTGAGCAATTTTCTTGCTTGTGCTTCTCCTTTCCACTTGCTCCTCGACCTCTATATGAGCTTCATTAGGCCTTTCATTTACAGGAGCATCTTCAGTTTGCTCCCCCTGTGATGCTGCTACCTCTTGCTCAATTCCTTGCTCCCCCTGAATGGGAGCCCCTCCTTCAACTCCTTCTTGCTCCCCCTGAATGGGAGCATCTTCCATCATAATCTCTTCTGGAATAGTGGATGGCTCCATCTGAATTGGGACGGCTGCCACAACCTCTTCTGCCGAACTTCCACCAGTTTCTGGAATCACTGGGGTGGAGTGAATGGAATTCAACACTTCTCGGAGCACAGATGCCACTGTGGAGGTGGGTAGAGGATCCTCTGGTCTTCTGACAGAATCTTCCACTGCTACATCTCCTTGAGCTACTGGAGTTTCCATAGAATCTTCTCTGACTGCAGCTACTTCTTGTTGAGCTCTAGACACTGCGGCTTCTTCTGTTGCTGGTTCTGCAACTGCTGAAGGTCCTTTTGACTCTACTGCTGCTGCCTCTAGCTGGACATCTTGGGCTTCCCTTATGATGGGTTCACCCTTAGCCACAGAGGTCTTGGTCCATACTCTGTTGACCACTGAAAAACCACTTTTCCTTAAATTTCTGGACCTAATTGCTTGGCCCATCTTTTCTACAACAGCGCCAGACACATCTACTCCAAAATGCTTGAAAACTTTGGTGAGCAGATGAGCATAAGGCAGGGATACATTTAACTTACTCTTGGAATCCCAGATTTGATCACGGGAAAACTTCATCCTTTCCATCATCACTTCGGCCATGTTGATTTCTTCATTCTGAACGGCCCAATACATCATATCTGAGTCTGCCTTGGTGCAGGTTGAAAAGGTAGCACTTCTAGGAACGAGTATCTGGCAGACTATAAAGTGCAGAAGACGGTTGAAAGCATTCAGTTGATTTATGTCTATTTTCCCATCTTTTAATCAGAAATCAGGACCAATAATTCCTAGACCCTTGACCTGGGTGTCCATAGTGTGGATTCCACTATGACCGGTCATGCTCACGCCAAACAAAGTCTTCAGGAGATCATGATCAATATTGATCGAGGTTCCCTTTACTAAGGATGTCAGGGACCCATCTGCCTCAGATTTCAAGCACACATAAAATGCCTTCACGAGGTCTGGGTAGCTTACCTCTGAGAAAGTCGAGATGACTGACCACTGCATTCTGCTCACGGCGGCTACTATGCTGTGCATACCGTTCTTCTCAAGATCAGCAATATCCACTGCTTTATTTCCACAAAGCTTTGATTTCACAAACGTGAATCTCTCCTGCTGCTCAGGTGAGAGGTACTCAGCGTCGTAGCCCCCAAGACTGCTGGAAACGACGGACGCGGCCATGGATTTGGGTGGAGAGGTTTTCAAGAAGGAGGAAATGGTGACAGAAGTGAAATCCCTCAAGAAGTTCTTCGTGGGAAGAAGTAAGAGACTTCGAATTTTGCAGAGAGTCGGTGTCGGAATCGTTAGGGCATCGGCTCAGGCAACCAGACGAAGGAGGAAAAAGGTGAAAGTAGGAGATGAATCATTTCCATATCGATGTTGGAGTAAATAAATGAATACTTTAAATAAAAAAAAATGAAGCA
The DNA here is from genome assembly GCA_014218235.1 of Colocasia esculenta. Classification (NCBI taxonomy): domain Eukaryota; kingdom Viridiplantae; phylum Streptophyta; class Magnoliopsida; order Alismatales; family Araceae; genus Colocasia; species Colocasia esculenta. Next base: position 80,210,375 of record CM024766.1, read on the forward strand.
CCAAAAGGCGGGAGGAAACGACAAACAAGTTTGACTTTTCAAAAAAGACTTTTCCAAGAGAGACCCAAAAAAAATAGGATAATTGAGTATATCTTTTGCTTAACTCCATTGAGAGAAAAATACCTTAAATTTTGAAAATATATATCAGAATAAACTGAAATCTTTTCACAAATTACACATGCCTAATTCCCTTCTAAGAGACGTGAATCTCTCTTCGGGTAAAGCTTTAGTGAAGATATCTGCTAACTGACCATTTGTATCAATAAAAGATATTTCTAAATTACCATTAGCTACATGATCTCGAATGAAATGGTATCTAACATCAATGTGCTTAGTCCTTGAATGTTGTACTGGGTTTTTGGGGAGATTTATAGCACTTGTGTTGTCACACAGTAGAGGAATTGTTTTGATGTGAAATCCATAGTCCTCAAGTTGTTGCTTGATCCACAGGAGTTGTGTACAGCAGCTCGCGGCAGCAACATACTCAGCATCAGCAGTTGATAGTGCCACTGAATTTTGCTTCTTGGAGGACCATGATATCAAACATCCTGCAAGGAATTGACAACATCCACTGGTGCTTTTTCTATCTACCTTGCATCCAGCGTAATCAGCATCAGAGTATCCTATCAAATCAATTTCACATGACTTCGAATACCATAGACCTAAATCATGAGTTCTAGCTAAATATCTGAAAATTCTTTTGACATTGATTAAATGAGATTCTCTATGATCTACTTGATACCTAGCACACATACATACACTAAATAAAATATCAGGTCTGCTAGCTGTTAAATAAAGCAAGGATCCTATCATACCTCCGTAGGTCTTTTGATCTACCTTCTTACCATTCCTGTCACTATCCATCCTTATTGATGTACTCATAGGTGTAGACAGTGGCTTGGAGTTATCGAAACCAAATTTCTTTAAAAGTTCCTTGGTGTATTTGGCTTGACAGATGTGGGTGCCATCTCTTCCTTGCTTGATTTGTAATCCAAGGAAATAATTGAGCTCCCCCATCATGCTCATCTCAAACTCTCCCTGCATCAACTTTTCAAAATACTTGCAGAGGGATTCATCAGTAGATCCAAAGATAATGTCATCTACATAAATCTGTACAAGTAATATACTTTTAACTTTCAATTTTACAAAAAGAGTGCTATCTACCTGTCCTCTAGTGAAACCATGATTTAATAGAAAAGAACTAAGCCTTTCATACCAGGCTCTAGGTGCTTGCTTTAAACCATACAATGCCTTATGAAGTTTAAAAACATGATTCGAAAATTTTGTATCATCAAAACCTGGAGGTTGTTCCACATAAACTTCCTCCTTGATAAAACCATTCAAAAATGCGGACTTAACATCCATTTGAAATAGTTTTAAATTTAATGCAGATGCATATGCAAGTAAGCTTCGAATAGCCTCAAGTCTAGGTACAGGTGCATAAGTTTTATCGAAATCTATGCCTTCCTCTTGGGAATAGCCTTGAGCCACCAGTCTGGCCTTGTTTCTTAGGATCACACCAGTCTCATCCAGTTTGTTTCTGAACACCCACTTGGTGCCAATAATCGGATGGTCTGATGGTCTGGGAACAAATGACCATACTTGGTTTCTCTTGAATTGATTAAGTTCATCTTGCATGGCTATAATCCAAGATTCATCAGTAAGAGCTTCATTGACTGTCTTACGCTCTATTTGAGACACAAATGCTAAGTAATCACAGGGTATTACATTACCTGTTATTCTTACCCCTACAGATGGATCACCAATGATGTTTTCGGGTGGGTGATCTTTCTTGTATCTCCATTCTTTTGGAAGATTATCATGTGTAATGTCCTTTTGTTGCAAGTCTTCCAGAGGTGGATCATCCTTGTCTTCGATTGATGTATCATTTAATTTGTTAGACAATTCATCTGCATCATCAATGTCACTATCTTCTTCCTTTCTCAAGGAAGGGTTAGTTTCTTCAAAAATGATATGAATAGTCTGTTCAATTAATAAGGAGCACTTGTTAAATACTCTATAGCCTTTAGGTTTAGAGGTGTACCCCATGAAGATGCCTTCATCTGATTTGGCATCTAACTTACCAATGTCCCTTTTTCCATTATTGTGGATAAAGCAAGGACATCCAAATGTCCTAAAGTGGCTGATCTTTGGCTTCTTTCCTTTGAACAGTTCGTATGCAGTCTTCTTTAGGATTGGCCTGATCATTACTATGTTGATAATATAGCTTGCTGTGTTCACTGCTTCAGCCCAAAAATACCTTGGTAAATCATACTCTGACAGCATTGTTCTTGCCATGTCCAATAAAGTTCTATTCTTCCTCTCAGCAACTCCATTTTGCTGTGGTGTCCTTGGTGCTGAGAAATTATGCTCAATTCCTTGGTCATCACAGAATTTAGAAAAATTTTCATTTTGAAATTCACCTCCATGGTCTGATCGAATACAAACAATGCTGTACTTCTGGTCTTTCTGGACCTTCTTGCTGAAATAGACAAAGCTTTCAAATGTATCATCTTTATGTTCTAGGAATGACACCCATGTAAACCTGGAGTAGTCATCGACAATAACAAAACCAAAATTCTTTCCTCCAAGACTGGTAGTCCTCATTGGCCCAAACAAATCCATATGAAGGAGTTCCAAAGGTTTAGAGGTGGTTACCACAGTCTTCGACTTGAAGGAGCTCTTAGTGTGCTTTCCTTTGGCACAAGGTCTACAAACACCTTCCATCTTAGTGCTGACTTTTGGCAGACCTTCTATAAGATTTTTCTTTAACAACTTTATCATACCGTTCATGCTGCAATGTCCCAATCTTCTGTGCCACAATTCAGTTGATTGATCTTTATTTGCTGCCAAACAGACATTTTGATCCTTGAGTTCTTCAAGATAGAGCACATATAAGTTCTTTTCTCTATTAACCTCGAAAATTACTGCTCCATCCTTTAATATGCTGCACTTTGACTCTTGAAACTGGATCTGATGGCCTCTGTCACAAAGCTGGCTGATGCTAATGAGATTATGTTTTAGCCATTTGACAAGCAATACATCTTCAATAACTGTCTTTTCTTTATTGTTCACAGAACCACTGCCTATCACTGTCCCTTTTCCGTTATCTCCATAAGTAACAGTTCCTTCTTCATTTTGAAGATGAGAGAATAGCTTTCGATTACCTGACATGTGCCTTAAGCACCCACTGTCCAGATACCATTTGGATGCTCGAAAGTTACCTTGAAATGAAAATATTAAGTTTTAGGTACCCAAGTTCTTTTGGGTCCTGATTGGTTAGTATCACTGGTTTCCCTTTTGGTTATCCATTTCTTGTGTCTTATTGGGCATGTTGTTCTGATGTGTCCTAACTTGTTACTGTAAGGAAATGCACAGAGCGCAGCGGAAACGCGAATCCTTCAGGTAGATATCGTTGTCGGCGGTCGGATCGAACAAAAACCGTGAACCCGCGCACAGGAAGATCCGATCTTTACCTTTGCGGGGTTGCGAAACTCCCGAATCCGGGGAGGAGGTGGCGCAGGAAGCGCCGGTGCTTCAAGCCGTTCAAGTGTTCGGCCTCTAGACGTATCCACGCGAGCTCCGGACACAGACGGGATCTCCTCGTTCTCCACGCGTCTCCTGGATCTCAGCTCCACCATGTGCCGGAGAGAGGAGAGAGAGGGTGGGAGGCGCCCTGGGAGAGAGAGAGGAGGGGGGCGGCCAGGGTTAAAGCCTGGAGTTGGCCCAGGGTTTAACTCTCAGCATATATTTATAGACACCGCGGTTTTTCATAAAAACCCAGTCATTGTCTATAAAGAACACCTTGCCCAGTCTGCTCGGAACTCTTATGCGTGTGACCCTCTAGGCCCAACTGCTAGTCCAGTTTTTCAGCCCATTAAGCTCAATAACTCTTTATTGACTTATGGTAATTAATTAACATCTCATATTAATTAATTACACAATCAATTATCGTCTCACGATGATTGACTGGGCTTCCAATCAAGTTGGGTGCCAAGCAACACCACTTGATCCTGGAAAGCATTGGGGTTCAGCAACCCATTCAAGGAACCTTTTGTATCATCAGTTACCACGTGACTATAATCCTTCGCTCGTACAATGCTCCCGAGTGCACTTAGGGTATGGTCAACTGTCAAACCCTAAATTGCACACTCACTCGGTTTAGATGCCACATAACTATATCAGAAAACTCCTTTTCTGATAAGTAGTATTGCCCTGGCCAGGGACTATCAGGCATCCTTCCGTAGAGCATTCACTCTCCTATTACCGAGAGCGAGCGATCCCATATTGACCACACAATCACCTTCGAAGGTATTCCGCTAGATCCGAACACTTAACTGATTAAGACCTCATGGCTAGAGATCTATAAGTCAAGGTCAAAACCCAGAAGTCCACCAACAAGGTGTCCTTGGTGTCTCAGGTCTAAGGACCAATCACGCCACTGTGACAATGAATCTAGCTGGTTGACAGTTAGGTAACATTACCATCCAGCGATTCATAACGGATCAGTTCAGTGAACTCATTCTCCAATGAGCACCTAAAGATTCACCTTAGTGTCTCCACACAAGTGACTATGAGACCAGTCACCCTCATCATATGAGCAGGTGCAACCTGTACTAGTCTAACCGGATATCCGATGTCCTTCTCGAATATCCTCCGACTAGGAACAATTAAGAATATGCGTTTAAAGGACATTAATCCCATTGTTATGATCTCATCATAATTAGTATCCATTGCGCATATTCATGGACTTCATAATGAAACGATAAACGAATTATACATAATGAATATAAAAGCCTTATTATTATTATCAAAGAACAAGATTGTACAAGTTATGATTGGCTTGAGGACATCCATAACTAACAATCTCCCACTTGGACTAAAGCCAATCACCTTTAAGCCTTAAACCCATGGACTCAAGGTGGCGTTCAAACACAATTTGAGACAGAGGCTTCGTCAATGGATCTGCAATGTTGTCGACTGAAGGAACTCTTTCCACCAGTACATCTCCTCTAGTCATTATCTCCCTGATCAGGTGAAATCGCCTCAGAATGTGCTTCGACTTCCGATGAGACCGCGGCTCTTTCGCTTGCGCAATGGCCCCATTGTTGTCACACAACAATGGGATTGGATCAGAGTCACCTGGCACCACACCAAGGTCGGTGATGAACTTCTTCATCCACACTGCCTCCTTGGCAGCTTCAGCTGCAGCAATGTACTCAGCTTCTGTCGTCGAGTCTGCAGTGGTTTCTTGCTTGGAACTCTTCCAGCTCACTGCACCCCCGTTCAAAGTGAACACAAACCCAGATGTAGACTTGCTATCATCTGGGTCTGACTGGAAACTTGAGTCAGTATATGTCCGAAGTTTCAAGTCCCCTCCTCCATAGACCAGAAATATATCCTTAGTCCTTCTCAAGTACTTAAAGATACATTTCACAGCCATCCAGTGTGTTTCACCTGGATTTGCCTGATATCTGCTCGTAACACTTACAACAAATGCCACATCAGGTCTTGTACATAGCATGGCATACATGATAGACCCTATAGCCGAGGCATAGGGGACTCTATCCATGGCTGCCCTCTCTTCAGGAGTCTTAGGAGACTGCTCCTTAGAGAGAATAATCCCATGTCTCATAGGTATGAGACCTCTCTTGGAATTTTCCATGCCAAACCTTTTGACAATGGTATCTATGTACATGGATTGGGTCAAGCCAAGCATCCTCTTAGATCTATCTCTATAGATACGTATTCCTAATACGTAGGATACTTATCCCAAATCCTTCATGGAGAAGTTCTTTGACAATCAAACCTTTACTGATGATAGCATCCCTACATCATTCCCAATGAGTAAGATGTCATCAACGTAAAGTACGAGAAAAGTGATAGCACTCCCACTGATTTTCTTATACACACATGGTTCATCTTTATTCTTAATGAAGTCATAAGATTTGATAGCCTCATCAAACCTTATGTTCCAACTACGAGAAGCTTGCTTCAATCCATAGATGGATCTTTGAAGCTTGCATACTTTGTCTGGACACTCTTTGGATGTAAAACCCTCAGGTTGTATCATATACACTTCCTCCTCAATGTTTCCATTAAGGAAAGCGGTTTTTACATCCATCTGCCAGATCTCGTAATCAAAGTATGCAGCAATGGCAAGAAGAATTCTGATCGACTTTATCATAGCAACTGGTGAGAAAGTTTCGTCATAGTCAATTCCTTGCCTTTGACGATACCCCTTTGCCACCAACCTTGCCTTATAAGTGTCGATCTGTCCATCTGCACCAATCTTTCTCTTAAAGATCTATTTGCACCCAATAGGTACAATACCTTCGGGCAAGTCTACCAAATTCCAAACTTGGTTGGTGTACATGGACTGCATCTCAGAATTCATGGCATCTCGCCATTTCCCTGACTGAGGTAGTAGGTCTTTGGATCATCATCCTCATCATAAGACATACCTTCACTGATATGTCCAACATATCTTTCAGGCTGTCTAGGTACTCTACCAGACCTACGCTGAATGTGTGTATATTCCTAAACAGGTTCCGGAACCGATGTTTCACCTGGTGGACTTTGCACAATTTGTGGATCTAGAACCTCTTCTAGATCTACTTTACTCCCACAGCCCTCTTGGGTAAGGTACTCCTCTTCTAAGAAGACAGCTCTCCTGGAAACAAAAACTCTTTGTTCACCAGGATGGTTAAAGTAGCACCCAAATGTTTCTTTTGGGTATCCAACAAACCTGCACTTATCAGTTCTGGAGTCCAGTTTATCTGGGTTGTGTTTGTTTACATGGGCAGGACAGCCCCAGATTTTAACATGTTTAAAATCAGGCGTTATACCCTTCCATATCTCATATGGAGTAGAAGACACATATTTACTGGGAACCCTGTTCAGCAGATATGCCGCTGACTCTAGCGCATATCCCCATAGGGAAACTGGTAACTGTGAATGGCTCATCATAGATCGTACCATGTCCAACAAGGTCCGATTTCTCCTTTCCGATACACCATTCATCTGTGGTGTATAGGGAGGAGTCCATTGAGAAAGGATACCATTGTCCTTTAAGAATTGTGTGAACTCTGTACTTAAGTATTCACCTCCTCGGTCTGACCGTAAGATTTTAATACTCTTTCCAGTTTGCTTCTCAACTTCATTCTTAAATTCTTAGAATTTTCCAAAGGCTTCAGATTTGTACTTCGTACACAAATCCGAACCTTGAGTAGTCATCCGTGAATGTAATGAAGTATGAGTAGCCACCCTTGGCTTGGGTAGACATTGGACCACATACATCCGAGTGTATTAGTTCCAATATGTCCTTGGCCCTATCTCCATGTCCACTAAATGGAGATTTGGTCAACTTACCCATTAAGAAGGATTCGCAAGTTGCATATGATTCATAATCAAATGGATCCAAGTATCCATTCTTATGCAACTTTTGAAGCCTATTCTCGCCAATGTGACCAAGCCTACAATGCCATAAGTAGGCAGTGTTCACACTATTCTTACTTCTCTTAGGAGAAACATCAACATGGAGATTTGCATAAGAAACATCAAGTAGATACAAACCATTTACCAAATTTGCTAAAGCAACTAGTTTATTTCTCAAATAAACTGAACAACTATTGTTCTCAATGGTAAACTTGTATCCAACTCTATCTAAACAAGAAACAGAAACAATGTTCTTAATAATGCTAGGCACAAAGTAGCAATCATCTAATGAAAGTAAATCTCCTCAGGGTAACTTGAGCTTCACTGTCCCCACAGTAAGTGCAGCAACACTTGCGCCGTTTCCAAGCCTCAAGTTCACCTCACCCTTGCTCAGCTTCCTTCTACTTGTCAACACTGGCATATCATTGTAGATATGAGAAGCACATCTAGTGTCTAAAACCCAAGATGTAGAATCTCTAACAGACAAGTGAAGATCTATCATATAGATACCTGAAGCTTCACCAAGTTTCTGCTTCTCCTGAGCCTTCATTGCAAGGTAGTCCTTGCAATTTCTTTTCCAGTGCCCCTTCTTTTGCAGTGGAAGCACTCGCCCTTTTTCTGCTCCTTTTCTTATGTCCTTCTTTTGTCTTTGCTTGGACTATTTTTTTCATTGCCTTTCTTAAAGGCTTGCATTGCTCTCCTCTTCTTGTTGGACTTTCCAACCATGAGAACAGTGGGCTTTTCCTTCTTAAGGTTGTCCTCAGCAGTCTTCAGCATGTTTAGCATCTCAGCTAAACTCACCTTCCAGGACATAGGCAATGCGCTCAGACCTGAGGACAATCTTCAGGTTCTTGAGCCATTCCGAGTAGTTCGGGCCTGTCAATTTGTTGGCATCCAGTATGCCACGGAGTGGGTTACCCGACGACATTTTTGCCTATAAAGGAAATGTAAATACAATTAGCAGATGTTCATAATAATAATTAAATCTAGATTAGGACTTTAATCAAGATTAGCTCCCACTATTTTTCGACAGACTGTATAACCCTCAGATATACAGAATGGGAGACACTGACGGTCTCCTAGTGGGGATCGAAATCTCACAGACTCATAGCATGATCTTGTGGATAGCACAACAAACCATACTATGATCTGAAAGCGGTCAACCCTTGACACTTGCAACTCTTGCAATATCCGATCTTATTTTGGCCCCTGAATTTTAATGACCTAGTGGATAGCACAGCAAGTCATTAAATCCAGTCTAAGCAGTACCATCATTACGTAACGAGCATAGATTTGGATGTAGCCCTTGTGGATAGCACAACAAAGCTACACCTGTCCTCTATCCCGTTTAAGACATCACTATGCCATAGTTTTAATCTGTCATCAGATTTGGCAAGCCTTGTGGATAGCACAACAAACTTGCCCGATCTAATGGCAATCCTAAAACTATAATGATGGAGGGCCACGTAATTCATTCTCAATGATTACGCTACGGCTTAAAATTTAAACGAGGAGGGATTTTGACATATTTTATCTTGGTCTCTATATATGTGTGCTATTGATATATAGAATTTAGAATATCATATATTTAATTATATATATCAAAGCACATTCCACACATATCATATATATGAAGAAAAACGATAGATGATCATGGACTTTAACCTAGAGTGGCATTACCAGAGCCAGTTGGTAATCCACAAATATGGTGAACAAATGGCAGCCCCGCATCTGATGCTTTAGCTTGATGTAACTTTATCTCCAGCAAGGTCCTGCATGGTACTCTCCTCCATCTCCGCCAATCCGCTTCTTAAAATTACAAGTAATATTTAAATTGGGCTCGCAGGCCCATAAATGTACATCAGATAATAATAAGAAACCTTGAACAAGTCAAGGGGAGTACATAATAAGAGGGAGATAGAATGTACAACCTGGATTCAATGGAGGGAGAGAGGGAGGCACGCAGTCCTGATAAATTACATCATTTGCCATTAACCATAACAATCATCACATGATATCTAAGTCCATGACCATCCATCCACACACATTACATGCATCAACAAGCAATTATCACATAATTAGTTCTGAAATAACTTTTATTTCAAAAATATAATAATTATATTTTGAAAACCATTTAACTAATTTAGCTAATATGGATAACATCTAATCAACATTAGATAAACGTCATTCACCGTTACTGCATGAATCCGCCAAAATTACGGTTAATTAATTTCACAAGAATCACATTCTTAATTAATTAACATGCTTTAATTAGATGGTAGGAAATAACTAAAACAATTTTAGATTTTTCTTAAACTAATTAAGCAGGGGGTCAAACATTTGAAAATTAATTTATAGAGAGCTAAAAGAATTTTAAAACTCTTAAAACTAATTTTCATAATTTTCTAGAGTTTTTAAGAATTTTCCTGGCTTTTAAACACTTTAAAAAACCATTTTAAAATCTTAAAAGGGGAGGGTTTTGGGCTAGTCGAATCCGGCGCGGGTCGGATCCGGTTCGGACCGGCCCGGAGGGGGGGTCCACCTGCGACTTAACTGCGGGCGGACCCGCGCGCAGCCCGCGAAAGACCCGCCGGGGTCACCCCCTCCGCCCGAATGGGGGGGGGGGGGGGGGGGGGGCGCGGCTAGGGCGAAACCCTAGCCGCCGCCGCCCCCCGGTGCAGGGTCGGAGCGGGTCGACCCCGCCGGCTGTTGCACCTCCACCGGCGGCCGCCAACAGCCCCGGCGATGCCGGCGTTCACCTGCCGTGGCCCCAGAACCCCCAGAAACCTCCTTCCCGAGCCCCTGCGAAAACCCCCCTTTTTGGAGGCCATTCCCAATCCTTTTCGTGGACGCCGGATTCCGGTCGTCCAACGCCCGGGATGGGCATCAGCCTCCGCCTCCGATATCCTGAGTTCATCTGGACTATCTATAGAACTCATCCAGGCATGAAATCGCCCCATTCTTGGACTGTCCAAGAAGGTGAAATCAGAACGACGGAGGGGTCTTACAGACGTCTGTTCAACCTCTACAGAGGGCCAAACGACGTCCCAAAGGGTTCTCTACAAAGCCCTTGATACTGAGAACGATTCTCAAGCATCAAGAACATGTTATTCATCCCATGAACGACCCGGGAACGCAGCAAACTTGGCGATTCATGCAGAATGCGAATTGACGAAAAACGCATGAAATAATGATCATACGACGCCGATACCGATCGGGCCAGCAACCTGGCTCTGATACCACAGTAAGGAAACGCACAGAGCGCAGCGGAAACGCGAATCCCTCAGGTAGATATCGTTGCCGGCGGTCAGATCGAACAAAAACCATGAACCCGCGCACAGGAAGATCCGATCTTTACCTTTGCGGGGTTGAGAAACTCCGAAATCTGGGGAGGAGGTGGCGCAGGAGGCATCGGTGCTTCAAGCCGTTCAAGTGTCCAGCCTCTGGACGTATCCACGTGAGCTCCGGACGCAGACGGGATCTCCTCGTTCTCCACGCGTCTCCCGGATCTCAGCTCCACCATGTGCCGGAGAGAGGAGACAGAGGGTGGGAGGCGCCCTGGGAGAGAGAGAGGAGGGGGGCGGCCAGGGTTAAGCCTGGAGCTTGGCCCAGGGTTTAACTCTCAGCGTATATTTATAGACACCGCGGTTTTTCATAAAAACCCAGTCATTATCTATAAAGAACACCTTGCCCAGTCTGCTCGGAACTCTTATGCGTGTGACCCTCTAGGCCCAACTGCTAGTCCAGTTTTTCAGCCCATTAAGCTCAATAACTCTTTATTGACTTATGGTAATTAATTAACATCTCATATTAATTAATTACACAATCGATTATCGTCTCACGATGATTGACCGGGCTTCCAATCAAGTTGGGTGCCAAGCAACACCACTTGATCCTGGACAGCATTGGGGTTCAGCAACCCATTCAAGGAACCTTTTGTATCATCAGTTACCACGTGACTATAATCCTTCGCTCGTACAATACTCCCGAGTGCACTTAGGGTATGGTCAACTGTCAAACCCTAAATTACGCACTCACTCGGTTTAGATGACGCATAACTATATCAGAAAACTCCTTTTCTGATAAGTAGTATTGCCCTGGCCAGGGACTATCAGGCATCCTTCTGTAGAGCATTCACTCTCCTATTACCGAGAGCGAGCGATCCCATATTGACCACACAACCTTCGAAGGTATTCCGCTAGATCCGAACACTTAACTGATTAAGACCTCATGGCTAGAGATCTATAAGTCAAGGTCAAAACCCAGAAGTCCACCAACAAGGTGTCCTTGGTGTCTCAGGTCTAAGGACCAATCACGCCACTGTGACAATGAATCTAGCTGGTTGACAGTTAGGTAACATTACCATCCAGCGATTCATAACGGATCAGTTCAGTGAACTCATTCTCCAATGAGCACCTAAAGATTCACCTTAGTGTCTCCACACAAGTGACTATGAGACCAGTCACCCTCATCATATGAGCAGGTGCAACCTGTACTAGTCTAACCGGATATCCGATGTCCTTCTCGAATATCCTCCGACTAGGAACAATTAAGAATATGCGTTTAAAGGACATTAATCCCATTGTTATGATCTCATCATAATTAGTATCCATTGCGCATATTCATGGACTTCATAATGAAACGATAAACGAATTATACATAATGAATATAAAAGCCTTATTATTATTATCAAAGAACAAGATTGTACAAGTTATGATTGGCTTGAGGACATCCATAACTAACAGTTACAGTGGCTACAGTAGGACAATTTAGTTACTTTTTCTATATATGTGAAATCTGTCTTGTATGCAATGTTTTGTTCAGGTACAAATTTTGGTGTTGGATATATTTTTGAATAAACTATAGTTTCTTCATTATCTGGGGGTATATATCATAATCCATTTTTCTTCTTACCTGATCTTCTAGCACCTTTTAATATGAGGGAGTTTTTACCATTTGTAAATTTTTCCAATGTGCTAGATAACTTTTTATTTTCTTCTATTAATGAGTTTATCTCTGTTTTCAGTTCATCTGAGCTTGCTTGTTTTTCCAATTTAATTATTTGTTCATTCTTATCTTTTAGATCTTCACATAATAACTCATTTCTTCTTTTAAGTTCAGTTAACTATTTTTCTAGCTATTCATTTTCTAATTTTAGATATGAGTTTATGTTTTCCAAGCAAGTGATGTTTTTCTTACTAGCTTTCAATAATTTAGATACATCTCTATATTTAACATATAGTTCATTGAATGCTTCCTCTAAATTATCCGAATCAGAATTATCACAGGAATCAAAAGAGGAATCTGATGTTACCTTATCATATGTATTTGCCATGAACGCCAGGTTGGCTTCTTCTTTATCACTGCTTGAGCTTGACTCACTGTCTGAGTCACTGTTGTTTTCCCAAGCAGCTGCCATTGCCTTTTTCTTGTACTTCTTGAATCGTCTGAAGTTGTCCTTTTTCTTGTGTCCATCTTTCTTAAGCTTTGGACATTCTGCCTTGATATGTTTAGACTTCTTGCACTCATAGTATATTGGTTCTCCTTTCTTCAGATCCTTTCCTTCTGGCTTCCTAAATTCTTTATTTTTCTTGAAGAACCTTCTGCCAGACTGAAACTTCTTTTTCTTAGCTAGAATTCATTGCAGTCTTCTTGATAGCATTGCTTCTTCATTTTCACTATCCTCAATGCCTTCACTGTCGTTTGAGCTTGCTTCTGATGATTCTTCTTCGGCTTTCAAAGCATTGGGGTGCTTTTTCTTGCTTGAGGACTCTCCTAATCTCACCATATTTATTTCATGGGCCATAAGGGACCCCACGAGTTTTTCTAAGGACATACTTTTTAGATCATTGGCTTCCTCAATGGCTGTTACCTTTGGGGCCCATGAGGATGGTAAGGATCTGAGAATTTTCCTTAACATATCTCCAATCTCATAAGTTTTTCCTAGACCAGCCAACCCATTTGTAATATCAGTAAATCTGCTAAATATTTGAGTTATGGACTCACCTGATTGCATCTGAAATCTCTCATATTGTGTAACAAGAGTGTCAATTCTTGTCTCCTTCACCTTGTTTGTGCCTTCATAGGTAATTCTGAGCTTTTCCCACATTTCCATTGCAGATTTACAAGCTGACACTCTATTGAACTCCTTTTTGTTGAGAGCACATCATAGAATGCTTTTAGCCTTACAGTTCAAGGAAATCTTTTTCCTGTCATCATTTGTCCACTGTGCCTTCTCATTTGTGACTAGGAGATCGCCTTCTTCTACTATGGACCAGATTTGATAATCGAAACCTTGCAGGAAGTACTCCATCCTGGTTTTCCAATAAGCATAATCTTCACCATCAAAGAGAGGGGGTCGATTGACAGACTGACCTTCAATGTTACCTTGGGCTGTCATGGATCTTTACTCTTCAGATCGTTAGATCTTCTTCTTTGTCGAAGAGACTCACTCTGATACCACTTGTTGCCCAGCTGACGAGCCCAGAGGGGGGGGGGTGAATGGGTCTTTTTAAAAATTATTTAGTCAGTATCTGTACTTAAACATACACAAAGACGTTCTTCGAAATAGGTTAATGAAGGTTAGTATATATAATAAACTCACAAGAAATCAATCACACAACACAAGGAATTATCTTGGTTCGGATCTCCTTTCCTTAGGAGTCCTACGTCCAGTTCCTGAGCAACACTCAGGATTTCACTAACTAGGGTACAGTCCCCCTATGGACAATACAACACCCAGCTCAGCTGGTCTTCTTTCACAACCGAAGGGAACTACAACACCTTGGATACTCCACCAGGTCTTCCTTCACACACGAAGGGAACAACACAGAAAAGATGAGCAATGAAATCAAGCCCCTAGATCAAGCTTTAACAAGCAACGACATGAAGCAGAAATAGCCCTAAGAAAAGGAGATCTACACAATGGTCTCTCTCAGAACTACACAGGCTCTCTTTCAAGATTTCTATTGCAACACAGAGAGCTAAAGAGCTTGAGACAGATCAGGAATGAGATTTTTGGCTCTTGGATTCTCACGGAAGATTTGAGTTGCTAAGACTTGCTTGAAGTATTCGTTAGTAACTCTCGCTCCATTCTTCTGGAGCTACTATCTTGTATTTATATCTCCAATTTGAAATGTATTCGTTGAAGTAACCGTTGTCTCTAACTTTGGTAGACGTTAGACTGTTTGATACTTGGAAGCTTCTAGTCAACAGTCTTTTATCCATTTGTGCACGCAAAGAGATAGGATCTTCTGGTGTCTATATGGTCCAACGTTGTATGACAAAATGTCTTTAGGGCCCTGCATACAGTAAATGCTAGAACAGTAGATAGCTAGGCTGTCTCTTGTTGTCAGTAAATGTTGATGTGAATATTCACCAAAATAGTAATGCCATTTTGCTATATCTAATAGATGCATACAGAGTACGCAGGATAATGGATGTTATCGTCTGCATGCATGCAGAGATACGTTCAGTCTACATTAAATGCAAAGGTGTCAGAAGGATATGCGTGACGACTTTGACGATTCAAAGTTTTGACCAGTAGCAAATCGTTGTGCATAAGAAGTCAATACATTTATGACTTATGGAATCGTTATGATCAGCTAAATCATTGCAAGACATAACCAAATTGTTATGTTCTCTGAAGAAATCGTTGTGGAGAACAAATCGTTGTGTTCAATGAGGAAATCGATGCACGAAGCAAATCATTATAAGCTTTAAAGAAATCGTTGCGCAAGGCAAATCGTTATGAGCTTTAAAGAAATCGTTGCGCGAAGAAAATCGTTATGAGCTCTAAAGAAATCGTTGTGCAACGAAAATCGTTATGGGCTCTAAAGAAATCGTTGCGCAAGACAAATCGTTATGAGCTTTAAAGAAATTGTTGCGCGAAGCAAATCGTTATGAGCTCTAAAGAAATCGTTACGCAAGGCAAATCGTTATGAGCTCTAAAGAAATCGTTGCACGAAGCAAATCATTTCGATGACTAAAGGAATCGTTGCGATGAGCAAATCGTTACGATGACTAAAGAAATCGTTGTGATGAGCAAATCGTTATGATGACTAAAGAAATCGTTACGATGACTAAAGAAATCGTTGCGATGAGCAAATCGTTACGATGACTAAAGGAATCGTTGCGATGAGAAAATCGTTACGATGACTAAAGAAATTGTTGTGATGAACAAATCGTTACGATGACTAAAGGAATCGTTGCGATGAGCAAATTGTTACGATGACTAAAGAAATCGTTGCGATGAGCAAATCGTTATGATGACTAAAGGAATCGTTACGATGAGCAAATCCTTACGATGACTAAAGGAATCGTTGCGATGAGTAAATCGTTAAGGTACTTAAGAAATCGTTATGATGAAATCTTTACAGTTTTACTGAAATCGTTGTAGCATAAGGAAAATCGATGTGGACTTAGAGAAATTTCTTGTTGAACTTAATATTGCTTTAGAAAGGTAATACTTACCAAATTTGCTTGATTTTCCTGTAGTATTTCCTGAGCTCAAGACTTATGAAATATGTGTTAGTAATCTTTGACATAGTTTTGTTAATCACCAAAATAAATATTAATTACATGAAGACAAACTGATCATCAATTATTTGAATCATTTAGTTTATAAATGGTTTACGATTAAAATGAAAATAAGATGAAGATGGTTCTTATTTGATTATAGGAAAGATAATCACTGTTAAGTAAGATTCAACTAAACTATGATTTATAAAATGAACATATGGATAGTGTCATCTAAGGAGGGTGTGGACTAAACTTGTCGCTAGTGTCCACTATGAGAGGTCATTTAGTTTGAGGACGGCAGACTTTTTGTTTTCAAAATCCAGAAGCTAGACTCCACTTGGGATAGTCTGGTGGATAGTGGGGTAAATGACTCACATTCTTGGCCAATCGAGTAAGATTGAGGCACTATCATCTAAGTGCTAAGGTGTATGTGTGTTTTGACCCCTTATGTTGTGGTTGGATACATGCCTAACATATGCTTAAATAATTTGTTTTGGTATGATTAATAAGGTATTTGACCTAAATATATGAATTTGCATATGAGAATATGATTTGAGGCCTAAATATCTGATTTAGAATATGATTCGATATGTTGGAATCATATTTGATATGTTCCATTGGTCAAGCCAAATATGAGATCGAATATGATAAGCTAAAAACTTTGAACTCAATAATCAGAATCTAAATATGAAATGCTTATGAGTTATGACATCAGTAATCTGAATATGAATATAGTATGAATATGTTATTTGAAATAAGCAATATATTAAGTATGAATATGTAAATTAGAATCAGAAATATGATAAATATTAATATGTTCTGATAAGTATGAATGTAATTTAACAGGTATGAATATGATATTTGAAATTTGTAATCTAACATGTATGAATATGTTATTGAAAATCATTAATTAGATAAATATGAATATGATATTATGAATCAGTAATTTATAAGTATATTTAGCATTATGAAATCTAAATATATACTTATCAAACCTATACTTGGGAGGGGGAGGGGGCCGGGTGGGGGGGGGGGGGGGGGGGGGGGTTGGGGGGGCGGGGTGAGGGGGTTGGGAGGGGGAGGGTGGCTGATAGGAGGGGGAAGGGGATCTGTAACGTCGCGTGCCTTTCGGATCCATGCGGATCATGTGTGTGTCGGTTGTGTGGCCGTGGTGAGGCCAATGTGAGCCAGTTGTGTGGAATGTGTCATGTGAATGTGTGGTTTGAGTAGGTGAAGAGCAGGATTGGTCCTGAAATGAAACAGGACCTGCTGCTGTTCAGTTGGAGTTGGCGACCAGGGGTGGCCGTTTACTGGTTGGCGTCCAGGTTAGTGGTCGTTTACTGCTTGAACTTGGCGGCAGTAGATGTGGACGCTAAGGGTGGCGGTTTCTATTGGCGGCATAGGGGTTGACGCCAACCTGAGAATTCTGCAAGTTATAGGCTCACCCGAGGGCAGCTCTCTCAGCTCACTCTCTTCCCCTCTTGCCCCAGCTTCGCGCCCCGGTGTCTCTGAAGCTTCTAACAGGTACCGAGGAGTGGTTGGACGATCGTAGAACGCGTGGCGTCGCTGAATTGCGCGAGGAAACGCCGTATCGTGGTGCAATTCCCGTGGGAGCTCGCGGAGGGCTCGCCGTGAACTGGGAGATTGCGGGAAGTTCTAGCGTGTTCTGAGGTAGGGGACGAACCCGTTTAACTCCGTAGAAACATTAAAACATATCATAACCACTTGAACCAGCATGATAATGCATGTTTGGATAAAGTTGCACCATACGGGGATAATGGGTGGTTTGAGTAGTTTAATGTACGAAGCATGTTGTAATGGGTTGTATTGGGTTCTGGCATGCTGAAGGAACTGCATTTGCATGTTTTTCTATAGTTAGAACGGTTAGAAAGCCCGCAGAGCCGGATTAGGATTTCTGCAGGGTTTATGGCCGGAGAACTTGGCGTCAACATCGTTTGTTGCCAAGCTCCTCAGCCAGGATGTTAACGGCCTGGTCCCTTGCCGTTGACTTAGTGTAAGCGGCAGTCGATGTTGCCGCCTACTGGTTATAAACAGAAATGACTGATTTCAGTAATTATCGATAATACATGTGTGTTGACACATGAGGTGCACTGAGTGCACTTGGTTTTCGTGTTTAGATTACAAGGTATGCAGTTAGTTGCTTACTTCTGTGACTGCGCGTTGTTTACGCGAGTCAGTTGGGTTCACGTGTGGTGGACTGTGGTTACTTGTGGTTTACGTGAGGTTTCACGTTGTTTGTGTGTGACGTGCACGTGGTTCTGTGTACGTGGCGCGTAGTACGACGCCTACCGTGGTTACCTCTCCAGTTGGGTGCCCCAGATTCTTTGTGAGCCAGGCTGTTAGCTCGGAGCTTTGTCCCGGTACTTGTGTTGTACCGTTGAGGTCTGTGTCGTCTGATCTGGACACCCTCACTCTTGTGTTAGAGTTGTACGTCCGGCTGAGGGAAAGACGACAGTGGGACAGTGACACTTGTGTTTGTCTTTAGTCACTTGTAGCGCGCTCGTAGTTGGGGGTAAGGACACTAGTAGACATACTGGACCCCAGCTAGTCCTTTTCCAGTGCCTCACTCTAGCGAGCCCAAGCCAAGGTCTCTGGAGGTGCTAGGCATGGGCCTGTGACCGTGTGGTTTGCAGGTGGTGGTGTTTAGTTGGTCTCCACAGTTGCTTGACCTTTTTACGTGGAGCAGCAGCTGGACCTTTCGTCCGTGGCTGCGAGACTGAGAGGTAGACCTGTGTTAGTTGTCCGAGTCAGTTTCTGGTGTCGCGAACCAGTTTACGTGGCTCGTGTTGGCTGTCTCTACTTTAGCTTGTACACCTGTACTGGTTTTCCGTTTAATTATTACTGTTGTTTCTCGTAGTCGGCAGACGGTGAGTACTTTTACAGCTTTACTTACCTGCTTAGCTGTTATATAAATTGTTGGTGCTGTTTACTATTCGTACTTGTGTGTTGGTTTGCTCGGTTTTGGGGGAGTTCCCTACTGAGCCAGTGAATAGAGAGGCTCACCCCTACCCCTACAGGTGAGAGCGAGGAGGATGTTTCTCGTCCGACGTCCAGTTCAGGGCCGCATCGTAGCGGTGCAGGATCAGTACCTCCAGCGGAGTAGTTCCAGCTGTGTAGTTCTCCAGCAGTGTAGCTTTGTAGTTGTTTACTATCTTTAGTTGTACCTTGGGGTATGCCCCAGGCTGTTGTACCTCTTTTCAATTTTTTTGTGGAAATTTGGCTATGTAAAACTGTGAAATATATATGAAATGTGGTGTGTTCCTTTATGTTTACACGGACTGTGGTTTGGTATCCCTTGCGAGGCTTCGGCCCGTTCGCGGGAGGCGGACTCGGATCAAGTACGTTATCGGTTTAACGGGCTTGGCCGAGGCGTTCCGTCACAGGATCACCCAAAGGGGGTCAGGTGGGGGGTTGGGGGGCCGGGTGGGGGGGTTGGGAGGGGGAGGGGGATCGCCCAAAGGGGGGCTGGGTGGGGGGTTGGGGGGGGTGGGGGGTTGGGAGGGGGGCTGACAGGAGGGGGGGGGGGGCGGGTGGGGGGTTGGGAAGGGGAGGGGGGGCTGGGACGGGAGGGGGAGGAGGGCCGACGGGGAGGGGGGGTGGCAGAGGTGGGGAATGGAGGGGGAGGGGGGCGATAGGGGGGGGGGGGCTGGGACGGGAGGGGGAGGGGGGACCGACGGGGGGGGTCGCCGGTTAGGGGAGGGAGGGTCGCTGGTTGGAGAAGGGAGGGGGGGGGGGCAACAGGGGAGGGGGGGCTGGGACGGGAGGGGGAGGGGGGCCGACAGGGGGTGGGCGCTGGTCGCCGGAGGGAGGTGGGGGGGGGGGGGGGGGGGGAGAAGAGACGGGGAGGGGGGGGATGCACATACCCGGCGGTTATGGCGACACTGGTGGTGGAGCACGACGACAGTGGCGGCGGTCGGGGCGGCCGGCGGTGGCACGACAGGCAGCGAGGGGCGCGGCGGCGAGCGGCGAGGGGCGCAGCGGCGAGCGTGAGAGAGAGAGAGAGAGAGAGAGAGAGAGAGAGAGAGAGAGAGAGGGTTTCGTGGGGATGGCGGGAGAGGAAAAATGTCTTTTTACCGATGACACTTTCGACGGACATATTTCTGTCGGAATATCCGTCGGTAATATTTCAGTACCGACGAATATTTCTGATGGTTATATTTCTGTCAGAAGTTCCGATGGATTTTCCGACCGAAATTTTTCTGTCGGAATTATTCCGACTGAAATTTTTCCGTCGGAATATCTGTCGGTAATTCCGACGGAAATTTATCCGTCGGAAACATCCGTCAGTAATGCCGCATTTTCTTGTGGTGATGGCCGACAGTCTTACGTATAAAAAGCTCTATCATAAATAGGTTAGAAGCCAATAGCTCCAAACATGCCTACAACCATATTACATGAGATTAGTGAGGAGGCTCGAGGTGCATAAAATCCAAAGGAAATCTTTTGATATGTGGTATGTCATACTACATGATGCCAACACTATCCTAGTCCCACCAAAATCATAGGAAGAGATTTTGAATCATTCATCCACTTGTTTTGAGTTCTTGCTAGAACCTGACTTAGATATCGAAAAGTTTTCCTAAAACGATGCTCCTAGGATCCTCTACTTCTCTTTGCATATCCCTCCCTTGTTGAGCACCTTCTAATTTTATGATCATCCTAAACTATCTAACTAGGATATGTGATTGAGCCTCTTCATAACCCAAGGAGGTTGGGCTTCTTGATTGATCACATTATTATAATATTGAATGGTTCATTATTCCAAGTTCCAACCAAATATGATAATATCAAAGCTTTTCAATTGGCCTACTTGTTAGCCATCAACCTTGCTTACTTAATAGGTGTTTGATTTGACAATTCTCCTATTGTTTAACATCTACATTTGCTTATCCATTTTCCCAAATCCTTATCTTTTTTTGACAATGTAAGGCGTTTCTTCATTCATAAGGAAATGGGTACAAGGACAACAGTGAGTGCACATCTCTACCAAAAGGAGATAGAAGACGTCCCCGAAGAAGTCCCTTCTCTCACGCCAACCCAGGATCGAAGATCCTTACACAGAAAAACCAAACCCCAACCCAATAGAAAGATTGGAAGACAAAGAAATGGATGGCAACTAGACGATGCCGGCGATAGGGCTGTCAAGGATTCCCATCAGCAAACATCGATTAGGGGGGAGGAGGAGGCAAACTCACGGTAGATCTGAACACCGCAAGAGGAGCTCACCTTAACCGGATGGATATGAAACGCCATCTTTGACTGTAGAACTTGAGCAAGGAAACATGAATGTGAGCTCACCAGAGACATCAACGAATTGAGGAAGCAGGATGGGAGTGGCAGGTCCAACAAAAGCTCCACTGGATTGTCTGATGCCGATACCAATAGGACACAAACCTACACAACAACAGACACAAACAAGACAAAGAAACGCCATTTGGGTACTATGTCAGCCTCCAAGCAGCCGGTAAAGATTCATCGGACCACCGGAGAAAGATACTCTTCACCAAAAAGGAGAAGACCTCTTGATGGAGAAACAAAACTCTTGGTGGAACAAAAATAACTGTCCACTGGAAGGAGAACTATCCATGGTTGACGATAGAGACAAGGGGAGGGGGCTTCTCTAAGGAGTAGAGAAACCCCCTCCCCTCTGAGCAAATGCTATTGCACAGGCCTTAGGGCAACAAGACAGAAACACACACGAAGAAGAAAAGAGAGGGCAACTTGGGAGGCCGCATTCACTTGATAGCTTTCTTTCACATTATATTTGCTTCTTGGTTGTGATACCTCTCCCACTTTTCATGTGACCCCCATTTCAATAGATCCCCATTGAGAGTAAGGGGCATCTAATGAATTCATTAAGCAATTAGTACTTCCCTCTTCCTCCATAGTATATGATGTCATAAGTATTAGCCTGCAAACAATACTCAAAATTTTAAATTGTGATCAAATTTTGATAAAAATTATTGAATTTTGAACCATAAATTCATACCAATAGTTTATCAGAATCGAATATTCTGATATATTATCGGAATCAAAATCTATTAATTTTTAAATTGTTATTAGATTAAAAATCTGATATGGATAAAAAGTTTTTAAAAAAATTAGCTACCCACATGGGGCGGGAATTCAAATTTGAGAAGAAGGAAACCCAAACATCGCCCCCACGGCCCCACCTTATTTTTTATTTTGATTTTGATTCCGATAATGTTATCAAAAATGAAACAGAGCCGGAATTAGTTATTTTAATTTTATCAAAATTGAAAATATCGAGTCACTATCGAAATCAAAAAACTATGTTTCTAAGACCAAACCAAACCCGGTTGCATCCTTAATACATATGGATTGTGTGGTTTTTAATTTATGGAAACAAGTATAGATTAGTGGCTACCAGGACATGGAGACTTTGCATACGTTGGGACGTGCATCGACATTTTGTTAGAGAATTGCAAGATGATTTTTTTACTTTGTCATATTTGAGTAGTTAAATCCTATCATTTATTAATAGAAAAAAAAACTCATTCCTTGCAGTTCATAATTCATAAGGAGGAAAATATTTAATGTCTTCCAAAGAGAGTAATAAAGATGATTCAAATTATTCTCTAAGTAATTTTATTAGTTAAAAATATGATAAGATCTTTCTCTTTATCTTTTTTCAACTAATAAGATTATTTTGAAGGGAGAAAATTTTGTAACACTTTTCATATATTTTAATATATTTTTTATACTTTTTATTAGTTGGACACAATATATCAGCAATATATTGATCAATAAGAGATATCTAAAGTGTCCTAAAAATATATAAAAAATGTAACAAATTTTTCTCTTTTGAAAATAAGTTACATCACTTTTATTACTCTCGTTGAAGGATACTAATCATTTCTCTTATAAAAACCTCTCTCTCTCTATCTCACACATAATTGAACGTTTATCCCTGCCATGGGCTCCAACCTTATTCTCTTCTTTGACCGTCCTAGGATGGCATCTCTAGTTGGAAAAAGTAATCAATTCTTTTCTTTGTCATTAACCATATTCTAAATAAACATAATCCTCACAGGGTCGAGACTTGTATATTTATATACTTCAATTTTATTTATTTACTGAGTAGTTCGAAGATAGTGACCGTGAGAATGGAGAGCAATGACCATCCGTAGGCAGGCTGTACCAAAGAAGAAAGGAAAGTTCCTAAACCCACCTACCATTGCGTGCGAGAGTTCACCGCGAAGTCGTCGTCCGATCAACTTGATACCTTCCCAAGGAAAGTCATGATCCAAATGGTCGGTAACTTAGCAAGCAGGTGCATGCAAACCATAAAGTGCACTAATCGACTTAATTATAGCTGTAAATGAGTCGAATTCGAAATCGAAAATACAGATTTTTAATTCGATTTCGATAATCGAAATATAGTTCCGATTCCGATAAAATCAGAATGATTAATTTCGATTCCGTTCCGATTCCGATAATATTATCGGAATAGAAATTTTGATAAGTTAAGGTATTTACCATAAAAAAAAATTTAAGTTTACGGATAATTTATCGGAATAACCGATACCGATTCCGATTCCGATAGTTTATCAGAATATCCGATACCGATTCCGATAAGTTATCGATATCATTTTTTAATTTCGAAATCGATAATTTTTATCAGAATCGGATCAGAATATCGAGATATCGAGTTCAGTTTAACCCCTAGTCCTAACTCTTTTTTTTTTTTTCATAAAATAACTAGTATGCACGTACAAATCTATACTAATATTATATTTCTCAGTCCTGGTCTTACCACATGGCAACAGTAGCATAATCCTCAACCAACTGCCATATCATTTTTCTCACAAAAAATTATTTCTATCTTTTCTTAACAAACTTTAAAAATTATAAAATTTTTGGAAACGTGGAATACCTACAAAGCGTGGTTACCTGTTTCTATCTAGTCAAACAAGGTTCTTAACATTGTTTAAAATTTTTAAAAAAATTGGAAAGGCCGACTCCTCAACCAGCTGCCATAAAATTTCACTCACAAAAAAAATTTGATTTCTATCTTGCCAAACATTCTGGAAACGCAGATCTTAAAAAATTTATAAAATTTGGAAATGCTGAATTCTATAAAAAATATACCTGTTTTTATCTTGCCAAACATGGCAGTTATTAAAATTTTTTAAAAACTTTCAAAAATTTGTAAGCTCCGAATACTATAAAAAAATTACCTGCCAAACATAGAATTATATTCTATTTACCTGCCAAACATAAAATGTACCTGCCAAACATAAAAAAATTTCTTCCTCTTTTCTACTCCCCTATTTTCTACGCGCCCAGAAGTTTTATTCAGTTCTGTGTGTTGTGGGAAAACACATGTTAAGCAATCCGGCAAATTTGGAGGCGGCAGTGGAGGCGGCGACGACGTTCTTGAACAATGCGGTGAAGCCCGTGCTGGTGGGCGGACCCAAGATCTGTGTGGCCAAGGCCAGAAGGCCTTCGTCGAGCTAACCGACGCCTGCGGATACGCAACAGCGGTGATGCCGTCGGCGAAGGGCCTGGTGCCTGAACAACTTGCCTGCTTCATCGGCACCTATTGGGACGCCGTTAGCACGTCCTTCTGGCCGAGATCGTGGAGTCGGCAGACGCGTACCTGTTCGCCGGCCCCATTTTTAACGACCACAGTTCGGTTGGGTACTCCCTCCTCCTCAAGAAGGAGAAGGCCATCATCGTGGAGCCCGACAGAGTGGTGGTCGCCAATGGCCCCGCTTTCGGGTGCGTCCTGATGAAGGATTTCCTCCGGCAATTGGCAAAGCCCGAATCTTCGTTCCCGACGGGGTCCCGCCGGAGAGCGAGCCCAAGGAGCCCCTCATGGTGAATGTACTGTTCAAGCACATATAGAACATGTTGTCGAGCGACACGGCTGTGATTGCGGAGACCGGCGACTCGTGGTTCAACTGCCAGAAGCTCAGGTTGCCGCAGGACTACGGGTAAAAGCTTAAAAAGCTGGAAACAAATCTTCTTTTCATTTGTACATATTCCAAATCTCTCTCTTTCTCATACAGATGTCCTTAACATGCATGTTTGGGACAACGTAGGTACGAGTTCCAAGTTTGGAGTACGGATCCATCGGTTGGTCTGTCGGAGCCACGCTGGGGTATGCACAGGCCGCTAAGCACAAGCGGGTGATTGCACAAGCGTATGATAGTACCGTAAATATTTAAGATCCTGTTCGATAACCGAATGGTTTATGCCGGATGAGCCATACCCAATTAAAGCATAAACAGTTGTTGTTTTTTCCTTCATTTAACAATTGTATGATCTTATTCTGCCTAGAAGATAAGTCAGGTGAAACCACCCTAGAGAGCATTTGCGGCCGCGTTCCCATGTTGTGCTGGCCATTCTATCCTGTTTATTATATTGCTCAAAAATACCATGCATAATAATACGATCTCTCATTTTCCCGAGGCCGTAGATGGGTGAGCGAGGAAATGCTTCGGTTCGTTGTATCCAAATTATTAATGACAATTGTGGAAGGGGGTATATAGTATCCAACAGCGTCCAGTTTGCGTTGTGTTGCTGGAATCGGTTGATGGTGATAGTCGGGGGTCTGGTGAACTAATGGGGGTTGAAGAGCTTGGCACGGTCAGACATTGAATACAATTTTTTTAATTCATGACATGGCAAGAAATGAGGTAAGTTTCAGTTGCTTTCGAAAGTTAATTAATGCCTGTTGCTGTAGAAATAATTCTTTCCATATTTGATTCATTTACTATTTTAATATCTCCTCTAAAATTATGATCGTCCTACACATGGATGCTATAACTTTCATTTTCTTTAACTGAAGTGAGACTATTAATTAAGTTGGTGTAAAATGTTGATCCCCTGTTGGTTCAGAAATTTCTTGAAATGGTAAAATGTTACTGTCGTTAATTGAAATTAAATTTTAAAATATTTTTTTGAATATGCATACATTTTCCATGACGTTAGATGTATACTTATAACTTGATTGTTTACCACTTTATCCGTCTCATTGTACACAACCAACTGGCCCTCCTATTGGTCTCATTGTACACAACCAACTGGCCCTCCTATTGGCGATGGTTCTGGGCGACTCTACTAAAACCCACGTTAAAGCTTCCCATTTATTGCAATGTTAAAACAAATAAATAAAGTAAAACCGATCTGTCATTCCTAAAATTTTGAGGCAAATTTAGATAGAATAAACATATTGACCTTCCTCCCAAGGAATTTTTTTTTCTTCCTCCCAAAGAAATGTTTTTAGATATATTTTTCTTCTTTTAATTGTTTTAATTATTTATAAAAAAGATAAATATATTAACTTTTATAAATATATTTAAATAAAAAAATTCTAATTATTTCAATTACATATTCTTCAAGTAACATTATTTCATTAATTGAAGAGAATTGTTTTAATTAATTATCGAAGATCTATCTGCTGATGCTATTCTTACACAACATTCATGTAAGAAGATGAATAATATTTAAATTGAAAAAGAAGATGTTAAAATTAAGTTGACAATTTATCTGATGTTTATGACTTACGTTTCATGACATGGACCAATCTTTCATATAGATTTTTTATTTATTGATAATATTTACTTTATCACTGTATATATTTCTTATGAATCTTACGATATTTTTAAATATGTTGTTCTTTTTTTAATTATTGTCATCATTTTTAAAAAAATATTTACATAATTATATATATATTAATATATTAAAATTATTTAAATTCCGTGCATCTCACGGGTATAGAGCTAGTAATTATATATAATGTAGTTTTGACTTCTGACCCCAAAAAAATGGTGTATTTACGACGAACGGCAACAGGGAATAAAGAATTTTTAGACCATGTTTGATATTTGGATCCTGTCTATCCAAATATCAAACATGGCCTTAAGACGATTTTGGTAGAGAATATATGTCGGATTAAGGAGGAATATGTTGAGAGTTAAAGAGAAATGATAATTTGACGAGAGGTAGGTTAACTAGATTAATTTTTGAAAAATGGAATAAAAGAGAGATTAGGAAGGTTGAATACCTCATCTAAGTCCCTTTGACCCTCCAATCTATTTTTTAACGTCAAAAAAAAGATAAGTTAAAAAAGAAATTAAACGAACTCCCGATTCAAATAACCGAAAATTTCTTATCCCTTAGTCCAATAGACCCACGTTAGCGTCCGGAGGTCTCCCCCTCCCCAGCCTCACCCTCGTGCAGCGTAAGCTGCGCCACAAAATTTATAAGGTCTCTCCCCAGTCGCTTCCCTCTGCTGGCCACGTTCTCTGACAGCTGTTGACAGCGATGTTGTGGCTCCTTCCTCCCTCCTCTCTCTCCCCCTCCTGTTCGCTTCTCTTTGGAAACCACAAACTAGTCATAAATTTTACACCAAAGAAGTAAAACTTGGCAGTTTCACCGATAATCACAGAAGCAAAGCTCCAAACCAGTCGAATTTAACAGTCTCCTCACTTTATTAACTTTGTAATAAAAACCCATCAACGCCACCACCGACTCTGCTTGTTTGGTGCTTCATCCTTCTTCAAGCAATCCTCCCCACAACCCTCGGCTCAATCATGCAACCGAATGATGAAGAAAGGGTGTTAATCAACAGCTGGAAGGACAATTGCAAGAGAACGCTCAAGATCCAGAGGCATCCACTCCACCCAAGAGAATGATGATCCCCAACATGTCAAGAATGAGACAAAGTGCTTTCAAGCTAGCAGTCATTAATATTCATCGGGGTCCAAATTTTATTTCACGTCGACATCAACAAAGAAAAGAAGGAAAAAAGCAGCCCATCAATTGAATTGCCGGATCCAGAGAGACCCACAACAGGAATCCCCCGGCAAAAGCAAATCAAAAGGGGGGCGTTCGGATTCTGGGAAATTAATTAATAAGAGGAGAACTAGGCATGACACAGTCTTTGCGGCCGCGTATGGCGCCGTGGAAAGAAGCAGCTGATCGAGATGAGCACAACACGGGGGGCCGTAGAACATATATATTATAAAGAGATCTGAAACGAGAGCAATACACCACATCATAATTCAACATATCGTACATACATCCATGATACATACAGGCCACTACCGTCTCACCCCTCCAAACACACGAGAAAAAAAAGAGGAAGAAGCAAAAGAAGTTAAATAACAAGAAAAATAAAAAAGAAATGGATGCGTTAACAAAACATGCAGATCTCGGCCGGGTCACCCCCCGCCCGCATCAGCAGAAGAGGAACCCGAAGGCCAGAGCGGAGAGGGAGGCCAGGGCGGCGACGGGGGCGGCGATGGAGACGGCCCGGGAGACGGGGGTGGGCGCGGGGGCGTCGGCGGCGGCGACCCTCTCAACGAGGGAGGAGGCCATGACGGCGGCCATGGCGACGACGGCGAAGAGCCTGAGCTTTAAACCGGCCTCCATCGCCGCTGCTGGCGCAATGTGCGTGGCAGAAACCTGACTCGGAGCTGGAGAGAGAGAGATCTAGAGTGCGTGGGTGTGGCGAGAGTTTGTGTTCTTGGGTGGGGAAGAGGAAGGAGGCGCCGGGCGGGTCTTATAGAGGAGGCCCCTGGGTTGGAGGGGGGCCCTCGGGCAGCCCTGCGGCTGCCCGCCTCCAGCGTCCAGACAGGTCCGCGCTGGAATTTCCTGTATTTCTCCTCGCCTCTTTTCCTCTACCATTTTCTAATCACCATCAATAAACGGTTTATTTTGGTAATGGGGGTTTTTATTAAATATTATTATTTATCAATAATAATATGTCAACTAACAACCATTAAAAAATTGGAAAAAAGAAGTTGTTGTTTTGGAAAAGAGAAATACTAGGTGCACGTCCGCCCGCGCAACCGGGCGGACGTGGAAGCACCGGCGGCCGACCTAATTGGTCGGCCGCGCGGGCCCCACGCGAGCTCGGCGTGTGGGGCCCGCGCGGCCGACCAATCAGGTCGGCCCGCGGCGCTTCCACGTCCGTCCGGACAACCGGGCGGACGTGTTTAAAGCATTTCTCTTTGGGAAAAGGAGGGGGAGGTGACAAAAGAAAAGGAAACGGCCGGGGGGTGTTTAGACAGGGTGTCTTCTACCGTCTGGTTTCAGTTGGCTGGCGGCGCCATGTGGGAGCCATTGGGAGTATGGGACTACCCGAGCCGCCTTCCTCGGAGAAAATTGGGGGATCAAATTGGTGGAGCATAAGTGCACTTTTTTTTTGATAACGAGGAAATCTCGCCCCATGTGATTTTGTGGGCTCAGAGATTAGTGTTTATGAACTCTAAGAAATTTGACAGCTCCTATTTTTCTTTGTACCCATATTGTCCTTAAACCGAAAAAATTTCAAATTTACACACTTCGAGAATTACATGTAAATCAGGTAAGCCTCCACAGAAATCGAACTCGGGACCTCTTGTTTTTAAGCAAGAGAGCATAAGTGCACTTTCGATTACGAGATAGGAGGATCAGATATAAATAAATGAGATATAAATTATTCATATTTAAGAGTTTTTTTTAATTTAAGATAGTTTAAATGAGAAATAATTATGTAGAAGATACTTTTTAATGTGATGTGATATGACACAGTATATATAATTATCACATTTTTATCTTTAATTTGACACTATTTATCTATGTATAAATATACACACATAAATTTTAATAGGATAATAATAATAATTAATGAGTTATTCTTGGAGATAACCTTTATCACCCCCACATGGGAGAGATAGATATTACCCCCTTTATCACCCTTTTATTCTGGATAACTTTTATCACCCAAGGATAAACTAAACACGTTTCTAAACTGCGTGTGAGTATAAAATTGGTGATAAAAAGAGGATAAACCCCCTTATCACGTTATCAAAGAGACCCCAATTATTTTAACGAGAATTTGACACCCGGTCTTAAGAAGTGCTACCAGATTAATTTTGGGTCCAGACTTACCCCCTCAATAACTTCCAATCCACAAGTTTGAAGAGAATTAATTTTCAGCCCATTTTGGATGGAATCTGTTAAGCTCCTTAACTGTGAGTATGTAAGAACCCTAAAATACCCCCTCATAATAATACTAAATCCTATTGAAACAGTACATAATAACTTCCGATCCAAATGAATTAATTTTATTTCCAATGATAGAATAGTAAGAATCATTTAATCACTGACACCTTGATACTTCTTCTTGGACTGTAGTTGATCTTTTTGTTTCACATAAAGAGAGAGAGAGAGCTAGGATTGGTTCGGTGATTGATCGGTGCTTTAGAAAAGGCTATCTTTTCATGCCGCAATTTTTATTCTTCCCACACTTGTAACTCTTTGTTCCTTCTCCTTTTATGTCCTTTCCAAAAGTCCAATGTATAGTGGAAGTTGGTATGCATTTGTGCAGAAGAGATGAACTACATAAGCAAGTGGTGTGTATATACGGCCTTTTGATGTGTATTCATATTCTGATTGAAGTAGTCGGTTCCACCTCGCACCATCTTTTATAGGATTGTTCACATTCTAATTATCAAAGTATATATGGAGTCCTTTTCCAACGAACAATTTGTGCATCCTATTCACAACAGAAGATCCTATGATAATGAATATGCATGCACACAACATACTATGATATGATTGTTATCCAGCATCAACCTGTTTGGAAAACGAAGGGTGATTTCTAGCAAAAAATAAGATAGACCATTTCCACTATAGTTCTAGCAACGGAGGGTGATTTCTAGCTAGAAAAATTAACAAATCATTCAAAATTAAAGAAGTTGTTTCTGACAAAAAATTAGAACAAGTGGTTCATAAGTTCATAGTACAATAATAACTCATTCATAAAAATAGATTACTTAAATATCTATGAATCCCCGTCACTCCCACCGTCGTCAACAACAATATTGAGGAAAGAAAATACTTTTGGTTTTAGCTTTGGCAACCATCATAGATTTCTTCAAAAGATTTTGACGTGCTTAAGTTCTCCCTCCAACTATGCAATGCGATATTGTAAAGATTGAATGTGCAATTCTTTCTCACAATAGTAGCTTGCACAAAATATTTCAGATGATCACACCACATGAAAAAATCACAAGTAGCATCTTGTTGATAATGGCCAAACTATTATATCAAAGACAATAATATAAGAATCAATAATTTAGACTGTTATTGCATGCATGTAGGAGAATACCTTGCATTTATAATAGTGTCTCCCTAGATTTCTTTCTGTGTGACTTGTCTTAACTACATAATATTCATGTTTAGTTGGACAACGTTGCATATGTGGGATGGGACTATGACTTGACATTCCTACAAGTTTACATAATGAAATGAGAATGATAGTATTTCATTAACAAAAAAATTACAATGACATTATATAACTAGAACAAGTGTTTACCTATTCAATTATCAGGTTAGAGCATATTTTTCGATTATGGCCAGGTTGTTTGCATCTAAAACAAGTGTATACAATCTTGTCCACTTCCAATGATTGTTGAGATGGTATTCTATTCTTCTTTCGCCTGCCAGGCCGTTTCTTTGTCAAAGGAGGATGGATTTCAATATCATGAAACTCTACTTCTGATTTATCAATATCTGAGATGGGTTGAATAGTCTCCTCATAACATGTGTGATACACGTCGAAAGTGAAATATATGGAGCAATAATCTTCTATGTTTCCTCCTATCTTATGGACCACTGCACACACATGTTTGCATGGCAATCTTAAAAGTTGTCATCCTCTACAAGAACAAGTCCCATGTTCAAGGTTTACAACACATGAAGGCCTGCTCACAACCTCAAAAACTTTGCCATCAGAACATATCACAGTAATACCTCTAGAAGATTCCATTACTTTCCTCATTCTTTCATCAATTGAAAGGCATAGCTTTGTCACCCATCTTGCAAACATGTCTCTCCTTCTATATGTCAAATCCATTATTTGTATGTGAATTCGATCTAGCATATGCAAAATAGGAAGATTTCTAGCTTCAAGAATCCATGCATTGAAAGACTTTGCCGCATTCGAATACATCTCCCCATAACGCTCACCCTCAAACTAAACATTTACCCAATAGTTAGGATTTGAATCCCTTGCCCAATTTTCTGCCTATTGAGAAATTCCACCCATTGTCCTTAAAGTTGCCTCATGGTCCTCCACTTTATATGCATATGCTACCTGATCAAACAATGAAAGCAATTTTTTTGTTGTTTTACCACGATGTATCCCTGCAATTTTCTTGGAAAAATTTACCTTCACATGACGCAAGTAATATGCATTACAAGATTCTAGAAAAATATTTGGAATAGCATTTAGAAAACCTTTACATCTATCAGAAATGAATGTAACTCTACGATTAGTTGACACCCTTCTCAGACAAAAAAGGAACCACTTCCAATTACTCTCATTTTCAACATCAACTGCAGCATAAGCAAGAAGGAACAATTCATTTTCTCCATTCAGAGAGGTGGCAGCAAGAAGAATGCCTTTGCACTTGTCCTTTATGAAGGTACCATCTAGAAATACAAGTGGCCTACATCCCCTCTCAAAACCAACAATATTAGCATGAAAAGAAACAAAAAATATGATGAAGCGACCTTTGGTAGAGACATCAAGATCCATAATGCTATTAGGATTAGACCTCTCAATAGCATCTTTATACTAATGTAAACCATCAAAGGAGCATCTCTCATCTCCATGGACCTCTTTTTCAGCAAACTCCTTGCCCCACCATGCCTGATAATATGGCACATCCACTCCATAATCCCTAAAATATCCTTCTTTATGTCTTTAGGTCGATACAATGGAGTATCCACAATTTTCTCAACAATGATAGAACTAATCCATTTCTTTGAAGCCCTAGGGTGTTTTTGTGTGCTCAAGCCCCACCACATATGTGCACATTACTAAATTGCTTAATCTCAAAATGAGCCCCCCCACCAACCCGAATTGCATGCATGTACCAACTACATTGAGCAAATCTACATTTCACTATCACACGTGTTAGGTCATTCTTAATGAACATGTAATGAAATTCTCTTGCAATAGTATATTTAATCAAATCTCTATGAACATGTTCAACATTGTTGAAGGTTTGACCAACTGAGTGTATAATATCATACCATAGGTCTGCCCTCTTGTTCCCTTCTTGAGATGACATCATGTCAAGAGCATTTAAGTGACTATTACTTCCAAAAGAGTGTACACTAGATGGTCTGCATGAAGACATAACTACTTTAAATTTCTAAGTGATTTATTCAAAATAATTATGCAATGACATAGTTCATAATAAATACCTGGTGCTTATAAGTTCTTCTGCACCATAATTGCTTACTTCCACATTCACCACCTTTGCACCAAAGGTAATATGCATATCTACCATCCTGTCAATATCTTCTCCATTTGTAATTGTAGTACCCCGAAAAATCTATTAATTAAAAATTATGAATAAATTTAAAATTTATCAATTAATAAATTCAACCAGTTAAAAAGGTACGCATTATTATCACATGCGTATAAACCCCTATAAACATTTTGTAAAAATAATGGTTATACTTTAAATAATGTTCTCTAATGACCCATCATGGAATTTGGGTATAGAAAAATTATTTAGACCGAGTTTAAGAAATTATGCGACTTATTAGCGAAATTAAAGAATAAGTCGGAGAACCCATTATTTTATGAGCCAAAGTGGATTATAAATTAAAATAAATATGTGGGTAGACTTTAAATAATATGGGTCGATAGCCCATTATGATATATGGACCAACGTACAATCTTGGGCCATGAATAAATTCTCTAATAAAAGGATAATTAAAAATCCAATAAGTAAAGTAAGAACATAGGTTGTACAATTTAGCTCACATGAGTTATTGGGCCAAGAGTAAGAGCCCAAATGATGATGATTAGAAATATTGGCATAAATAATGTTGAAGTGAATAAAAATATACAAAAGTAATTAAATAAGTGTGATAAATAGATTTACATGAGGATAAAGGGTGAATAATTAGAATTAAATCTATACCCATTAAGTCAAATTAGTAATGGGTTTTGTTAATAGACCTAACATAGATTGTTGGGCCCAAATATGAAGAGCCCATCATGAGATGAGAGTTAATTAAGTGAAATTCGTATTAAATATAGTAATAATTAGAAAAAGGGTTAAGATAAATAATAAATGACATATATATATATATATATATATATATATCCCTAAAAAGAGTCCTAGACTTACCCTAATCTATTACCCACGAAATTAGATCTCTCCATAAGCCAATTAGTGGATAAATGCTAGAATAGGGGAAATAAATGTGGGATTTCGGAGTTAATTAATAAATAAATTAAATAAGGGTAAGATAAATACTAAAAAGGGTTATAAATGTCCTAAAAAGAGTCCTAATCCTATCCTAAACCATTACCCACAAAATTGGACCTCTCCCCTATCCTATTAGGTGGGATAATGCAAGAAATAAGGGGAAAAATAAGGAAAAATTAAGAGTTTGAAGGAAAAGAAGAGTTTTAAGAAAGACGTAGGACTCTTAAACCAAGCCATACACACCCCAATTCGACCCTACCACCCCATAGATCATTTCTGAAGCTCTAGGGGATGAAGAGAGGAGTTGAGGATGAGAGGAGCAAGAAGGAAGGAGCTTGGAGCAAGAGGATTTCATCTTCTACCTCGTCTTCAAGCCCTAAGATTTCTTAAACGAATGAAAGGTAGGCAATCTCTCAAGCCAAATTCGTGTAAAAATTACTCTAGGAAGTCTTCATGATCCCGAGAAAAAGTCCTTTGGTTTCGCTCCATTTCGATCTTCCATGAGGGAGAATTAATTCCTTGAAGTTCTATCAAATCCATGTTCCCGACCCTTCATAATTGCTTTCAAACCTCGTGTATACTTGCTCTCTTACCATGATAAAATTCTCATATATACTAGATCATATTAGCTTTCAAAATCCCCTAGTTTCGCTTTATTTTGATCTCCCATAAGGGAGAATTAATTCTTTGAATCTCTGTTAGATCCATGCACCTGACCCTTCATGTTTGCTTGTAAACCTCGTATATACTTAGCTTCATACCATGAGAAAATTCTCTTAAATACTACATCATGTTAGCTTTGAACATGCCTAGTTTCCAAATTTTTTTATCATGTATTCATTGTTAATTAATTTATTAAACCTTAACTATGCATGTTTAGGCCATAGAAATGTCACCTGATCAAAGCATATCTAAACCTTCTCTATTTTCAAATTAACTATACTGGTTGATAGATATATTTGTTTATTTTCATTTAAAACTGATTTCGTGTTTTTTGGATCTTTGTGGGATTTTATATTGAATTTACAAGTACCCTGTATCATACAGGATCCGCCTTGGAAAAATAGAAAAAAAGGGCCGGACCCTTCTGATATCGCGACGGCGCGACCCGCCGTGATATCATCTGGGTAGCGCCCCGCTATCACGTCATGTTGAGAATGCGGCAGACAAAGTCGCTGCGATATCCACCTTGAACCGGGCCAGACCGACCGGTTCGCTTGTTGCATCCAGCCGCCTTGTCGCGACCTAGAGTCACGACGGGTACCCCTGTCGCGTTAACAGAAAAACAGTCAGAACCCGAAATTACTTATATACCCTTGCTCTACTTGCTAATTAGCCATTGTTTAGCCTTAATTAAATATTGTTATTCATAATTTGATCTGAATAAATATTAATGTGCAATAAATTTCACGAATCTAATTAATTTAAAAGCTTTGTGCATAATCCATCATGCTCTTTTGATTTCATACACTTGCACACACTTAACCATTATGTTGCCATTAAATCTTAGTAAATTACTCAATAATGTATCTGGTAATTAAGTGAAACTAATTATCTAATTTTCCTATTATTTAAATGACACCTGTCTTCGTTTTATTCGTGTGATTTGTACACCATTACCGTTTTCCCTCGGCCTTCGAGCACTCGAGGCACGACGGACCCGTTTAACACACACTTTCTCTTGACTTGGACCACCTCTCCATCGGGAATACTCTCGACTGGACCAGGGACTCCTTGTCAAGGCCTCCGTAAGTCTTGTTGGCTTTGGCGCATGTCCTTAGCCGACGAGCTGGTTGTGCCCTTTAAATCTCGTTACACTCTTAGGGATCAGTACGATCCAAACGGCCTTAGTGAGATCTCTCTTATCTTGTGATTACGCCAGACCACCTGGCTCGTGTACACAGCAAGGCTAGTAGGCGGTGGTGACTTCTTCTACCAGATTGCCAGCACACGACTTGGTGTTGTGCAACTATTACTATCGTGGTTTAACGTTGTTTTACATTTATAACCCTATCTCATCTACTATCCTTGTACTCTCATCTATTCACATTCACTCTACTATCTCGTCTATTCATCTAGTACTCTTTTGAGACTCTTGAGTTGTTGTGGCTCCCATTGCTTGTACTATACATGACTGTCTAGCGCCATAATATGGGTCCGGTGACCCTACTAACTCGAATGCATACAGTGCAGGGCACGAAGAGTGTTCGAGGGGCTCCAATCTAGTACTGGGGGTAGAGAGCCACCCGAAAATACCTGTAGGGGCTATTAACGGTGTTCTGCATTGCACCAGTTCTGACTATCTCTACATTGGCTAGACATCTAACTGTTATACAGTAGTCTGAGGAGTTTAAACATACTGTACTATCGTGAAATGGCTACTGTCCCAAAGTGACTATTGTCGTACTCAACTAGTGCACCGTGGTGCAACTATACACGTTATCTCATTACATGTTATCTCTTTACACGTTATCTCTTTACATGCAATCTCGTTACACGCTATCTTGATATACAAGCTATCTCGCTACACGCCACCTTGATACAAGCTATCATATTACATGTCATTTTGATACACGCTATCTTGTTATACACTATCTTGTTACACGCTATCTCGTTATGTTGTCATCCTGATTTTGCGATACTATTGAGAAATGTATTATCGTTCACTTGTTATCTTGTACTATTACTCTCTTGACTATTCATGATCGTTATCTCTAGTTAACCTGCGTTACAAGACATTAATCACTTAAAGCATGCTTGTTGACACGAGATATTAAGTCCTACTGAGCGTTATCGCTCACCCTGCGTTATTTTTTATTGTGTTTCAGGTAAGTCAGATGATGACTTTACACACATCAACGGGAATGGACTAGAGTCATGAGCGACCTGGAGTTATAGCAATGGATTATACCCAGTACTCTAGAGTTAGTTTAGTTAGTTACTTAGTTATCATTTCCAAATGTAATGATGCTATTGAGCCCTGTGTTTTGGCTCTGAATTAGTGGTTGTAATAGTTTAGATGAATTATCAATAAAATGATGAGTTTTATTACAATTATTATTCATTAGATGCTCTGATAATTGCGAATGTATGCGTAATTTATGTTATCATACACGTTGTTCATGCCTCCCTGATTTATTTCGTTGCTAAATTAGCGGGGCATGACAGTTGGTATCAGAGCCTACGATGTCCTTAACAAGATATTTTAGGTCTAGGATGTTCTAGGTGAACTGTCCTGACACGTGTCTAAGTTAACCATCATACCTATGTGAGAATTGGGTAGAACCATGGTTAAGATCTGAATACATTTATCTATATATATAAGTATCAACTTGGCAATACTTTAAGCACCCAAAGTCTAAAAAAGAAACAAATTAAATGTTATTGCTCGCAGGAGATTAGTGGAGATGGCTGGCGAGTGGGCACAAATGCGGGACTTGCAAAGGACCGTACAGGGGTTAACTCAAGCCCTTAACAACGTGATTCAAGCAGGAGCAAGAAATATTTCGAGTAAATTGGTAGTCGTATCATATCATATGAATTTGGGGACTAAATTCTGTTTAAGTGGGGGAGGATGTAGTACCCCGAAAAATTCATTAATTAAAAATTATGGATAAATTAAAATTTTATCAATTAATAAATTCAACCATTTAAAAAGGTACGCATTATTATCATATGCGTATAAACCCCTATAAAAATTTCGTAAAAATAATGGTTATACTTTAAATAATATTCCCTAATGACCCATCATGGAATTTGGGCATAGAAAAATCATTTAGACCGAGTTTAAGAAATTATGCGACTTATTAGCGTAATTAAGGAATAAGTCAGAAAACCCATTATTTTTTGAGCCAAAGTAGATTATAAATTAAAATAAACATGTGGGTAGACTTTAAATAATATAGGTCGATAGTCTATTATGATATATGGACCAACAGACAATCTTGGCCCATGAATAAATTCTTTAATAAAAGGATAATTAAAAATCCAATAAGTAAAGTAAGAACATGGGTTGTACAATTTAGCTCACATGAGTTATTGGGCCAAGAGTAAGAGCTCAAATGATGAAAATTAGAAATATTGGCATAATTAATGTTGAAGTGAATAAAAATATACAAAAGTAATTAAATAAGTGTGATAAATAGATTTACATAAGGATAATGAGTGAATAATTGGAATTAAATCTATACCCATTAAGTCAAATTAGTAATGGGTTTGGTTAATGGACCTAACATGGATTGTTGGGCCCAAATATGAAGAGCCCATCATGAGATGGGAGTTAATTAAGTGAAATTCGTATTAAATATAGTAATAATTAGAAAAAGGGTTAAGATAAATAATAAATGACATATATATATCCCTAAAAAGAGTCCTAGACTTACCTTAATCTATTACCCACAAAATTAGATCTCTCCATAAGCCAATTAGTGGATAAATGCTAGAATAGGTGAGATAAATGTGGAAATTCGGAGTTAATTAATAAATAAATTAAATAGGGATAAGATAAATACTAAAAAGGGTTATAAATGTCCTAAAAAGAGTCCTAATCCTATCCTAAACCATTACCCACAAAATTGGACCTCTCCCCTATCCTATTAGGTGGGATAATGCAAGAAATAAGGGGATAAATAAGGAAAAATTAAGAGTTTGAAGGAAAAGAGGAGTTTTAAGAAAGTAGGACTCTTAAACCAAGCCATACACACCCCAATTCGACCCTACCACCCCATAGATCATTTCTGAAGCTCTAGGGGACGAAGAGAGGAGTTGAGGATGAGAGGAGCAAGAAGGAAGTGGCTTGGAGCAAGAGGATTTCATCTTCTACCTCGTCTTCAAGCCCTAGGATTTCTTAAATGCATGAAAGGTAGACAATCTCTCAAGCCAAATTCGTGTAAAAATTACCCTAGGAAGACTTCATGATCTTGAGCAAAAGTCCTTTGGTTTCGTTCCATTTCGATCTTCCATGAGGGAGAATTAATTCCTTGAAGTTCTGTCAGATCCATGTTCCCGACCCTTCATGATTGCTTTCAAACCTCGTGTATACTTGCTCTCATACCATGATAAAATTATCATATGTACTAGATCATATTAGCTTTCAAACGTCTCTAGTTTCGCTCTATTTCAATCTCCCATGAAGGAGAATTAATTCTTTGAATCTCTATCAGATCCTTGCACCTGACCCTTCATGTTTTCTTGTGAACCTCATGCATACTTAGCTTCATACCATGAGCAAATTCTCTTAAATACTAAATCATGTTAGCTTTGAATGCCCCTGGTTTCAAAATTTTTCATCATGTATCGATTGTTAATTAATTCATTGAACCGTAACTGCGCATGTTTAGGTCATAAAAATGTCACCTGATCAAAGCATATCTAAACCTTCTCTATTTTCAAATTAATTGTACAGGTTGATAGATCTACTGTCTATTTTCATTTAAAATTGATTTTGTGATTTTTGGATCATCGTGCAATTTTATATTAAATTTACAAGTACCCTATATCAAACAGGATCTGCCTTGGAAAAATAGAAAAAAAGGGCCGGACCCTTCTGATATCGCGACGACGCGACCCGCCGCGATATCATCCGGGTAGCGCCCCACTGTCACGTCATGTTGAGAACACGGCAGATAAAGCCGCCGTGATATCCACCTTGAACCGGGCCAGACCGATCAGTTCGCTTGTCGCGCCCAGCCGCCTTGTCGCGACCTGGAGTCGCGACGGGTACCCCTGTCGTGTTAACAGAAAAATAGTCAGAACCTAAAATTACTTATATACCCTTGCTCTACTTGCTAATTAGCCATTGTTTAGCCTTAATTAAAC
The DNA here is from genome assembly GCA_014218235.1 of Colocasia esculenta. Classification (NCBI taxonomy): domain Eukaryota; kingdom Viridiplantae; phylum Streptophyta; class Magnoliopsida; order Alismatales; family Araceae; genus Colocasia; species Colocasia esculenta. The sequence goes on from CM024766.1 coordinate 80,250,424, forward strand.
ATTGTTATTCATAATTTGATCTGAATAAATATTAATGTGCAATAAATTACACGAATCTAATTAATTTAAAAGCTTTGTGCACAATCCATCATGCTCTTTTGATTTCATACACTTGCACACACTTAACCATCATGTTGCCATTAAACCTTAGTAAATTACTCAATAATGTATCTGGTAATTAAGTGAAACTAATTACCTAATTTCTCTATTATTTAAATGACACCTGTCTTCATTTTATTCTCGTGATTTGTACACTGTTACCATTTTCCCTCGGCCTTCGAGCACTCGAGGCACGACGGACCCATTTAACACACACTTTCTCTTGACTTGGACCACCTTTCCATCGGGAATACTCTCGACTGGACCAGGGACTCCTTGTCAAGGCCTTCGTAAGTCTTGTTGGCTTTGGCGCACGTCCTTAGCCGACGAACTGGTAGTACCCTTTAAATCCCGTTACACTCTTAGGGATCAGTACGATCCAAACGACCTTAGTGAGATCTCTCTTATCTTGTGATCACGCTGGACCACCTGGCTCGTGTACACAGCACGGCTAGTGGGCAGTGGTGACTTCTTCTACCAGATTGTCGGCATACGACCTAGTGTTGTGCAACTATTACTATCGTGGTTTAACGTTGTTTTACGTTTATACCCCTATCTTATCTACTATCCTTGTACTCTCATCTATTCACGTTCACTCTACTATCTCGTCTATTCATCTAGTACTCTTTTGAGACTCTTGAGCTGTTGTGGCTCCCATTGCTTGTACTATACATGATTGTCTAGCGCCATAATATGGGTCCGGTGACCCTACTGACTCGAATGCATACAGTGCAGGGCACGGAGAGTGTCCAAGGGGCTCCAATCTAGTCCTGGGGGCAGAGAGCCACCCGAAAATACCTGTAGGGGCTATTGACGGTGTTCTGCATTGCACCGGTTCTGACTATCTCTACATTGGCTAGACATCTAACTGTTATACAGTAGTCTGAGGAGTTCAGACATACTGTACTATCGTGAAATGGCTACTGTCCCAAAGTGACTATTGCCATACTCGACTAGTGCACCGTGGTGCAAGCATACACGTTATCTCATTACATGTTATCTCTTTACACGCTATATCTTTACATGCAATCTCATTACACGCTATCTTGATATACAAGCTATCTCGTTACACGCCACCTTGATACAAGCTATCCTATTACATGTCATTTTGATACACGCTATCTTGTTATACACTATCTTGTTACACACTATCTCGTTATGTTGTCATCCTGATTTTGCGATACTCTTGAGAAATGTATTACCGTTCACTTGTTATCTTGTACTATTACTCTCTTGACTATACATGATCGTTCTCTCTAGTTAACCTGCGTTACAAGATATTAATCACTTAAAGCATGCTTGTTGACACGAGATATTAAGTCCTACTGAGCGTTATCGCTCACCTTGCGTTATTTGTTATTGTGTTTCAGGTAAGTCAGATGATGACTTTACACACATCAACGGGAATGGACTGGAGTGATGAGCGACCTGGAGTCATAGCGATGGATTATCCCCAGTACCCTAGAGTTAGTTTAGTTAGTTACTTAGTTATCATTTCCAAATGTAATGATGCTATTGAGCCCTGTGTTTTGGCTCTGAATTAGTGGTTGTAATAGTTTAGATGAATTATCAATAAAATGATGAGTTTTATTACAATTATTATTCATTAGTTGCTCTGATAATTGCGAATGTATGCGCAATTTATGTTACCATACACGTTGTTCATGCCTCCCTGATTTATTCCACTGCTAAATTAGCGGGGCATGACAATAATTCTCATTTTAGAGATAGCTAACTTAGGTAGCACACATTTCAACTCCACTTTATCCACACAAATCTTCCACCTACTGGACACATTATGGACAACCTCATCGAATCCTATTCCCCGATACAAGTGGATGACATAAGCCTCATCTTTATAAGCAAATATACTCAGAATTCGATCCATGATACTTGAGTAGCTGCAAGACAATAGATTTTCCATGATCATAAATAATGAAAACATAGATAGGCTATGGCGGCGAGAGAAAACTCTACACCCTTTCACCATTCAAAGCAGTACGACGCACTACTAATAATATTTTTTTTCACAAATTGGAACAAACAATATGTAACTCCATTACCTTGCAAATATTGCTTCTGGCAATAGTAGCTAAGTACCAAGGGAAATTAAGGTCTTCTATTCCTTTGCAAAAATAATACAGAAAACAAGGGCTTCTATTCCTTTGCAAAAAAACTACAGAAAACATCTCAGAAATCATGAAGACACACCTTCTGATCATCGATGGAAAGGAGCTAAACCTTTAACATAAAACATCTTAGAAATCATGAAGTCTACAGATTTAACAGACATGACCTTCGCGACAACAGACTTATTCTCAAATTGGAACAAGCATCTCAAAAGGAGCTAAACATTTAACAGACAACCCTAAAGATTTCATGGCAACAGAAGATAAAATAACAAAAAAAGAGCTTACTGCGTAGAGATGTGCCGTGGGGTTTCTCACAAACTCACCCTTTGCGAATTCCTCTGCTACTCGTCGGAGATGCACCGCTGCTTGCTGGAGATTCATTGCTACTCGCCCTTCGCTACTCAACGGAGATGCATCGCTACTCCCCCTCCTCTACTCGCTAGAGACACACCACTGCTCGACCACTGCTGCTCATGCACTGCTACTCGCCCTCCCCTACTCTCCGAAGACGCGCCGCTGCTCCCCATCCGCTACTCGCCGGAGACGTGCTGCTGCTCGCCCTTCGCTACATGAGCCACTACTCGCCCTCCACTTCATGTTTCTCTGCCTAGCAAAGAACCCTAGTAGATGGGGTTTGCTCCAATGCACCTTATGATGGTTGGGTTTGGGTTGGGGGTAATTTAAACATTATAGGAAAACCAACACAACCGGTTGACGGAAAGGATTCACAATTAATAAATTTACAGTCAATGGATATAAAGTTAATAATTTGAGTCAAAGGACTTAAATTAATTTTGATTTTTAAATTGGACTTGTAATTAATTTTCTTAATTTTTAATTACATGCTATGGAAAAGAATCAGATGTAGAGGCAACACTCTCGGAAGATAGTTGTTGAGGCAAACCAGTTTTCATGGAAAATACATTTTCGAAGAACGTTGCATCATGAAGCTCGACTATGGTGTTAACATCTATGCCAGAAATTTATGATTTAATAACCAAAAAATTATATGCTTAGTTGTTTTCAGTATAGCCTAGGAAGACTACATCAACTGTCTTATGTCTCAATTTCTTTCTCTTGTGCTCGGGGACAAGTACCTTTGCCAAGCACCTCCACACTTTGAGAAACTTTAAACTGGGTTTCCTATTTATCCAAAGTTCAATTAGACTACTATCTTTATGTTTTAGGAGAACATGATTTAGAATAAGGCAAGTTGTATTCAAAGCTTCCCTCCACATATACCTAGGTAGTCCTAAACTCTACAGGAAAGAGTTGACCATGTCAATGAATATACGATTCTTCCTTTCTGCTATCCCATTAGACTGAGGAGAGTATGGGACAGTTGTTTCATGAATGATGTCATGATCTTGGCAATATTCAACAAACAAACTAGAAGTGTACTGTAACGACCCAGAATCCGCATTACCAGTAAGTGACCAGTAACCCAAATTCTGACCCGCTAACCCACGAGACAAGCTCGGAAGGGTAGAAAAGGATGTCCAAGGAGACTATACAAGGAGATACACACCATGAAAAGCTGTAAGATTTCACTATACATGAAATATAACATGTACAACTCAGAGTCCACACTAAGTACAGAGTATAGGAGTACAACAAAAAAAAGTACTACTCACTGCAGCTAGGGCGCACCAACACCGGAGTGGCTAGACTTGCCTGGAACGGGAGTCGACGACGACCCACCTGAAAGGGAGGGGAGTGAGTCTCAAGAAAAGAGACCCAGTAGGGAAAAGTAACCCCCACCGGAAACAGTACTAAAGTGCGGAAAATAAAAACAGAAAGTAAATACACGTCGCACACAACCAAAACTAGTGACAACCACGCGTCTCCTTGACAGGAGTGCGTTACAAGACTGTAAACCTTGCGGCTCACTAACACACACTCACACACACAGTAAGTAGGACTCAGCTAGGGTCTGTGGCTCGGCGTCCCATCACCACAGAGTCTCTCAACCCCAGCCACGTGTGCACACTACAGACGCTCTCTCTCGCGTCTGGTCCACAACCGATTTTTCCCCTACGCCTGACCCTAGCGGTAGAGAAGGGGCGCCAGGGAGACCGGCTCGAAAACACTACAAGGAGTACGCACAGGACAGAGACGCTCTCAACGTCTTGGCTCACCGATGGAGGACCCCCACACACCGGTCATCTAGACAGAGCGTCGCTCTATGTCCAGGTGACAAACAGAAACAGAGGCACGGTAACTCAACGCGAGTACAGACGGTAACACTCTCAACATCTGAAACACCGTACAATAGACGGACATCTCGTGTCACATTTTGACATAGTTAATTATGCATATGCATAGGCGGAGCCACACTCTAAGCCTGGCAAAATGTGTTAACAGGCGGACATCACACGTCAACACCTCGAGACACAAAACAGGATCAAAAGCCTGCTGGGACACAAGATATTAACGACAATATCGACTGTCGCCAATCAAGATATAGACGACACTCATATTGCCGCCAACACTTGGTTAACGGCAATAGATCTTGTCTTTAATATCTACATTGAAGATATGAACGTCAACATATGTGGACGTTAATATCCTCAGCCCACTGAACCCAGAACAACACCAGGTCAGTCCAACTGGGAAAAACTGCCTAACAGTACACAAATTGATGGAGGGGAACACCTCCTCACATCCTCTAACACTACTAGAACTTTGGATTTCTATGATCCAACACTTGGATCGCCCAAAACTCCCAAAATCCCAGCATGACATAACCCAACCCTAAAATGCGATTAGCATACTAATCTACAATAAATAAGCATGCTAATCTGTTAAGGAAGGTTTAAGGGGTTAAGTCCCTACCTCAGAACGCCTTAAAACACCTAAACAGCCACCAATCGCGTCGGAACCCCTCGAAGTCTCCGCACGAATCACACCAAATCTTCACGATTCCCGCCCGATCTAACACCGCCACACGTACCAGGGTCTTCCCACGAGCTCCCGTCAACCAACAGAAGTGGTGGAAACGGACAACGGTAAAAGTGGAGGGAAAGAGAGGAAGAGAAAAGGAAAGGTTACTGCTCACGAGCTGCCCTATTTCTACAGGCGCGACAAATAGACGTCCACATCTCCTGCCGTCTACTTGAACCACCAATGGGTCGACGTCCGGACCGCTTGCCGTCAAGTTCAACGACAAACGTCCACATCGCTGGATGCTAATAGCAAGTCAACGGCTAGCCCCTGGCTGTCAAGCCCAAGTCAACGACAATATCCATTGTCATCAACCACACCCGAACCTCTACAAGACCCAATAAGGATCCGCTGAGACCCGAGACCTTACAGCCCTCCCCCCTTAAGGAATTTTGCCCCCGAAATTCAAACAACATAAAGAAAGAAGACATACCAAAGAGGTATGGAAACTGCTCGCGCATTTCGTCCTCTCGCTCCCATGTCGACTTACCACCTGAATGCCGCTGCCATGCAACACGAACTAACGGGATTGCCTTGTTCCTCAACCTCTGAACTCGGCGATCCTCAATGTGCAACAGAAACTCTGGTCATGTCAACACTGGAGTCACCTCAGACCACTCTGTGCTCGGGAGAACGTGAGACTTGTCAGAAAGGTACTTCCGAATCTTCGACACGTGGAACACATCGTGGACTGCTGCTAACTCTGACGGAAGCTCAAGTCTATACGCCAAACCTCTGATACGCTCAGTAATGGTGAAAGGTCCAATAAAGCGGGGACTCAACTTTCCACTCCTATCGAACCTCACCACTCCCTTCATAGGAGACACACGGACAAACACCTAGTCCCCTACCTGAAACTCGAGCGGTCGTCTGCGCTGATCTGCATAACTCTTCTGCCAACTCTGAGCTGACTGAAGCCTCTGCCTCACAAGCTGAACTACCTCAACTACCTGCTGTACTAACTCTGGTCCCGTGACAATCCGTTCTCCAACCTCGAACCAGTCTAGAGGAGTGCGACACGGTTGTCCGTACAAGACCTCATATGGTGCCATACCGATACTGGAGTGATAGCTGTTATTATATGCGAACCCGACCAACAGCAAGTGAGCTGTCCATGATCCCTGCCACTCCAGACAACAAGCTCTAAGCATGTCCTCTAAAGTCTGGATAGTCCGCTCTGACTGACCGTCTGACTGTGGGTGGTAGGCGGAACTAAAAGCCATCTCTATCCCCAAAGCCCTCTGGAAACTGCGCCAGAACCCAGAAGTGAAGCGAGGATCCCTATCTGACACAATAGAGATCGGCAACCCGTGCAAAGGAACAATCCGCTCTACGTACAACATGGCCAACCTACTCACACCCCAACTAGTCCTAACAGGCAAGAATCTGGCAGTCTTCGTCAATCTGTCCACAAGAACCCAAATGCTGTCAAAACCTCCAGCTGTCCTCGGTAAACCACAAACAAAGTCAGTCGTCACATGGTCCCACTTCCACACCGGAATCTCTAACGACTGCACAAGTCCTCCTAGACGCTGATGTTCGGCCTTCACCTGCTGGCAGACCAAACACCTAGCTACAAAAGCCGCTATGTCCCTCTTCATCTCAGGCCACCAAAACTTACGTCTCAACCTGTGATACATCTTGGTCAACCCTGGATGAATCGAGTACCTGGAACCATGTGCCTCCTGCAACACAATTCTCCTGACAGACTCCTCAACAGGAACATAGAGTCTATCTCGGAACCTAACAGTCCCGTCCTCGCGAAGCTCAACCTCTGGAAGAAGTAACACACTGTGCAACTCGGGATCTGCTCGCTGAGCCTCAACAACCTGTCTCACAACGGAAGGAGCCACCAACAAACTGCCCAACACACACAGTCGATGACTGGACGAAACTCTAAAAGACCCTTCTGCCGCTGACTGCCACAACTGCCACTCCCTCAGCATCAGATGACTCATCTGTGCTTTCCTACTCAAAGCATCTGCGACTACATTCGCTTTCCCAAGCTGATACTCAATACTGAAATCATAGTCCTTCAGATATTGTATCCAACGACGCTGCCTCATGTTTAGATCCCTCTGAGAAAACACATACCTCAAGCTCTGGTGATCGGTGCAGACTACAAATTTCACTCCGTACAGGTAGTGACGCCAAATCTTCAAAGCAAACACCACTACTGCAAGCTCTAGGTCATGGGTCGGGTAACTCTCCTCGTGGGGCTTAAGCTGGCGAGACGCATAAGCCACCACTCGGCCCTGCTGCATTAGAACTGCACCCAGACCAATACCTGAAGCATCTGTGCAAACCTCAAAACTCTCCTCACCTAAAGGTAACATAAGGACTGGAGCTGATGTAAGCAGTCGCTTCAACTCTATGAAGCTCTGCTCAAACTGCTCCGACCACAAAAATGGAACTCCCTTTCTCGTCAGCCGAGTCAAGGGTGCAGCAACTTGAGAAAAGTCCCGAACAAACCTGCGGTAGTAACCTGCCAAGCCCAAAAAGCTCCGAATCTCAGACACAGTCTTAGGATTCTCCCACTGCAAAACTGCCTCGACCTTCGCTGGATCTACAGAAAGTCCCTCACCTGAGATCACGTGCCCCAAAAAGTGAACCTGTTGTAGCCAAAACTCACACTTACTAAGTTTGGCATACAACTGGTGCTCTCGCAAGGTCTGCAACACGATCCTCAGGTGCTCGGCGTGCTCCTCCTCCGAAGCGGAGTATACTAGAATGTCGTCAACAAACACTATGACAAACCGGTCCAAGAACTGGTGGAACACCCGGTGCATCAGATCCATGAAGGCCGCTGGAGCATTGGTGAGCCCAAACGGCATCACCAAAAACTCAAAATGACCATACTTGGTCCGAAAAGCAGTCCTCTCAACGTCAGAGTCTCTAATCCGCAACTGATAGTAGCCTAACCTCAGGTCAATCTTTAAAAAGACATGAGCAGACTGAAGCTGATCAAAGAGATCGTCAATCCTAGGCAACAGATACCTATTCTTGATGGTCACTTGGTTCAGCTTCCTGTAATCAATACACAACCTCAGGCTACCATCCTTCTTTCAGACAAACAAAATAGGTGATCCTCAAGAAGAAAAGCTAGGACGAATATAGCCCTTCTCCAACAGCTCCTCAAGCTGTCTCTTCAGCTCCCTCAACACTGCTGGTGCCATACGGTACGGTACCTGAGCAAAAGGTGCAGTGCCAGGAACCAACTCAATAGTAAACTCAATCTCTCTCTCTGGAGGTAGACCAGGTAACTTATCCGGAAAAATATCTGGAAACTCACACACTACGGGAATGTCCCCCACTCCCAAAGCAACCTGATTAAGAGTCACTGCAGAAACTATGTAACCCTGGCAACCAGAAGCAAGCAACCTCCCTGCCCTCAAAGCAGAAACTAAAAAAACGAGAAGTAAGAGGTACGATACCCTGGAAGTAGATTTCCGCTTCCCCGGGTATCCGCAAGTGCACCCTCTTCTTCTGGCAATCCATCACTGCACCATACAACTCTAACCAGTCCATACCTAAAATCACATCATAATCCTGCAACTGCAAAGCAAACAAGCGAGCTGACAACCACCGATCCTGCAACTGCATAGGTACCTCCTCGAGACAGTAGGACGTAAGGACAAAGTCCCCTGTCGGCAACTCCACTGCTAGCTCAATGGACTCTCCCGTACTCAACTCTCCAAGGGAGTCTAAAAACTCCTCAGACACAAAAGAGTGAGAAGCACGAGTATTGAACAAAACTCTAGCTGTAAAACTAAAAACTGTAATAGTACCTTCCACTAGCTGAGCTGTCTCCGCGTCTGCACGGGTCAAGTGAGTAACATGACCTCTACCTCTCGACCCACCAGAACCTCCGGTCTGTTGACGCTGCTGCACGGGTACCTGCTGCTGCTGCTGCTGCAATCGGGGCTGTGACTGGGTCTGCTACTGCGGCACACGAGGTAACAAAGGGCAATCTCGCGCCATGTGACCTATCTGGTCACACCGGTAACACTGACCAACATAAGAACGTTGTGCCTGCTACGAAGGCTGACCTGCCGGCTGCTGAACACTCCCAACAGACTGCTGCCTCTGCTCAGTCTGCCTCCTGTCACGCCGAAACTTCCTCCGAGATCCTGACTTCGCCGTCGTCCCAGCAGAAGTGGACGCATAAGAAGTCGTAGTCCTCGGAGTCGCCTGCACACTACCATGCTGCTGCCGTGACTGAGTCAGAACTACCTGTGTCTGAACCTCTGTGCTCCGAACATGGGTCCGCAAAGTGTCAGCCTCCAACGCTGCCGCTGTCTGATAGGCCGCGTCCAAATCTGTGACACGCGCAACTATCAGCGCCTGCCTGAGCTCTGGCCTCAGGCCCCTCACAAACTGCTGAGTCCTCAGACTCTCATCTTCCATAATCTGCAGAGCATAACGCCCTAGCTCTACAAATCTGGCCCTGTACTGCACTACAGTAGAGTCCCTCTGCTGCAAGTCCAGAAACTGGTACAACCTCTCCATCCGGACGTAAGTAGGACAGAAGGCTCTCTCAAAAGAAACGACAAACTCCTGCCACGGAATTTGTCTAAGTGGGCGAGACTGAAAAGTAGTCTCCCACTCAGAAGACCACCAAGTCAACGCCTGCGCCTGCAACTGATAACTAGCTAACAACACCCGCTCCTCGGGAACACACTCCATGGAATAGAAAGTCTGATCCACTGCATCCAACCACGCCCGCGCGATGTCTAGATCAGGCTGGCCTAAAAACTGGGGAGGCTGAAACTGTAAGAACTCCCTCAACACCTTCCCAGTACCGCCCTGGGGTACCGGTGCATCACGGTGTTGAGCTACAAACTGAGCCATCCCCTCAAGAAACCGGGTCAAGTCTAATCCCTGAGCTGCCTGAGGAGGAGGTGGCGGCGGTGGCGGAACAATGCCACTGTGTGCATCCTGTGGCAAAGGCTGCGTCTACTGTGGTGGTAGGGTGTCTCCAGCCTCCTGACGAGTCGCCTGCTCAGCCACTCCCTCTCTAGGACATCGCCTAGGTGCCATAGCACTATACACAGAGCAAAAACACACACATTAATACATTAACTACCTCCGGGCTAGTTAGCTGCTACTGTACTCTTTGTACTCTGAGTTAACATGATGGGTATTTCCTTATATATCTCATCAGACACTGCTCTGATACCAAACTGTAATGACCCAGAATCCGCATTACCAGTAAGTGACCAGTAACCCAAAATTTGACCCGCTAACCCACGAGATAAGCTCGGAAGGGTAGAAAAGGATGTCCAAGGAGACTATACAAGGAGATACACACCATGCAAAGCTGTAAAATTTCACTATACATGAAATATAACATGTACAACTCAGAGTCCACACTAAGTACAGAGTATAGGAGTACAACAAAAAAAGTACTACTCACTGCAGCTAGGGCGCACCAACACCGGAGTGGCTAGACTCGCCTGGAACGGGAGTCGACGACACCCACCTGAAAGGGAGGCGAGTGAGTCTCAAGAAAAGAGACCCAGTAGGGAAAAGTAACCCCCACCGAAAACAGTACTAAAGTGCGAAAAATAAAAACAGAAAGTAAATACACGTCGCATACAACCAAAACTAGTGACAACCACGCGTCTCTTTGACAGGAGTATGTTACAAGACTGTAAACCTTGCGGCTCACTAACACACACTCACACACACACAGTAAGTAGGACTCAGCTAGGGTCTGTGGCTCGGCGTCCCGTCACCACAGAGTCTCTCAACCCCAGCCACGTGTGCACACTACAGACGCTCTCTCTCGCGTCTGGTCCATGACCGATTTTTCCCTACGCCTGACCCTAGCGGTAGAGAAGGGGCTCCACGGAGACCGGCTCGAAACCACTACAAGGAGTACGCACAGGACAGAGACGGTCTCAATGTCCTGGCTCACCGACGGAGGACCCCCACACGCCGGTCATCTAGACAGAGCGTCGCTCTATGTCCAGGTGACAAACAGAAACAGAGGCACGGTAACTCAACGCGAGTACAGACGGTAACACTCTCAACGTCTGAAACACCGTACAATAGACGGACACCTCGTGTCACGTTTCGACATAGTTAATTACGCATATGCACAGGCGGAGCCACACTCTAAGCCCGACAAAATGTGTTAATAGGCGGACATCGCATGTCAACACCTCGAGACACAAAATAGGATCAAAAGCCTTCTGGGACACAAGATATTAATGCAATATCGAATGTCGCCAATCAAGATATAGATGGCACTCATATTGCCGCCAACACTTGGTTAACGACAATAGATCTTGTCGTTAACATCTACATTGAAGATATCAACGTCAACATATGTGGACGTTAATATCCTCAGCCCACTGAACCCAGAACAATGCCAGGTCAGTCCAATTGGGCAAAACCGCCTAACAGTACACAAATTAATGGAGGGGAACACCTCCTCACATCCTCTAACACTACCAGAACTACGAATTTCTATGATCCAACACTTGGATCGCCCAAAACACCCAAAATCCAGGCATGACATAACCCAACCCTAAAATGTGATTAGCATACTAATCTACAACAAATAAGCATGCTGATTTGTTAAGGAAGTTTTAAGGGGTTAAGTCCCTACCTCAGAACGCCTTAAAAACACCTAAACAGCCACCAATCGCGCCGGAACCCCTCGAAGTCTCCGCGCGAATCACACCAAATCTTCACGATTCCCGCCCGATCTAACACCGCCACACATACCAGGGTCTTCCCACGAGCTCCCGTCAACCGTCGAAAGTGGTGGAAATGGACAAAGGTAAAAGTGGAGGGAAAGAGAGGAAGAGAAAAGGAAAGGTTACTGCTCACGGACTGCCCTATTTCTATAGGCGCGACAAATAGACGTCCACATCTCTTGCCATCTACTTGAACCGCTAATGGGTCGACGTCCGGACCGCTTGCCGTCAAGATCAACAACAAACGTCCACATCGCTGGACGCTAATAGCAAGTCAACGGCTAGCCCCTGGCCGTCAAGCCCAAGTCAACGACAATATCCATTGTCGTCAACCACACCCGAACCTCTACAAGACCCAATAAGGATCCGCTGAGACCCGAGACCTTACATGTACTCTCCTCCTCTATCAGACCTCAGCCTCTTAAGAACCCGACCAGTTTGTGTTTCTGCTTCCTTCCTAAATATGACAAACTTTTGCAAGGCCTCATCTTTAGACTTGAGCAGATGCACATAACAGTATCTACTACAATCATCTATAAAGGTAATGAAATACTTATTATGATCCCTAGTTAGCACATCATTAAACTCACGGATATCTGAATGTATTAGATCCAGAATCTTTGAATCTCTAACTACCAAATGAAAGGGTTTTCTAGGTAGTTTAGAATATACACAAATATCACATTTCTTGGTTTTATCAATAACATGCTCAAGAATCAACTACATGTTCATCATTCATGTCAAGGAATTGAAATTAACATGACCAAGATGCCCATGCCATAAATCAGCTGAATCATTGTAAGCAACAGGAATAGAAATGGAAGTAGAATCATCAACATTCAACTTTTTGTTATCCACATGATCCACGTAAATTTTAAACAACCCATCAAATAAATAACATTTGCCAATGAAAGACTTCAAATAGAGTATCACAATTTTATTACATTTAAAATTGAGTTCATAACCCTCTCTCTCTAAAACAGAACCAGATAAAATGTTCCTTCTAACACCCGGAACATGGTGTACTAGGGAAAGAGAAAGAACACGTCCTAAAGGAAACTTCAGGTTCACTCGTCCAACTCCAAGCACCCTAGCAGTGCTCCCATTTCCCATTGTCACAGAACGATCATGGGTGGCCTGATAAGACGTTAGTCCTGTCAGCACATAAATGCACACTGACTCCAATGCCCACCACCCATTCATTTGGTTCATAAATAGTAAATAACTGAGGATTAAGAGTAACATATTCATCACCAGAAAAAAAATTCAATGGTCACTGTATTGACCTAGACTAGGGTATCATTGGTCTGTTGAGTCTTTTTCAACAACTTCTCTTTCCTTTTAAGACAATCATTGCTCATATGACCTTTTTTACCACAATTCCAGCACTCTCCAAGTGCCTTCTTCTTATTTATCTTTCCTTTGGGTTTCATCAGAGAAGTGGAATCAATCTTGCTTTTTCCTTTTGACTCCATACCCTTATGCCTCATCACTAGGTTTGCACTAGCATCCACATGCATATTGGGTTTCTCATTCCTATGCTTCTCCTCTATGGTTATAGCCATCATCAAGTCATCAAGAGAGATGGCCCCTTTTCGGTGTTTTAGGCCCATGCCATGACTTGGAGCTTCTCAGGTATTTTCATGTCTGCCTTAGCCAAAAGTTTATGAGCCTGCTCCCCCACAAGTCTGTTCTCAACCATCTGGAACTTGAGCAACTTGCCAACGGAGTACTTTTCCGAACCTTGGTCCTCGGTATTGTACTTCCAATCAAGTTCATCCCAAAGTGCTTCCGTAGTGTTGAAAGTGGAAGAGTTGTAGACATCAAATAGGGCATCAAACAATGCAGTTAGAATGCACCCATGTCCCAAGCTGTATTTACCTTTCCACTCTTCAACCTTCTTAACACTCTCAGGGTCTTTCTCATCCAGAGTAGGGGGATCTGATTCGACCAATGAGATTAGTCCAATCACAGTGAACCATATCTTCATGCATTGTTGCCAACACTTGAAGTGTTGCCCAAAGAATTTCGTGAACATCCTAGACATGTCCACTCAGGTCCCAAATCTCATTGAATATGATGCCATGTTAAATATCTTCTCTAAGATTGTTGAAAAAAGGATGTACGATATGCATACAAAATGGCATCCAGAATCAGTTACAGGTAGATACATAGCAAGCCGCACCAGGCATATAAAGGATATGAGTGCAACAGATAGTAACCAATGAGCAATAGTGAATAGCATGATAAACATAATGTAAAACATGAATATTAACAATAAATGTGATGGCAGAGGCACCTCAGAGAGGTTACCCTTAGAAAAGATATCGCCCCTACTACGACAGTGTGATGGGAGCGACAATCTCATCCCAAAATACAACTACCAACCTAGGATAGATGAGCGCACTCTCTTCTATACCGAAAGGAAAGCCATAAAAACATAATCCTCTTCTAAGAAACACAAACGAGAGAGTTGGAGGAGCATGCACCGAACACCATAACGTAACGCAAATCTCGGTGCTGCCTTGTCGCAGTAGCAACGTGAGGAAGCCAACCAATGAAGAAGTAGTGCGTCAATGAAAGTGAAGTCCTGTGAGGGAGACTAACGACAGCGAAGCAATCACCGCCTGAGCGTAATAGAGAGCCAAGAGATAGAGTGCCAGAACGTGAGTAGTTCCTCGTTAGAGTCGAAAACGTGCCTCTTAGGGTTAACCAGCAATGAAGCGAATCTTAATTACCCCCTTTTGAAGCCCACGCTTGTGCCAATCCGTGTCCAAAATGCCCGTCCCAAGACCCAGTCAAAATAGGTCTCTTTCTCTCCAAAATAGGGGAAAAAGATAATAAGAAAAACTAAGAAAATGATGAGGCAAGTCAGCTGGACCCACGCCATCATGCGCGCGCGCGCCTAGCTCAGTCCGGCCCGGCGACACTCATGTTTGATATGGCTTAGCATAACCCTACCATCGTCTATAAGACATAGTCTCATGGACCCATGGAGTTATAAAGTCTTTCTTCTCTTTAGACATTTCTCACATTTTTATACATTTTTTTTTACTTTAGCAGTCCTTGAGTTCCCTTTCTTATATTGCTCCCTTAACCCAACACATTACTCATTGATTATATGTAGGCATGGGTATTCTTTTATCATTACCATTTGTTGGGTAATCCATGAAGAAGTGAGAGAAAATAACCCACCCCACACCTCTTTTTGTGTGGTTCACATAATTTTCTTAAATGGTAGGTGACATAGGAGATTGGAATTTTCTTTTCATGACCAATGTATGAAAGACCAAAAAAGGTGCATAAACTTTTTCATCACATTGGTGGTAGTTTTTCTTTGTCTCACAATTCATGTGTTCCCCATAGCAAACAGAAGTAGGACCACCAAGAAAGTGGTGGTTAATGTGGAGGTGGCTTGTCTAGGGGTGTAAGGCTGAGATTGCTTGTGATCCACCAGTGCATAGAAGAATTCATGCTTGCCATTCATTTGCTAGTCTTACAACACTTTAAAGGATATGCAATGTTCATGTGAAATCTTTCAATTCATTTCCTCCGTTCCTCCACAGATATCACATTCCTTGAAAGGATATAAGATACAATCTTGAACAATTTCGAACACCTCAATTTGCTTCAAGATATCTTCAGAGATTCAAAAAATGTCTTCAAAATAGGAGTCTCATGGTTTCATGTAAAATACCACAACATCACAAGACTTTAAATTTCAGATCTCATACTAATAGATTGTTCTTGAACTCCTTATGTATTCGTCATCTTGTAAACTAAAACAAGCAAGAAATCATGCTGCACTACATGTCAACAAACATCCTTTCGGCCCACAAAAAGTTTTGTTCGTTCGCCAGCCTGGCTGTCTTCAAACAATTCAGTTGATGGGGGAAATGGCCCAAGAGCTGTACCCGTTGTCTAAAGTTTAGAACTCAATAAATAAAAAGAAGAATAGCTTCGGAAGGTGGGAAGTACCATCCTTCGTGCCAGCTACATATATATGCGTCTCCAAAGCCTGGTAGGTTGGTACTTGACCTCCTGACGTGGATAGAATTAGATAACCTAACTCCTCTCAAGCTCCCTCATTCACATTATTATGAGACTTGGTCTTCTTAGCAAACCAAGATACATGTACCCTGTGTATGATGTGGAAATGCAATGTCTAAATTTTCATTGTTTCCCTCATCGTTAGAGATGCTCATTTCCCACTTGCAGCTTCGTTGGAGTTCGTTTCTGTTACAGCCTACAGTTCAGATCTGACATATGTCACATATCTAAAAGATCCGTTTTGGCCGGGGATACTCTCGGAGTAGGTGGGGTTACTTCTCGGGTTAGATTATAACTAATTTTGACGCATTGGATAAGCTAACATAGAGTTATTAATTTCTTTAATCTGGAGAAGAAAAAAAAAAAGAGGTACGTCCCAAATTAGTATATCTCATCTTTCTTAGAGAGCTAAGTTTAATCTTTTTTAACTCTTGAGTCCACTTAAATATTTTAATTTTTTTTAAATAATGTTAAATAATCTCTGATTGAAATAAATAGAGGTTTCTTATTCCCACCCCAAAAAGTTATCTATTCCCAAATTTCTATTCCAATTCACTGGTTATCCCTAGGTTTATCGAACTAAGCTCTGATACCACTAAATCTGTCACGTCCTAGAAAATTTTCATTTACTGAACATGACAGATGATGCACATGAGAAATAATATAAACGCAAACACTTGTTTAGCGGAAGCTTATTACATAATACTCCTCATTTCAGTCTAAATGAGGAATATACAAAAGAAAACTGTAGCAATATTACATTCCAACTACTCTAAAAGAAATAAAAGTTGATGACTCGCAGGATGATGGGCAGTCCCCTCAGCACACACATCCTCCCCCCCCCCCCCCCCCCCCACCCCTTTGACTTCATTCTCATCTGGACAACCTGAAAAAGGTAGGAAGAATGAGCTAACTAGCCCAGCAGAATTCAACTCTTTAGAACGGAAGAACTCAAGAACATAATTTCAGAATGAGAGTTTAAACATGTCTAACGATGGCATTACGTGGAGGGACAAATGTGTCCACTTGAATAACACATATAGAACAGTAGAAGCATAATCATGCAATCAAGATAACACTTGAGTTCTGTTTCAGAAACAAATTCACACACATAAATATGACATGATGACAAATCAAGCACGAATCGATGTATGCCAACATCCACTTGTCCTCATCGTTCCCGCGCGGCCACAAACGAATTTGGGTGCTCCTCCCAGGACTGAACCAACCCCATTGCACAGGCATAATAATCAAATGAGATTCAAAGATCCAATAACAGTCATCATTACTTATTTATAATCCACTGGTATGCAGTAATCTACTGCTGAAAATTATAATTTTGACAGAAGAACACAGGTCTGGAAGTGGGACTACATGAGCTGAAGTTCTACCTACATGAGCTGAAGTTCTGTCTATATGAGTCGAAGTTCTGTCTACATGAGTCGAATCATGTATAAACTAGAAGTCGAATGTATAAGTCAAATCATGTACAAACTGGAAGTCGAATGTATAAGTCGAATCATGTATAAACTGGAAGTCGAATGCATAAGTCGAATCATGTATAAACTAGAAGTCGAATGTATAAGTCCAATCATGTATAAATCTGTCAGGAGTCGAATCATGTATAAATCTGTCATGAGTTGAAGCCTTCATGAGTTGAAGTCTACATGAGTTGAAGTCTTCATGAGTTGAAGTCTACAGTCTAATTACCTAACAGAGGGTTTGAACTTTTGCATTATCCAATATGATCATGTATGGGGACAGTGAGTTGCACTCTAGGGTTGTAGAGATGATCTAACCATGTTAAGCTAGAAACCAACTACAATATGACACAGGAAAAGTTTCTATTTCTACAGCAGTGACTTCCAATCGTGGTATAAGACACATAAAATACCATGAACGGTCCAACAGTAACTCAAAAACCATTTCAAGGGTTAGGTAAGAGAATGGAAAGAAGTTGAATCCTACCTAGCTTCAGGAGATGGAGTCTTTTCCTCAGTGAACCCCCAACTGGAAGATAGAAAATGCAGCCAAGATGCTCACAACAACTTTCCTCAGCTAGAACTTGCAGCACTTTCGCTGGAAGCAACAAATGCAACAACTCACGCAGCAGCACCAGCTCTCACAAGAGTATAACAACTCTCACAGAAAGACTATTATAGGTGCAAGCCGCAGTGGAAGTGGAAAATGCTCACACGACGGTTGCTGGGGAGTTTTATAGCTCTCTTGGCCTCTCATGCGAAACGACACGATAGCTACCAAGTGTAGCAGTAAAACTCTTTGGTTTTTTTTTTTTTACTGCTTACACGTATCACATGCAAGTTACCAAGCTTACACCTAAGAGATTTACGTGGTAACCCTTCTCTTAAGTGTGCTGGCCCCTCCTTAGCCTGAGACGTAAATCACCTAAAATCCATCCCGTAATTGGCCCCTAAATCGGCTGGTCCAAAATCTACATGTAAATAGGTTCAAATGGTGTCCATTTGCATTGAAATATTAGCCATAAGCTAATACAATGGTTTTACAAATTATGATGATTTTTAATTTAATTTTTAGAATTTATTTTACACAGGGTGAAAAATCACCCGGAAAATAGTTGTGTCGGCTTAATCTCAAAATCCGTACGTCAACAATTTCGGATAATTAGATTTCTGATGTCTCTACATTTTTATGAGAATTATGGTATTCTCAGATTTATTTTTCATTACTGTTTTCCGATGTCGCCCTGTCGGAGCGCGCACTTCAGAGCACGACACTGGTTAGCGTTTGTTAACACTAACTAATCCCAGATATTAATCATCTCAAAATAATAATAAGAATCACATCTAATAATAGTGGGGGAGAGTGTAACGCCCTTAAAAATTTTAATTGCTGAAAAACATGAATAAGACTATTATTTGACGTGATTCTTATTATTATTTTGAGATGATTAATATCTGGGATTAGTTAGTGTTAACAAACGCTAACTAGTGTCGTGCTTTGAAGTGCGCTCTCCGACAGGACGACATTGAAAAACGGTAATGAAAAATAAATCTGAGAACACCATAATTCTCATAAAAATGTGGAGACATCATAAATCTAATTATCCGGAATTGTTGACGTACGGATTTTGAGATTAAGCTGACGTAACTATTTTCCGGGTGATTTTTTACCCTGTGTAAAATAAATTTTAAAAATTAAATAAAAATCATCATAATTTGTAAAACCATTGTATTAGCTTATGGCTAAAATTTCAATACAAATGGACACCATTTGAACCTATTTACATGTAGATTTTGGACCAGCTGATTAAGGGGCCAATTACAGGATGGATTTTGGGTGATTTACGTGTCAGGCTAAGGAGGGGCCAGCACACTTAAGAGAAGGGTTACCACGTAAACCCCTTAGGTGTAAGCTTGGTAACTTGCATGTGATACGTGTAAGCAGTAAAAAAAAAAAAAACCCAAAGAGTTTTACTGCTACACTTGGTAGCTATCGTGTCGTTTCGCATGAGAGGCCAAGAGAGCTATAAAACTCCCCAGCGGCTGTCGTGTGAGCATTTTCCACTTCCACACTGCTTGCACCTATAATAGTCTTGCTGTGAGAGTTGTTCTACTCTTGTGAGAGCTGGTGCTGCTGCGTGAGTTGTTGCATCTATTGCTTCCGGCAAAAGTGCTGCAAGTTCTAGCTGAGGAAAGTTGCTGTGAGCATCTTGGCTGCATTTTCTATCTTCCAGTTGGGGGTTCACTGAGGAAAAGACTCCATCTCCCTGAAGCTAGGTAGGATTCAACTTCTTTCCATTCTCTTACCTAACCCTTGAAATGGTTTTTGAGTTACTGTTGGACCGTTCATGGTATTTTATGTGTCTTATACCACGATTGGAAGTCACTGCAGTAGAAATAGAAACTTTTCCTGTGTCATATTGTAGTTGGTTTCTAGCTTAACATGGTTAGATCATCTCTACAACCCTAGAGTGCAACTCACTGTCCCCATACATGATCATATTGGATAATGCAAAAGTTCAAACCCTCTGTTAGGTAATTAGACTGTAGACTTCAACTCATGAAGACTCCAACTCATGTAGACTTCAACTCATGACAGATTTATACATGATTCGACTCATGACAGATTTATACATGATTCGACTTATACATTCGACTTCCAGTTTATACATGATTTGACTTATGCATTCAACTTCCAGTTTATACATAATTCGACTTATACGTTCGACTTCCAGTTTATACATGATTCGACTTATACATTCGACTTCCAGTTTATACATGATTCGACTCATACATTCGACTCATGTAGATAGAACTTTGACTCATGTAGATAGAACTTCAGCTCATGTAGACAGAACTTCAGCTCATGTAGGCAGAACTTCAGCTTATGTAGTCCAACTTCCAGACCTGTGTTCTTCTGTCAGAATTATAATTTTCAGCAGTAGATTACTGCATACCAGTGGATTATAAATAAGTAATGATGACTGTTATTGGATCTTTGGATCTCATTTGATTATTATGCCTGTGCAATGGGGCTGGTTTAGTCCTGGGAGGAGCACCCAAATTCGTTTGTGGCCGTGCGGGAACGATGAGGACAAGTGGATGTTAGCATACATCGATTCGTGCTTGATTTGTCATCATGTCATATTTATGTGTGTGAATTTGTTTCTGAAACAGAACTCAAGTGTTATCTTGATTGCATGATTATGCTTCTACTGTTCTATATGTGTTATTCAAGTGGACACGTTTGTCCCTCCACGTAATGCCATCGTTAGCCATGTTTAAACTCTCATTCTAAAAATATGTTCTTGAGTTCTTCCGTTCTAAAGAGTTGAATTCTACTGGGCTAGTTAGCTCATTCTTCCTACCTTTTTCAGGTTGTCCAGATGAGAATGAAGTCTAAGGGGGGGCGGGTGTGTTGAGGGGACTGCCCGTCATTCTGCGAGTCATCAACTTTTATTTCTTTTAGAGTAGTTGGAATGTAATATTGCTACAGTTTTCTTTTGTATATTCCTCATTTAGACTGAAATGAGGAGTATTATGTAATAAGCTTCCACTAAACAAGTGTTTGTGTTTATATTATTTCTCATGTGCATCATCTGTCATGTTCAATAAATGGAATTTTTCTAGGACGTGATAGATTTAGTGGTATCACAGCTTAGTTCGATAAACATAGGCATAACCAGTAAGTTGGGGTAGAAACTTGGGAATAGATAGCATGATTTTTGTAACTATAAAAAAAAATGCTTAACTTGTGAATTATTTCAGCATGGACATGAGTGCTCAACAAAGGTTGGTAGCAACCATGGAAATGCTACGTCAGGACCTAGAATTATATGCTCAAGCTCAGAGGGAAACCCACGTACAGATCAAAGAGGAAGTATTAAATCTGACGGCAGGCACTTTCTTGGCGGGAAATCCGTACATTTCATTGGATATTATGAACCAGATCATGAATGATCTGGATGGTCTGAAGCTGGGGCAAGAGATGCTGCTCCATCAGATCGAGGGGTATTGGGAGGTGATGACCGATGCCACGAGGGAGCTGCATTATGGGGCTGCAGAAGAACAACAACCACCGCCCGCAGAACCGGTTATAGACTTGACCGGGAATTAAAAATTGTGGATAGAAAACTCACTTTTTGTAACCTCTCCTTTTGTTTAAATGTTGAATGTATATATGACTCCCATGTATTTGTGGAGTGAGTGGTTATGGTTTTGTACAAGTTGGAAGTAGGAGACTGTGGTAACTTAGTTGGGGGTTATGGTAACATGTTTTGATGTAAATATCTGACTAGTGAATAGAAATGGTGTATTAGGTGGATTTGAATTGTGTATGTGATGAATGTGAGTTTGGGATGATTGAGGAATTAATGTATATCTTATTGGATGTTTCAGCTACTATCTCCATTTAGTAATGGACGGAGGTGACGCTAGTTGGAGGAAGATGGAGAGTTCTATGCATGATTTGACTCGAGTAATGAAGACAGTAGCCATAAATAGTGACCATAACAGAACAAGTTTATTTAAAGATTTTCGAAGCCTGGACCCTCCAAGATTTGCAGGGAGTACAGATCCCGACGAAGCTGAGAATTGGCTAAAAGATATTGAAAGGATATTCAGAATGATTAAGTGTACAGAAGAAGAAAAGGTTCAGCTGACTACGTTCCAGTTAGATCGGGATGCACGTGCTTGGTGGGAGACTGTAGAAGCTACCCTGGAGGATTCCAACCAGGTTAGTTGGGAAGAGTTTGTGGAACTATTCACTGATCAATATTTCTCCGAGGTGGTTCAGGAGAAGAAAGCAAATGAGTTTGCTAGTCTAAAGCAGCTAAGGATGTCAGTATCGGAGTATGAGTCCCAATTTGCCTGGTTTTCAAAATATGCTCCACATCTTATAGCCACAGAGAAATTGAAGGCTAAGAGGTTTATGAATGAACTACGTCCTAATTTTATCATGCAGTTAACTCCTCATCTAATCACTACTTATTCAGAAATGGTTAAGAGAGCCTTGGCATTGGAAGCTGCGAATGATACTGTGGACAAGATTAGAGGGAAATTTGGAGAAGGATCTTCAGATCAAAAAAGGAAGTATGAGTCGGGGAATGCCCCGAAGGTTCAGCAAACTGCTAAGAAGGTAGGCAAAGCTCTGGTAGGGAGTAAGAATGTTTGTAAGCATTGTCATCTCAGTGGACATCAGGCTGAAAATTGTTGGCGTAGGTTGGGTGCATGTCTCAAATGTGGGATTACTCAACATAGAATTCCAGATTGTCCGATGATTAAGAATGCACCAGCCAACCCAAATCCCCGAGCAAAGCAAGGAAGACTGCAAGCCATTCAAGAAGTGGTACTTGAATCCCCACAAGAGGGCGGATTGATTGAAGGTACATTGTTAGTCAACTCAAAACCTGCATTTGTGTTATTTGATTCTGGAGCTACACACTCTTTCATTAGTTATGAGTTTGCTAAATCTCTGGAAATACAATCGGTTCCATTACCCACACAACTCGAGGTTGCAACTCCTTTGAGTGAGGGTAAGAAACTTAAAGAATATTACCCTGCTAGCTCAATCATAATTCAAGGACATGATTTACCTGGTGACTTGATATGTTTAGAAATGTGGGATTTCGATGTAATTATTGGGGTTAATTGGCTATCTAAATATCATGCAAACTTAGATTGCCAACTCAGACAAGTGACTTTCCAAGGAAAGGAAATTTATTCGATGATCTTTGATAAACCCCACATTAGGAGAATACCAATAATTTCAACAGTTAAGGCTTGTAAACTAGTATAGAAAGGTTGTCAAGGGTATTTAGCTTCTGTGACCCTATTTAATCAGAACATTACTGGATTGGAAGATATTCTGGTAGTAAGGGAATTTCTTGATATTTTTCCTGAGGAGCTACTTGGCATACCACCTAATCGAGAGGTGAATTTTTCAATTGAATTGGTACCAGGAGCAACACCAGTATCAAGAACACCATACAGAATGTCGATGGAAGAATTGAAAGAGCTAAAAAGGCAATTGTTGGAATTGTTAGAAAAGGGATTTATTAGACCTAGTACCTCACCTTGGGGTGCTCCTGTATTGTTTGTAAAGAAGAAGGATGGGTCTATGCGATTATGCATAGATTATCGACAATTGAATCAAATGACTATAAAGAACAAGTACCCACTTCCAAGAATTGATGATTTATTTGATCAATTGTATGGGACTCAATGTTTCTCCAAGATTGACTTAAGATCTGGTTATCATCAACTCAGGATCCAAGAGCAAGACATTCATAAAACGACTTTTCGAACAAGATATGGACACTATGAGTTCGTAGTAATGCCGTTTGGATTAACTAATGCACCTGCTGCATTTATGCGATTGATGAATGACGTGTTTAGGTCTTATTTAGATCAGTTTGTAGTTGTATTTATTGATGATATACTGATCTATTCTAAAAGCATGGAAGATCATGAATCACATTTATGGATTACTCTGCAATTGTTACGAGATCATAAGTTATATGCAAAATTCAGTAAATGTGAATTCTGGTTGAAGCAAGTGATGTTCTTAGGACACATTATTTCTAAGGAAGGTTTATCTGTAGATTCCTCAAAGACTGAAACTATACAGAAATGGGAACAACCTAAGAATCTCACTGAGATTAGATGTTTTCTGGGCATTGCCAATTATTACCGGCGATTTGTCAAGGATTTCTCTAGAATTGCCTCACCTCTCACACAACTGACTAGGAAAGGAACTGCATTTATATAGAATGAGAGTTGTGAACAAGCATTCCAATCATTGAAAGAATGTGTATCTACTGCACCAATTTTAGCCTTACCGGTAGAAGGAAAAATATTTGAGGTTTATACTGATGCTTCCAATATTGGACTGGGATGTGTATTAATGCAAGATGGAAGAGTTATTGCCTATGCATCAAGACAGCTAAAGACTCACGAGAAAAACTACCCAGTACATGATTTGGAGTTGGCAGTAGTTGTTTTTGCCCTCAAACTTTGGAGGCACTACTTATATGATAATCAATTCATAGTGTACTCCGATCATAAGAGTCTCAAGTATTTATTTTCACAGAAAGAACTGAACATGAGACAAAGAAGATGGGTGGAATATATCAAAGACTATGACTTCAAGATTGAGTACCATCCGGGTAAAGGTAACATTGTGGCTGATGCACTTAGCAGGAATCCTATAGCCAAGATATTTCAATTGCAAGTAAAGGAATGGAAGTTGTTGGAAGAATTTTCCACACTTAGTTTGAAGGCTGATCCACAAGAGGAAAAGATTGTAATTAATAATTTAGCCGTACGGTCAGAATTGCTAAAGCAGATTAGGGAGCAACAGGACAATGATCTTATGTTGGCAGAAATTAGAGAAAAGATGGCTTCTAGACTTGATTTTCATGAAGATATCCATGGGAATCTTCGATTCCGAAATAGATTGTATGTGTCGGATAATCCCGAGATCAAGAAGCAAATTTTAGAAGAAGCTCACCGGTCACATTACACTATTCATCCAGGAGCTGTCAAGATGTATCAGGACTTGAAGAAACATTTTTGGTGGTGCAATATGAAGAAAGATATCGTGGAATTCGTAGCTAAATGCTTGACATGTCAGAAAATCAAGGCCAAACATCAGAAACCGGCAGGAAAGTTAAAGCCACTTGAAATACCAGAATGGAAATGGGACAGTGTCGGTATGGATTTTATTATAGGACTACCCAAAACACGAAGTGGATTCGATGCTGTATGGGTAATCATTGACAGACTTACCAAATCAGCTCATTTCTTAGCAATCAAGACAAGATGGTCTGTTAATATTTTAGCGGCACTATACATGAAGGAAATTGTGCGGTTGCATAAAATTCCAAAAGATATTGTCTCCGACAGAGATGCAAGATTTACTTCACATTTCTGGAGAGAACTGCAAGGGGGATTGGGGACTAAATTGAAGTTTAGCACAGCATTTCATCCTCAAACCGATGGACAGACTGAACGAGTGAATCAGATTATTGAGGATATGTGCCGTGCTTGTGTACTAGAATTTGGAAATGATTGGAATACTCATTTAGCCATCATGGAGTTTGCTTACAATAATAGTTACCAGTCTACTATCCAAATGGCCCCATTCGAAGCTTTATATGGTCGGCAATGCAGATCGCCATTGTGTTGGGTGGAATTGGAAGAAACATACATACTTGGACCTGAAATGATCCAAGAGACAACAGAAGTTATCAAATTGGTACAAGATCGAATTAAAGCTGCCCAAGATCGACAGAAAAGCTATGCTGATCGCCGAAGAAGGGAGCTAGAATTTCAACAAGGAGAACATGTGTTCCTTAAAGTATCTCCCCGACGTGGGATCAAGAGATTTGGTATTAAAGGAAAATTGAGTCCAAGGTATATTGGACCATTTGAAATACTGAAGAGAGTTGGTGAAATGACTTACCAATTGGCACTTCCACCACAGCTATCCAATGTACATGATATCTTTCATGTATCAATGTTGAGAAAATATGTGTATGATCCAGGACACATTATCAAATACCACGATCTGGAAGTACAAGAAAATTTGGCATATGAAGAGAAACCTGTACAGATCCTTGACCGAAAAATTAAACAACGTCGGAATAAGGAAGTTCCATTGTTAAAGATTCAATGGAACAAGCAGGGACAAGAAGAAGCAACGTGGGAGCTTGATGCCATCAAAATCAAGTATCCAGAATTGTTTTCAGGTCAGTGAGCATCTTATATTATTAATTTGGAGGACCAAATTTCTTTTAGTGGGGGAGAGTGTAACGCCCCTAAAAATTTTAATTGCTAAAAAACATGAATAAGACTATTATTAGACGTGATTCTTATTATTATTTTGAGATGATTAATATCTAGGATTAGTTAGTGTTAACAAATGCTAACCAGTGTCGTGCTCTGAAGTGCGCGCTCCGACAGGGCGACATCGGAAAATGGTAATGAAAAATAAATGTGAGAACACCATAATTCTCATAAAAATGTGGAGACATCAGAAATCTAATTATCCGGAATTGTTGACGTACGAATTTTAAGATTAAGTCGACGCAACTATTTTCCGGGTCACCCTGTGTAAAATAAATTCTAAAAATTAAATAAAAATCACCATAATTTGTAAAACCATTGTATTAGATTATGGCTAAAATTTCAATACAAATGGGAACCATTTGAACCTATTTACATGTAGATTTTGGACCAGCCAATTTAGGGGTCAATTACAGGATGGATTTTGGGTGATTTACGTGTCAGGCTAAGGAGGGGCCAGCACACTTAAGAGAAGGGTTACCACGTAAACCCCTTAGGTGTAAGCTTGGTAACTTGCATGTGATACGTGTAAGCAGTAAAAAAAAAAAAACCCAAAGAGTTTTACTGCTACACTTGGTAGCTATCGTGTCGTTTCGCATGAGAGGCCAAGAGAGCTATAAAACTCCCCAACAGCCGTCGTGTGAGCATTTTCCACTTCCACTGCTGTTTGCACATATAATAGTCTTGCTGTGAGAGTTGTTCTACTCTTGTGAGAGCTGGTGTTGCTGCGTGAGTTGTTGCATCTATTGCTTCCGGCGAAAGTGCTGCAAGTTCTAGCTGAGGAAAGTTGCTGTGAGCATCTTGGCTGCATTTTCTATCTTCCAGTTGGGGGTTCACTGAGGAAAAGACTCCATCTCTCTGAAGCTAGGTAGGATTCAACTTCTTTCCATTCTCTTACCTAACCCTTGAAATGGTTTTTGAGTTACTGTTGGACCATTCATGATATTTTATGTGTCTTATTCCATGATTGGAAGTTACTGCTATAGAAATAGAAACTTTTCCTGTGTCATATTGTAGTTGGTTTCTAGCTTAACATGGTTAGATCATCTCTACAACCCTAGAGTGCAACTCACTGTCCCCATACATGATCATATTGGATAATGCAAAAGTTCAAACCCTCTGTTAGGTAATTGGAGTGTAGACTTCAACTCATGAAGACTTCAACTCATGTAGACTTCAACTTATGAAGGCTTCAACTCATGACAGATTTATACATGATTCAACTCATGATAGATTTATACATGATTCGACTTATACATTCGACTTTCAGTTTATACATGATTCGACTTATGCATTCGACTTCCAGTTTATACATGATTCGACTTATACATTCGACTTCTAGTTTATACATGATTCGACTTATACATTCGACTTCCAGTTTATACATGATTCGACTCATACGTTCGACTCATGTAGACAAAACTCCGACTCATGTAGATAGAACTTCAGCTCATGTAGACAGAACTTCAGCTCATGTAGGCAGAACTTCAGCTTATGTAGTCCAACTTCCAGACCTATGTTCTTCTATCAGAATTATAATTTTCAGCAGTAGATTACTACATACCAGTGGATTATAAATAAGTAATGATGACTGTTATTGGATCTTTGGATCTCATTTGATTATTATGTCTGTGCAATGGGGCTGGTTCAGTCCTGGGAGGAGCACCCAAATTCGTTTGTGGCCGCGCGGGAACGATGAGGACAAGTGGATGTTGGCATACATCGATTCGTGCTTGATTTGTCATCATGTCATATTTATGTGTGTGAATTTGTTTCTGAAACAGAACTCAAGTGTTATCTTGATTGCATGATTATGTTTCCACTGTTCTATATGTGTTATTCAAGTGGACACGTTTGTCCCTCCTCATAATGCCATCGTTAGCCATGTTTAAACTCTCATTCTGAAATTATGTTCTTGAGTTCTTCCGTTCTAAAGAGTTGAATTCTACTGGGCTAGTTAGCTCATTCTTTCTACCTTTTTCAGGTTGTCCAGATGAGAATGAAGTCTAAGGGGGGGATGTGTGTGCTGAGGGGATTGCCCGTCATCCTGCGAGTCATCAACTTTTATTTCTTTTAGAGTAGTTGGAATATAATATTGCTACAGTTTTCTTTTGTATATTTCTCATTTAGACTGAAATGATGAGTATTATGTAATAAGCTTCCGCTAAACAAGTGTTTGCGTTTATATTATTTCTCATGTGTATCATCTGTCATGTTCAATAAATAAAATTTTTGTAGGACGTGACATATTTAGTGGCCAGCTTTGCCCTTTAAGAGATTCCTGTTATCGACTGGTATTATCAGTATTTGTTGCTATTATCTCATGTGACGTTCAAGGTTTCTTTGTCTTTATCTTATGTCTATTACTTGTGTTATTTACGTGGGACTGTTTACTTGGTCTCATGTATTATGTAATTGATGTTGGTTAATGATATGGAAAATATTCTGCATTGCCAGAAAAAAAAAAAGAGAGATAGTCCCAAGTTTTCCTACCTACTCATGTGGATCAAGTGATGTGATTCTTGTCTCTAAACTCTAGGATGAGAAAAGTGGAAAGTGATTTGTCTCAAAGATATAACAACGTATGTTCTTGAATGTGAAAAGATGGTAGGAAAATTGAGTAATTTTAGCTAAGTTGCTAGAAATATTATTGTGGGATGTAAATGGATGCTCAAAACGTGATTAATTAACCCTGTCCATTTGAAGTGTATAGAGCAACAAGGAGATGACTATGATGTCGGTCGGACTTTTAAATTTAAATAAACATATATATTACTTGTCGTGCAAGACAATAAAAAGAAGAGACTTACATATGTTGGACTTTTGACTTACTGGTTACCTTATTCCTCTTAATTATCATATGTAATGTAGTATTCTACAATCTTCCAACGTGCAAAACCTCGAATTGTACCTTTTTTCTGTGCGTCATCAATGAAAAGAAGATACTTGTGGTGGGCTTGACCTTCTGATTATTTTATTTATTAATTATTATATGCAAGGTAGTATTAGACATCTCACAAGAAAGAAGTCTTAGAAAAACCTTCTGACTGTCCTCCAAAATTCAGATTATTCCACTTCAACCAAAACAACCAAGATAATGCAGGTCCAAGACAACTTCGTCTAATTGAGAAAGTGTCTATCGTAAAACCAGTTTTATAATGAAATTGATAAAAGTGTTACTGCAAGAGTAACGGAGTCGGCCGAGGCCGAATTGCTCCCAAGGGACGTAGGCGCGAGGAAGAGTACGTAGCCGAGTTCCCACCTGCAAGACCGCCGAGGGACCTCGATGAGGAAGGACTATGACGATCAAGTTAGTTTGGGAGGTTGGAGTGAAAGAGTTTTTTGGGCTAGATGTTCTGTACCTCAGGCGCAAAGGATGTCTCTCCCTTTTATAGGGGTTCCATGGGTGGGATTATGGTAAGCGGATCGAAGGCGTGCCCCGAAAATTACCCGGGATTCCTGTTGACTGGTGTTAGTGGGCGGTGATTGGGGTTGGATAGGCCCCGCATATACTGGACTAGTGATCGTGCATGATATGCAGTTATGACCCGCGGGGGTCTTGCCGTTAATGGACCTTCCCATTATCAGCACGCCGAAACAGTTAATGAACGTGGTCTGTGATCTCCGGGCCCTTCCGCCACTCAACCTTCCCAAGAAG
This sequence comes from Colocasia esculenta, assembly GCA_014218235.1. NCBI lineage: Eukaryota > Viridiplantae > Streptophyta > Magnoliopsida > Alismatales > Araceae > Colocasia > Colocasia esculenta. The sequence goes on from CM024766.1 coordinate 80,280,341, forward strand.
GTTATTCGAGTTCAGATTAAGAAAGCCCGAGGCGACGAGTCCCTGCCAAGGACTGAGGTGGGACTCGGTCCGTCCGGGAGCTCAGCTTGTTAGGGCACTCGACTTCAGGCGCCCCCAATCCGCTTGGGAGAAGCTCGGCGAACGTTGCCCCTCGCCCGAGTTCTCGAGAACTGCTACATAGCACTAACCTACCTTCCTCTATTTGGAACGAGTCGGCCTATCTGTTTGGTTCGTTACCTCGGCAGGAGCGGCCTAGTCGGCACACTCTTCGTTGACTTGCCAAGCATCGATGGGTATCATTGGCCCCCCAGCTTTCGCTCAGGACGCCATGACGAACCAAGTGGAAGATGATGAGGCCTCGGTATCCAAGCACCATCGTTCGTGCGCTAACGTGTTCCTGCGCTGCCAGGACTGTGATAGGACGTAATGGTCACTGGAGCGATGCGACTCCTGACGTTCTCTGACATCTGCCGAAACGACGCACCCCCTTGACTTCCAGCCTTAATCATGACGGTAGGCGATGCGACGGGCGTTCCCATCGACGCCTCGACTCCCGATCCACTTCTTCATGGTTGCAATCCACATTTGAGGCATGTCAGGACAAGAGGTGGCGACACATGGGCCGATCGCGGCGCTTCAACACGTCGGCGATTTGTAGCCGTCAGATCATGACGAAGCTGGGACCCCTATAAATGGTGCTAGTGGGATCGAAATGAGGCCCCTCGCGCGCGCGAACTCCATCATCTGAAGTAGACTGTGCTCTGAATTGCTCTGGTATTGGCCCAGTGCTTTGGCTGAGTCACCGGTCATTCGTCCTTGCTTCAATTATTCCCTTCTCAGAGGTAAGCCATGGACTCTTCCTCTACCTCTAAGTCTTATCCATCTTCTGCAGAGTACTCTCCTTCTATACTCAGAGTCGGTCCGAGCTGGTTTTCAATATCCCCTTCGCCCCTTTCTCTTTCATCTCTTCCTATGCCTAGGAGTCGCCCCTTCTCTGTTAGCCCCGAACTCGTGGAGGTCGGCTGTCGGTTTCCTAGTGGCATGCGCCATGGCCAAAGTTCGGCCAAGCATCCACCTTTTCTTCTATTGCTTTTCCCTCAAGATCTCAGGGGATTGGCTGTTCATATTAGCTCGGACCGGCCGCCACTTCCTTGGATGCTTCCCTTCCTCTATCCACCACTGGAAGAGGAGTTTTTTGTTTCATCCACAGCTCAAAAGGGTGGGATTTTCCCACTACCTGGTCGGCTATCAACCCTCAGGACAAGGCTTTTCGGCCCCCTGCCGACATGAGCGATGCTGAGCTCTCGGACAATGCCTTGTTTCCTCCGTCAGAGTTGTCGCTGCCGTTCCTCCCGTGCCCACTGTTGCACCGGGGCCCACGCCCAAGGAGGTCATAGAGGTGCCTGTGAAGCGAGCTCGGCTATCTGAGTCGCGACTGACTGAAGGAGGTACGTCGAGTTCTGCCTCTCCGTCCCGCCACCCTGTTGTTCCTGTGACCCAGTCGACGGGGCCGAGCCCCTTGGAATGGGGTCGGGCGTATGTTCCTGCGGGTGTTACTTCCCGGGCCACATCGATGAAGACTCCCGAGCTCGTTGACGAGGCGTTTCGGGGTATTCAGCATCAACTGGGCTTGCTCGTGACGCTTCTCCACCGGAGGGATCAAATCTGGACGTCGGCCGAGGGTCACGTACGCTCCTTGGAGAAGGAGGTCGCCGACCTTGGGAAGAAAAGCACCGAGCTCAAGGATTTGATTGCTTCCAGAGCCGCTCGGGTCAACAAGTCAGAGGAACAAGCCGCCTCACTTGCTATGGTAATAGACGAGCTGAAGATGTTGCTGGCTGTCGAGAGGGCCGCACGAGAGGCGGAGATGACGGCTCAGGAGGTTGAAGTCAAAGCTCACGAAGAAATGAAGGTGGGGGTGGCCCAACTCGTGGCAGATGAGCGCCAGAAGGCCGTTGCCAAGTACATGAAGTCTGACGCACATCTCGACCAAATAATCGACCTTTTCACGGATGGGTACAACCACTGCTTGGAAATAGTTGGCAAGGCTTTCCACGAGTTGGATTTGTCCAACGTGTAGCCTCCCGGCAGGGACGGAGATGAGGCCGGCGAGGGAACGGCACCGACCGTGGCCGCACAACCTGGCACGGGGACTTCTGTCGCGGCTCCTATGGCCGACGGCCCTTAATTTCCTTTTCTCTTTACCAAATTGCTGCCGAGCTTCAACCGGCGTGATTTTTGTAAAGTCATCTCTTGGCCTTCGGGCCATTTTGTTAATGAAATCGCCCTTCTCGTTTTTGAATGTAACCATGTCATCACTTTGGTCTTATGTCTCTTCATGTTTGGACCGCCGACACGTCCTGGTTGGGTCGTTTAGAGTGCCAAAGTGACCTCGTCGAAATCGGAGTGCCGAAGTGACCTCCTTAGAGCATGTAGAGTGCCGAAGCGACCTTGTTAGGCTCGGAGTGCCAAAGCGACTTCCTTGAACTCGGAGTGCCGAAGCAACCTCCTTGGAACGTTTAGAGTGCCGAAGTGACCTCCTTGAAACATTTAGAGTTCCGAAGTGACCTCGTTAGGCTCGGAGTGCCGAAGCGACCTCCTTGAACTCGGAGTGCCGAAGCGACCTCCTTGGAATGTTTAGAGTGCCGAAGCGACCTCGTTGGAACGTTTAGAGTGCCAAAGCGACCTCGTTAGGCTCGGAGTGCCGAAGCGACCTCCTTGAACTCGAAGTGTCAAAGCGACCTCCTTGGAACATTTAGAGTGCCGAAGCGACCTCCTTGGAATGTTTAGAGTGCCGAAGCGACCTTGTTGGAACGTTTAGAGTGCCGAAGCGACCTCGTTAGACTTTTATAACTCAAGGGTAATAACATCGAAGGTGCTCGGCGTACCACGCTCTTGGAACCATCGAGCCACTTAGGTCTTCCAAACGGTAGGCCCCCTGTCTGAGGTCCTCGACCACCTGATATGGGCCTTCCCAAATGGGGGATAACTTCCCTACAGCTGACTTAGGATTCGAGATGGCGAGCTTCCAAAGAACGAGACTACCCACGCTAAAGCGACGAGGTCTGACACTTGCATCGAATCTTCGCTTCTTGCTTTGATATACTTCAATTCTGGACGCTGCCTTGTCCCGCCGCTTCTCGACCAGGTCCAACTCAGCTCGCAATGAGCGATCATTGTCTTCACGTTCGAACCCCAGAACTCTCTCTGATGGTATGAGCAATTCCATGGGAGTTACTGCTTCTATGCCGAAGGCCAACACGAAGGGGGACTCTTGAGTGGCTTCGCGGGGCATCGCTCGGTAGGCCCATAGCACGTGGGGTAGCTCTTCAACCCATCAGCCTTTATGGTTGTTCAGCCGCCTCCTCAGTCTGTCGAGCAGCGACTGATTGGTCACCTCAGCCTGACCGTTAGATTGAGGGTGAGCAACTGAGGTGAAGCGATGGTCGATGCCGAGCTCTGCGCAATTACGACGAAACCTGGCATTGTCGAACTGCTTGTCTTTGTCCGTGATGATCGTCCGAGGCAGCCCGAACCTGCATACAAGGTTTTTCCATACGAAACCCCACGCGTTGGCGTCAGTTACCTTTGCCAATGGCTAGGCCTCCACCCACTTGGTGAAGTAGTCGACTCCGATGATGAGAAATTTCCGTTGCCCAGAGGCTGGCGGAAATGGACCGAGGATATCCATCCCCCATTGCGTGAAGGGCCATGGAGCCATTAGTGGAGTGAGGTTTACAGGTGGCTGCCGATCTACCTTGCTGAAGAGCTGGCATTGCTGGCATCTCCGAACATACCCTTTGGCATCCCTGAGCATGGTTGGCCACCAGTAGCCTTGCCAAGTTATTCTTCGAACCAGTGATCGTGGCCCTGTGTGGCTTCCGCACATGCCCTCATGTACCTTGGTGACGTTCTCCTCGACTTGCCTTTGGCCCACGCACCGTAAGTGCGGGAAGCTAAAGCCCTTTCTGTAGAGGTCATCGTCGATACGAAAAATCTTGGGGCTCGTCTTTTTACCTTTAGTGCTTCTTCTTTCTCATCCGGGAGTTGACCGTCTCGGATGTACTTAACAATGGGGGTCATCCATGTCGGCTCGGAGTCGATGCACATGACTTCCATAGAACCCACCGAAGGCTCACTGAGCTCCTCCACGAACACGGAGGACTCCTGACAATGCTCCAAGGTGGCCGTGTATTTGGATAGTGCGTAGGCTTGGGAGTTATCAGATTAGGAAATTTTCAATAGTTCTGCCGATTCGAAGTCGTTCATCATTTTTTGGACCTCGGCCATGTATGAGGTGAGCTTTTCCTCCTTGGCTTCGAACTCCTTCGAGACCTGGCTGACGACCAGCTGCGAATAGCTATGGACCCGAACCTTTGTTGCTCCCAACATCTTCGCCATCTTGAGTCTTGAGATGACAGCCTCGTACTAGGCTACGTTATTGGAAGTAGAGAAGCCGAACCGGATCGCGTACCTTAAGACGAGGCCTTTCGGGGAATGCAGGACGACTCCAGCCCCACTACCTTGAGAGTTGGAAGCCCCATCTACATAGACCAGCCAGTGCCCGATGATCCCCTCTGGTTCAGATAGTCTCGCCGTTCCTTCAGAAATGAAATCGGCTAGGGCTTGAGCTTTGATGGCGACCTGAGGCCTGAATGATACGTCAAATTCTCCAATCTCGACAGCCCACTTGGCCATCCTTCCCGAGGCCTCGGGTCGGCTGAACACTTGCTTGAGGGGGGCGTCGGTGAGGACCACAATCCTATGTGCTTGGAAGTAAGGTCGGAGTCGCCGAGCCGCCATCACCAGTGCGTATCTTGCCTTCTTGAGGTCGAAGTAGCATTGTTTGGCTCCTCGCAGGGCTTTGCTCGTATAGTATACTGGAATATGCTTCTGCTCATCCTCTCGTACGAGTACCGAGCTGATGGAGTGGTTTGTGGCCGAGATGTATAAGAATAACTCCTCTCCTGCAAATGGCTTACTCAAAGTAGGTACATTATCTAGGTTGGACTTGAGCTCATCAAAAGCCTTTTGACATTCGTCGTCCCACTCGAACCGTCCTTTCCTCAACACCTCGAAGAAAGGCTTGCTCCTTTCGGCCGATTTGGACATAAACCTGCTCAAGGCCGTGATTCGGCCGTTAAGCCTCAGTACCTCCTTGATGGTTCTTGGAGCCATCATGTAGAGGATGGCTTGCACCTTGTAGGGGTTGACATCGATGCCTCGGCTTGAGACGAGATAGTTGAGGAACTTCCCAGCACGGACGTCGAAGAAGCACTTCTCGGGGTTTAGTTTTATCCCGTGCCTCCACAGCACTTCGAAGGTTTCGGTCAGATCCCGAACATGGTCTTCGGCTCGCCGACGTTTCACCAACATGTCGTCGATGTATATCTCCATTGTCTTCCCGATCTGCTACTCGAACATCATGTTGACGAGCCTCTGGTACGCAGCACCTACATTCTTCAATCCGAAGGGCATTCGGGTAAAACAATATAGACCTTTTTCCGTGGTGAAGGTGGTCTTCTCCTCGTCCTCGGGGGCCATCCTAATCTGATGATATCCCGAGTACGCATTAAGGAAGCTCAGGAGCTCGTGTCCTGCTGTGGAGTCGACGAGCTGGTCGATGCGGGGAAGAGGAAAGTTGTCCTTTGGGCGGCCTTATTCAAGTCGGTGAAGTCCACGCACATGCACCACTTCCCATTTGCCTTCTTCACGAGGACGACGTTGGCCACCCATTCGGGGTAGAATGCATCCCGAACAGTCCCTACACGTAAATACTTTGCTAGGTTGTCGTCCACCGCCCCCTTCCGATCAGCTGACAGGGGTCGCTTCTTCTGCCACACGGGCCGAGCTTTGGGGTCCACGTTTAGATGGTGCTGAATAACCTCGAGGTCAATCCCGAGGAGGTCATCTTCCGTCCACGCGAAGACGTCGCCGCTGTCTTCGAGAAATCAGACCGGCCTCGCCTCCAAGTCCTAGAGCTCAGTGCCGATCACCACCGATTTTCCTTCTGTGATCTCAACTTGCTTCGTATGCTCAGCCGGCTCGTGCCTCTCGACATTCTCATCATAGATGGGCATATACCCAGAAATGACTGGTTCCTTTGCTTTTATTGAATTTACATAGCACCGGCGGGCCTCAGTTTGGTTTCCCACAACCTCGCCTATCCCGCTCGGTGTTAGGAATTTCAACTTCTGATGGTAGGTGGAGGGAACTCCTCCTAACTTCCCTAGAAGACCCCGGCCGAAGATAGCATTGTAGGCCAACTTTACTTTTACAACAAGGAAGTCGGCCTCAACGGTTACAGAACGCAGGTAAGTCCTGAGGGTGACCTTCAGCCTGATTGACCCTTCGGCATTGACGGTGGACCCGCTAAACCCGAAGAGAAGGGCGGCTACGGGTTTCAACTCGGCACTTAGGCTGGTCATTTTCACATAGCAGTCGTAAAAAAGAACGTCGGGAGCTACTCCATTATCAACTTGGATTCAGTGTACATCATATCCATCGATGTCAGCGTGGATGACCAACGCATCATCGTGGGGGAGGCTGAGACCGACAACGTCTTCCTTAGAGAATGATATAACACCGCGAGCCTTGGGGGCCGAGCTTCCCGAGCTCAAATCGACGGCCGACGCGTACGCCTTCCATTTTCTCCCACTATCTCCTCCTCCCGCCGAGCCTCCGGCTAGAACGAGGACCGCTCCTTTTCCCCCGCGAGCTCCGCGCTCCTCCTCGGGGGTCTGCTCCTTTGCCCGTCCATCGACGATGTCTCTACCAATGATGCCGCACCATAGAATCTCAGCAATCTCCAGTTTTAGGCTTCGGCATTAGTCGGTGGTGTGCCCGTAGCCCTTGTGATACTCGCAGTAGAGGTCGGCACCGCGCCCCAACGATGGCTTGGTCAATGGCTGGGGCCGTTGGAACTCCGGTAGTTTCTTGATGACGGGCAGGATCTCGGACGGGAGTCAGTCGAAATGGGGTAGATCGCGTAGGCGGCGAGATTCGTCAGATCGGCGGCTCGAGTCTGACCTCCGGTCACCGCGAGCCGAGTGCTCCTCTCTTCATGGCTTCTTTGATTCCGGCGCTTTGCTTGAGGACCCAAGCTCGGAAGGGCGACTCAGCTTGCCTGCTGAGCCGAGAGTGGACTCTAGCCTCATGTACTTCTGCATGTGGGAAAGAAGGTCGAAAAGACTCACATGCGACTTCTTGGAGATGGACGCTACGAACGGCCCGTTGGAGCAAACTCTCGTCAGGATATTGATAGCCGTCCGCAGGTTGAGGTCGATCACTTTCATGACTTCGAGTTGTAACCTTTTGGCATAGTCGCGAAAGAACTCACCCTCCTTCTGTGTTACGAGCGAAAGATCATTGGTGCAGAGGGAGTGCTGGACAGTATTGTAGAAGTGGTCCAGGAAGCGTTGCACGAGGTCTAGGAAGCTCGTCACCGACCATGCGGGCAAGGCCTTGAACCACTACAGTGCTGCATCGTCGAGGATTGACATGAAGGCTCGACACCTCAATGAGTCAGAAAGGTTCACCATCTCAATCTATCTCTGAAAATTGTCACGGTGGTGAATGGGGTTAGTGGTCCCATTGTATCGCCGGAATTTTGGGAGTTGTAACTTTGTGGGAACTAGGGCCGAGGTGATCTCCTCGGCGAACGGTGAAGTGGTGAGCAATGTTGCCACCGAGGGGGCCCGAGTTCCTCACTGGAGAGCTTCAATCTTCCTGTTCATCTCTTGGAGATTGCTCCTCCACCGAGGCTCCGCCAACAGAAGGTTTGATGGGACGGGCGTCGACTCGACAGTGCAGTGATCGACCTCTGTCATCCAAGAGGCCCTGTACTCTGTTGCTGTGGCGGGGGCCACAGGTATTGCTACTAGGACAGGCGGGAGAACTAGGGCTGAGAGAGCAGGAGCCGCTGCTCGGACGACGATGTGGCTTGTCGACATCGCTGAAGGAACTGCCTGGACCTCTGTAGGCCCAGCATCGTCGCACACGACTGGGGTAGGGGCGATCGGGAGACTTGCTGCCTCGCCTTGAGCCGCCATCGCCTGCTGGTTCTGCTCCATTCATACAAGCATCTTGTGGAGCCCTGCTCTCATGGTCTCGACGTGATGGAGGTGGGAAGAAGTGTTCGAGCCTTGCTCCCCAGTGTCCAAACCTCCTCCGGCAATTTCCTCAATGATAGTGGTGGGGGAAACCTCATCGCCAGAAGAGTGAGCCACTACCTTTCCCTTGGGTGCCATAAGAACAAGCTTTTCATACGAGATTTTCCAACAAATAGCGCCAAAAAATGTTACTGCAAGAGTAACAGGGTCGGCCGAGGCCGAGTTGCTCCCAAGGGACGTAGGCGCGAGGAAGAGTACGTAGACGAGTTCCCACCTGCAAGACCACCGAGGGACCTCGGTGGGGAAGGACTCCGACGATCAAGTTAGTTCAGGAGGTTGGAGTGAAAGAGTTTTTTGGGCTAGATGTTTCGTACCTCAGGCGCAAAGGATGTCTCTCCCTTTTATAGGGGTTCCATGGGTAGGATTATGGTAAGCGGATCGAAGGCGTGCCCCGAAAATTACCCGGGATTCCTGTTGACTGGTGTTAGTGGGCGGTGATTGGGGCTGGATAGGCCCCACATATACCGGACCAGTGATCGCGCACGATATGCAGTCATGACCCGCGGGGGTCTTGCCGTAAATGGACCTTCCCATTATCAGCACGCTAGAGCGGTTAATGGACGTGGTCCGTGATCTCCGGACCCTTCCGCCACTCAACCTTCCCAAGAAGGTTATTCGAGTTCAGATTAAGAAAGCCCGAGGCGGCGAGTCCCTGTCGAGGACTGAGGTGGGACTCGGTCCATCTGGGAGCTCAGCTTGTTAGGGAACTCGGCTTCAGGCGCCCCCAAACCACTTGGGAGAAGCTCGGCGAATGTTGCCCCTCGCCTGAGTTCCCGAGAACCGCTACATAGCACTAACCTACCTTCCTCTATTTGGAATGAGTCGGCCTATCTATTTGGTTCGTTACCTCGGCAGGCGCGGCCTAGTCGGCGCGCTCTTCGCTAACCTATCGAGCATCGATGGGTATCAAGAAGTAATGTTTAGAGAGAGAGAAAGATGGAGGCATTTTGTGAAATCCTCTCAACTAATAAAATTACTTTCTTAAAATCTAACACATGTGACTCTCTCACGCTTTGAAATCCAAAGTGTCGGTCATGCCCGACACTAAGGTCGGCGGGAATGACACGCTCATCTCGGACCGCAGCCGAGGTGAGCAAGCCGGTCCAAGACAGTCCTAAGATTTCTCTCAGTGGGAAGACTCGAGAGAGGAGGTCGGGTTTTATCACGGCCTTGAACCAGAGCCAAGGTTATAAGGTCAGCCCTGACCTCCTCTGATGCACAATCTCCCGCCTCATGATTGCTAGGGAAGGGAAACCTGGTATAGTCGCACAGGCGGTCGCATCCGGGGATGTGCCACGTCGGGTGGCGGCATGACTAGTACGGAGGCATGGATACCCCGGTTTGACGACAAGGAGCACTCGGTACTGGAGCCACGCACGCTAGGCATGGCGACACAGAATTTCTGATACGATGGTGCGACACTATCTATCGCAAATCAAGATGATATATATTGGTCCTAGACTCCACTTTTCAGATCGGAGGACAATCAAAACATATACATATAGGGAAGGGACTCAACTAGCGAAGAAGGTTATCAATCTTCTCCATTCACACCATGCTCTCTGGGTGAAGACTAACTTGAACATCAGAGTGTCTCCTCCACCGAATTCTCTCTGTGGACTTACAGGTCCTAGATTCGAAGCGCATTCCTCTTCAACTACGAGCAGACTATTCCAACATTCCGTCGAACCGGATTGACGTCCTCGGAGCAACCTTAACACAATCCAAATCAATTTTTATCATAAGACTAGTCTTGTAATAAATATTCTGTGTCAAATTACTTTAGTCTTGTATAAGTGAAAGAGGAGCACATATTTCATTAAACTTATCAATTAATTTTTATTGACAAAATGTCAAGACTTCGGTTGTCCTTTCTCGAACTTTGCATGATTTTCCTGTGACTTCCATCATAATCTTTTGCAATCTTATATTGATTCTAAAATCATCTGCAATTTTTAGAGAGTGAAGAGGGGAAATTGGACAACTGGCTGACCAATAAGGCCCGACAATCCTATTACTATATGGTCGGAGCATCACCATTTGGCCATGTGATGTGAACACCACCAATGGGAGCCAAAAGAGGTTCCCCAATGTCCACGTGGGACGCACGACAGACATATCAGAGTCCAGCTATGTAACCCAAACTCAAAGCCAATTTTGGATGTAGGCCAACTCTTTCAATTCGGTAAGTGGCCTAGGCCCAAGCAAACAAGTCGGAAGGACGTCTAAGAGTTTGGGCTATGCATAATAACATTTGACCAGTCAAAGTGGTAAGTTGAAGAGAGCTATTTACTAGGGCTGTAAACGGAGCAGATACGGAGTGAATATGAGTTTTTCGTGTCCGCTCCAAATATCTAATCGGATAATCTATATCCGCTCTGAATAAAATTCGGATATGGAGTGGATATATTAATCGGATAATATTCAGATTCGGAGCGGATACGAATATTATCCGCTTCGAAAATATGAGACCATATAACAAATATTAAGTGATCTAAAAAATAGAAAAAAAATCTATAAATTTAGCAACAGTAGGACTTTTCCCTTCCTTTCTTGGTCCCTTTCTCTCTCCTCTCGGTGTTGCAGCAGAGCAGAGTCTCCTCGTCCTCTTCCTTTTTCTGCTCCTAATGGATGAAGCAGTGCTACAGAGAGAGATGTAGAGAGAGAAAGAGAGAGACAGACAGACAGAGGGAGGGGGAAGGCCAGGGGAGGGGTGGTGTCGGAGGAGCGAGGGGATACTGGAGGGGAGGTGCCACAGTGCTGGAGAGAGAACGAGAGAGAGAGAGGGGAAGGCCAAGGGGAGTGGTGTTACCAGAGAGAGGGACAGATAGACGGAGGGAGCCAGGGACTGAGGGGGAGGGGTGCCGCAGTGCCAAAGAGAGAGATCTAGAGAGAGAGAGAGAGAGAGAGAGAGAGGTGGAAGACCAGGGGGAGGGGTGTTGCTGGAGGGGGGGAGGGGATACCGAGGAGGGGGGGGGGGGGTCATACCTCCGACGACACAGGCGGGAACTGGGGAGGGAGAGAGGGATACCGGTGGGGAGAGAAAGAGAGATCCAAAGAGGAGGGATACCCGCGGGGGGGGGGGGGGGGGGGGGGGGGGGGGGGGAGGGTGTCGGATCTTCGCGAGCGGGGTAGCACCGATCGCCGGCAGTGCTTGCAGTGGAAGGAGGGCCTGTGGGTCGTGACGCCACCGCCTCATCCATCTACAGACTACGCTGGCGATGCCGATGGGGGGTGATGATGTCGCGCCGGCGACGAGGGTCTCGCCTACATGAGTGGGAGACTGAGCAATGAGTGGGTATTGGGTAGAAAAGGTAGGGTTTTTATATATTTATATATTATATATAGAGCATTAGATCTAAGAATTAATGACCATGATTCATTTGGCTTCAGAGCAGATCTTAAACGGAGCGGATCACCCATTTCTGTTTCCGCTCCATTTATTATCCGAATATTATCCGTATCCGAAATTCGATCCGTCGGATATGTGTTAAACGGATAATATCCGCTTAATCGGATACGAATCCGAATCGGATCCGAATAATATCCAGATCCATTTACAGCCCTATTATTTACCATCCATCGGAGTCGATCGCCACCCCACCTTGATTGGTGGGGTGTCAGACCCCACCACCACCCCACCAATCGTGTGAGATGTTGAGCTATTGATGCTACACTTTCTCTAACTTGAATAGGACTTATCTCTGATGCTAATTAGATGGTACTTACCAAAAGATGGTGGTAATAATGAGGATGATGATGTTTTAAAGAAAAAAAAATAAAATTAACTTTATATTTTACATAAATATCGTCATAAATATGAATCATGTCAAATATATCTTTTATTTTCGATATTATCAATAATATCCTCGAGATATGTCGATAAATTACGATTATGCCTCTACTTCACTCTAAAAAATTTGACTCAAATTAATCTCAAATTAGGCTGAGAAATGACTAACTTACCCCAGAACTGTCGACAAACCAAATCCGGATTAGATCTTTAATGATCCGAACTCAAATCCGAATTCACATGATCCAACTCAAATCTGAATCCGACATCAAAACACACATCGAATTCACGAAAGCAGAGGCATCGCCGGTATCGAAGGAGGAGGTAACCAACGGTGACGCACCTCATTGGGAGCAGGAGCCAAATTAATATCACCTAGCTGCTTCAGCTGCCACTGATTGTGACCGCAAAGAGAAAGGCTTAGTGCACTTTCTTATTACACTTAAGTGTAATATGACTAGACACTAAGTCCATATGGCACCTAATAATTGAGTTGTCACTTTATCAATTCTCATGTGAGGGATGCCACATTGATTTAGTGTCTAGTCATATTACACTTAAGTATAATAAAAAAGTACACTAAGAGTCCATTTAGTTGTATGTAAAATAGTTTAATAGGAAAATAGTTGAAAATGAAAACGTAATTGTCTATTTAGTTGTCAGGTAAATATAAAGTTGTATGGAGAGATATGAGATTTTATGACGACTCAAATGAGATAGAGTCGTATACTCTTTGTGTACTAACACTATTCATCAAATTTTTTATTTTATTTTATTTTTTATTTTTAATATTTTAAAAAATAAAAAAATAGACAACTAATGAAAAATAGGTAACTTTAACAAAGACAATTTAAAATAGGAGAAATAAAATAAAAACATAATTTGAATGAATAATATTCTACAGATATTTTAATAAAAAATAAAAATTAAATTAACTAATAAAAAATAATTAAATTTGATAAAGACTACTTAAATGAGTGGAAAAAATAAAAATACAACTTGCATGAATAGTGCCTAAACTTATTACCGTAGAAATTGTACCCGCGGGCAGTCGGAAAATGGCATCGCGGATGCCAAAATCTCAATTTTCTGGGATATAATTTTTTAAAATTTATTTTTCAATAATATCAAATGATATAAAAAATAAAAATTTTTTGAAAATTATTTCTTAACCCGATTTTTCCGCAAACAAATAGACCCAATCTTTCTCGACTGCAAAAAGAGGCTAAAGTAATTCCACGACACCAAAGCTGACGGCAACGGCATCGTCGACGCCTGTGTCACTACAATCTCTCGTTTTTTCCCACTTCCCTGCTTTTTTCTCATTTTTTTGCCCCCCCCCCCCCCCCCACCGTCTCCACCTTCTTATCCATGGGCACGGCGGCCCGCCTCGACTAGCTTGACGGGAGCAGGCCTACCATGGTCTCCACCACGAGCCTCTGCTTCTTCTAGGCCTCCGCGTCCAAGAAGCAGCTTCCTTTCCCTGGCTGGACGGTGACGTCCCCGGTGGCTGCCAGGCTCTAAAGGGCGCGCTGTGGGCATAGTTGATCAGTATCCTGCCGATGGTATCCATACTGCCGACCCTTCGATCTCATGGCAGAGATGACCCTTTGGAAGAATCGAGGCCTAGGATGGCCAGATTCTTCTCCCACCAATCCGCCGCTCCTGGGTCCGTGGATTCCGCTCCAAATGTGGGGATTGAGCTGGAGCTTTAACAACCCCAATGTGAGCTGCTCCTTGCAGGCATTGGCGGCGATCTATGAGATGAGCCTGCCAACCAAGTTGATGTCGGCGGCGACGGGGAGGGCAGTGGTGGACAGTGATGGAGTTGGGGATGATGAGGAAGACACTGTCGCAGAGGAAGGCGTCAGTGCGGGACTCGAGGTTCTTGTCGTAGAGGGTGATGTCGATGGCGATGCCGTATCAGAACTCGACGGCAAGCTCGAAGGCCTCAGCGCCTCGGGGAATTGTAGTGAAGTATAATATAATTTGGTATTCCGTCGAGGAGAACAACTTGGGTCATGTAACGATGAATATAAAACTCAGACGCCCCGCCAATCAAGAACTTTGTGAAGGGGACAACAAGTGCTGGTGCGGTGTTATCCATTTGGGTAAGTTTTAACTGTCTGTTAAACATGTGGATAACTTAACTTCAATTTATGTACGGTCTTGGATAAGTCATCTCTCTCTCTTTTCGGATACCATCTCTCCCTTTTTTTCTTTTATTGAGATTGTTTAGCTCTCGCTGATCTCAAATAACCGAATGCTATTATTAAGACGGAAAAGTGAAAAAATAATCTCTCCAAAATAAAAAAATATTTATTTCACACTCGACATACTTGTCAGACGCATCTATTAGCCAGCTCCACCGCTGACAGGTAAATGATTTTTTTAGAAGACTTTCGGTGTTTGTTTTTTATTAAAATAAATAATTTCTATCGGCTCTCGATGTGTCCATAGTTAGGCGTCGGGTATCCGATGCTGATCGTCGGCGTCGAGGGGCCAGCTACTAATCTCTAGATGTCAGACACCAACCATCGAGTGTTGGATATCGGGTGTCAGACGCGGGATGTCAATCGTTAGTCACCGACAGTCGAGCATTGGGGCGTCATGCGTAAGTGCACTAGGTGTCGAGCGTCGGGCGTTGTCATTGGTCACTAGCCACCGAATGTTGGACACCGATCGTCATTTGTCGGCCATCGAAATTAAAGTACAGATTATAATCTCGCTCATAAAAATTTTACATAAAATAAAAATTGAGAAAAATAATTTACGAGATCTCATCAAAGATGTCAAAATATATAAATTTTGAGTAAAATTTTTCATTAACTATTCAGGAGTGTGGTGGTACGATCCTGTTTGGGCCTGAGCCAAACGGGCCTCCACTAGAATGAGAGAGGAAGGACGATTGCTGGTGAGGGCGAAGAGAACCTGCAAAACCAGAATGGGATCAGAAGGGCCCGGTGAAGACCGGGGGAAACCCTCCGATGCCTAAGTCAGTGGAGAGCTTGTAAGGCAGGGGGTTTCGGAATGCGAGAGTGTGTTCGCGAGGGGAAGAGAGCGTACCGTTGCATGGTACTGCACCTGTGCCTTTATAGGCGTTGGTGCAGAGGCCAACGTGCGTAACGTTGGGCAGATCGTGCCTGAAGAGGCGCTTTGACGCCCGCGCGTAACGGGAGGAGTTATGACTCCGATGCCCGTTGGGCTGCCAGGCAGTTCACGCCACTTGATGGTGGAGAACGTGGCCTGAGGCGGTTACAACCGTTCTGGAAGCCAGAGAGCCTGCTCGGAACCCTTTGGAAATGCTTTCCGAGCAGGTGACCCTCGTGGGGGATCGAACATGCTGTTCGGTAACATCGAGGGTAGTCTCATGGAGCGAGATCACTGTTCTGGCTCGGGAGCTGTTCATAGCTGTTCGGCAAGGGAAGGCGGCTGATCTGCTCGGAGGTACCCCGTATCGGAACCTGATAGCTTCCGATCACGGGAGTCACACAATGGAGGTCTTCGAGCCATCCTGGAGAGGGCGTGCTCTTCGATGACGGTGCCACGTTGGTTGACAGGACTGGAATAGGCCGTAACGAGCCATCATGGGCCTAGGTGACCAGATTTGGCCACCACACTTGCCCCCCACGCCCACGAAGGGCTCGGTGGGACGAGGGCTTCGAGGGCGTCGCTTCCGCATTTAATGCGAGGGCCCGTTACGGGATGCCGCCGCCCAGGGTCTGTCAAAACAGCTAGCCCATCATGATGGGTGCAAAGCCGCGCCATGTTTGAGGTGCCGCCGCTGCGTTCGAACGGTTGCCAACGACGTACCCGAAGGGGCGCTTTCAAAAATTAGGAGGAGCGGCGTTTTAGGGCCCGCCTCGAATTTCGTTCCCTCCTCTTTCCTTATAAGGAGGGGACGAGACGAGGGCGGGCGCTACGACTCCCAGAAACCCTCCATCTTTGAGCTCTTCGTGCTTCCTTGCCTTCTCCTTTCCCTGTCTTCTGCTTCGTCCTCTCGCGCCGTTGCCGCTTTCTGCAATCCTTCCGGCGATGGCGAGCAAGGGGAAAGCCGCTGCCGGAGCTAGCGGGGTGACCGTAGCAGTGCCGAGCGGGCCACGATACCGCCACTTCAGTGGTCTTCGTGAGCGCTTCCGGATTGGAGATGAGTACGAGATCGTTGACGCCAGGGAAAGCGACACGATCCTGGTGAATAAACCAGGTTGCCTGCTCCTGTCCGTGGACCATCTGGAGGCAGGCTTCCGGCTGCCGTTGCCGGAGGTGGCGAAGGCGCTCCTTAATACTTGGGGCGTTTCGCCAATACAGCTGACGCCCAACACCTGGAGGTACATCTGTATCTTTGGTGTTGTCTGCAAGTTGAAGGAGATCCGGGGCTCGGCGGACGTCTTCCGAGCACACTTCAAGCTGTCTGCTTCGCGGGCGTCGGGAGCAGACGTCTATTACGCCAAGCACCGAACAGACCGGATGCACATCGGCCTGTCCAGCAAATATTCCAACAACAAGGGTTGGATGGACAGGCTGTTCTTCGTGCGCCATCGGAGTGGTGCGGAGTGGGGGTTCCCCACAGTAATTCGCCCCGCGCAGAAGGATAGCTTTCCGAAGCTTATCCAGGATGAGGCTAGGGCATCAGATGCCCTTCTCCGAGCAGGTGTTCGGAATGGAGAAGGGTATGTAACCGAGTTCATGCTCGTTAAGTATGGGCTCAGCAAACCATGGAGTAAGTATACTGTCTCTCAGTGGTTTACTCTTAGTTTTGATGACCTCATACTAACCTTTCTTCTTCCCATCTTCTTTGTGCGCAGCGGCTGCGGAGCTGGAGGCCGGAAGAGATGAGGAGGCGAATGACGGGTTCGCCGAACAGATCCCTGTGGTAGCGCACAGGGTGTATGAAGGTGACGACGTCGACGCTGTTGCTCGGGTTCCTTCCGCAGTGAGGGTCGGTGCCGCAGTGACAACGGCACTTGTTGCTCCATCAACTGCCGAAGGGCGCCCGAACAGGTCGCAGGCTCCTGAGAAGGGGCCTGGAAAGATTCGGTTGAAGAAGAAGGCCACTAGAGAGGTGGTACCGGCCGGAGCTCGGGCTCCTCGAGAGAAGGACGACCACGCGAGCCGGCCTTCTGCGAAGAAGAGGCCCGTTCTGTTTGACGAGAGCGCGGAGGAAGCGGAACAACTCCGTGCTCGAAAGAAGCAGCGGGCGGTCCAAGATACTTCTCCACAAGATGAGGAGGGGACCGAAGAGGAAGAAGAAGGGGCGCAGTTACTGCTGCGCAGAAAGAGTAGGGCCGTACCATCGGCCGATGAGGGGGTGCCATGGGTGGCTCCCGCAACTCGCCCCGAGGTCGCACAGAAGATGGCGACCGAGCTGGGGCTCATTTTTGTAAGCGAAGGATCTGAGAGTCCTGTCGCTGGAGAAGCCGGGGGCTCCCCCTGCGCGGGAGATAGGGCGCCCTCCGGTGCTTCCAATGCTGGAGGTGCCGAACGCGGTGTTTCCAGCAACATCGCGGAGGTATCCTCTAGGAGGAGCGGAGAAGCTACGGCGTCACCTGGTCGGCAGGAGGAGGACACTTGCGCAACAGGAGCTTCCGCGCCTGCTGGGGTGGTTCCGAGCAGCGTGGTGACAGCAGCGCCTCCAGAGCCAGGAATGGCTCCTGCAGCAGGGACCATTGCGGAAGCGGCCGCAACGGCGAGGGCGTCCGAAGAGGTTGCCACTTCAAGGGGGAGAATCCTGCCCCCCCTGCCCCCCTCCGAGGTGGTTGCTAATGCAGAAGCAACCTCCAAAGGAGTCGAAGACATTGGGGGGGAGGCTGCGGGTGCTGCCCGGGGTGAAGGGTCCGAAGACGATCGAAGGCCTCTTAGTGAGGTGCTTCTGAGAGAACCTCTTGGAGCTCCTTCGGTGGCAGCGCTGGAGGCGACCCTTCGCCGGATGGAAGATACGCCCAGGGAGCTGCCCGCGAGCCCCACTGCTTCTCGTCTTGAACGGTTGGCAAGGTGCTTGGACCTTCCTTCCGAACAGACTCCAGAGAAGTCAGTGGAAGGGTACCAGCCGGAGTGGCAGACAGAAGATGGCCTGAGTGACGTCGACGTAGAGATGCTTGCGGACGAAATGTCCAAGTCGTTGGCCACTCTGAAGGCTTTAGCTGTTCGGGGCCAGAGACAGAAATATCTCTACGAGGCGCAAGTAGCCTTCTGTGATGACCTTTCGGCGAGGCATAAAGCTCGCGAGGCGGCGCTGGAGGAGGAGGTGAAGGGCCTCAAAGCTGCTCTTCATGCCGCGCAGCTGGATGCTACCTTGGCGCGGGCCGAAAAGGACGCCCTAGCCAAGGTAGTAGTAGATGCGGAGGCCCGTGCCGTTGCTAACTATAAGGCTGGGCCAGAGTACAAGGAAGACTTAGAGCAGTATGGGGCTCGCTGCTACAAAGTGGGCCTTAATGCTGGGAAGGATGTGGGGGAGAGGCTTTCCTGGGCCAAACGCGCCCAAGAAGCCTTCGAGGCTGCTGTTCGGGAATGCCGACGCCGCACCCAAGACGTCCGCTTAGATGGTGTGCGGTTCGCACAATTTCAATCTGGGCGGATGCCTCCTTCGGGTGAGGATGCTGGTCCTTCCGAACAAGCTCCTTAATCCCCTTGCCTCACGTCTTCTTGTACTTCGTTTTTTGTAACATCGGCCAAGGAAGGCTGTTTTGTAAGCACAAGAATTTCTTATAAATGAAATCCTCTGCTTTACGAGTTTTTCTGTAGCGTCACTTTCTCTATCTTCTCCTTGTTGTGGTTGTTCCTGCTCGGATCGGAATCCGTTAGCTTCGTGAGTATTGCATGTAAGACACAGATCAGGTATCTATGCTAAATGCTCATGAAGCAACAGGAGTAAAGAGAAGAGAGGTTGGATGCTGAAAGAAGGCTTTTATAGATGATAAGCCTTAAGATTAGAACATGCCATGTCCTGGGAATGGCCTCGCCACTAGGAGTAGTTAGCTTATATGAGCCTTTTCCAAGGACGTGGGTGACCTGATAAGGTCCTTCCCATTTGATGGCAAGTTTGCCGACTGCTCTTCGGGGGTCCGAAGCCGAACAGCGGCGCAAGACCAAATCTCCCACATTGAACCGCCTCTCCTTGACTCGCGCATTGTAATATTGCGCAAGCCGTTGTTGATAAGAAACGAGGCGAATGCTGGCGTCGCTTTGTCGTTCGCCCAGCATGTCCAAGTTCTCTCGGAGAGCACGGTTATTGGCGGCTTCGTCGAAGTGGGTTGTTCGGATGGTGGGAAGGGCTACTTCCAAAGGTACAACTGCTTCTGAGCCGTAGGCTAGGTGGAAAGGTGTTTCCCCCGTAGCTACCCGAGCAGTTGTCCGGTGACACCAAAGGACATTTGGGAGCTCATCGATCCATGATCCACCTGCAGCCTCTACTCTGGTTCGAATCCCGTGCAGCAATGTTCGGTTGGCGTTTTCAACCAGACCGTTAGCTTGGGGATGAGCGACGGAGGTGAAGTGGTTGTAGATCCCGAGCTCGGCGCACTTTTCCTTGAAGAAGGTGCTGTCAAACTGTTTCCCGTTGTCAGAAGTAATCACTCTGGGGACGCCAAACCTGCATAGAAGGTTCTTCCATACGAACTTCCATGCGGCCTGTTCGGTGATTGTGGCAACGGGTTCGGCCTCGATCCACTTGGTGAAGTAGTCGATGGCCACAAAAAGGAACTTCTTGCGCCCTTGGGCCTCTGGAAAGGGGCCCAAGATGTCAATGCCCCATCTGGCGAAGGGGCGCGGCTCGAACAGACTGTGAAGCTGTTCGGCTGGCTGCTTGATGAGTACTCCGAACTTCTGGCATTCTGGGCATTTCCTGACGAAGGACATGCAATCCTTCTGAAGAGAAGGCCACCAGAACCCTGTTCGGATGAGGCTGCGTGCTAGCGTCCTGCCCCCCAGATGGCTTCCGCACAACCCCTCGTGGACTTCCTCTATGGCCGCGAGGGCCTCCTCAGGGTTGAGGCAACGTAGAAGAGGTCTTGCAAGGGACCGTCGGTACAGCTTGCCTTCTACGATGGTGAAATGCTGCGAGCGCATCCTGACTTTCCGAGCTTCATCCTGTTCGGAAGGAAGCTCGCCTCGGAGAAGGTACGCCAAGAGAGGGTCCACCCAACTTGGGGTCGGTGGGCCCGTTTCTATGGCGGCTATATCAATCTCTGTGCTCGGCACGGCGAGCTCTTCAATGAAGACAGAGCGAGAGGGGGTGATGTCGCCTGAAGATGCCAATTTGGCCAGCGCATCAGCTCGCGCGTTCTGCTCTCGTGGAACATGTATGACCTCGAAGTATACGAGGCCCTCTGTCTGGCTCTTGACCTGTTGGAGGTATTTAGCCATGCGAGGTTCCCTTGCTCCAAACTGTCCGCTCACCTGGCTGGCGACCAACTGGGAGTCACTAAAGACTCTAAGCCGAATGGCTCCGAGGTGCCTAGCCATGCGGATACCGGAAAGCAAGGCTTCGTATTCGGCGACGTTGTTGGAGGCTGGAAAGCGGAAACGGAGGGCGTATTGGAACTCTAACCCCTCTGGGGAGGTGAGGACCAAACCTGCCCCGCTTCCGGAGACACAAGAGGATCCGTCCACATAAAGCTCCCATGGGGGCTCGTCTGCCAACGGTGGATCCTGCTCGGCCGGAAGGGTGCATTCCGCTACGAAATCTGCTAACGCCTGCGCTTTGATCGCCGTCCTTGGTCGGAAGCTGATGTCAAACTCTCCCAGCTCAATTGCCCACTTAACCAACCTACCGGAAGCCTCCGGCCGCTGCAAGATGGATTTCAGCGGTTGATCGGTAAGCACTGTAACGGAATGGGCCTGAAAGTAGGGCCTGAGCTTCCGTGCAGCTGTGACAAGAGCAAGGGCAAGCTTTTCTGCTCTGGGGTACCTCCTTTCAGCTTCTTGGAGGACCCTGCTGATATAGTACACTGGATACTGTGCCGCTCCTACTTCTTTGATCAAAACCGCACTGATGGAGTGTTCGGTGACCGAAAGGTACACGAACAAGGGTTCTCCGAGCACAGGCTTTGAGAGAACAGGAGGGGTTGCCAAATATGCCTTCAGCTCGGTGAAGGCAGCTTCGCATTCGTCAGTCCATAGTACTTGCCCCCCTTGCTTCGAGGCGTTTTTAGGGCCTCGGAGCAACTTGAAGAAGTTAAAACTTCTTTCTGCTGCTCGGGACATGAACCTGTTCAGCGCGGCAAGACGTCCTGTTAGACGCTGGACGTCGCGCGCCGTCTTCGGACTGGACATCTCAAGTACGGCTTGGATTTTTTCTGGGTTCGCCTCTATTCCCCTGTTTGATACGAGGAACCCGAGGAACTTACCCGACCTAACACCAAACGCACACTTGGCGGGATTGAGCTTCATATTATACCTTCGCAGAGTTGCGAAGGTTTCCTGGAGGTCAGAAATGTGATCGGTGCTCGGAAGAGTCTTGACCAACATGTCGTCGACGTAAACCTCCATGTTTCGCCCGATCTGCTGCTCGAACATCTTGTTGACCAGCCGCTGGTAAGTTGCGCCTGCATTCTTTAGACCAAAAGGCATCCTGGTGAAACAGTATAAGCCTAGGTCTGTGACGAACGTAGTGGCGTCTTGATCCGGTGGATGCATGCTGATCTGGTGGTAACCAGAGTAGGCATCCAAAAAGCTGAGGAGCTCGTGCCCGGAGGTAGCGTCCACCAGCTGATCAATGCGTGGTAACGGGAAGTTATCCTTGGGCGTTGCCTTATTAAGATCTTTGTAATCTACGCACACACGCCATTTGCCATTGGCCTTGCGTACGAGGACCACATTAGAGATCCATCTTGGATATTGGGCTTCTCGGAGGAGCCCGACAGTTCGGCTTTTGGTCACGTGATCCTGAATCACGATCTGCCGCTCTCGGTTCACGGGTCGCCTTCTTTGCTGCACTGGCGGGACTCGTGGATCCAACCGAAGGCGATGTACCATGACCTCCGGGGGAATGCCTGGAAGCTCGTCATCAGACCAAGCGAACACGTCCAAATTAGCGAGCAGGAAAGCTGTATAGCGTTGCTGCTCGGCCTCTGTCAACAGGGCGCCAATGTACAAGACGTGTTCGGGGTCGTCGTCCACTTGAATGGGGATTAAGTCTTCGGCAGGCGTCCCCCGACTAGTGGAAGGCTGATCGGAGGTTGGAAGAGCTGGATCAGCGAGTGGTTGCTTGTCTCTTAGAGAGAGGACATAGCAACGGCGAGACTCACGCTGGCACCCGAGCACTTCGCCCACTCCGCTCGGAGTAGGGAACTTCATCTTCTGATGGAGAGACGAAGGTACTGCTTTGATGCGTCCGATCAGGCCTCTGCCCAGAATAGCATTGTATCCAGGCATGTTGTTGATGACCAGAAAGTCAACAATCTTGGTCACAGCCTTTGGAGCTGTCCCCAAGGTGATCGGAAGGCGAATCCTTCCCATGGGCTGGACCGAAACTCCCGAAAAGCCGAAAAGTGGCGAGTTTACAGGGGCGAGTTGATCGGTTCGCAGACCCATGAGGACAAAACAGTCGTAAGCCAAGACATCGGGGGCGCTTCCATTATCTACCAGAATTCGGCGCACGTTACAGTGGTTGATGGTGGCCGAAACGACCAGCGCATCAGTGTGTGGGGTCGTAACCCCTACAAGGTCTTCGTCCGAGAAGGTTATAGACTCCTCGGGCTGTGCGCGTGCGGGACTGGCAGGATATGGGGCCGGCCGAACAGTCGGAGGCCTGTCTACGACATGCACTCGCCTTGCGTAATCGCGTCGGCTTCGAGTGCTTTCTCCACCTGCGCCAAAGCCTCCCGCGATCACGTTGATCTCCTGCCCATTGGGCTCGTTGTTGATCGGCTGCTCGGGAGTGCGGTTTGGCGACGGGGGCGCTCTTCATTCCGGCGCCCTTCGTTCGGCGCACGAACCGTCCAAGGTAGCCGCGCTTGATAAGGTCTTCGATTTCGTCCTTAAGCTGGCGGCACTCGGAGGTGTCGTGGCCGTGGTCGCGATGAAAGCGACAGTACCTATTTTGATCGCGCTTCCGGGGGTCGGAGCGCATTCTTTGGGGCCACCGAACAAAAGCTTCATCCCTGATCTCTGCCAGGATTTGTTCGGGGGCCACAGTGAGGGGGGTGTAGTTGGTAAAGGGGCGCGGACGACGCGGAGAATCGCCATTGCGTCGTCCCTTCTTCCGATCACGGTCGGAGCCGTTGTCGGAAGGCCGCTTTTTTTCCGACTGCTCCCCCTGTTCGGCCCTGCTCGCCGCCAGGCTCTCCTCGCAGGCCGCGTGGCGCTGCGCGATGGAGAGCAGTTCGGCGAGGGTGGCGGGCTGCTGGACGCCTAGAGTCCTTTGTAGAAAGCCATCACGAGTGCCTTGAATGAGAGCACTGGTGGCTAGGGGGACGTCCAGACGCGAGATGCGAAGCGCCTCTGTTCGGAACCTCTTGACGAAGTCCCAGAGCGCCTCGCCTTTCTTCTGGCGCACAGCCAGAAGGGAAGCCGCCGTTCGCGGCTGTGATCTCCCGCCCAGGAAGTTGTCCCTAAAGGACTTCTTCAGCTGGCGGAAAGAAGTAATGGAGCCCGCAGGGAGGGTTTCAAACCAAGCCCTGGCGGTCTCTTTTAGCGTTGCAGGGAAGGCCCTGCACTTGGCCGCATCTGATGCTCCGTGGAACACCATGTGCGATTCGAAGCCGTGGATGTGATCGGCCGGGTCTGTTGTGCCGTCGTAGGGCGCGATGGTGGGTAGAGGGAGCTTGGAGGAGACCTGGGCCTCCAGGATCTCCCTGCTGAACGGGGAGCGGAAGTCCAAGTCATCCTCCGCTGGAGCCTTCCCCTCCGCACGCTGAACCATCGCGTCCACGCGGCGCTCAAGATCAACCACGCGCTTGAGGCGCCTGGCGAGCTCCTGCTCGGAGTTGGCGGGGCCCCCTCGTCCAGAGGCGTGGGAGTTGCCTCCCACGACTGATCGTGGCGGGCGAGGGGAGATGATAGAGCGTCGGGGCGAACGCCCGCGGCGCTCTGGTGCCCGTTCCTCCGACGGGGGCCGGTGAGACCGGCGCGGCGACTCTGCCTGCTGCTCCTGAGGCACCGGGGGGACGCGGGAGTGGCGGTGCGACGATTCCGCCTGCCGCTCGCGCGGCAGGGAAGCCGCCGGAGCCGCAACCCCCACCAACTGGGCCTGTAGGGCGAGGCAGACGCCCGTCAGCTGATGCATCTGCCCCCGAAGCTCTGCCACTTCGAGGGCCGTCGCCGGTGCGGCAGCCGTTGGTACTGGGACGTCGTGATTCGCGCCGGTAGCAGCGCCGGCGACGTCCCCAGGAGGAGATTGGCGACGAGAGGCCCCTCGTGATTGGCGAGACCTCGTCGCCCTGCTTCCCACGTTCTGGTATGAGGATCGCCCTCGAGCCATGGCAGCGTCGCTTCCCACAGACGGCGCCAAATGTGGTGGTACGATCCTGTTTGGGCCTGAGCCAAACGGGCCTCCACTAGAATGAGAGAGGAAGGACGATTGCTGGTGAGGGCGAAGAGAACCTGCAAAACCAGAATGGGATCAGAGGGCCCGGTGAAGACCGGGGGAAACCCTCCGATGCCTAAGTCAGTGGAGAGCTTGTAAGGCAGGGGGTTTCGGAATGCGAGAGTGTGTTCGCGAGGGGAAGAGAGCGTACCGTTGCATGGTACTGCACCTGTGCCTTTATAGGCGTTGGTGCAGAGGCCAACGTGCGTAACGTTGGGCAGATCGTGCCTGAAGAGGCGCTTTGACGCCCGCGCGTAACGGGAGGAGTTATGACTCCGATGCCCGTTGGGCTGCCAGGCAGTTCACGCCACTTGATGGTGGAGAACGTGGCCTGAGGCGGTTACAACCGTTCTGGAAGCCAGAGAGCCTGCTCGGAACCCTTTGGAAATGCTTTCCGAGCAGGTGACCCTCGTGGGGGATCGAACATGCTGTTCGGTAACATCGAGGGTAGTCTCATGGAGCGAGATCACTGTTCTGGCTCGGGAGCTGTTCATAGCTGTTCGGCAAGGGAAGGCGGCTGATCTGCTCGGAGGTACCCCGTATCGGAACCTGATAGCTTCCGATCACGGGAGTCACACAATGGAGGTCTTCGAGCCATCCTGGAGAGGGCGTGCCTTCGATGACGGTGCCACGTTGGTTGACAGGACTGGAATAGGCCGTAACGAGCCATCATGGGCCTAGGTGACCAGATTTGGCCACCACAAGGAGTATCAAATAGATCATTATATAATTTTTTTTTAAAAAATATTTTTTATTAAAAATTTTATACCGAAACAAAAAGACCTTACAGACAGTCTTCGGTGGCCAGTGACAGTAACAGACTCCGACGCAGCAACCGTAAATCAAAACTGCACAAGTCCTTGTAAGGCGCTACTAATTGAATGAGGTTCCTGACGCTTCCATGCACCAAAAAATTTCAAACAATGTTGACGTTTGAATTGAAATAAGATCGGGAATTAACTATTCTGCCCCACTTAAAAGATTTATCGTGCTCTAATTTATTTCATTGCAGACTAAAAAATTAAATGATATTCTTACTTTCAGGCCGGAGCTCAAATTCCACAAAGAGAATTGCTTATTATATCACTATTCTTATAATTAGATTGACATGGATCTGAAGAAAATAATTCTATTAGTTCTTTCGATAATCGGCAGAAACTCACAACTAATAAAATTAGCTTCTCATTATCTACCTCAATTTTATTGCAAAAATCTTTCTTCTTTTTTGGGCAATATATAAAAATCTTTCTTGCGATAAACATTTCTCTTCTGCGAGATAACAATCAGACCATTTATATATAAATTTATATATTAATTAATATTATTTTGAGGTAGCTCCTCTACCACCATCAAAGTTTTTGCATGATTAGAGAAATTAAAAAGTTACATGTGTTTTCCTCTCTTGCGAAATATCTAGACCGCTTTAGCCCTAAGTTTTGCGATTTGATACAAATAACTCTCTCGTCTTGGTCTGACATGTCGGGTTTGGCCGAGGCATGTATGTCTCTTGGCTACAAAGATCTATTTTTGGGTCAAGGGCCGAGGTGCAAGGACATAAAATTGGATGAGGGTCCATCAAAGTTATGGCCTGAGAGAGGATATCAGTCTTGATGGGGCTCGTCCAGGGTGGAAGCTAAGGAGAGGAAGTCGATTCTAACCTACATGGCACACGTAACCGCTCGCTTTCGACCGTTGGACTATGTTTGGCACTCCGGCATGGGCTGACCCGTACGGTAGCATGGTGTGCCTTGTAACGGTGTGCTTAGTACGGCGACGTGGGTCGTCCGGTGTGGCGGCAAGGCATGCGGTGTGGCAGAAAGGCATGCCAGGTGTGATGGAACAAGATGTGCAGTACAATGGTAAGGCGCTATCCGCATCGGTCCAAAGGAGTCCACACTGGTCTAGGGCAACTGCTCTCCAGACTAGGGGATAGGCCAACCTCTGTAAAAAGGAAAGCACTTGACCAGTTAGACGGTATGCAATCTATTCACTATGAACCCTCTAGCACTTATCGGCTTTTCAGTAACTTGAGTGTCTGAGTGTTTTCCCACCGAGCTCCCTCGGAGGTCCTGTAAGTCTTCGGCTCGGACGTGGCATCCCTCGTCAGCTACATGTTGATTCCTCCATCCACTTCACCTCGGCTCCGACCGACTTCTTCGAAGAAACTGTATCATTTGGCGTCGTATGTGGGAAAACGACTGACAAACCTCCCATGGCTCCGAAGGGAAATTCCATCATCAACTGTCCTACGTCGAGAACACCATCGTCACTGTCCCCGTCGATGCCGCAGAGGAGGTCGTGGCCAGAGGGTCTAGCGTTGGCAACTAGAACCCCGCAACCTCCACGCACCTCGACCACATGGAGCAGTTGTTCGAGTCCAAGCAACAAATGATGGTCCGGTTGATGGAGCAGAATCAACAGCTCCAACAGCTCGTGTTGGCCCAGGCAGCATCTGCACGAGCCCCAATCGTGGTGGCGGTGGCAGAGCCGAGCTTTCCACCACCTCTGTCAAGCGTTTGTTCTTCCTTCGACCGTACAGACTCCTCCCCCTGCACTGTCGATAGGCCGTGATAGCAACCCGATTGTGGTGGCGATGTTTTCCGCTCTACCTCCACCGCAGGTCGGTCCAATGGCACCTCTGATCACCCAACTGACAGTAGACCTAGTGGTGCCAAGGACTCTCGAAGCCGACCACTTCTCGACGGAGTCAATGTCGGTCAAGGGGATCACCATGACTGGAGAGCCACAATGGAAGGAGGACCTCCCCGAGATGAACAAGAAGATTGAAGCCCTCCAACGTGGCACCTGACCCCCCTCGATCTAGACGCTACTTTCCTACTCGTTGTTCACTGAGGAAATCACATTGGCCCCGATCTTGCCGAAGCTCCAACTCCTCAAATTTTGGCGATACAACAGGACGACCAACCCCATCCACCATCTAGACAACTTCTAGGGGCAAACCGATATGGTGCATATTTTTGGCACCTTAAAGTGTCGGGCATTCATGTCGACCCTGGATGACGACGTGGTTCAAAGCACGGCCGACGCGGTCTGTACGAAGCTTTTACGACCTTGCCCAAAGGTTTCTGGACCACTTCCACAACACGGTGCAACACTCTCTATGCATTGATGACTTCTGGATGTTCTCTGTGGGAGAGTCTGAGCTCTTCAGGGATTACGCCAAGAGGTTCCAGCTCGAGGTCATGAAGGATATCAACCTCGACCTATGCACGATCATCAACATTCTCATGAGGGTTTGTCGCAACACGCCCTTTGTGGCGTCTGTTACGAAGAAGCCCCTATTGACATTGGCCGACCTCCTCTCATGTATGTAGAAGTATGTGATGGCTTGAATCAACTTTGGGGGCCACTGGCAAGCTGCACTGACCTGCAGACTAGGGGGTGTTGCAAAGATGCCAAAGTGTGGGGAAGAGGGGTCCTGACTAGCCTCACCAACCCGACACACCACATCGGGGTTAGGACCTACCTCGGTTTGGCATGCTCCCATTCAAGATCCTTAGGTGATCAAGAATCTACCTAGGTTCAAGAGGATGGGGCCCATAAAGGGGACCTCGTCGAAGAAGGGCTCCCACAAGTACTATGACTACCATAAAGACTTCGGGCACACGACTGACCAGTGTTGTAGGGCCAAGATCATGGACTTGATGAGGCATGGCCTCATCAAGAAGAATGTTGTCGACAAGAAGCCCAAGCTAGCCGACTCCGACAATGAGAAGGCTGCCCCACACTCCTAGAGTAGTGTTAGTGCTCGTAGGCGAGTTGGCGAGTGGCGGTGGCAGTGGGTGAAAGAGGAAGGCGTACATGTCGACAATCGGTTGAGCTCTACAAAGCTGAAACAACAGAATGGCGGTGTAATCTCTTTTTTGGAAAAGGACCTTTTTGGTATCAATGTCCCCCATAATGACACGTTGGTTGTGCATGCTGACATCAATGGGTATGATGTACACCGCATTTTGGTTGATAATGGAGCTCCCCCAGACGTGTTGTCCTATGACTGCTTTTTAAAGATGACCGAGCCGAGTGCTGAGCTCAAGCCGGTCTCCACTCCCCTCTTTGGGTTTAAATGGGTCTCCAGTGTTAGTCAAGGGGTTGATAAAGTTGAAGGTCACCCTCAACACCCAACCGCATCATGTAACAATTGAGGTCGACTTCTCAATTGTGAAAGTCAAGTCAGCCTACAACACGATTTTCGATCAGCATATGCTTGGCAAGTTGGGGGGAGTCCCATCTACCTACCATCAGAAGCTGAAATTTCTAACGCCTAACGGGATCGGCGAGGTTATAGGGAACCAAGTCGAGGCCCAGTGTTGTTATATAAACTCTATTAAGGCAAAAGAACCAATGGCTTTTGAGTATGACCATTTGTTTGAGGAGAGCTTGGAGAGGAGAGCCCACCGAGTAGACCAAGTAGGTACATTTCCCAGGCGGAGAAGATAGAGCCCTCCTCATAGGAGCCGAGCTCTAAAGGCTGGAGTGCCCATTGGAGGAATTTTTTAAGACCAATGTCAAAATGTTCGCCTATTCGGAAGCCGACCTTCTGGGGATAGATTCGGGGGTCATCCAGCATCGCCTCAACATTGACCCCAACACTCGACCTATGAAGTAGAAGAAGCAGACGTTGTCGGCTGATCATCAAGAGGCCGTTAACAAAGGTCTCAGGAAGTACCTATGTGTATGTACTTTTTTCAGACATCCTTTATCTGGAATGGGTGGCGAACGTTGTCCTCGTGAAGAAAGCCAGTAGGAAGTGGCAGATGTGCATCGACTTCACTGACCTGAAGGATAACTACCACTTGTTGTGTATCGATTAGCTCGTCGATTCTACTGTCGGCCATGAGCTGCTGAGCTTCCTTAACGCTTACTTAGGGTACCACCAGATTAAGATGGCACCCGAGGATGAGTAGAAGACTACCTTCATTAGGGGTGTTCATAGTTCGGTCCAAACTGAATTGGCCGGTTCGGTTCGGTTCGGTTCGGGGACCGTACTTCAGTTCAGTTCGGTTTCACAAATTGTGAATCGGAACCGAACCATATAAGCCAAATGAACCGTTTCTAAATATAATTTTAGTGATATTTATATAATGAACATATTATAAGTATTAAAAAAGTAATTATATGACTAAATCTACATATAAATATACATGTTATTTAAATTTTATTCTTACCTTCAATATATAAATATTAATATATTTAATCATATTTAATTATATTTAAAAATTTGATTTGAACCGAACAAAAATAACTTTGGTTCGGGTTGGCATCTAATTCGGCAACCCAAACCAAATCGTACCAATGAACACCCCTAGCCTTCATAACCAAGAAAGATCAGCAAGACGATGGAGATCTACATCGATGACATGCTGGTCAAGAGTAGACGCCCTGAGGACCACATTTGGGATTTTTTCAGACTCATCGTGAGCCTCCAAGGCAGGGCCTGACACCTAAGTGTTAGAAGGCTCAGCTTCGGTTGGACGGGGAGAAGATTTCATTGCCAAGGATGACGATGAGTCAGAAGAAGAAAGAACCAAAGAGGATGAACCTTGTCAAAGTCAAGGGTTCCAAGGCAAGGAATCGGTGAAATCATAATGACTAGAAGACAATATGACTTACCTCTGAAGGAAGCAAACCTGAGAGGAGAATTTGGGGCGAAGGTTAGAAGCTGAGAAGAC
The DNA here is from genome assembly GCA_014218235.1 of Colocasia esculenta. Classification (NCBI taxonomy): domain Eukaryota; kingdom Viridiplantae; phylum Streptophyta; class Magnoliopsida; order Alismatales; family Araceae; genus Colocasia; species Colocasia esculenta. The sequence continues at coordinate 80,310,518 of CM024766.1, forward strand.
TATGAAGACTCACACGTTGGGTGCTAAACTCGCGTGCGCAAAGGCAAGGTGCTCGTTTGTGGCCCAAACTCTAACGCCCCGATGCAGAATATTGGAGCGATAAATAGTTAAATAAATATAATAAAGAGAGAAGTAAACATCAAACCATTGCACAAATTGGAATAATACCAAATAAACCACCTTTATTGATAATTCCACTAATTCTATTACATTCACTAATTCTGAGCCAAAACTATGGGCCCAGAGTACTTTATTCCAAACAAAACAAACTAAACTATCTAACTAACTACTAAAAGCTTTGGCTGTCTAAATATCAGGTCACTCCTGGCCTTGTTCATCCCCATCCTCGTGTGTGTGGTAGTCCCCATCAGACTCACTTGAAACACATATAACAAATAGCGCAGGATGAGCGATAACAATTAGTAGGACTTAATATCTCGTGTAAACAGACATACTTTAAGTGATAAATATCTTGTAAAGTAAGGTAACTAGAGAGAACGATCAAGTATAGTCACGAAAGTAATGTACAAGATAGCAAGAGAACGAGAGTACTTTCACATGAAAATAGTACAACAAGCATGATAACGGGTTGGCCATATAACGAGATAGCATGTATGGTTGCACACAAGTGCACTAGTCGCGATAGCATGTTTGGTTGATATTCTTTCAACCGCGAGAACAAGTATTTTGATTGATTGTCTTAAATTAAAATTTGCTAGTCATGCATTTGGATGCATGCCGAACACCATGATCATTGAACCCCCGCGAGTTAATAGCCTTTCGTACGCACCTCCTAGGACCACATCGGGCCCTTTATAATGTTGCCTGGCATTGATCATGTTTTTTGTCTTAGACAATCAAGAGATGGCTAAATAGAGTACTAAGAATAGATGAGAGTAGTTGAAGAATAGATGAGAGTATAGAGAGAATGTGCACAGATGAGAGTGTAAAGAGAGTAGATGAGAATAAGGTCACGTTCGTAAAACAACGATAAACAAACGATAGTAATAGTTGCACAACACACATGGTCGTGTGCCGGCAGTCTGGTGGAAGTCACAACTGCCCAATAGCCATGCCACGAACACAAGCTAGAGGTCTGGCGTGATCTCAAGGTAAGAGAGAACAAGCTAAGGCAGTTAGATCGTGCTGATCCCTAAGGATAAAATAGGTATTGATGGTACAACCTGCTCGTCGGCAATGGACATCTGCCAAAGCCAAGGAGTCTTACGGAGGCCTCTAAAAGGAGTTCCTGGTCCTGTCAGGAGTATTCCCAACGGAGAGGTCATCCAAGCCAAGATTAAGTGTGTATAGAAATAGTTGTCCGTCTTGCCTTGAGTGCTCGAAGGTAGAGGGACGTGATAACGGTATTCAAATCGAGCGAATAAAATGAAGACAAGTTCATTTAAATTAACAGGGAAATTTACATGATTAATTACACTTAATTACCAGATATATTATTGAGTGATTTCAGTAAGGTCTCATGGCAAAAATTCACATTTGGAATGTGCAAGTGAGAGAAAATAAATGATAGCATAAGAGGATTGTGCATACATTTTTAATTAATAAAAATCATGTGAATATTATAAAAAATACACTAACATGTTGTTACTGTTCATAACAGTGCATTACATAGGTTAAGCCATGATCATAAAGCATGATTATCATGGTTTGCATGCAAATTAGGGTTTCTAGAATATACAGTCAAATCGCAACGGGGATCACGGTCGCGTTCAAATCGCGACGGTTATACCTGTCGTGTTCATAGGAATTGGATCAGGCCAATCGATTGTTGCGCCCAAAAATGCGATGGGATGACATGTTGCGATTAGGGCATTCGGTCCAAAACGTGACGTATGGGTCTGTCGCATTAAGGCCAGTCGGTACAGGGCATGGAGAACGCGAAGTGTTGGGCCATCACGTTAATGTCGTGATGTGCGCCTTGGTTGCGACCTTCTAAGAAATGTGACTAGTCGGGCCGTCACGTTCTCAGAGGGTCAGGCCGAGCTCAAAAAGTGAACTAGTTCACTTTGGGATTTCGGTCCAGTCCTTCAAGGGTTGATATAGGGGTCTTGTAAAATTCATATAAAATCGTACACTCGATGAAAAATCATGAAACCACTTGTAAACAAATCTAAACTTGCATATGTATCAATAGTAACCAGTAATTAGACATTAACATGGTATGGGCATGCTATGATCAGGCTACTTCACAATGAACCAAAAATCATACATAGTGATGAAAAATGATTTAATTGGAAAAGTTTACTTGATAGAAATTGGGGAAAATGGAATCATTAGATTGCTGACGTCAAGTAGCATGTACAATAAAAGTTTCAAGGCACGAGATCAAGCATGGACATGGATTTAAAGGGAACAAGTCTAGTCGGGTACATGTTCTTAACAGAACTTTGAGCATGAAATACTCTTAAATGGCACGATAAAAATTGGGGAAAATATGGAGCTTTTGATGCTCAGATCATGGTCTATCTAGGGTCAAAATTAATTTGTTTTTGCTTGAGAAATTGCCTATCTTTGAGCGCTTTGATTCCTAGGGTTTGAAGAGTGAAGAAGCTCTTTGTTCCAAGCCTCCTCCTTGATCTCCTCATCCAAAGGCTCCTCATCCTCGTCCTCCAAGCTTCAGAAGGTTTCTAGGGTTGGCTAGGTACAAAATAGAGAGGTATTTGTATGTTTAAGGTTAGAAAATCTCTTAAAACTCTTCCCTCTCATTCAACTCTGAATTTCCTATATTTATCTCTCCTTTTCCTAGTATTTATCCTTCCATTTGACTAAGGGTGGGCTCTAGATCTGTGGCCAAGGGGTTAGGATAGGACTAGGACTCTTTTAAGATAATTATGAGTTAAAATAGTGATTATCTTAACCCTTTTTAATTTATTAATAATTTAGGTACGAAATTAGGCATAATTATCTCCCATCAAGCATTGGGCTCTAGCTTTTGGGCCCATTAGTTCATACATGGACCATTAGTGTAAACTCATCACTTATTTTTACTTAATGGGTTTTAATTATTCACATTATCTTTTAATTTAAATTCATTTATCGAATCTAAAAATTAGAGTTGCCACATTCTCCCCCTTTTAGAAAGAATTTGGTCCCCAAACTCATACGATCATAAGAGGAAGAATGACTTCTAAATAGATTCGGATAGTTCCGTCTCATTGTTGCTTCTGGTTCCCACGTGGCTTCTTCAACTCCATGATTGTTCCAGAGTATTTTCACCTTGGATATAGGTCGATTCCATAGTTGTTGTATCTTCATGTCCAGAACTCTGACTGGCTTCTCTGTTGCCCAGCTACGTAGCCCAGAGGGGGGTGAATGGGACTTTAAAATTTCGGTCAATTAAAACCTGTTCACAAAAACGATTGCACAAACACACTTCGCAGATTGTTAGAGTTAGTAGAAGAAGGATAGAAGAAGCAAGGCAATCACACAAAGGACACATCGATATATCCTGGTTCGGACCTCCTTTCCACAGGAGTCCTACGTCCAGTCCCCAAGCAATCTCTTGGGATTTCACTATCTAGGGTACAGTCCCCCTATGGACACTACAACACCCTGGATGCCCCACCAGGTCTTCTTCTCTTTCCCGGGCAAGAAGGCAGCCCACTTCTTTTACAGGTTCAGAAGCAAACCTACTTCTTTTACAGGCTTAGAAGCTAACCTACTAGTACCCACCCCAGTGCGGTGCAGCACCCAGCCGCAACTAGTCTTCCTTCTCTCAGAAGGGAATAACACCCTGGTACCCACCAGGTCTTCCTTCACACACGAAGGGAAACAACACAGAAAATGTGTTCAAGGAACAACGCCCCTAGATCAAGCTTACACAGAGCAAGATCTGAAGCTAGGACTGAGAGGATAATGATCTACAGAATAAGGACTCTCTCAGTACTAAAGGCTCTCTCTCAAAGCTAGATAATGGACGCAGAGAGCTAAGAGCTAGATGAAATGGAAGTGAGGCTTTGCTCTTCTTGGATGCTCGTAGAAAACTAGATCAGAATAGATGAGAGCTTTTTTTTCTTCTTTTCATTGTCTTTTTTTCTGGAGCTTTTTTTTCTTGAGTATATATCGTTCATTTGAAATATGGACGTTGAAGTATCCGTTGTCTCCAAGCTTGGTATACGTTAGACTTCAAAGATCTTGGAACTTGTGTTCTACGGTCTTCTTGGCTTCTCATGCACGTAGGAGAAGATCTTCTGAGATTACTTGCGTTTCCAACGTTGTAGTGGATTGTTGTCAGATGCCTGCACACATTTCAAGCTTTAAACAGTGGACAGCTGGACTGTCCTTTGTTAGTCAACGTTAGAAGGAATGTTTATCAGAATAGTAATGCCATTTGCTGTTCTAAAAAAAATGTTTAAAAGAGTAAGCATGATAGTAGAAAGATATTATTTGCATGCATGCAGAGATACGTTCAGTCTTCATTAAATGCACAGCAGTCATGGAGATATGTGCGAAGACTTTGACTATTCAACGCTTTCAAAGATAAGTCATATATCAAGTCGATATAGACAAGAAATCGAAGCATTTATGACTTATGAAATCGTTGAGCATTAACAAGCAAATCGTTGTACATAAGAAGTCGATACATTCATGACATATGAAATCGTTATGAACAAGTCAATTTAGCTAAATCATTGTAAGACATAACCAAATCGTTATGTTTACTGAAGAAATCGTTGTGGAGAGCAAATCGTTGTTCTCACAAAGAAATCGATGTGAACAAATCGTTCTGGTCTCTTCACAAATCGTTATGAGAGACTTAACGAATCGTTCTGAGAGCGAATCGTTATGGCTATAAAAGGAATCGTTCTGAGATCGATTTCTTAACAAATTGTTATGGCCACTTAAGAAATCGTTGTGAGATCGATTTCTTAACAAATTGTTATGGCCACTTAGCGAATCGTTCTGAGATCGATTTCTTAACAAATTCTTAACAAATCGTTATGGCCACAAAGCGAATCGTTCTGGCACATATAAATTTGGCACTTGAAGTGAAATCGATGTATATGAAATTAGACATCGACTTTATCATTTTAGTGCGCCATAAAATAATCATAAATATTCATGAAATAATCTAATCATAAATTTTGTTAGCACCAAAATATGAGGGTAATAAAATAGTGGTTCAACATTCTCTTCATAGGTCATATCCTTGTGCACAATTATATCGTCGTAGTGAATCACATGAGATGGGTCATACACATGCTTCCTTAGCGTGGACACATGGAAGACATTGTGTATGGTAGAATATGAAGGTGGTAGTGCTAGATGATATGCTACTTCTCCAACTCTCTTGAGCACTTCAAAAGGACCTATAAATCTTGGACTTAACTTGCGTTTGATTCAAAATCTTTGGAATCCTCTAGTTGGGGATACCTTGAGCAATACATGATCTCCAACTTGAAACTCCAAATCTCTTCTTCTTCTATTTGCATAACTTTTTTGCTTGGATTGTGCTATCTTGATTCTGTCTCTGATGAGTCGTATGTCCCTACTTGTATCTTGCACTAAGTCAGGTCCCAACCATTGTTGTTCGCCAACTTCATTCCAGCACACTGGTGATCTACAACTTCTACCATACAGTCCTTCGAATGGTGCCATCTTGATACTTACTTGGTAGCTATTGTTGTAAGCAAATTCCATCAGTGATAATTGCTCATTCCAATACCCTTCAAAGTCTATGGTACATGCTCATAGCATATCTTCTACGATCTGGTTTCTCCTCTCGGTCTGCCCATCTGTCTGTGGATGGAATGCAATACTAAAGTTAAGTTTAGTACCGAGTGCAGCTTGAAGTACTTTCCAGAAATGAGAGGTGAATCTTGGGTCACGATCTGAGACAATGAATATAGGCACTCCATGCAATCTCACAATCTCCTTTATATATAATGCAGCCAATACATCCACACTCTAGGTACTCTTGATTGCTAAGAAATGTGCGAACTTAGTTAGTTGGTCTACTATGACCCAAATAGCATCAAGTCCACCATGAGTTCGGGGTAAACCTATGATGAAGTCCATGCCGATACTTTCCCACTTCCATTCTAGCATGTCTAGGGGTCTGAGTACACCCGCAGGACTTCGGTGCTCTGCTTTGACTTGCTGACATGTGAGGCAATGTGCAACATGCTCAGCAATCTCACACTTCATGTTAGGCCACCAAAATGATCTTTTCATGTCTTGGTACATCTTGGTTGCACTTGGGTGGATAGTATACTTGCTCTTGTGGGCTTCATTCATCATATTCCTTTTCAACTCTTCGTTGTTAGGTACATAGGTCTTGTGATGGGATAGTAGTCTTCCATCCTCAGTGATGGAGAAATCTGATCTATCAACTAGGGTTTCCTTGACATAGATCAGGAATGGATCATTTGCTTGCTGATTTCTAATCTCAACAAAGATGTCAAGTTGTACCCTGAGCTTAGCAACCAACACCTAATCACTTCTTTGCCCAATGTTTATGTCGAGCCTGGCGAATTGTTCTAACAATTGCATCTCGCCCATAACTAAACAGGATAAGGATGCCACAGGCTACTGCTAAGTGCATCTGCTACAACATTACCCTTGCTAGGGTGATATTGAATATTGAAATCAAAGTCCTTAAGATACTCCAACCATCTCCTCTGTCTCATATTGAGCTCGTTCTAAGAGAATAGATACTTCAAGGTTTTATGATCTGAGTAGACAATGAATTGTTCTCCATAAAGATAGTGTCTCCAGATCTTTAATGCAAAGACAACTGCAGCTAGTTCAAGATCATGGACAGGGTAGTTGACCTCATGAGGCTTCAACTGTCTAGATGAATAAGCTATCACCTTCTCATTCTGCATTAAAACATAGCCTAAACTGATTCCGGATGCATCAATGTAGACTGAGAATTCTTTGCCCTCAACTGGCAATGTAATGGCCCTGGATATTCTTCATATCGAAGTCCGCCTCCTGCGATCGGACCGAAGTCTCGGAAGGGATAACATGCACAAGTGTTCAGTAGGAATATAAAAGACAACAACAACAGTATAGGACACAAGAAAGTACATATGCTCATACCTGTATACAACATTGTACAACTATCCCATTACATCATTACATGTCCAATAAAAGAGTACAACTATCTAGGGCATACCCCGAGGGAGCACGAGCTCACACAGACACAACTAACTCTACTGCTGGTGGTACAAGCTGTAGACACGCGATTTTGACTCCACCGTGGGCAAATTTCATATTGCGCCATAACGCCACAAATGGCCCTCATATTGCCTTGCAAGAGTGTTTTCCCAATATTTATGGATCTCACCTATTCTTCCCCGGTGCTTCCCCTCCATTTCCAAGGCTCGCCGGCTGACATAGCCATTCATTTCAAGTCGCGGCGGGTCTAGTGGGCGCGTTTTCAAGTCGCGATGGGTCTGCGGGACGCATTCTGAAATGCGTCCAGCATGGTGGACGCGAATCCATTGATTCCCATTGTCACACCAGGCATGTTGGACACGACTAGGCCAAAAGGTCCTTATCACGACGGCCTTCTACGACGCGATAAGGAATTTACTTATTTTATTTACGAAATATGCCCAAATTGCCAGTTTATGAACGCGTCTGCCATGGGCGACGCGATTATGATTCTGCTTTTGGCAGGTTTTATAAATAAAATATGGAAATACCTTATCGCGTCGTACCGTGCCGACGCGTTTCAAATCAGAGATGCGTCGGACCGTGCCGACGCGATTAGGCCCTAGGCCCCCAAAAGTCGTCGCACTCGAACACTTGTGCCTTGAATCCTAGGAAATCTCTGAATCGTGTCCGCCTGAGCAGCCGCGATTAGGTCCTAGGCCTGTACCCCTAGACCCCCGAAAGTCATCGCATTTATGAGCCCACGTATCAAAATGAAGTCGTGTCCGCGAAGGTCGACGCATTTCAATATCGCAGCACGCCGTCCTGACACGATTCTAAAGGTGGCCGCAGGCTATAATCATCATGTTATTGTCAAATCAAGTGGGAAATGCGGTGCTCTTAATCGCGGCACACCGTGTGGATGCGTTTCACTCTTATAGTCATGGCGGCTGTACCCGACGCGATTCAAAGCTTTCATGCCTATAAATATAGACCCGAGGGTCATTTGTTAAAGGGGTCCAACAATCGTGGCGAAGCCCTACCGGATTCCGCCTCGACTTCTGGCCCAAGGAGAAGCCTCTACTGTTCCACGCCGATCCACGCCTTCCTCCTTGGAGTTCGGAGCCGGCGTCGTCCTCCACGCACTCTGGAGCGAGGCTGGAGGAAGCTTCTTCCTCCTCTTCATCCGCCCAATCGGCAGTGCCACCGCGCCATCCAACATCTGGGGAAGCACCCCCTCCCCTTCTTTTTCTCTTCCTCTTTATCCATATCATCTCCCTCCGGGCCCCACGTGGCTCTTTTCATTTACCCTCCCTTTTTATACACACACACATATGCATGCATTACACACACCATATTTTTAAGGGTTTAAAAGCCACCACGCAGTAAGTCGTTCCCCGTGCCATTCATTCTTTCCATTTCATTTATCTAGGATTGTATACTACACATGTGGCTAATCCCCTTCTCTTTTTGTATTATTTTTCAGGATAATCAAACGAAAAATGCCTTCTACCACGGTCGGTCGTGCTCGTAGAAGAAGAAAGGACCCACACCCCCGCGCAACCTCCCACGCTCCAACATGTACTTTTTGCGATCACCCATTCCATTCGCACCCCTTCGCGCGTGCATCTCTCCATTCAGAACCCTCGCATACCTGGCGATCACGTTCTTTTTCTTTTCTTGTCATTTTCTTCCATCACACATTATTCATATCCACACACACACCACCACCACAATAATAATAATCATCCCTCTTTATGGACCAACTGTTCTTCGGACACCCTTACGAAAAAGGAGGGAACGAAAAGCGGTGTCCACAGATAGGCGATCACGGTGGGACATCTTTTCGCGCTTTCCTTTTGATTACCCCCCTCCTTCGTGCCACACATGGCACTCTCCTTTTATATTTACTTTATACCCTGCCACATGTGTGTATGTTTTAATTTTTTTTACACATATAGCCTGCTTACTGCTTTTTTTTTTTCTGTTCTCGGGTGGCCTTCTTTAATCGCGTCCAACATAGAGGACGCGTTTACAATGAGTCCATTTAACTGGACGCGTCTTGATTTCTTATCGCAGCGGCTAACGTCGACGCGTTTAGGATTTGTGTCGCGGCGTCTAAGCCCGACGCGTCTCTATATATCTTAATTTCTATTTCTTGTACATCTTTCCTGCTTACTGCTTTCTTTTTGTTCTCGGGTGCCTATTTAGAATCGCATCCCATACAGAGGACGCGTTTATAATGCGTCCACCTGATCGAACGTGTTTCACTTTCTTGTCGCAGCGGCAGCAGCCGACGCGTTTCTATCTGACAGACCGCCCACAGGGACTGACCACGGCGTTGACAGCCTTCTGGGGCTTTCAGATCCGCGGCCAGGTGACTAGACGCGATTAAGTCAAATAGCAGCCACTGTACCGGACGCGATTTGACTGACTAACAGAAATGCGCCCCTTTGCTGTCATTTTTGCATACAGGGCATATTGCATCGGTCGAGGGACCTCCTTCCCTCATATCCTAGGCTCCACACACCTTTTCAATGAAGGCAACCTCTCCATTGGGCATTCCATCCCTTTAGACTAGCGAACCTTCTCCTGGAACGCCGTAAGTCTTCGTACCCCGTGGATTCCCTCACGGCGGACCGAGCTGGTTGTACCCTCCGTTGACCCGGGTTTAGATATCCATTGCGTGGTAAGAGGTGATTCTAGTTGCATCCCGAAGTATCCATACTCTACCCAACTAGGATCTCACCTGGAGTGACACAACATTTTTCAATCCATTAATTAATTGTGAAACTCTTAAAATCAACATAACCATTACAACTTGATTGAACCATCTTTGATTAATTTATATCTTTGAACTTGTTTTGATACCTCAGCTTTTCAGGATGTTGTGTTTCATTACGTCTGGCAAAGCCATAGACATGTGTCGACACTCTAAAGGGATAGTGTCGACCTGCATGATTCCATTTCGGCCAACTTTGAGTATTAAAGTGAGTTGATCTTGATTTTCCATGTGCCCACCTAGTGTGAGGCCAGTTTTGTGATGATGTTGACCTGTTATTCGGCCATTTTCTTAAATTTTGTGATTTTCTATATGATGGTGTCGACCTATCATAGGCATAGTGTCGACCTTGCCAGGCAGGCGATTTCAGAGTTTTGTTCCTTTGAAACATTTGTTCATTTTCAGCCTTTGTTTTCTTTCTTCCATTTGATGTTTTATTGAAGTCTATTTTTCCTGTTTCACCTTTTCTTGTTTCTTTTTCAGTTTTTTAATTTCTTTGCCCTTCTGAAGTAGAAGCTCCAGAAGTTTTTGAAGATATGAAGGTTATGGTTTTCAGTCCTACCTCTTTTTTATTTGTGGGATTAAAACCTAACCCTTCTTTGTTGAAATTCACTCTTGTGCCTAGAAGGACATCAAGATTATTTTTGCCACTCACAAACTTTTCAAGGACTTCCTGCCTTTTGATTACCTTATTTTGCAAAACTTCAATTTCCTTTTTCAGTTCATTGTTTATGCTGTTTAAGACAACATTCTTTTCAGAGACAAGACCTATTTCATCAAGACTTTCAATATTTTGACTTTTTAGTTCACTTATGACTTCTCTTAGAGCATTTATCTCTTGTGAGAATTCTTTTTCCTCTGTTAGGGTGTTCTGAGGAGAATGTTTTAGCTTCTTCTTTAGCATTTTATATTCCTTTTTAAGAGCATCATATTGATCTAGAAGTTCAAAATAAACATGCTTCCAATCATCCAAACTAAAATCCTTAAAAAGAGAATTTACCTCTTCTTCTTCTTCTTCTGTTTCTCTAGCCATCAGACATAACTTTGAATGAGTATCCTCAACATCCGAACTCTCTTCATCTTCATCTTCTTCTTCTTCACTCCAGGTTCCAACCATCGCCTTTTGTTTGTTTATGTTCCATCTGGGCTGAGTTTTCTTCTGAACCTCAGGACATTCAAACTTGACATGCCCTGGTTTTCTGGAATTGTAGCAAACAATTCTATCAGTCTTTTTATTGCATTTACTTTGGGTTTTGATAGATTATTAGTGTGTGGTTTCTTTTTCAGAAAACCCTTACCTTCTTCTCTCAGAAATTTCCTGAACTTTCTAGTTATCAATTCGAACTCACCTGAGTCATCTTCAGAGGTGGAGGATTTACTATCTTCAGTAGCCTCTTTTGTACTGGGACTTGCTTTAAGAGCAAGAGGCTTCTTCTTCTTTAGATCATCCTCAGTTCTTCTCAAACCCAACTCATATGTCATTAAGGAACCTATCAACTCATGTACAGTAGTTGTGGATAAGTTTCTAGATTTTTCAATAACAGTAGCTTTAGTATGCCAAATGGGTGTCAAGGATTTGAGAAAATTTCTAACCAATTCTTTATCAGTGTAAATTTTACCCAAATTTTTTAGCCAATTTGTTAGCAAAGTTAATCTGCCATACATTTCGGAGATAGTTTCATCATGCTTCATTCGAAATGCTTCATATTCAGATACTAACATATTAGCCTTAGTTTCTTTTACCTCAGATGTGCCTTCATAAATTACCATAAGGCGATCCCGGATCTCTTTTGCACTTGAGCACGATGAGACTCTCGAAAACTCAGTTGGAAGCAGTGAGCACTGCATTATATTCATTGCACTCTAATCTGCGTTCGACTTCTTGATCTCTTCTGGAGTCCACTTCTCTTCGTCCTCGGACAACTCATAAGGTCCATTGTTCACAACTCTCCATATTTGATGGTCTTGAGCTTGCAAGTAAACCTACATACGAGTTTTCTGTATGGATAATTAGTACCATCAAAATAGGGTGGTCTGTTCACAGAATGACCCTCAGCAATGTAACCCCTAGATTCCATCATACACTAATCTCTCCTGGTCGTGAAACCAAATAAGTTGGAGAACCGAGCTCTGATACCACGTGCTGTGTGTAGAAAGATTATCTAGAGGGGGGTGAATAGAGAATCTTCAGAATTCTTGCGACAATTCAGAAGTTAAGAGCCTTAATATGATGGTGCTAGTTAGACAATCGATTCACGAAGCAATGAGGGAGCAAACCACACACAAGAGAGAGAAATTTTAAGGTGGTTCGGCTCCAATGAGGAGACCTACATCCACCCCTCACTAAACCAGTGAGGTACCACTACGAGAACCACTGAGAGAAATTCTCGAACACCTGCTAATTCACAGCTTCTTCACATCTGCTTACTCATAGCTTGAATAGGCCGCTGAAACACAGCTTCAACCCAAATGATCCAATCACAACACGTGAGTGATCAAACCAATCTATGTGAGTGATCAACCCAGCTTGAATGGGCGTGTCTACAGCTGTCTCCCCTTGGCGTCTGCTTTGCAAGGAAGTGAGGCGAAGTGATATGAAATGAAAGAAATGGAGTGGTGTGAATTGAGTGGAATGAAGTGGAATGACTGAAAAGTAGACGCCAAGGTGTGATGAGACACGCCTTAACAACACATGACAGGAGCTGTTCCTCAGTCCAGAATGAAGTGGTCTGTTGACAATCTCAAGAGAAAACTCAATGCTTCGGAGAAAGGGGTGTGCACGTGGGCACGGAAAAGGAGAAAGATCAACTTCCAGCGTCGGGGAAGTACCTAAGGACACAATCCATTAGGTTTCACCTTTGGGGGCATCTGCCACTGCCGCAGGTGGATCTTTTGGGAGAATAACTGAATTGAAGGAAATCCAAGGCAGCGAGTTTCTCAAGCGATGATCTTAAAACGACAACGCAATGGACTGAGTACTTTGACTCGGAGTGGAATATTTCATGTTATTTGGAATCGAGGAACAAGTGGCTCTCTTCAGTTAAAAACGAGAGTGATCTTCCGGAGTTACGCTAAAAAAGGTCCTATATGATGCATGTCGGGCTAAAAAGAAAAAACATAAAGCAAAGGAAAGTATAAAATAATCAAGGATAATATTGTTATGTTGCGGAAGTCAGGATACCGGACGGAACCGTCGTCATTCTGTAGCGTAACGGCCTATCCTCAAGGCGTAGGAATCCTATGGAATTATCACTATTTTTGGCGGAGGAGGGGAACTCAAATTCCAGCTTCATCAGAGCCTCAAGGTCCATGACATGCTCTAATAGCGTATAACATATAGTAAAATGTATTATATATAATATCGGGTGATGGTGACTACCGAGGATATCCGTGCATTGTATGGCGAAGGTCGTTCCTGTACTCAAAGATTTGATCAACATTAACAAGCAACGAATGATCGAGAAAAATGACAAACAATGTTGTTTGTAAAATGCGGCGAGTAAGCTGGACGCCTATAAATACTTAATCGTGTCCACTATGTTGGACGCGTTACATCGGCCGATCTAGAGTGGGGGAGGGTCTGACCATGACCATCATTGCCAAGAACTGTAATCATTCTTGTATTCCATGAAATTTTGTCAAAGATAGTTACATGAAAAGTCAGGCCGCCCACACTCTTGAACACCAAGAGGCACCCAAGGCCCAACCTTCACCAAAGTACACATATTTGCTATGATCACTAATCCTGGTATTTCAAGCTCTTACAGAGAGGACTCATGAGTGTGACACAAGTCAAATTCTCTCTGATGAAGTACTTGGTGAGCCTCTGTGCCATAGCCAATTTAGTGGCGAAGCCAGGAAGCAACACCCTGAAGAACTTGAACTTGCGAAGATTAGGACGATTTATTGCATAAATTGCTAGGCCTTAAGTCCCTCTTGCCTATCATGAAGTTGGAGTGCCAACTTGAACCTTCTTAGCCTTCATGAAGTTAAAGAAAATGAGTCTTGTGAAGATCCTTTGTCCGCGTCCAGTTGGGACACCGCTCTTCTTCTTCTTTTTTTTATTTTACAAATAGCGTCCAACTACCCAGACGCCTTTAAATAATAAATCGCGTCTACTAATACGGACGCGATTAAAGCCGTCAATTTGATTGAAGCTTTTGTCTTTTCTTTTTCAATGGGAACATGGGGGGTGTGGGCAGGTGAAGGAGATAACATATCTCTGGGATTTTCTTTTCAAACTCCCATGCTTCCCCCTTCTATTTAAAGACACAAGCTCCCCCTTTGAATCAAAGAGAAGGAGAAAGTGAAAGGAGGGGGAGAAGTCCTTGGAGGAAAAGAAGGGTTTGGGAAGAGATGGAGGGTTTCCACATATTAAGCCAATTGGAGGGCCACATTTACAAACTTGTCCAAGCAAAGATGGTAAGTTGATGATTTTGATCTTTGATTGATTTGCTTTGACATGTTATTAATCATTTTGTTTGGTGTTTTTCCTCTTGTCTTTCTTTCCATTTTTCCTACCTCTTTCGAATGACCGGCTCTTAAACCACGGCTACCCATTTAGGATTATCCGCTCTTCTCGGGCAACCAATGCTTCATGCACCTCCCTTGGCTCCAACAATTAACCTCCACCATTACTCCTGATATGACCGCTATCCTTAGACAAAGGGGGATTAACAACCTTACTGTTCATGCTAAAAGGTACCATGAGATCCACCTTGATTGGGCGGCTCTCGGGGCATTGATCGAATTGTGGCACCCTCAAACCAACACATTTCTCTTCCGAACTTTTGAAGTCATTGTTATTTTGGAAGAGGTTGAACTCTTGTTAGGTTTGAAGCAAATGAAGCAGAGCGAAGATGATGAAATGGCGATCATGCCAAGGTGCTATATGAGCAAGGCGGTGCTCGAGAGCTTCATGGAACCACGGGAGGCCCAAGGTGTCCGTGCCAACAAAGGGATCAACTTACAAAAAATGGCGGCCTGGACCATGAGGGAGATATCGAGGACGAGGGATGATGAGAGGCTTAAGCAAGTAATGAGGGGATTCGCCATCTGTGTTGCGGGTGCGCTCCTCTTCCCTTCAATAGACAATGTTTTGGAAGAGGATCAACTTGGCGCGGTGTGCGCCATTTGGGAAGGAGAGAGGTTGGGACCGACGGTGCTGGCCTTCCTCTACAGCGGGCTTACGGAGGCGAGCTTGGATAGGCCTCCATACGGATCTATGCTTTTACTAACATGTTGGACTAACCTACATTTTAAGTTTTGTCTAAGCAATGAAATTTCAAGCTCGTCCCGGATCTTCTCCAAGAGTCCGCTTAAGCACTTGGATCATCTTGTGGGATTAGAAGGGCGCATGGCGAACCGAGCGCCACAGCTCAAGACGCGGGCAGATTGGTGTGACTTCTTCCGAGATATGCCCGAGAGTGCCTTTACTTTCACTCTGGCGCCACTTCTCGCCCGAGATGTGTGGACCCGACTAGCACCCGGTGTGGATTTGCGGTTGATTGGAGCGTCCAAGTTCGTCCTCTACAACCCACACTGATGCCTTCCTCAACTTGGACTTCCACGGTGCATCTTCGAGGGACCATCTCACCTCCCGCCGATTTAACGACTCGACCTCGGTACCAACAACGATGGCGAGGAGGCGAATACTATCAAAGCTATATGGAAGATCTGCACCTTTAGGAGGTCGGCTCCCAATGTAACGGAGATTGAAAATGATTGGATGAATTATGTAAGGGAGCTTAGAAAATTGTGGCCCAAAGTGGTCGTTTGTAAACGACGCGATTGAATCCTTTAATGAATAATGAATTAGCCCCTTATCATGGCTAAGATTGTCCCTTGAATGTGATCACTTCACCCAATCTGCATGAATTTTCTCCTCAAAACAAAGCATTGGTTGGCCCTTTAAACCGCGTCCAATACAGGGGACGCCTTCAAAAACTGAAAGGCGTCCAGATATATGGACGCGATTTAAGTCCTCCAATCGGTCTCCTCAATTTGACTTGTCTCCTTCCTATGATGTTCAATGAGATGGTTAAAGAGGTAAAAGAGTTCAAAATAATCAAATTCCCTCTGATGGAGTGCTTGGGGACTCTTATGTGGCACCGCCAATTTGGTGGTGAAGCCAGGAACTTGAAGGTGCGACGACAGATCCTAAAGATATGCTACCCTCGCTTCAACTGAACAGCTTGCTTCAGGGGGGCCCTTGCCACTTCTACGGCCGCCCCCACACGGACTAAAGTGCTTCTTCTGTGAATCGTGGCGTCCTAACTGGCCGCCAATCAAACACCTATTCGCGTCTGTTCTAAGCGCCGCCTTTCCTAAAAATGCACTCCGTTCAGTGGACGCCTTTACGATTGACCTTTCAAAATTCAAACGGCGTGCCCCCTCGGACTCTGCACCGACGAAATGATTGCTTCTAAATTGCGGCGAGAAACTCAGATGCCTTTTAAGATTACTTTCTAAATTCGCGTCCTTGCCTCCATCCGCATCTTAAATTCGAATTAGAGCACCTAAAAAGACATGCCAAAGCCATGCGTTCTGAATCGCGGTTCACGGACCGGACGCAATTAAAAACATGGTTCGTAAGAAGAGTGTCGTCCTGTTTGGCCGTGATTTTGACCATTCCCGGAGGCAGAAGATGCCCGGGGGCGACTATTCTGGCCGTTGTTACCGGCATCCCCACCCTTCTCTCCTTCTCTTAATCTCTCTCATCTCTTTCTCTCTAATCTCCTATTCTCCCTATGGTGAGACGGCAGTGCGAGGGAGGTGGTGGCTCGCCGGAGGAGATAGCGGAGGCGAAGGCAGCGGTGGCCACACCGGTGATGGGGAAGACGGCGGAGATGGTGGCGGAGCTCGCCACAGCCCCAGGTGAGCTTGCGCTGGTTCTCGTGGAGGAGGGAGCAGCGGCAGCGCCAGCGGCAGAGGAAGAAGGGGAAGCCGCAGAGGAGGAGGAAGTTGAAGCGGAGGCGGAGGTGTTCTGGGTGGAGCGCCAGCGAGAGCGGTACGGCCGCGACATCCCCACCCGTCCGGAGATGGTAAGTTTCCTCTTTCTCTACTAGGTTTTCTTGGTGGAAGAGGGGAAAGGGACGGCGGTCGACGCCGGAGAAGATGGATGCGAACCGCGTCCAATCAGGAAGACGCGGTTCGTACCGCGAAAAGCGGCTGCACAAGCAGCCACCTTTCGGAACTGAAATGCGTCCATATCATTGGACGCCTTTCAAGGATTGAATTACATCCCCTGGTTTGGACGCGAATCAAATCACCACCTGAGGGTGAGCATTTGCTAGCTCTGCACAGTTCGATTTCCCCTTGACGCATTTTGACTGATGTTCGTTTTGCTTGTTGCAGGGCGTGATGAAGGTGAGGACCATGTGGCCCCTGGTCCTAGCTGCTTATCAGAGGCTCCCGGACTTCCAGAGGTAGCGAATCTGGGAGATGGGGTTCGGGCTGATCCTGGAGATCGAGCCCTTCTTCATAGACCCTCCCTTGATCCACGTTCTGAGGGAGAGGTGGGACAAAACGAGCCGTGTGTTCCTGTTCCCCTGGGGCCACATGGTGCCCTAACTGGAGGATGTAGCCCGGATCACGGAGCTATGAGTGGATGGGGAGGCGGTTAGCGGCATTATGTACATCGACTATACCGAGCGCACGGAGGACCTCCTGGGTTTGGACCCCCAAGGCAACGAGGATGGAGACCAAAGGATGGTCGGCCGGGTCGCACTTCTGGAGATGCTTGGCCTCGCAGGAGTATGACAGAGGGCGGAGGAGATGCTGCCGGAGTACGTGCAGCGGGCGGCGGGGCTGGCACGCGCGGTGTACGGCCAGGACCCCAGAGACACATAGCGGGTAGACTGGGACCTTCGGAGGTTCCTGAACTTCTTCTTTGGCAAGATGCTTTTCACCACGAAGGGTGACGTCATCCATTGCCGTTTCCTGGAGCTGATGGAGGACCTGAGCTGGGTCGGGGACTATGCCTGAGGTGCGGCCCTCCTGGCCCACACCTTTGCAGACCTCTCTACCGGCAGAGGGAGGGAGACAACTGTGGGCGGCTTTGCGTGTGGCGGAACACCTCGGCCAAGCCCGTTAAACTGATAACGTACTTGATCCGAGTCCGCCTCCCGCGAACGGGCCGAAGCCTCGCAAGGGATACCAAACCACAGTCCGTGTAAACACAAAGGAACACACCACTTTATATATATATTTCACAAATAATACATAGCCATATTTCCATAAAACTGAAAGAGTGTACAAGAGCGTGGGGCATACCCCGAGGTACAACTGAAACAAGTAAACTAACTAGTTACACTACACTGCTGGAGCTGCTACTACACAACTGGAGGTATCGACCCTGCACCGCTACAACGCGGCTCTGAACTGGACGACGGTCGAGAAACATCCTCCTCGCTCTCACCAGTGGGAGTAGGGGTGAGCCTCGCTAGTCACTGGCTCAGTAGGGAACTCCCCAACACCGAGCAAACCAATACCATAGGTACAAAAGCAGTAAACAGTACGAACAATTTATAGAACAGCTAAGCAGGATATAAAATTGAAAAAGTACTCACCGTCTGCCGACTACGAAAAACAACAGTAATAATTAAACGGCAAACCAGTACAAGCGTACGAGCTAAAGTAGAGACCGCCAAACACGAGTCACGTGAACTGGTTCGCGACACCAGAAACTAACTCGGACAAGCTAACACAGGTCTACCTCTCAGTCTCGCAGCTACGGACGAAAGGTCCAGCTGCAGCTTCACGTGAAAAGGTCAAGCAACTGTGGAGACCAACTAAACACCACCACATGCGGACCACACGGTCGCAGGCCCATGCCTGGCACCTCCAGAGACCCTGGCCCGGGCTCGCTAGAGTGAGGCACTGGAAAAGGACTAGCTGGGGACCAGTGTCGACTACTGGTGTCCGTACCCCCAACTACGAGCGCGCTACAAGTGACTAAAGACAAACACAAGTGTCACTGTCCCACTGTCGTCTTTCCCTCAGCCAGACGTACAACTCAAACACAGGAGTGAGGGTGTCCAGGTTAGACGACATAGACCTCGACGGTACAACACAAGTACGGGGACAAAGCCCCGAGCTAACAGCCTGGCTCACAAAGAACCTAGGGCACCCAACTGGAGAGGTAACCACGGTAGGCGTTGTACTACTTGCCACGTACACAAAACCACATGCACGTCACACAAAAACCACGTGAAACCTCACGTAAACCTCAGGTAATAACGGTCCACTACACGTGAACCCAACTGGACTCGCGTGAACAACACGCAGCCTCGAAAGTGGGTAACTAACTGCATACCCCGTATGCTAAACACAGAAACCATGTGCACTCAGTGCACCACAGGTGCCAACGCACCACTCATTATCGATAAATATCATAATCAGCTATTTCTACTTATAGACATGTTGGCGGCAGCATCGACTGCCGCTTATGGGAAGTAGACGGCAAGGGATATGGCCGTCTGTATCCCGACTGATGAACTCGGCGACAATCGATGTTGACGCCAAGATCTTCAGCCTCTGCTCCTGCAGAAACCCTAAATCGATTCTACAAGATTTACAACCATCAAAATAACAGGAAAACATAAGGAAACTCTTTCCCAAGTCAAGCATGCATCAATTTAAGATTAGAACTACATGATTAACCATCAAATTCCATCAAACCACCCTTAAAACCCCGCATGAATAACCTTTACCTAAAAACTCGATTAACATGATTTTACATGTTTCCTATGCATGTTTTAATGATTTAGAAACTCTAATGGGATCGTCCCCTACCTCTGAACATGCTTAAAAACACCTAAAGATCCCTGGTTCACGCCGAATCCTTCGCGAGCTCCGACGGCAATTACACCACGCCACGGCGTTTCCTCGTCCGATTGACAACGCCACACGTTCCACGATCCTCCAATCACTCTCCTGTGACTGTTGGAAGCTTTAGGGATACGGGGGCATGAAGCTAAGGCAAGGGAAAGGAAGAACCAGGTGAAAAACCTGCCCTCGGGTGACCCTATAACCTGCAGATTGCACAGGTTGGCGTCAACCCTTCTACCGCTTAGGGAAACCGCCACCATAAACGTCCATATCCACTGCCGCCAAGTGCAAGCAATCAACGGCAACTTACCTGGACGCCAACAAGTCAACGGCCACACCTATCCGCCAACTCCTACTCAACTGCAGCAGGTCCTATTTCATGTCGGGACCTAACCTGCACCACACCTGCACACACCACGCGTCTACACCACACTGGCCTCACAACGGCCACCACAACCATTGCACACATGATTTGTAAGGATCCGAAAAGCACACGACGTTACATTACTATCATCTAAAAAGAAAATTTCGACCTCGAAATTCATAACACAACTCAAACTTAAACAACTTAAACATACACACCTTTACAAGTACTATCATCTAAAAAAAAGAAATACAAAAGCTTATTTAAATAGATAGGGATACCCTTTAGCCATGTCCTCGGCTAACTCTCAGGTATCCTCACCACCCAACCTATTTTCCCATTTCACTTTAACCAATTCGATTTCTTTATTTCTCAGCTTCTTTATCTTTCGATCTGTGATCTGCACCGGATACTCTGGCATAGTCATATCCGGTCTCAGGTCACCACCTTGATATCTGATTATTTGAGCTGGATCTTCAATACACTTTCTTAACATAGAAACATGAAATATATCATGAACATCTGCAAAATCTGTTGGCAAATCTAGCCTATAAGCTGTTTCCCCAATTCTCTCAATCACCTGGAAAGGTCCCATATACCTTGGACTCAACTTTCCAGTTTTACCAAACCTCATAATACCTTTACTCGGGGAAACTCTCAAGAAAACAAAATCTCCCACTTCAAACTGAAGTGGTCTCCTCCGGATATCTGCATAACTCTTTTGCCTGCTTTGAGCTGCCTGCAATTTTTCCTTAATAAGCTTCACCACTTCTGTGGTTTGCTGAATCAATTCAGGACCCACTAATTGCCTTTCTCCCACTTCATGCCAGTTCAATGGGGTTCTACATGGCCTTCCATATAAAGCTTCATACGGTGCCATACTATTATTATAGGCGAACTCAACCATTCCCAAATGATGCTCCCAGTTACCTCCCCAAACTAAACAACAAGCTCGCAACATATCTTCAATCGTCTGGATAGTCCTCTCTGTCTGACCATCTGTCTGGGGATGATAAGTGGAGCTATATCTCAACTCAATACCAATTACTCTTTGCAGACTACTCTAAAAACCAGAAGTAAATCTTGGATCTCTATCAGACACAATAGTCTTCGGAATGCCATGCAATGGAACAATTCTTTCAACATAAACTTTTGCTAATTTATCCACTGTCCAAGACATACTTACTGCCACTAATCTGCATACCTTAGACAATCTGTCAACAAATACCTATATTCCATTATGCCCGGAACTCGATCTTGGTAAATCTGCCACAAAGTCCATAGCAATATCATCCCATTTCCACTGTGGAATAGGCAACGGTTGCAATAAACCTCCAGGCTTCTGATGTTCTGCTTTAATATGTTGACAGATAGTACACTTGCAACAAACTCTGCTATTTCCTTTTCCATATGAGGCCACCAGAAATGCTTTCTCAAATCGTGGTACATTTTAGTACTACCTGGATGCATAGTGTACCTGGATTTATGAGCCTCTTCCAACACTCGCTGCTTCACCTCTCTTTCTGCTGGAACAAACAACCTGCCTCTGAGCCTGACCACACAATTATCATCAATGGTAACTCCTTCCATTTTCACAATTTCAGCTAAACTTGCATCTGCTCTCTGAGCTTCAACAATCTGCCAATATAAAGACGGCTCTACAGTACTAGCAGCTAGTACTGCCCGTCGCTGACTACTGGGTGAAACGCGTGCATTGTTGATTGTGTAATTCCGTTGTCTAGAGTTCCTTGCACATATCAACAAGCTCACCTCCTCTAAACTGTCTCACAGATTTAAAATAGCAAAAAGGAACTAGCACAATGGTGAGAACAGGTCATTTCCACGGAGAGACTGAATAGAATTTGAATTAAACTACTTTGACTTGAAATCTCTATCGACAATGCATTAAAAGTGAATGTGTAAACAACACCGATCAAATCCCTCACCTTCTTGACAGATCAAACTTAATGAAAGAACAAGTGGAATTGAAATGAGAAGAAACTTGATATCACTGTGCTCTCAAAATTGAGGAATCAAATCGGTAGATAGAAATCTTTAAAAGAAAATTTTCAAATCAATGTACCCCTAGAGCACAGGGGATGAACAATCAACAATTGTAATTCTCCACAAACACCAGACCAATACCTTCATAGCTCACAGATCGGACAGAAAATAAAAACAGAAATTAATTGCTACTATATCAGAATCCTCATATTATTATTGAAGAACAGAAATCAAACAACATTAATAACTCGAAAACAAACCAGAAAAATTCAGACATCTTCACATTATCAACTCCAATCTCAGCTAAAACAAGAACATGGGCTTCACAAACTTACCTGGGGATCTAGACTCAGTAGGCCTCCATAAGAACAGAAGAACAAAACTCAGATGCTAAAACTCCTTTCAATCCAACAACTTACAGATGAGAGAACAATCACAGAATAAATGGACAATTCAACACAAATAAAATGAAAGAAACCACTGGATTAACTTCTCACTAGATGCTACTGAAGAAATGGTAACAACAATTCATAAGCTTTTGAAGAACAGAGGAAAGAACTTCCCCAACTCCACAGTCGGATCCCCTAAACAATCTGGACTAAAAGAGATACTAAAAAAAAACAAACAAACTGAACTCCCCAACTCGAATCAACATCAGAAGAAACCCCTGAACATCTCAACTGGTAAGCTCTGGAATCCCCAAACTCTAATTCTCACATCAGCAAGAATATAAACTTCATAAATTCTACTCTCGAGCTGAACTCTCCGGAAGTTCCCTGGACACTGGACTACCACAGATCAACCCAAGAAATAAGTTCTTCTTGGTTGCCCTGTGTTGTCTCTGCAGCACACACCTCTGGAATTCTTTAGACGTACCTGACCACCAATCTCAAGATGAACACAGCAAGAATAATGAAAGAACTCCGGATCAACCTACCAGCCAACAGAAAAACAGGCAAATGCTTAAAAGCTTACAGAAACAAAAGAACAATTGCAGTAAGACAGAAGAAATGACAAAGCAAATTAATCGAAATGGGCAAAACAAGTGCCCCTGGATCACCCTCACAAATTGCACAAATTCCTTACAGAAGGGAAGAAGAACCAAAGAAGAACAAATAGAAAAGACGAAACTCAGACTCCCAAATCCTCTGAAATCTCTCATAGCAGAACAAAACAAAATGGAACACTCGATCCCCTCCCCTAAATGCTTGAATGAAAAAAATACAGCAAAAAGCAGACGAAACATTTCTCCCCCATTCGAACTCCCATTACTGCTCTGCTTGAACAGAAAATACAAGAAATGGAAACTAAAAATAAAAGAAAAATCCCTACTTGCCCAGCCGCATCTACACAGCCAGCTTACGCCTGCTTCTGGAGTCTTCTTCCAAGTTTCCAACTGGGACATATAAGAAAGGTTAAATGAGTTAAATGGGGTACGTGGTAACTTGTGGTGAAGTGAGGAAAAGAAGATATGTAATGGATTTATGAGGGGGTATGTGTCATTATGGGATTGAGTAATTTGTTTATTTAATAAGGTGAGGTGGGTTATGTAAAATGTTGATTTATTAATGTTTGTAGGAATTAAAAGATACTTATAAGAATCAAAGATTTATATACAATGTATTTACAAAGAAAACCCTTTATTAGTCAAACTATTAAAAACAAGCATTGACTTTATTAAATGAACATTTTAACTATGTGTTCTATCCAAAACTTTAACTAAGTGCTCAAAATTTTCATTTTTGGATGACATGGAAATTAAAATCAAATCGTACATTATTTATGGACAAAGACTGTCTAAAGTTGACTAAATGTATGAAATTTAACACGAAAATTTTTGTAATTATCACTCCCCCCTACTTGAACATTGCTAGTCCCTTAAGAATGAAAATTACTCCAAATGTAGGACTAGAAGGTACAATGTCTCATGCTAAACAACCATTATGTAAAAGATTAATGTAGAGATATGTCCTTCCTAATTGTAAGGGTTTATGGCAAAAAATTAATGCACAATTAGTAGCTCACTTAAGAGTTCACCTTAGCCCTCATGAAGCTCTTTTGTTTCAGCTAATAATTGAGATTAGATTGATTCGATGAAGAAGAAAAGAATTGTGGAGTAAGATCCTTGCTCAGTCAGATTGAGTTGTTTCTCTTAGTTCCATCCTGCCCATCTTCCTTGAGTATTATTTCTCTGAGTTTGAGGACTTTTGTCCCTTTATTTGCACTTTGTGCACTCAGAATTTCTTTATTTCTTTTTCATCCACAATGCTGCACAACCCATCACTTTTCAAGAGTAGCGAGTCCAACTTTACTCAGATCCGGGGCATTTTTCATGGATATATTTTTCTTTTGCTTTTGCTTTTCTTTTTGCTTTTCTTTTTCTTTTCCTCTTAAAGGAAGGATGGACAGTCAGGTTCCTTGATCACACACCTTCACTTCCTTTACAATTCACTTAAGGGGAAGGGATAAAACCAATCACCTCTCTCCTACTAGCCTTGACAATTTTGCTACATTCGGGTTCAGCTAGTCTCAGTGGCTATGTAGTGTGTGCATGAAAATTTCTTGCCATAAATCCTTACATAAGGTAGACAAGAAGTACATGTAATCCTTTATTAGAGGCCACCTAACATGGATTTTTGCAAGGGAATGTGACAACCAAAAAATTTTAATGGTTAAAGATCAGACACATAATCTGAGTCTCGCAATGCCAGACATTTTTATTCAAAGATGAAACATTGTGAAATTTTGTTTTTATTTGTATATGTACAAGCTAAAAGAAAGAAAATGAAGCATTGGTTAGGGTGAGAACTATGAATGCATGCTTTATTCTACCTCTCCCCCCTACTTATTTACAGGAAAAGAAAGTAAGATAGAGAATTACCTGATAAAGAAAATCTGTACACTTGGGTTGCCTCCCAAGAAGCGCTAAGTTTATCGTCTTCAGCCAGACGTAATTAGGCTTCATTTGGCTCAGCTAGCTTGGTAGAATCAATTTTACAGAAGATGGGCTTTCAAAGAAATGTTTTAACCTCTGCCCATTAACAGTGAATGATTGTCCCGTTTTAGGGTCAAGAATGATGACAACACCATTGTCGTAAGCTTTAACAATAGTGTAAGGACCATCCCATCGGGACTTCAATTTTCTGGGAAACAGACGAAGTCTAGAATTAAACAACCAAACCTTATCATGTACTTGAAAAGTTTTTCTATGAATGTGTTTATCATGGAATGCTTTGGCCTTGGCTTTATAAATTTTGGAACTTTCATAGGCTTCGTTTCTGAGCTCTTCTAGCTCATTCAGATGTAAGGTCCTTTGTTGACCAGCTTGGGCTAAATCAAGATTTACCTGTTTAATAGCCCAATAGGCTCTATGCTCAAGTTCTACCGGCAGATGACAAGATTTTCCAAAGACAAGCTGGTAAGGGGACATTCCAATAGGAGTTTTGAAAGCAGTTCGGTAGGCCCACAATGCATCATCTAACCTTTCTGACCAGTCTTTCCTATCAGGCCTAACCGACTTCTGAAGAATGTTCTTAATCTCCCTGTTTGAAACTTCTACCTGGCCACTAGTTTGCGGATGGTAAGGTGTTGCCAGCTTATGGGTGATCCCATACTTCCTTAGGAGGGTCTTAAACTGAGTGTTAATGAAATGAGGTCCTCCATCACTAATGATTGCTTTGGGCCACCCAAATCTAGAAAAGATGTTTTTCTGAACAAATTTGATAACCACCTTATGATCATTGGTCTTTGTGGCAATGGCCTCTATCCATTTGGACACATAATCAACAGCAACTAGAATGTACGTGTATCCAAAGGACGGTGGAAAAGGTCCCATAAAATCTATCCCCCATACATCAAAAATTTCTACAACCAAAATGGGGTTAAGAGGCATCATGTCCCTCTTAAAAATATTTCCCATTGTTTGACATCTAGGACATGCCTTACAAAATTGGTGGGCATCCTTAAACAATGTGGGCCAGTAGAACCCAGAGTCTAAGACCTTAGCAGCGGTCTTCTTTCCTGAAAAGTGTCCTCCACAGGCGAGAGAATGACAAAACTTGAGGACACTTTGATGCTCACTCTCAGGGACACATCTTCTTATCACTTGGTCTGATCCTATGAAAAATAGCTCCGGGTCCTCCCAAATAAAGTACTTGTCTCTAGCAAAAAAAATCTCTCTCTCATTTTTGGTCCAATCTCCAGGTACTCGTCTAATGACTTTGTAGTTCACAATGTGTGCGTACCATGGAGATAAAATGTTAGAGACAGCTAAAATGTGCTCATTCGGGAAAGCATCTCTAATGGGCATAGAGTCCGGGGCAACTATTCTAGACAAGTGGTCAGCTACCACATTTTTGGATCCTTTCTTATCATGAATTTCCAAATCAAACTCTTGTAACAATAGAATCCATCTGATCAATCTAGGCTTGGCATCCTTTTTGGAAAGCAAATGCCTCAAGGCAGCATGGTCAGTGAAAACAATGATTTTGGCTCCTAAGAGATAAGATCTGAATTTCTCTAAGGCAAAAACAACAGCTAGGAGCTCTTTTTCAGTGGTTGTGTATCGAATCTGAGCATCATTCAATGTTCTGCTTGCATAATAAATCACCACAGATCCTTTATCAGTTTTCTGGCCCAAAATGGCACCTACTGCATAATCTGAAGCATCGCACATTATCTCAAATGGTAATGACCAATCTGGAGATTATAGAATTGGAGCTCTGGTCAAAATGTCTTTTAATTCCTCAAAGGCTTTATGACAAGCTTCATCAAAAATGAATGAAGTGTCTTTTAACAAAGAAGTTAATTGCCTTGCAATTTTGGAAAAATCTTTGATGAACCTCCTATAGAATCCGGCATGACCAAGGAAGGATCGAATTTGTTTGACAGAGTTGGGAGGAGGTAATTCGGAAATGATATTTACCTTGGCTTTATCTACTTCTATCCCTCTCCCTGAGACAATATGCCCTAAGACAATTCCCTCCTTAACCATGAAGTGGCTCTTTTCCCAACTTAAGACAAGATTGGCATTAATGCATCTTTTGAGCACTTCAGTCAAATGGTCGAGGCACGAATCAAAGTCATTTCCAAATACAGAGAAATCGTCCATGAAGACTTCTAAGTAATCCCCAACCATGTCTGAGAAAATAGACAACATGCAATGTTGAAAAGTTGCAGGGGCATTGCACAGCCCGAATGGCATGCGTCTAAAGGCAAAGGTTCCAAATGGACATGTGAAAGTGGTCTTTTCTTGGTCATCGGGGTGAATAGCCACTTGGTTATACCCTGAGTATCCATCAAGGAAACAAAAGAATTTTTGGCCTGCCAGTTTCTCTAAGATTTGGTCAATGAAAGGTAAGGGGAAATGGTCTTTCTTGGTCATTGCATTCAGTTTACGATAGTCAATGCACACTCTCCATCCTGTAGCCAGCCTAGTGGGAATGACCTCACCCTTTTCAGTTTGAATCACGGTTAGTCCATACTTTTTAGGCACAACTTGAGTTGGACTAACCCACTGGCTATCAGAGATGGGATAAATAAATTCTGCATCCAGCCATTTGACAATTTCCTTCTTAACAACTTCTTTCATGTTGGGATTAAGTCTTCTTTGCATTTCGATTGAACTTTTGGCATTCTCTTCTAAGTAGATGCGATGGGTGCAAACTGAAGGACTTATCCCTCTCAGATCATCTATTGTCCAACCTATAGCTCTCCTATGACTCTTCAAAACATCAATCAATTTCCTTTCCTGCCCTTCCTCAAGATCACTAGCGATTATGATGGGCCATGTCTCATTCTCTCCTAAAAAGATGTACTTTAAATTCGCAGGGAGTGGTTTTAGCTCAACCTTAGGAGGACACTCAAATGGAATTGATGGATCATTATCTTGAAACATAGAATTAAATTGTCCTTCCTCTCCCTCAAACCCTAGAGCACAGGGTTGGTCTATTGCTTCTTCCACACAAGACTCTTCCAAGGTGTCTACCACTAGACAACTTTCTCCTTCATCATGATGCCTAGATGCCCTAAAAATGTTGATACTAACCCGCCTATCCCCAAATGATATATCCATCATCCCAGTAGCACAGTCAATATTGGCTCTAGCTGTGGCCAAAAAGGGTCTATCAAGGATGATGGTGGACTGGGTTAAATCTTGTGGAGTGTTCATGTCCAGAATGATGAAATCGGCTGGGAAGTAACAATCATTGATTTTTACGATCACGTCCTCAACTAGGCCTTTAGGAGTGGTAACAGATCGATCGGCTAGTTGGAGGACAACAGAAGTGGGTTTCAACTCTCCTAACTTGAATTTCTAAAAAATGGCAGAAGGTAGGAGGTTGACACTGGCTCCCAAATCTAAAAGGCCACTCTTAAAAGTGACTCCACCGATGGTACAAGGAATTAGTGGAGTGCCCGGATCTTTGAGCTTCTTAAGGAGTTGGTTTAAGACAATGGTACTCACAATTTCTGGGAGAATTATTGTTTCAGCTTTGTTTCTCACTTCACGTTTTGGAGTACACATTTCTTTTAGAAATTTGGCATATGCAGGCACATGCTTGATGGCATCAAGCAGAGGAATGTTGATGTGAACTTGTTTAAACAGTTCCAAGAGTTCTTCATTGCCAGTTGGTTTGTTTTTTATTTTTGGCTTTAAGGCTTCAGGAAAAGGGACTCTTGGAATGTAACAGTTTGGATCTTCATTCCTCTTGATTGTGTCTAGAGGTTCTTCATTTATTTTCTCTTTTCCCTTGGATTTGTCTTTTTCAACAATTTCTTCAATTTCTTCTTCAATTTCAATTTCAATTTCCTTTTCTGTATCCTCATGTAATGTTGACATGTGTGGGAGAGGATTTAGTCTGATCTTTGCACTTCTTAAAGAAGACACAGTTTTAGCATTTTCTACTTGTAGGCCCCTAGCTTGGGCAGGAGGATGATCCTGTTGTATAGGTTGGTTTTGATTTTGAGGTGCAGGAATGTTCTGGACAAAAGCTTGTTGTGGGTTCTGTGGTGGAGGTCCATTTGGTCTAGCAGGTGCTGGTCTGTACCCCTGAGCTTGATGATATTGCTGGTTCTGATAGAATCCGGGATGGTTGTTTCTTGGGTTTGCTACAGCTTGACTTGGCAATTGCCCTGCTTCCCTCCTTTGACATACATCAGCAATTTGAGACTCTATCCTTGCCAAATTTTGTTGAAAATTTTGAGTTTGAGTTTGATATTGAGTTTGTTGTTCTTGCACGGTTTGGCACAGAGTCGCCATCATGTTCTGGAGTTGATTCATTTTATCATCCCAATTAGGTTGCGGAGGTGATGGTTGATACGAAGGTTGTTGGAAACTTGTATGAGCAAATTGATTGGAATTTTGATTTCCTTGGAATTGTGGAGGTTTTAAGTTAGAAGATTGGCCAAATC
The DNA here is from genome assembly GCA_014218235.1 of Colocasia esculenta. Classification (NCBI taxonomy): domain Eukaryota; kingdom Viridiplantae; phylum Streptophyta; class Magnoliopsida; order Alismatales; family Araceae; genus Colocasia; species Colocasia esculenta. Next base: position 80,340,031 of record CM024766.1, read on the forward strand.
CCGAATTCTGATTGGGATAGGATTGACCGTACATGGATTGCTTGAAGGCAGGTTGGGAAACTTGTTCAGATTGATTTTTCCATGAAAAATTTGGGTGATTTCTCCAACTAGGATTGTATGAGTTAGAGTATGGATCGTAGGAGGGTTTGTAGAAGCCTTGAGCAGCTTGGACTTATTCCTGAATGAAAGGAGGTAATTGGGCAGTAGTGGGACAAGCATCGGTGGGATGAGCTGGGCTAGCACACATAGCACAAGTTTCAGGTTGTTGAGAAATTTTGGGTGTGGTTTGCCCAGTTAAAGATAATAATTGATCGAATTTTTGTTCCAACTTCTGCTCCAATCTTTGGTCAAGTCTAGCTATCAGATCTTCTACCCTAGAGTCTGGTTCCCCTCTTCCTCTTACTTCATACATCCCTGCCTTCTTTACAGGTCCTAACGCTCTCTCATAAGAGTAGAGTGAGGCATGATTGATAGAGTTCTCACTTAATGTTTCAAAAAGATTATATGCCTCATCCTCACTCTTAGTCATGAATGCTCCCCCACACGAAGCATCAACCATTTGCCTATTCGATTCAGTTAAACCTTCATAAAAAGCTTGAACTATTTTCCACCTCGACAAACCATGATCGGGGCATTTTCTAAGTAACTCCTTCAATCTCTCCCATGATTCGTGCATTAATTCTCCCGGGTGTTGGGAGAAACCGGTGATTGCTCTTCTCATGGTGTTGGTGCGGCCAATGGGGTAGAACTTTTTCAAAAATTCCTGCTGCATTTCTGGCCAAGTTGTAATGGTTCTCCCTATGGTCCCTAACCAATGTTTGGCCTTGTCTTTTAATGAAAATGGAAATAGGGTCAACCTTAAGCCATTTTCAGTGAAGTTTTGGATCCTTACAGTGGAACAGATCTCTATGAACTCATCTATATGCCTATAAGGGTCTTCATTGGGATTGCCATAAAAATATGGCAGCATCTGAATGGTTCCAGGTTTGATCTCAAAATGATTTGCCGGAATTTCCGGCCTGATACAAGTAGCAGGTTGATAGTCAGAAGGAATGAAGTATTCCTTCATTTGTCTGGGTGCAGCCTCTTCTATATTTCTAACAACTTGGTTTTGGTTTTGGTTGGCCATCCTATGAAAGAATCTTTCAATTTTTTCTATAGGTTGAGCCAAATCTGAGCGTCTACCAAGCATGCAAAGATGAAAAGCCTCCTATTTTTGATTTTTGAATTTTTTAAGATTTTTATTGATTTTTGATGAATTTTTAAACAAACACAAACAAACAAACACTTTCAAATCAAATTAACCTAGACACTAAGTGTTCCTTGGACTTATGTTATTTTCTCAAAATCAGATTTATGCTTGCTTAAATCCAATTCTAACTCTTCTTGTACCGGCCAGGTAAGAGGTGGAGTAGAGGGAGGCCCCCCTTGCTTTCGCAAGGACCCAATTAAATAACCTCTAACTCACTTAAGCGTAAGCTTTTTCACCTCTAATCCTAGACACCAGACTCAAAGAGAAGTCTTTGAATTAAGAAAGAACAAATCTAATTATGAACCCTAGGGCCAAGTCTACTAGTTTTTATTAAAAGTTTGGGCAAATGCAAAGATGTGAAAATTTTTGTGATTTTTGGGCAAAGGAAAGGGTGATGAAATCCCTCACCTTATCTTTTTATCTAATGGGTTAAGCCCTTAAGCAGTCCCAATTACAATTATGAAATGCAACAGATCAAGTTTGAAACAAGGGTTTTCTAATGCTAAGTCTAATGCATGAAACAAGTGGTGGAAGTCTTACCTTTCCCCCGCTCTCTTCAATGCAAGAAAAAAAAAAATAACAATTAAAATGATGAATGTCCTAAACATGTGTTTCTAATCTTGAGAGGATGGAAATTTTATTTACAAACAAACGGCTAACATGAAAGAGCGATTTGAAAATTTTTAAATTTTAGATTTTTTTAATTTTTATTTAGTTTTTGAACTAAATGAAATGAAGGTAAGAAAATATAAAGTGGTACTATAAGCTAATTCCAAACCACACAAACCACAAAAAAAGTCCAATTATTACATGCCAACTGAAGAGAAATCTCTGTACATGCATAGAGAGTACAAGAAATCCTCACTACAAGCTCCACTCACACTCTTCTATCTACAATGCTGAATTAAATGCAATTTGGGAAAAGAAATCAGCAAGCTCTCTCCAATGGACTTCAAGTGTCAAGCCCAATCTCCAACTTCCACTCCTTATGCAAATCTGAAATGAAAGCCCAATAACAAGTCAATGTAAAACCAATAGAAATGAAATCAAATCAAAATAGATCTAAATCAAACTCTAATGCCTCCCCGGCAACAACGCCAAGATGAAACGCGCGCATTGTTGATTGTGTAATTCCGTTGTCTAGAGTTCCTTGCACATATCAACAAGCTCACCTCCTCTAAATTGTCTCACAGATTTAAAATAGCAAAAAGGAACTAGCACAATGGTGAGAACAGGTCATTTCCACGGAGAGACTGAATAGAATTTCAATTAAACTACTTTGACTTGAAATCTCTATCGACAATGCATTAAAAGTGAATGTGTAAACAACACCGATCAAATCCCTCACCTTCTTGACAGATCAAACTTAATGAAAGAACAAGTGGAATTGAAATGAGAAGAAACTTGATATCACTGTGCTCTCAAATTGAGGGATCAAATCGGTAGATAGAAATCTTTAAAAGAAAATTTTCAAATCAATGTACCCCTAGAGCACAGGGGATGAACAATCAACAATTGTAATTCTCCACAAACACCAGACCAATACCTTCATAGCTCACAGATCGGACAGAAAATAAAAATAGAAATTAATTGCTACTATATCAGAATCCTCATATTATTATTGAAGAACAGGAATCAAACAACATTAATAACTCGAAAACAAACCAGAAAAACTCAGACATCTTCACATTATCAACTCCAATCTCAGCTAAAATAAGAACATGGGCTTCACAAACTTACCTGGGGATCTAGACTCAGTAGGCCTCCATAAGAACAGAAGAACAAAACTCAGATGCTAAAACTCCTTTCAATCTAACAACTTACAGATGAGAGAACAATCACAGAATAAATGGACAATTCAACACAAATAAAATGAAAGAAACCACTAGATTAACTTCTCACTAGATGCTACTGAAGAAATGGTAACAACAATTCATAAGCTTTTGAAGAACAGATGAAAGAACTTCCCCAACTCCACAGTCGGATCCCCTAAACAATCTGGACTAAAAGAGATACTAAAAAAAAACAAACAAACTGAACTCCCCAACTCGAATCAACATCAGAAGAAACCCCTGAACATCTCAACTGGTAAGCTCTGGAATCCCCAAACTCTAATTCTCACATCAGCAAGAATATAAACTTCATAAATTCTACTCTCGAGCTGAACTCTCCGGAAGTTCCCTGGACACTGGACTACCACAGATCAACCTAAGAAATAAGTTCTTCTTGGTTGCCCTGTGTTGTCTCTGCAGCACACACCTCTGGAATTCTTTAGACGTACCTGACCACCAATCTCAAGATGAACACAGCAAGAATAATGAAAGAACTCCGGATCAACCTACCAGCCAACAGCAAAACAGGCAAATGCTTAAAAGCTTACAGAAACAAAAGAACAATTGCAGTAAGACAGAAGAAATGACAAAGCAAATTAATCGAAATGGGCAAAACAAGTGCCCCTAGATCACCCTCACAAATTGCACAAATTCCTTACAGAAGGGAAGAAGAACAAATAGAAAAGACGAAACTCAGACTCCCAAATCCTCTGAAATCTCTCACAGCAGAACAAAACAAAATGGAACACTCGATCCCCTCCCCTAAATGCTTGAATGAAAAAAATACAGCAAAAAGCAGACGAAACATTTCTCCCCCATTCGAACTCCCATTACTGCTCTGCTTGAACAGAAAATACAAGAAATGAAAACTAAAAATAAAAGAAAAATCCCTACTTGCCCAGCCGCATCTACACAGCCAGCTCACGCCTGCTTCTAGAGTCTTCTTCCAGGTTTCCAACTGGGAAATATAAGAAAGGTTAAATGAGTTAAATGGGGTACGTGGTAACTTGTGGTGAAGTGAGGAAAAGAAGATATGTAATGGATTTATGAGGGGGTATGTGTCATTATGGGATTGAGTAATTTGTTTATTTAATAAGGTGAGGTGGGTTATGTAAAATGTTGATTTATTAATGTTTGTAGGAATTAAAAGATACTTACAAGAATCAAAGATTTATATACAATGTATTTACAAAGAAAACCCTTTATTAGTCAAACTATTAAAAACAAGCATTGACTTTATTAAATGAACATTTTAACTATGTGTTCTATCCAAAACTTTAACTAAGTGCTCAAAATTTTCATTTTTGGATGACATGGAAATTAAAATCAAATCGTACATTATTTATGGACAAAGACTGTCTAAAGTTGACTAAATGTATGCAATTTAACACGAAATTTTTTGTAATTATCACTGGGCACATACAAGGAGTTCTCCACTATCTCTTCATACAGCTTCCACTCTTTAATCATCATCAAATTTATATATGTCTTTCTGCTCAAGGCATCTGCTACAACATTGGTCTTACCCGGATGGTAAGCTAAACTAAAATCATAATCTTTCAAATATTCAATCCATTTGCGCTGACGAAGATTTAAAACTTTCTGCGAGAAGATATACTTTAAACTTTTATGATCTATAAAGATCTCAAATCTCTTGCCATACAGAAAATGTCTCCACATTTTCAAGGCAAACACAACTGCTGCCAATTCCAAATCATGAGTGGGGTAATTCTCCTCTGCCGGCTTCAATTGCCTGGACGCATAAGCTATCACTTTGCCATGCTGCATTAGCACTGCTCCAAGTCCTCTCCTTGAAGCATCAGTATACAACACAAAACCACCACTCCCTGCCGGTAATGTCAATATAGGTGCTGTTGTAAGTCTTTTCTTCAATTCCATAAAACTTTTCTGACATTCACCGAACCACACAAAAGGCACACCTTTCCTGGTCAATTTAGTCATAGGTGCCGCAATCTTAGAAAAACCTTGTATAAAGCGCCTATAATAACCTGCCAATCCCAGAAAACTTCTAATCTCAGTAATTGTCTTAGGCACTTCCCATCTCATCACTGCTTCCACTTTACTTGGGTCCACTGCTACTCCTTTAGCTGAGATGACAGGACCCAGAAACTGAATTTCTTTCAACCAAAATTCACACTTATTGAATTTGGCAAACAACTGGTTATCCCTTAACAACTGCAGAGTAAACCTCAAATGAGCTGCATGCTCCTCTTCAGATGCTGAATAAATCAGAATATCATCAATAAAGACCACAATGAATTGGTCTAAATACGGATGAAAAATTCTATTCATCAGATGCATAAAACCTGCAGGAGCATTAGTCAACCCAAATGGCATAACCACAAACTCATAGTGACCATATCTGGTTCTGAAAGTTGTTTTATCTATATCCTCCTCTTTAATTCTCAAATGATGGTACCTGGACCTCAAATCAATTTTGGAAAATACCTTTGCTGATTGCAACTGATCAAACAGATCATCTATCCTTGGTAATGGGTACTTATTCTTAATGGTCACATCATTCAACTTTCTATAATCAATACACATCCGAAAACTTCCATCTTTCTTTTTCACAAATAATACCGGCGCTCCCCACGGGGAATGACTCGGTCTAATAAACCCTTTCTGCAACAGCTCTTCTAATTGCTTTTTCAATTCTTTAAGTTCTGCTGGTGCCATCCGATATGGGGCTTTAGAGATCGGCATGGTACCTGGCAGCAACTCAATGGTAAAGTCCACCTCTCTATGTGGAGCTAAACCAGGCAAATCTTCAGGAAAAACATCAGCAAATTCCCTAACCACGGGAACTGCTTCAACTGGATGACTAGCTTCTACCAATCTTTCCGAGGCTAAATAAGCCACACACCCAGCATTTATCAACTTTCTAGCTTTAATTGCAGAAATTAGAAACTTAGAGGTATAAAAAGACATACCTTGATATTCAAATACTGCACCAATAGGATGACAAAACCTAATCCTTTTCTTTCTGCAATCTAACATTGCTCCATAAGTCTCAAGCCAATCCATACCCAAAATAATATCATAATCTGACAACTGCAGGGCATACAACCGACCCGGCATCTGGTTCCCTTCAATCATAACAGGAGCTTCATCTATATAGCTCGAAGTGAGCAGGAACTCACCCGAGGGAACCTTCACTACTAATTCACAAGACTTTTCTTCTAAAGGATGAGCCATACAATTCAGAAATTCTTCGGAAATGAAAGAATGAGAGGCACCCGAATCAAATAAAACTCTTGCTGAATAATCATAAAGAGGTAAAGTACCTTCTATCATATTCGATGCCTCCGCCTGGGCTCGGGTGATAGCCATAACCCGGCCCCTTCCCCGCTGCTGCGGTGCTGCCCTGCCACGACTTGCCTGTGGCTGTTGAAACTGCTGAGGCTGCTGCTGCTGCTGCACACCTCTTCCATACCCATATTCTCTCGGATAGGGGCAATTGCGGATCAAATGCCCCGGCTGATTACAATTTTAACATCTATATCCTGGTGGAGTAATGGGCTACCTGGCAGTACTCTGTTGTGACTCCTCCACCTCTGGCCTACCACGACCTTGCTGGAATTGCTAACGACCTCCCCATCCTCTTCCTTTACCTTTAAATGCTTGCTTTAATTTTTGACCCCATTTACCAAAGCCTAATGAAGAAGGTCCTGCTGGTGCTTTACCCTTACTTGCACCCACTGACTGCTGCGGTAGCCGAAAACTACCTGAGCCTGACTCGCCCACCTGACGAGTCCGAATAGACCTCTCCAATGTAGCTGCTCTCTGGACTGCTTCTTCCACTGTCTTACACATAAGAGGTACTATTGCATCCTGCAACTCCACTCTCAAACCTCTAATGAAATACTCAACCATCATATTATTATCTGATACTACATAAGATGTATAATGGCTAAGCGCCATAAACCTCATCTGGTACTCTAAAACTGAAGAGTTACCTTGCTGGAGTGTCCGAAACTGCTCTCTCTTCACTTGCTGCACTTGAATCGGAAAGAATGTATCGTTAAATACATCAAGAAATTTCGACCAAGTGATAGCCTCTTCTGTCCTGCCTGCAAAAGTGGTCTGCATCTTCAATCGCCACCATTCCAATGCAAAACCCCTCAACTGATAAGCAGCTAACACAACTTTATCTACTGCCGGACACCTCATAGTCTCAAAAACTCTTTCAATTTCATGGACCCAATGTTCCGCTGTATCTGGATTCGGCCCACCTGAGTAAGTAGGCGGCTGCAATCTCAGAAATTTCTCCACCTAAATCACTGGTTCCTCTGCTAATATCACTGGTGGTGGTGGTGGCACAAGTGCTACAAAAGGCACCTCTACTCTTGGCGGGACTGGAGCAACAGGTACAGTCTCTCCATCCCTAGGTGGCACTGCAACCGGTGGTACCGGCGCCTGCTGATCCATCCTTGCCCGAATATCTGTGAGGCTTTCCCAAATCCTCTCTATCATGCGTTGAGTACTTTCCTCCGGATCATCTCCGCCACCACCCCAATCTCTTCTATCAGCCATTTCAAATTTCTACATAAACAAAACAACAAGCAAAAATCAAAACAACAAATTATCAGAAACCAGGGTCCCTACCAGCAGTGTACAAAGACCGAAATAAGGCTATATATCTTTCTAGTTACCTTATATTAACACGGACCTTGCTCTGATACCAACTGTGGTGGAACACCTCGGCCAAGCCCGTTAAACCGATAACGTACTTGATCCGAGTCCGCCTCCTGCGAACGGGCCGAAGCCTCGCAAGGGATACCAAACCACAGTCCGTGTAAACACAAAGGAACACACCACTTTATATATATATTTCACAAATAATACATAGCCATATTTCCATAAAACTGAAAGAGAGTACAAGAGCCTGGGGCATACCCCAAGGTACAACTGAAACAAGTAAACTAACTAGTTACACTACACTGCTGGAGCTGCTACTACACAACTGGAGGTATCGACCCTGCACCGCTACAACGCGGCTCTGAACTGGACGACGGTCGAGAAACATCCTCCTCGCTCTCACCAGTGGGAGTAGGGGTGAGCCTCGCTAGTCACTGGCTCAGTAGGGAACTCCCCCAACACCGAGCAAACCAATACCACAGGTACAAAAGCAGTAAACAGTACGAACAATTTATAGAACAGCTAAGCAGGATATAAAAATTGAAAAAGTACTCACCGTCTGCCGACTACGAAAAACAACAGTAATAATTAAACGGCAAACCAGTACAAGCGTACGAGCTAAAGTAGAGACCGCCAAACACGAGTCACGTGAACTGGTTCGCGACACCAGAAACTGACTCAGACAAGCTAACACAGGTCTACCTCTCAGTCTCGCAGCCACGGACGAAAGGTCCAGCTGCCGCTCCACGTGAAAAGGTCAAGCAACTATGGAGACTAACTAAACACCACCACCTGCGGACCACACGGTCGTAGGCCCATGCCTGGCACCTCTAGAGACCCTGGCCCGGGCTTGCTAGAGTGAGGCACTGGAAAAGGACTAGCTGGGGACCAGTGTCGACTACTGGTGTTCGTACCCCCAACTACGAGCGCGCTACAAGTGACTAAAGACAAACACAAGTGTCACTGTCCCACTGTCGTCTTTCCCTCAGCCGAACGTACAATTCGAACACAGGAGTGAGGGTGTCCAGGTCAGACGACACAGACCTCGACGGTACAACACAAGTACCGGGACAAAGCCCCGAGCTAACAGCCTAGCTCACAAAGAACCTAAGGCACTCAACTGGAGAGGTAACCACGGTAGGCGTCGTACTACTTGCCACGTACACAAAACCACATGCACGTCACACAGAAACCACGTGAAACCTCACGTAAACCTCAGGTAATAACGGTCCACTACACGTGAACCCAACTGGACTCGCGTGAACAACACGCAGCCTCGAAAGTGAGTAACTAACTGCATACCCCGTATGCTAAACACAGAAACCATGTGCACTCAGTGCACCACAGGTGCCAACGCACCACTCATTATCGATAAATATCATAATCAGCCATTTCTACTTATAGACATGTTGGCGGCAACATCGACTGCCGCTTATGGGAAGTAGACGGCAAGGGATATGGCCGTCTGTATCCCGACTGATGAACTCGACGACAATCGATGTTGACGCCAAGATCTTCAGCCTCTGCTCCTATAGAAACCCTAAATTGATTCTACAGGATTTACAACCATAAAAACAACGGGAAAACATAAGGAAACTCTTTCCCAAGTCAAGCATGCATCAATTTAAGATTAGAACTACATGATTAACCATCAAATTCCATCAAACCACCCTTAAAAACCCGCATGAAGAACCTTTACCCAAAAACTCGATTAACAGGCTTTTACATGTTTCCTATGCATGTTTTAACGATTTAGAAACTCTAATGGGATCGTCCCCTACCTCTGAACACGCTTAAAAACACCTAAAGATCCCTGGTTCACGCCGAATCCTCCGCGAGCTTCGACGGCAATTACACCACGCCACGGCATTTCCTCGTTCGATTTGACAACACCACATGTTCCACGATCCTCCAATCACTCTCCTGTGACTGTTGGAAGCTTTAGGGATATGGGGGCATGAAGCTAAGGCAAGGGAAAGGATGAACCAGGTGAAAAACCTGCCCTCGGGTGACCCTATAACCTGCAGATTGCACAGGTTGGCGTCAACCCTTCTGCCGCTTAGGGAAACCGCCACCATAAACGTCCATATCCACTGCCACCAAGTTCAAGCAGTCAACGGAAACTTACCTGGACGCCAACAAGTCAACGGCCACACCTGGCCGCCAACTCCTACTCAACTGCAGCAGGTCCTATTTCATGTCGGGACCTAACCTGCACCACACCTGCACACACCACGCATCTACACCACACTGGCCTCACAACGGCCACCACAACCATTGCACACATGATCCATAAGGATCCGAAAAGCACACGACGTTACATTGTGCCCTTTCTACAGGTAGGAGCTCAAAGTTCAATTCCACTTTAACTATGCATTTAAATTTCCTGTAATTGCTTAATTGGTACTAATTGGTGTGTGCATGCAGTTGTGGAGTTATTACTACCTTCCCTTGGGCAGGGCGACGCAGGTGCATCTTGACGCGGTGCCACTCGCGCGGAGGTGGCTACTGGTGGTGAGCACGGCCACCTACGGATTCCAGCTCGACGTCCTCCATCAAGCCATCTGGGATTTCCCGCCACTTCTGGTATGGACCTCACTTGACTTTCTTTAACTCATGCATTTGATATGAAATACCCACGTGACTAACTCAATGCAGGTCATGTGGGAGCCCTATGCAGGTGTGGGGGACGAGGGCCAGCCGTGCGTGGAGAGTGGTCGGCCTCGGTTTAGGCGAGACCTGTAGGTCCATTGCCTAAACGAGATCGAGCCACTCCGCCTACGATTGGCTGCTCGGACTCTAGGCCTACACCAGGCATGGCTCGAGGTGGAGGAGCCCCGCGGGATCAGACAGAAGACGCGGGGGAAGGCGAAGATGATTGACTGGCATCTTCGCTTCCCCGACCAATACGCAGACTGGCAGCAGGGCGGCCAGCTTGTGGAGTCCGACGTAGCTGACAGCCTTGCGTACCTGGAGCGCTTCCAGGAGAAGTATGTTGGACGCGACTACATGAGGCCTGCTAGGGTATGCACTTCTAAACTTTATATGCTTTCAATGTGTTACTCATGATATTCTAATTAAATGTGTGCATATGCAGGATGCACGGAACGACCTCATCAACACCCTCCGCGCCCAGCTGGAGGATACGGAGGCGCAGCTGGCCGAGGCACGGTCAGCCTTAGAGACACTGGTAAGTGTAGAAAAAATTGTACCTTCATTATTTATCTTACCGCCTACTGACTTGACTTTGAATTATTGCAGCGTGCTGCCAGGATGTCAGCGGAGTGTGCCAATACCGCCGGCACTTCTTCGAGTCGAAGTGTTCTCGACCTGGAGGTGGCCTCCCTTCGTGCGCAGTTGGCGGCGGCAGAGGCCAGGGCAGAGGAGGCGGAGCGCGATCTCTCTACACGGGTAAGTAATCTTAATCAGATATGCATTGGATTGAACTGTTTTCAAACATACCTATGGTCGTCTTTTCTTACAGTCTGACGAGCTTCAGAGTGCTCTCACATGAGAGACTAGCATCCGTGCCGAGGTGACTGATCTGTCGCAGCAGCTGTCCGGGCTGCAAACCCAGTCCTCCCAGCGGGACGCGGATCTTCCTCGTGACGTTGCGGAGTTACGCTTGAGGCTTTCTCTGGAGTATGAGGACCGCGAGAGGGAGAGAGCTCGGTTGGCGGAGGAGCGCAGGGAGGAGCGCCGCCAGTGGGAGGAGGAGCGCGGCTGGTGGTCTCAAGAGTGCGAGCATCTGACGCAGCAGTCGGTGGACGCCCGCACTAGCTTAGTGGTCTCTGAGTGCTTGCGGCAGGTGGCAGAGGACCGGTACCGGTGCGGTTGGGAGCGCGCGAGGGAGCAGGGGCGGTCCAGCGCCTATTCTGCGAGCTTTGTCGCTTCCTCCTCTCAATATGAGAGGAACGTGCAGGAGGCGCGAGCTGCTCAGGGTTCTACGACTTCGTGTACCCCCATGAGGCCTCCTGCTCCTCGTTCGGCGGCAGACCCAGGCGAGGTCGAGAGTGGCCGCCAGCAGCGACTGGCGAAAGATGCTGACGAGAGTGACCGGCCTGCAGAGGGAGGTGATGGCCGTTAGGCTATTTGCTATGTACTTTTTACCTTCTTTTTGACGATGTACGCCCTTTTTTGGGCACTCCATGAGGATGTACTCGGGGTTGGCCCCCCTTTTGGCCATATATATATCTATTTGTTTTCCTTTTCTTGAGCCTGCAAATTCACTAGAACAAACAAGTTAAATGTCCGTTCCGGCTCAGCTCCTTGCATAAAGAATCTCATATGACTTCGTAGACTTGTCAAGGGGCGGAGCCTTTATTTAAATAAGGCGAGAGAATAAAAGGGCAGCAGAATGCAGGATGATGCATACACAGTATTTACACATGATATGAAACATTATATTTACATATCGCATGAATGCACGGAATATACACGACATGAGGGTGCAGAATGTGCAAAACCTTTTTCTCAGTTTTTTTTTTTGAAATGCCAGATTTTTGGACTTTGGAATATCAGATTTTTTTTGGATTTTGAAATATCAGATTTTTTAGATTTTGAAATATCAGATTTTTTTTGGATTTTGAAATATCAGATATTTTTTTAGATTTTGAAATATCAGATTTTTTTTATTTTGAAATATCAAATTTTTTAGATTTTGAAATATCAGATTTTTTTTAGATTTTGAAATATAAGATTTTTTGGATTTTGAAATATCAGATTTTTTAGATTTTGAAATATCAATTTTTTTTATTTTGAAATATCATTTTTTTATTTTGAAATATCAGATTTTTTTGGATTTTGAAATATCAGATTTTTTTGGATTTTGGAAATAAATGCCGCAACCCGGCATGGTCCCTTCTAAGATGACGCGCGGAAAGAAGGGGGGCTGCTCAAACTGGAAATTCGTAGCACTTGGATCCATCAATTACTTGGTTGTCATTAAGGATGCATTGATTATTCTTCAATGTATTAGTCAGAGGCTGGACGTGCTTAAGTGGTGCCTTCACCCAAGGTTACTTTTGGCGACGTCCTCCTTAGTTGATCGTTGCCTTGCCTTAATCCTAAGACATACCTGGGGGAGAAGTGAAGAGAGTTTTAGGAAGTCTGCCAACAGTCCAGGAAACTCGGGGGAAATAGTCACTCCTTCTCCCTAGACTCAGTGAGTTTCGGTTTTCTTTGGGTTCGTGGGGTTCTTTGCACGCTTACGTCCAGGTCCATTTGGATCCCTGCGGGGACTTTGCCACTCTTGTCGTGCTGCACGCTTACGTCTAGGTCCATTTAGATCCCTGTAGGGACTTTGCCGCTCTTGACATGCTTTTAATTGATTAGCCTTGTTTTGGCTTTTTTTATTTGGATTTGACATTGATTTTCTCTATTTTTTCCCCTTTATGCCTTGACCTACATCCACTGAGTTTCGAACAGATTTGTGAGGTCAATCCTTCGGGTTTCCTTTTTTATTGGCAGACCGAAAGGGAGAGAAATAGGTAATGCTTTAGGATCTTGGTGTGGCATTGATCATCTTTGGATTCCGCATCTCTGGCTTCCAGGTGCTGGGCGTGTATGTGTGTGGGTGTCGGCACCTCTGGCTAACCCACCAAGAATTAAAAAATGAATTGACATCTTTTCACCTTAGGGTCCTTGTGCCACGTAGATCCAAACAGCTAACTAGGGGTAGTATTTTTTTAGATATAGCCCGTTCCAAGGGTGAGTGAGCTCCTCGCCTTCCGCATTCACTAGCCTATACGTGTTGCCTGAACCTATCTCTTTGACCACGTACGGCCCTTCCCAATTAGGTTGGAGTTTTGACTGAGGACCTCCGAGTTTTACAAAGATTCTTTTAACTACCATTTCACCGACCTTGAATTTTCTCTCAATAAGCATCTTTTGATGAAAACGTGCGAGTTTGTTTTGGTACACTTTTGTATGTTCTGCGGCGACCAGACGCCTCTCGTCTAGGAGTTCTAATTATGCTAGGAGCGATTCACGCCGCTCATTGATTGACAAGTCCTTGTCAAGCTGGATTCTTAGCGAGGGAATGAGAATCTCGTATGGTACTACTGCCTCCATCCCGTAAGTGAGGGCGAACGGTGTTTGCCCAATGGGAGTACGGATTGAAGTGCGGTAGGCCCACAGAGCTTCTACAAGCTTTTCTGGTCAGTCCGAGAATCTATTATCCTCAAATGTTTTCTTAACAATTTTAATCAAGGTTTTGTTAGTGGCCTCTGCCTGGCCATTGCCTTGCGGATAATATGGAGATGAATGATGCAATGCAATCTTATACCTGTTGCAGAGGTCGCGCAATTCTTGAGAGATGAATTGAGGCCCGTTGTCGGTGACGATGGTGTCCGGGATGCCGAACCTGGTGATGATGTTCTTCATGATAAACCCGCAAACAGTTGTTGCCTTGACTTTCGCAGATGCTTCGGCTTCCGCCCACTTGTTGAAATACTCCGTTGCTGTGAGGATGTACGATTTGACCTTGTTCTGGGAGTTGGGGTCACCAAGGGGGCCAATGATGTCGAAAGCCCACATAGCGAAAGGCCATGGGGAGGATATTGAGTGGAGTGTGGAGGACGGAGAATGGATTTTGTCGGGGTGCAGTTGGCACTTGACACACTGACGGACAAAGATGGAACAATCCTCCTCTAGAGTGGGCCAATAGAAGCCTTGCCTAAGGATCTTCTTAGCAAGCATCTGGCTATTCACATGGCCACCACAAACACCCGAATGGGCCTCTTCAACAACCCTTGGAACTTCATCGTCATCCAGGCACCTAAGCAAAACTCTAGAAAATCCCCTTCTATAGAGAGCATTTCCAACCAATGTATACTTTTGGGATAGCCTCCTTATTTCTCTCTTCTCATCGGCTGTGGCTTCCTCAGGATAAGATTGGTTTCTGCAATACCTAGCTATCTCATAATACCATGGCTTTTCCTCATCCTCCATTTCTTCTTCCAGCTCTATTAACATGACCTCAGTTTTACTTCTCCTTTCGGCATTCCTCAGCACTTTTTCCTTAACCCGGAGAAAGTTAGGATCTAGAATGATGGGAATATGACGGCGCTCGATCTGAATGCTGTCAGAATCCCCTGGATAGTACATATACATGGTTGCACCAACTGTGGTGAGGGCATCAGCTAGAAGATTCTGATGACGAGGGATGTGGACAAAAACTAGCTTGGAGAATAGCTTGGCATAAGCTGAGGCAAGCTCTTCATAGGGCTTGAGCTTTGGATCGCGAGTGACATATTTGGTGAGCACTTGGCGCAAGACCAGCTAACTATCACCTACGATTCGCAGATGGGTGACACCATAGAAATGAGCGAGCTCCAGACCAGCCAACAAAGCCTCATATTCGACGATGTTATTGGTGGCAGGAAAATCTAGTTTGTGAGCTCGTGGAATGGTTACACCTTCAGGTGATAGCAGAGCAATCCCGATGCCCTTTCCTTGAGAGTTCCGAGCTGCATCAAAATATAACGTCCACATAGGATCAGATTGGCTAAGGGACATCAATTCTTCATCTGGAAACTCCGAACGGACTGGATCGATCCGGGGAATAGGGTGATGAGCGAGATGCTCCGCTATGGCATAGCCTTTAATCGATTTCTACTGAATATAGGTGATTTCAAACTGAGAGAGAAAGCTTTGCCAACATGCTAGCCTATCAGTTAGAACAGATTTTTCAAGGAGCAATTTGATAGGATTCATTCGGGCGATGAGATGAACTTTATGAGCAAGAAAGTAGTGCTTCAGTTTCTGCACTACCCATACGAGCACAGCACAGGTTTTCTACATTACAATGTACCTTTACTCGCAGGAGTTGAGAAGCTTA
The DNA here is from genome assembly GCA_014218235.1 of Colocasia esculenta. NCBI lineage: Eukaryota > Viridiplantae > Streptophyta > Magnoliopsida > Alismatales > Araceae > Colocasia > Colocasia esculenta. Next base: position 80,355,617 of record CM024766.1, read on the forward strand.
GGCAGGTAGTATGCTGCCCTCTCCTTGCCTTCTTCATCAACTTGCGCAAGGACAGCTCCTACCTAATCTTCTAGGACAGATACATAAAGAATAAGAGGCTTGCTTGGAGTCGGCGGCCTTAGGACCGAGGGATTAGCCAAATAATCCTTAAGTCCATTAAAAGCCGCCTGACACTTCTCATCCCAACGAAATTCGACTCCCGGCTTGGTGAGGTCATAGAAGGGCACCTCTGCGAGTGTTGAGAGACGAACTGATGAATAAACTGCAACCTCCCGATTAATCCTCGAACTTCCTTCAAATTCTTGGGAGGGGGCATTTCTCTTATTGCCTTCGCCTTGTTGGGATCAACTTCTATGCCCCTCTTGCTCACGATGAACCCTAGGAGCTTATCCGACGAAACACCAAATACACACTTCTTGGGGTTCATTTTCAACTGATATTCCCTTGATCTCTACAAGACTTTCTTTAGAACCCCGGGATGCTCAGTCAACATCTTGGATTTCACAACCAGGTCATCCACATACACCTCGATAAAAATGTGGATCATGTCATGAAAAATCGCCATCATAGCCCTTTGGTAAGTAGCTCCAGCGTTCTTGAGTCCAAATGGCATGACCACATAGAAATAAGTTCCCCAAGGCATAGTGAACGAGGTCTTCCCCTGGTCTTCCTTAGCCAACTTAATTTGATTGTATCCTGAGAAGCCATCCATGAAGGAGAGGGTTTCATATCCATCCATATTGTCAATGAGCACATCTAGGTGAGGCAGTGGGAAATCATCCTTAGGGCATGCGCAGTTGAGGTCCCGGAAATCGATACAAATTCTAACCTTTCCGTCCTTCTTCATGACTGGGACAATCTTCGCCACCTAATTTGGATAAAGCACAACTCTAATGAACCTGGCTTTGTGGATCTTGTCGACCTCATCTTTCATTTTCAAAGCCATTCGGGGGTGGAAACACCTCAACCGTGGCTTAATGGCAATGGACCTCGGCTTAAGGGTAAGACGATGCTCAACTAGCGCGGAGTCCAAGCCAGGCATATCTTCATAGCTCCATACAAACGTGTCCTTAAACTCCCTAAGAACCTCGATAATTGCCTCCTCTTCTGCTGATGATAAATTACTGCTTATGAGTACGGTCCTAGGTTCTTTCTCAGTTCCCAGATTGATTTATTTGGTGATTTCCTCCACGGCAGCTGACGGTTCGTCAAATCTCTTTAATCCACTTGCGAACGCGTCAGCCTCGTCCTCAAATTCTTCATCACCTTCTTCAGTTGGGTCGTCGTCATATATGATCTCATAGACTCCGAACCCATCATCAACAAAGCATACTGACTGCTCATATTCTAGATCCGGCAACTGCAAAGGCTCCTCTACAAACTCTGGAACTGCTAAGCATGCCTTGTATCTACAGGCTAGATCTGCTAGGAAGCGGTGCGGAACCCTCCTACCCTTGGACTTATTTTCTGACACTACCCCTAGTTTGCCACTATCTTTGCCTAGACTTGAGCTACAACTATTGGAATCTACAAGCAAAGGAAAAGCAGTAAATGTTGAATCCCGCGAGGGGGAAGATGGAGAAGGATTTAAGGAAGATGGAGGGGAATTTACAACAAGTGGAATAGCAAAAGCAGAATCCCGTACGAGGGAATTGCTGAGAGCAGTAGAAGGACTTCCCGGTGCGGGGGTAGACAGAGAAGGATTTACAGGAGGGAATGTCGTAAAAATAGAGTCCCGCGTGGGGGAATTAGGGAAAGTAGTAAAGGAAGGATCCCTCAAGGGGGGAGATGAAGAAGAAAAAGCAGTAACATTCCCCTACGAGGGGGGAGGATTATGGAAAGTAGTAAATGCCTGGTCCCACGCGGGGGATTTAGGGAAAGCAGTAAATGAAGGATCCCTCGAGGGGGAAGATGAAGGAGAAAAAACAGTAACATTCCCCTACGAGGGGGGAGGATTATTGAAAGCAGTAAATGCCTGGCCCCGCGCGGGGGACTTAGGGAAAGTAGTAAATGCAGGATCCCTCGAGGGGGGAGATGAAGGAGAAAAAGCAATAACATTCCCCTGCGAGGGGGGAGGATTATTGAAAGTAGTAAGTGCCCCCTGCGCGAAAGGAGGCGGGAGATCGGTCAAAGGACTGAAGAGGAGTGGCCCGTCGGCTGGGGCACACTCGTGGGCGAGGAAAGAAGTTTCCTCGAATGAGATGGTAGGATCGGCCATTGTGAGACAAAAGAGGTGAGGCCGCCAAACGGACTCCGGAGAGGGAAAACCAGAGAGTGAGGATAGGAAACAGGTGCCTGGTCGGGAGGCGCGATGCTCGGAGACAGGTGGGAGGTGGGAGCATTTCCCGAGGAGGAAGGAGAAGGGAGTGTGCTGCTGGGAGGAGGGGCAAGGCAAGAGAGCATGTTGGAGGGACTATGGTGGGCGTAGTGCCCAAGAGGAAGGGGAAGGACGCATTGCTTGGAGGAAGGGGGTGTCAGGCAGGCTGCTCAGAGGGAGAGGGGAAGCAAGATCGCCAGACGAATAAGTTTGAGCTCGAGGAAGAGGGAATCACCGTGAGAGAGGGGGAGGCCAAGAGAAGACTGCTAGACGAAAGAATTGAGAGGAAAGCACGAGCTCAGGATGAGATGAATCAGAGAGTGAGGGTGAGGAAGTGGATGCCTGCTCAGAAGGTTGCAAGGAGATTACCAAGTAGGGTCTTGGTGCCCAAGGAATGTTTTGAGGAAAGAAAAAGAGACCATGTAGTGGCCCGCAGGAGGGAAGGTGTAATGCTTGGGGAAAGGAAGAAGGCGGGCGCGTTGCCCGAAAGAGAGAGAAGAGACATAGGGGTGATGCCCGGGGAAGAGGAAAATGCAGACGCGTTGTCCGGGGAGAGTGAGAGAGCAGGCGCGATGCCCCGAACAATAGCGAAAGCGGGCGTGATGCCCGAAATAGAAGTTGGTGTAGGCATGATACCCGAAGTAGGAATTGAAACAAGCGCAATGCCCGAAGTTGAAATGGGCGCATTGCCCAGAGTTGGAATTGGAATGGGCAGTTTGCCCATAATGGAATTAGAAACGGGCGTGATGCCCGGAGAGGGATCTAGAATGGGCGTGATGCCAGAAGAGGAGGGGCCCGCCCTAAGCCTTATGGTCGTCGGGGGTAGCTTCTTCGATTAGCGTGCCTTGACCTGCTTCTGCCTGCTGCTCATTTTCTTCCAAGGGAAAGAGTTGGTCTAAGGACGTCGCGACATCACTCATGTCAAACCAACGGCTCCATTCTGGCTCTGGCTCCCCTTTCTTTGTGTGTTTGGACGGCCTGTCGCTACCTGCAGCTTGATATACGGCCAAGGGTGAATGATGAATAGGTTTAGAAGTAACAGCGGATGCTTGTTCGCTCCCTGGCTGCAGTGGCCCTCTCTTGAAATGTCTGTACAATGTCCACGTGAGAGGCTCTCCCGGTTGCTGTCTGTCCTTGCCTGGCTTTTAACCCAGCCCTACCCTGGGTCTCATCTTGCAATCTTTCACAGTTTCAGTTCTCCCTTGCAGTTGTGCCCCTAATCCTTTTCCTGGCTGGTACCCCATCTACTTCATGATATGCCATCCTTTTTCGGTGATAATCTTGCTTCTTCTAGCAGCCTTAACAGATGGACCACTAGGGCCCGGATACATGATTGGTGTCCCGAGTACTAACATCAGTGGCTGATTACTGGGCCAAATGGAAGGTACTGAGTTATCTGTCATAGCGTCCACTTCTGACTGGCCACCTTGACGATCCGTCCCTTGTATGGGAACTTGAGGCATTGGTGGACTGTAGAGATAACTGCGCCAAGGGCCTGGATGAATGGCCTACCCAGAATCATGCAGTCGCTTGGATCCAAATCTAGAATGTGGAAGTCTATTTCAATGACGGATGGACCCAGTTCGATTTTCAGTGTGACGACCCCCTTAGGCGACCTACTAGTGTTGTCGTAGGCCGTGACAGTGATGGCAGAAGGTCGGATCGACTGTACTGTTACCCCACAGAGTTCCAGCGTGTCAGAGGACACAACATTGATTGATGCCCTAGAGTCGACCAAACACCTGGACACGTGGATCCCATTGATGTTGACTGTGAGGCATATGGCATACCACTGAGACTCGACCGACGCTAATTCTTCTTCATGAAACATGATGGTCGGGTGCGAGCTTGTGGGTGTCAATACAGCACTAATCTAGTTTACTGACAGGTCCTCATTCACCATCACCTTCTGTAAATATTGCATGAGGGCTTCTTGGTGGACCACTGATCTCTTAATCAATTCCAGAATGGAGATTCTGGCCGGGGTCTTATCTAAGTGCTTCAGTAAATCATATTGCGTCCCCGGGATGGACTCCTCTGGCTGGGCCTCTTCTTCTTCTTAGGGTGCCAATGTCTGCTCTTGCTGTTGGGAAAACACCCTATTGAACATGCGCCCACTCCGGAGCACCATTGTTGCCTCAGGGGAATCTCCTGATATTGTTGTTGGGGCCGACAGAGTAGAAGTTGGAGTGGAGGAGGTAGAGGGTTGGTTGGAGAACATCTGGTGCGGCAATTGGATAGTTGCTGCACCAGAGGGTTGAGTGGGGATACGGAGAAAGAGGGCTCGATGGTTGGGGTTAATGAAGGGTACGGTCGATGGCGTGCGGAGAATAGGTGGGTTAGCTGATGGTGGTTGTGGGACTGTGGTAGAATGGGAGGTGTGGATTGGTTGTGGTGGGATGGTGGAAAGGTTGCGCAGGAAAGGGGCTTGTATGTTGGTTGGTGGAGGTGCCGTAGCGGCGGTAGACCGGTGGGTGAGCTGCGGGTAGGCGGGTTGACTGGATGGTGCGGTGTGCTGGGTAGGGATGCGTAGGAAGGAGGGTAGTGGATTATCAGGAGTAGGTGTACGGATGAAGGGTGGCAGAGTGAAGGATGACTGGGAAGGGGAGGTGGATGCAGAAGCTACTTCCGTCGGCCGACTTGAAGTTTCATATTGGGGAGATGCTATAAAGGCATTAACTTGCTGATTCGGAGTCTGGTGCTCCGGGAGTGGGTTCTGAACAATGCCCACGCTGGGTTGCTGTTGGGGCTGGAGCTGCTACTGCTGTTGCTGTTCCTGCCTAGCCGGCCTTCGTGCTTTCATCTCTGCAATGAATTTCTTCATTTCCACCCAACCAATGCCTCCATTGTCGTTCAGATTATAGATGTAATCTTTAAAGTGAAAGCACGCTTCCAGGGTGTGGCCTGGTCCCTGGTGGAACTCACAATATCGAGAGGTGTCAACATTGGGGGGCCATTATAGCCTCTCCCTCGGCAAGGTGAGTGCGCCAGCGGCCATTAGAGCATTAAAAATATCCGGAAGGGTTTCTGGCAATGGGGGATAGTGAGTTCTCCTTGGGCCGGGGGGTTGTCGGGGTAGTTGAGGCTCATAGTTGCCTAGAGGAGGGACCTGATTGTATTGGGGAGGTGCAGGAGGAGGTTGTTGGGGTTGGTACTGGGGAGGAGCGGGCTGCCGGTATTGAGGGTGTGGAGGCTGACGGTATTGCGGCTGCAGAGGTTGTTGGTGGTACGGGGGAGGCTGTTGGTACTGTGGCCACGGGGGCTGCTAGTAATATGAGGGTTGCTGGGGTTGCTGGGGCTACTGAGGCTGCTGAGGTTGCTGAGGTGGCGTTCTGAATAGTGGTGGATTGTTGGTTCTTGGAGCGGGCTGTTGGGGTTGTGGGGTTCGGGTGTTGGTGTTGGGTCGGTAGGTTGAAGGATTGGGGCTGCCCATCGCACTCACTTGATCATTATGGATGACACCCTCTGTCAATGGACCGCCAGCCGGAGCACCACTGGTTTTCTTGAATGTCCGAGTTTTGGACTCGAACATGGCCGTGATAGGAGAGTCTTTCAATTGTGTCTAGATATATCGTGCCCTTTCATACAGTTCCTCCATCGTTGTTAGCTTATTCATGGCCAAAATGTGTCTGAATTGAGGCGTGGCATTTGCTGTGATCATTTTGACTTCAATCTTTCAGCTAGTGCCCTCCATCTATCAGAAAAATGTGTGAATTCCTCGTCTGTCCTCATCTTTTCAGCCACTAGATTAGTAATTGATAGTGTCGGACCAACTCTGTCTCTATACCTCTGTAAAAACTTCCTCTGCATGGTCTCGAAGTTCTCAGCATCTGTGGGTTCTAATGAATAGAACCACTCAAGGGTGGGCCCGTCCAAGGATCGTCAGAACAGGAAGGCAAGGGCTCGATTATCACTTTGCCAAAAGGAAGACTCGTACATGAATTCTTTTAGATGCACAAACGGATTGTCGGTGCTGTTATAGTGGCGGTAAACCGGCATCTCAGAGGGGGGAAGGTGAAGGACTGGCATAGAAGGGAGTGCTAGTTCGAAGGAGTCTTTGGGTGTGGACACCCTTTTGAAATCTTGTTCGAGCTTACTCACCTTCGCTAAGAGGGTTTGGGCGAGTTGATCAACGGAAGGTTTGGGAGGTGCCTCCGGAGGAAGGTGGTGGGGGACGTCCACCTAAACAGGATAATGTGTAGAAGGGACACCGGCGGGTGGGGAGACATGAATCGGGACTCAGGGTTGGTGAATGGGCCTCGCCACGTCGGTGCTTGGCCGAACATAAGGAAGAGGATGCCTCCCCATGGGACGTGGGGGCGGGTCTGGATGATGGAATGGGCCCGCGAGGGTGTAGGAGAAGCTTGGGCCGTCGGGTCACGAGTGGATTGAATCTGAACACTCGCATTCGGGGGGGAGAGATGGACTGGATCAACAACAAACTTGCCCTTGAGGGCAGCCTAGACCTCCTGAAGCTGAGAGGCTTGAAGGATCTAGAGGATGTCTACAATCTAGGATATATCAAATGGGGAGGAGGTGTTCCGAACGTCACGCCTTGGCGTGACGTGGGGAGCATGAGTGTCCATCACGTCAACACGCGGACTAGACGCATCGGCATAAGCACGGTTTTGAAGTTGGGGGAGTTGCTGATTAGGATCGTACATCTCATCATACATGTTCTCTTAGTCCTCGTACTCGGCCATTGAAAGGGATTGGCCGGAACGAAGCTGCATGCAAAATCCTAAAGACACACAGTGTAATTTAACAAGCAACTAACAGACAACTACTCAAACGAGTTTGAGAGAAGGAGTTAATGACTTTTAAATCACAGACTTGGAAAATGATTACGTCCACTTAAATATTCAATATGTCTTAATGTGGATTTTAATGACAGTGTCTCTCCAAAGTAGGTGTGAGCCTAAAGTGAGATGACAACTTCGGGCTTTTCTAAACAACTTCCTTGCACGCAATGGGTTTTCTAACTCGGGTCAACAGAGTGGTACAACCAGCTCGGTCCGCCGTGAGGGAATCCACGAGGTACGGAGACTTATGGAGGTCCCGATGAGGATTCTCTAGCCCAATGAGACGGAATGCCCAATGGGGAGATAGCCCTCACCGAGAAGGTGTGTGGATCCCAGGGGAGGAGGGAAGGAGGTCCCTTGGCCAAAATGCCCTGCAAATGCAAATAATGCAAATATAACATTGATGGCAGAAAAACTGGCGCTCTATGATAGACTGAACTGTGTTCAGTACAGTGGGCGCGATTCAGTAAATGGAGTCCGTTCTGTTGGCTGCAGATCTGACAGCTCCTGAAAGCTGTAAGAGCCGAGGCAACTCCCTCCAGACTATCACAAAATCGCATCCCGTCTGTCAGCCGCGAAAAGCAAAAACATAAAAAGTGCCCTCTGCACTAGACGCGGATCAAAAGTGCAACCGAGAACAGCAAAAAAATAGGAAATCAAACTAACATGCTTTCTAACAATTATGGAGCAAGAAGTACAACCCAAATAAAGATGCTTTCTTCAGGTAGAAACAGGTACACAGGGTGGGGATCAAGATGATATTTTTTTTTTCTTTTTTTCAAATAAATCCCAGTGTAAGAAATGTAACGAAAAGTAAAGGTAAACACGACTATAGTTTGGTAATGGCGACGAGACTCTCCAAATGGCACCACGTAGGGCGTGGAAAGGGGGAGATTGTACCACGTGGGTGTAATCACGGGATTTGTATCCCCTTTTTTTGATAGATGTGAATATGTAGGGATTAGGAAATTTACCGTGATCGCCACCAATGCAGTCGCCTCTTGATGTTCAGATGGAGGGCTGACTATGTTGGAAAGGAAAAGTGAAGGGGAAGGCGTACATGATAATGCGACAGGATGGGCGTCGCGATGCTTTCATGTGAACGCGACATAGGCAATGGCGCCTTCTTGATCGCGACACAATAGTCGTCGCCTTCCTCTTCAGTGGATGGAGACTTGGGTTCTTTGTCTTCCTGCTCCTCAGCCAGCCGAGGGGCAAGAGCCTCACGTTGCTCTGACCTTCAAACACCTGCCAAAGTGATTTAAACAAGATAAACACCCATTAGAATTCGTGTGTATGAGATCTATTCAATGAAAAGCTTGAAAACATGAACTATAATGGAGGGAACTCACGAGATTGGGGCTTTTAACCCCTGTGGGTGTTAAAGATAGGTGTGTGTGTCGTGATCTAATGCTAAACTATGAAGAAAACAAGACTATGCAAGCAAGAATTGAAAGAAATAATGGGGAAAAGGGGAGAAGAATTGTGTAGCCGATGGGAAACGCCCTGGAGGGCTCTTGCTGATCGTCTGGAGGGAGAACTCTCTTCGTGGAAGATGAAGCTTTCTTGCTTAGCGAACTAATGACTCTGGCCTTGCCCAAAAAGATGCAGAGACGAGGTACTTATGGGTGATTATTCCCAACTTGGGTCTGAGAGGAATAATGGGCAAGAGTCCGACTTTGGTTAGGTATGGCTGCGTATGGGCATATGGAACTTGGAAAGGGACATGTTAGGAAGGTGTCCTCCGAATTTGAGAGGATTTGGACGTGATTTGGACGTCCAAACGAAGCAATTACCATCTTTGGCATGTGTCCAAGTTGGCTTCGGAAAGGGTTTCCTGTTTAAGATCCTGAAAGTGACAGCCTTCTGGTCGCCTTCCTAAATGCGACACCTCGATACGTCGCCTTCCTCATATGGAAGGTGACTTCAAGTCATTTTGCAATTTTTGAAGGATTTTAAAATATGGATTTATGATCGCGACACGGGGTATGTCGTTTTCCAGAACGCGACATAGGTTCTGTCGCCTTCAGGACTTTTTCTATATTTTGGCCATACAATGCGTCCAACTCCCATGCGCAGTCTTCAGAATTGAAACATCAGACTCCTAACTTAGAGAGTTATAGTGAAAGAGATTGATTTGACCAGGAAGGGTCCTCTAGGGCGATGGACTAATGGAAATGATGTCATGATCGGAGAAAGCCAGCTTGACGATGATGAGCCAACGTGGGGCATCAATGATACGACAAGGGATTTTGCTCGACTTATGGGTCAGAAATGGGTGTCTACAGATTGCCCCTCCTTGATGCCTGCTTTACAAGGGAGTGGAGCGGTGATGGAGCGAAAATGGCGTGAGACGGTGATGTAGCAGAATGAAGCGGAATGAGCTGAAAAGCGGGCATCAAGGTAAAGAGACACCCATTCTGGACGAATAAGCAGCGAGAATTATCCGGCTGACCTTGATCATGGCTGGGAACAGAGTGCGCGGATGGTTCCTATTTGGGACGAATAAAAATCAAAAGAAAAGAATGATCAACCTCCTGATTCAAGAGGTACCCTAGCTATCTTTAGCGTGCAGGTTTCGTTCATTAGGGGATAGGTGCTGCCTGGTGGGTCGATTCGACTCTGGCCTTTGAGCGGTTCACGACTAATGAGCGGATCGGGGATAAAGGAATGACTGTCATAATGAATGGGGATGAGAGGAATCCCTCATAGGAACCACACTGGCAGACTGGACCGAGCTGCAAGCTCGAGGAAAACATTCAAATTCGGAGTGGAATTCTTGTCCGAAAATGGAGGACTCGTGTTGGGACATCATTGGGAAGCTGACTTTGACAAATCATGATTCATGAAGCTCAAAATTCCTATATGATGCATGCTGGGATAAATAAAAGAAAATCATAAAAATGAATGCAAAAAAGGAAAAAATAACAAGTATTCACGAATAATATTGCTAGACAATATAAGCAAGGGTCAAGACACTTCGCATCCCCGACGTGCGATAGAATCCATCGTCCCCGAGTCATATCACCCAACCGCCTATCTAGCGATTAGCAGCGCGCACCTAGATCATCCTTGTTTTTGATGAAGGGGAACTCAGATCCTGGAACACACTGGGAACCAGCCGGTCCTTGAGCTAATATAGTAGCGTAGATATCATATAGTAATGCGGAGGGATTAAAGTTAGAGATACTTACCTGACTTACCTGACGGATGTCTCTTTTGATTTTCTGAATTTTCTAATTTTTATGGATTTTCCTGCATTTTCTGATTTTTATGGATTTTCAAATAATCAAAGCAATAAAGATAGACATGATACAATGCACCAAATAAACGGACATCAAAGCATGCGTGCGAGCATTCTGAGCAATACATAGCAATAAGCATGACAATATAAAATGATCATAAGGCGACATAGGGCATGCCGCGACCCTTGTCTGAAGAAGGCGACGGGCACCACGTCGCCACCTTGAAGGCGACGGGTCGATATGTCGCTTTCACAGGTTCCTCAGCCCAAGCTCAAAATCTTTCAGTATGGGACTTGGACTTGACTCCTATTTGGACTCTAATTGCCTCCCACTCAAACTTCCACTCCTAATGGGTCTCCCCTACCCTCTCCTAGCAGAAATAGGAGTGATATAGCTCTATAAATAAGGGGGGTGAGAGGCCAAATTCATAGCTGTCTCTTCTCTCTTCTTTTCTTCAGGCTTTGCAAGCTCTCATGGCCATGAAGAGAGCTCCTCTTGCTCCCATGGGTGGGGAAGCGGCTTATGAAGGTCCGAAGCGTGCTCGGGCGACCTACGAGGCTCTCATGAGGTTGACGGATGTTCCCAACCACTTGAGCCGGAGCGAGGAAGTGAGGGAGGTAAGTAGATTGATGTTTTGAATTTTCATGAATTTCTGCTCCGAATTTCCTTATTAATTTTGTTCTTCTTCTTCATCCCTTCTCTCTTTTCCTCTTTTCTTCTAGCTCTTTCCCGGCTCCCGACGCTACTCTAAGCTCACATGGATCGCCCCTATGATGAAAGCCTTACCCATGTTCGTCATCCGATTCTTAAGAGAGTGGGGTTTGGGCGGGGTTTTGATAGCGGCCCATAACTACCATAAGATCTCGTTTTATTGGCATAGCATCACGGCCCTCATAGAATTATGGCACCCACAAACCCATACCTTCATCTTTCCCAAATTTGAGGTGACCGTCCTTCTAGAGGAGGTCGAGGCCTTCCTAGCTCTTCCTAAAACCAAGCCGGGGGACGAGCCAAGCATAAGCTACACTGTCGAGCCCATTAATCCGAAGTTTATTCTAGGGGAGTTCATGACCGACCCCAGGGTTGTATTCATCATGATTAGCCCACAATTCATCCATCTAGTGCCTTTGTCTAAGTGGGTCATATCCAAGTGTAAGGACAAGAGCGTAGACCACCGTGAGATAGCCAAGGCCGTGGCCATATGTTTGTGTGCGGTGGTGCTCTTCCCGTCTGGGGATCACCTCATAGACTATGCTAGCTTGAGTGCCATAAGTGGGGTATGGCGGGGACTTTCACTTTCTCACGCCGTCTTGGCACATCTTTACTCGGGTCTTACCTCGGCCTCCACAGGGGGTTTCCTTTATGGTTCCATGATCCTTTTAGAGTGCTGGTTGGGTGTGAGAATTAAATTCAAACCGGTAGACAATCCTACCACCGACAGTCGGATCTTCGGGTGCCATCCATTGAACTTTATTGGCGGCGCGGCCAAATTCCCCGACAAGGTTTTATGCCGGACGGCGGACAAGAAGACGAGGAGTGCATGGCGGCTCTACTTCAGTACCCTTCCGGTGGAGCACTTTGCTTTGGGTGTGGCAGCACTTCGCGGAGTGGAGATCCGGCTACCACTCGGACGCAGACTAGATTTGCAATTGATAGGGAACACGGCGACCATGCTCTACAACCCGCAGCGGTGCTACCTACAGATCGGGAAGCCGAGGACTAGAGTGCTTCCACTGTCACACTTGCCACCTGTGAAGAAGCGGCGCTTGGGGAACCCGGAGGACGAACAGGCCGTGCGGAGTGCGTTGGCCTTGTGGAGGGCGTGCGCTACCCACGTACTCCCACTGAGGCTCGATGAGGACTGGGAGACATACCAGGCGTACCTCCTAGAGCATGAGAAGATTCGGCCACTGAGGGGACCATGAGCTAGAGAGAGAATTGATTGTATTTTTTGAGCTTTTGAGAGACTTGATGTGGGCTTGACGTAATGGGAGTGAGAGACATGTCGATCTTTGCTTTTGATGACTTTTATTTGATGTAAGCATTGGATTTTTGCAATGAGAATTGTTTTTCAATGAGTTTTGCGCACTGGGTCGAGAAGGCGACATAGGGTGCGTCGCTACCCTGAAGGCGACTGGTCAACGGTCGCGACCAGCAAAGTGAAGGCGACATGGCTGTTGTCGCCACCTGACTAGAAGGCGACACAGTCCTTGTCGCGTTCACAGGTCACGGGGCAGTTTGAATTTGGGCCGAGCGCCCTTCTCTTCTTCCCCCTTTCAAAACTTTCCTCTTTCCTTCTTCCCTCTTCCTCCGGCGATTTCCCTTCCCTTCTTCTTATCTTCTTCTCCGGCAAACCCTTCCTCCGGTGATCGTCGGCGATGACCCCCCTTTCCTCTATTTCTCTTTCTCTCTCCTTCTCCCCTTTCTCCTTCCTTTGACAACCGGCGATGGAGGGCGAGCACCGAGAGAGCCAAGGCGGCGACGGTGGCGGTCGGCGTCGCAAGAAGACCATCCGGCGGCGACAACCGGGTGAGGGACCGTCGACGGCGGCCCCGGAAGTCCCTCCGGTCGTGCCCATGGAGGAGGAGACCGTGCCAGTGGCGGGGAACGATGACGAGCCCGTTGGGCCCAAGAAGGTAGGATCTCGAACTCTAAACCATGAATGCAAGATATGGGGGTGCGGAGCACCCCAATGTAGGGCGATTCGCCCAATGGGAATGACCGGAAAGCGGAAAAACTCTGTTTCGGAGCGGCCCTGGTAATGCGACAGGGGGCCTGTCGCCTTACCAGAGGGAAGGCGACAGCCCTCCTGTCGCCTTTTAGAAGGCGACAGGTAGGGTGTCGCGACCAAGATGATTAATGCGACGAGGGTTGTGTCACCTTCAGAAGGCGACAGACCCCTTGTCGCCTTATCAGAGCAGAGAGCGGTTTGCTGGCTTTCATTACTGACCTCTGATCCTTTTGATGTTTGTTTTGTAGAGTGAGCTGAGATCCTGGCTCGGATGGGCAGTCGTCCGGGCGATTTATGACGGCTTGCCGGACTTCCAGAGGCGCCGTCTGGAGGGGATGGGTTTCGGGCCCTTCTTGCGGTTGTAGGAGTTGACGCCGGACGTAGCACTTATCCAGGCGCTAAAGGAGAGGTGGGACCCGGAGTGCCACGCTTTCCTCTTTCCATGGGGACGCATGATCCCCACGTTAGAGGACGTGGTACGGATCACCGGCCTGTGTGTGGGCAGCCAGGCGGTGACCGGGACCACTCATACCAGTTATCAGGAGCCAGTGGAGAGGTTGCTTGGCTTGGAGGTGAGGGGCGAGAGATCTTCGCTGGTGCAGCGGACAGCGCTGCAGGCGAGTTTGGGGGTGGCGAATGCGCGCCATTAGACGGGAGAGAGCCAGGTGGAGTACATGGCTCGGTTGACGGAGGATGCCAGAGCGGTGCTGGTGGAGGAGGAGGGAGATGCAGCGGACAGGGACTTGCGGCGGTTCCTGACCCTCGTGATCGGGAAGTTGATCCTGGGGACCAGAGGGGACCCAGTCGGCTGTTGATGCCTACCCTTGCTGGAGGATCTGTCCAGCGTGGGCAACTATGCATGGGGTGCGGCCCTCTTGGCCCACCTCTTTGACAGCTTGGGCACCTCCAGCAGGGAGACAGGTGTCACGGGGTTCTTCCCACTGCTACAGGTACGTCTCTACCCTTACCTTTTGCTGCTTTTCCTGCTTATTAACTGGATTAACTGTGGTACTGACTCGTGTTACTTTTGCAGGTGTGGGCATACTACCACCTCCTCTCCCTAGGCCGCGGGGTGGCGAGGCGACGCAGCGCTGTACCTCTCCTGTAGCGCTGGCGATTTTGCCGCGACGAGCGGTCCCTGCGGCGACAGGTGACCCTGATCCACGACATTCTGGACACCATCCCATTCGGCCATGTGAGTAGTTCTAACCTTATCCCTTTTCCTTGCTTTGCTTATTCCAACAGTTAACTGATGGATCTTTGCTCGTGGTATGCAGGTACGGTGGACTCCCTATGTTGGGGAGAGCGACGCCGCCCAGCCGTGGGTGGAGCGGGACCGTCCCTACTTCGGTAGGGACATTTGGCTCCATTGTTTCAACACAATGGTCCCGCTCCACCACCGGCTAGTGGCGCAGACTCTGGGACTCCACCAGGCGGTGGTGGAGTTCCCGACCCGACAGAGGCCATGGGAGAGGCTAGGTCGCAGCTTTCGAGGGATCCAGTAGGTCACGGACTGGACGGTCCGGGTCTGGGAGTAGCTGGACGACTGGGAGCAGCGGGGCAAGGAGGTGGCCTTCGAGGCCACGAGCGACGAGGACTACTTCCGTGCATATTCACGGAGGTACGGGGCCCAAGTGTATAAGGGGACCCGGCGACCGGTGAGTTTTTAGCATTTTTAGTCTATTTTGAGTTATTGATTTGATTGCGTGACTGACTAGGCTCGTGCTTGCAGCTTGACCCTGAGGGGCGGATCTCCTCGCTCGAGCGTATCCTCCATTCCACCATCCAGCAACGAGATGATCTTTAGGGGGGTGGTGGACCAGCTGGTGAGTATTTTGCACCCTACCCTTCTATTTCTGGTTTCAGTTAACTGACCCCTGTTGTTTCTTTTGCAGCGGGTGGTGCTAGAGAGAGCCCAGCAGATGGTGGGAGGGGACTCCTCTTCCCGAGAGGATCCCGGCCGTTCCGTTTTGGAGGGCCAGCTAGCGTCGGCGGCGGCCCGAGCGGAGGACGCCCTCGCCCAGCTGCGGGAGCGGGTAAGTGCTTGCTTTGATGCCCCTGGACTTTCGTTTCTTTTGTGAGTTCTAACAAGATGTTTGATATTGCAGGAGCAGGAGCTGAGGACCGCCCTGGCGCGGACGACCACGCTGGAGGTCGAGATGGAGGAGCTACGCCTACGCCCCGAGGCAGCAGAGGTGGCGCGGTGGCGTGAGGCGGTGGAGGAGGCGTCGTGGTGGCGCCAGGAGGCAGAGGCGGCAGCACGCTGGCAGCAGGAGGCGGCGGAGGCGGCGCGCTGGCGCCAGGAGGCGGAGGAGGCGGCGCGATTGCGCGCCGAGGCAGGGGACCTCCGCACCCAGCTAGGGGAGGAGAGGCATCGCTGCGACATGCTGCGATCCGAGATGAAGGGTCTGGAGAGGGCCCTAGCCTTGGTTGGACGCAGCCGATCGGTGACCAGCAGGAGCGGTATCCCGAGCGGATCCGCTGGACACTATCTGACGGGTTCCTCCGGACGGCGGAGGAACGAGGAGGAGGAGCGACGACGGCATGAGAGAGTGCCGGAGGGGAGCGAGACCGGTGCGAGGGACATGGCCCCTCCATCTCCCCGCCCGCCTGAGGGTACGGGGGAGAGTGGTTGAGGGTTTGTACCTTTTGCTCCTTTCTTTTTGTCACGATGGTGTACATGATATGAATGGAATGGAACCTTTTATGTTTTATGGTTTGCGACTGAGTGAGAGTGACGAGTGAGATATGAGTGTCGCTTTCTTTTCCATCCTGCACACTTAGACAACCACGAAACAAGTCAGATCCGCTCTTAGGCTTAGCCCCTTGCCTTAAAATGCGACGAGTGACCGACCTTGATAATTAGTCAAGGGACTAAGCCTTATTAAATATGCGAAAGATGCGAATAGACCAATGAAATGCATGTATGAAAACAGCTTGAAATTTTGAAAACATTATTTAATGTTTTGGAATATCTGATTTTTAGGGTTTTGGGAAATATTTGTTTTTTTTTTGAAGTTTTGGGAATATTTGATCTTTTTGGAGTTTTGGAAATATTTGATTTTTTTGGAGTTTTAGAAATATCTGATTTTTTGGAGTTTTGGAAATATTTGATTTTTTTTTAGTTTTAGAAATATCTGATTTTTTTGGAGTTTTGGAAATATCTGATTTTTTGGAGTTTTGAAAATATCTGATTTTTGGGGGGTTTTGGAAATATCTGATTTTTTTTTGTTTTGGAAATATCTGATTTTTTTGGAGTTTTGGAAATATCTGATTTTTGGAGTTTTTGGAAATATCTGATTTTTTGGAGTTTTGATTAGCGCCTAAAGCTGGCGTTAGCCCTTCCTAAAATAAGACGCGCGAGATGGAGGGTACTCGCACCTTCGGGCCACAACACTTAAACTGGTTCGAGCCGCTGGTTAGGAATCTCGATCACCTCTGGTTCTCGCCACAGGCCTCTCTAAGTTAGGACGTAAGTAAGGGGTGGCAATGCCTCGGAAAACTACCCTTAGTTGAGGTCGCGACTAATTAAGCCCTACCCAAGAGGTGATTCGGTCTTATAGGGGGAAATGGAAGATCATTTTAGGAAAGTCTTGTGTAGGTATAGGGACATTGGGTTCGGCTACCTCCTACAGCATACCCTTCGGAGATTGGGTCTGTTGTGGAGGGACTTTATGGTTTTTTGCTATGGACTTGCCTTGCTTTGGGGCATGCGTACGACCGGGCTCATTAGTGTCCCGCGGGGACTTTGCCACTCTTTGCCATGCCCCTGTTGTATTATGGATCTTCTTTTCTTTTTTTGTTTCTTTGCTTCTTTGCCCCTTTGTTATTTTGACCGTCCCTGTTTGAGGCTTCCTCTCGTCGGGGTATGCTGTAGGTTGGTGACCTCGCCTTTACAAACCCTTGGCCCCTACACATCGACCGATTAGGAGAGAATGACCGATGCATCACTAGAGTAGAGCCCGCATAGTTGCAGCATCTACCAAGTGTAGTTATCCGGGCTTACCGTGTGCGTGTGTGTTAATCCTAACTTGGAGCGACCCTTGGCGATTAGAGAGGTATCTTGGACTCCCAACACGGGGCTACTCCTCGATCTAGGTGTTGTGGCCTCACACCTATAGCCCTAAGGATAGAATCGTTTGAGGTACAACCCATTCCACGGATGTGACAATTCGACGCCCTCAGCATTGACTAAGCGGTAAGCGTTTCCGGGGTAGACTTCCCTCACAACGTACGGACCCTCCCAATTAGGTTGCAGTTTGGACCTAGGACCTCCGGGTTTGATGAAAATGCGCTTCAAGACCATATCGCCCTCTTGGAATTTACGCTCAATTATTTTTTTTTTCGAAAGACCTTGAGATTCGCCTTTGATATGAAAGCACATGATCAGTTGCCATAAGCCGCCTTTCATCTAAGAGTTCCAATTGGACTAGCAATGCCTCTCGACATTCATCAAGATTAAGTTCCTTGTCTAATTGGACTCTTAGTGAAGGGATTAGAATCTCGTATGGAACTACCGCCTCTATCCCGTAAGTGAGGGCGTACGGGGTTTGCCCCATGGGAGTGTGGACGGAGGTACGGTAAGCCCATAGAGCCTCTATTAGCTTTTCTGGCCAGTCGGCAAATTTATGCGATTCACAGGTCTTTTTTAGGATTTTAAGAAGGGTTTTATTAGTTGCTTCAGCTTGGCCATTGCCTTGTGGGTAATACGGTGATGAATGATGTAGAGTGATGTTATATTTCTTACAGAGGTCCTGGAGTTCTTGCGAGATGAACTGTGGTCCGTTGTCCGTGACGATGCTGCTTGGCACTCCGAACCGCGAGATGATGTTTCTCATGATGAAGCGGCACACTATGGATGCTTTGATTTCTGTGAACGATTCTGCTTCTGCCCACTTGGTGTAATACTCAGTTGTTGTTAGGATAAAAGACTTCTGTTTGATTTGAGCATTAGGATCACCAAGAGGGCCAACAATATCGAAAGCCCACATGGAGAATGGCCAAGGTGTGGAGAGTGGGTGTAGTGAGGAGGAAGGGGCATGGATTTTATCAGCATGGAGTTGACACTTGACACACCTATGGACGTAGATGGTACAGTCTTCCTCTAGGGTTGGCCAGTAATAGCCCTGCCTAATAATCTTCTTCGCGAGCATTTGACTGTTAACGTGCCCTCCGCATTCACTAGCATGGGCCCCTTCCACCACTTTCCAAGCCTCGTCATCGGTAAGGCATCTTAAAAGGACTCCATTAAGGGCTCGCCTGTATAGAACTTCTCTGACAACTGTGTACCTTAAGGCAGCTCTTCTGATGGCCCTGCGGTCTTCTGCACTTGCCCCTTCAGGATACATTCCATCCCTGCAGTATTGCTCTATCTCAAAGTACCATGGCAGTTCTTCTTCATTCAGGATCTCTTCGAGTTCAGTCAACATGATTTGCTGTGCTCCTCTCTTCCTAGCCCTCTCTTCTAAGGTCGCCCTAAGGTCGCTAAACCAAGGGTCCTGAGTAGATGGAAAATCGAGACGACGATTGTCTCAGTCCGGCGACTCAGAGGGAAGGATAGGGATGAGGCTAACGACGCCAGAGCGTCGGCCAAGATATTTTGGGAACGAGGAGTGTGGATGTAGATGAGCTTGCAGAACTGCCTTGTCAACAGCATGACCAGGTCTTGGTATGGCTTGAGCTTCGGGTCACGAGTGCGGTAAGTTGAGAGCACCTGCCGCAAAACGAGCTGAGAGTCCCCTATGATTCTGAGGTGTGATGCCCCCAGCAAGTAAGCATGTTTGAGGCCAGCAAGGAGAGATTCATACTCGGACATGTTATTAGTAGCGGGGAAGGTGAGTTTGATATGCAAAGGGGATGATACCTTCCGGGGTAAGCAACACGACTCTAATGCCCTATCCCTGAGAGTTGAGTGCACCATCGAAATGAAGGGGCCAGAAGGGGTCTTTGATTATGGCTGAGAGTTCCTCATCGGGGAATTCCTCTCGGAGGGAGTCACTGTGAGGGAGTGGGAGATGGGCTAGATGCTCGGCGATGGCATACCCCTTGACGGCCTTTTGGACCACAAAGGATATATCAAACTGAGAGAGGAAGCTCTGCCAGCGTGCCAGCCGATCAGAGAGGACAGGCTTTTCAAGAAGATATCGGAGTGGATCCATCCTTGAGATCAGCTTGACCTCGTGGGCTAGGAAGTAGTGCTTGAGCTTTTGGACTACCCACACGAGTGCAGCACAAGTTTTGTCCGTGGTGGTGAACTTGGATTCGGCGGTGTTGAAGAGCCTAAAGAGGTAGTATGCTGCCCTTTTTTTCCCATGTTCGTCATGTTGTGCTAGGACAGCTCCTAGGGAGTCCTCAATCACTGAGAGATATAGGATTAGCGGCTTTCTGGATACAGGGGGCCGTAAGACCGGGGGATTCATGAGATAACTTTTCAGCTCATCGAAGGCTGCTTGGCATTTATCATTCCATTCGAATTTTGCCCCTCCTTTCAAGAGATCATAAAATGGGCGACATCTTTGCGAATGCTGGGAGATAAATCTTCTGATGAATTGCAAACGCCCGATTAGCCCTCTTAATTGTGCGATGTTCTTTGGAGGGGGCATTTCTGCTATAGCCTTAGCCTTGTTCGGATCAATCTCAATGCCCCGCTTGCTAACTATAAACCCTATCAGCTTTCCTGATGACACCCCGAACACGCATTTCTTCAGATTCATTCTCAGCTGATATTCTCTCGACCTCTGCAACACCTTGGCTAGGATTTTGGGGTGTTCTCTTCTGGTTCTCGACTTCACCAAGATGTCATCCACGTAAACCTCTACATAAACATGGATCATGTCGTGGAAGATGGCCATCATCGCCCTCTGATAAGTAGCGCCGGCATTCTTTAACCCAAACGGCATGACTACATAACAGTATGTTCCCCAGGGCGTGGTGAAGGATGTTTTCTCTTGATCTTCAGGAGCTATACGGATTTGGTTATATCCTGAATATCCATCCATGAATGAGAGGGTCTCATACCCAGCAGTGTTATCGATAAGCACATCAAGATGAGGAAGAGGGAAGTCGTTCTTCGAACATGCCTTATTCAAATCCCTGAAGTCGATGCAGATTCTGACTTTGCCGTCTTTCTTCATGACAGGGACTATATTGGCCACCCAGTTTGGATAAAGCACTACCCTGATGAATCTAGCCTTATGGAGTTTATCTACTTCGTCCTTCATCTTCAGGGCTGTGAGTGGGTGGAACCTCTGAGTTTCTGCTTGATTGCCTTTGCCCCTTCTTTCAGTACCAGTCGGTGCTCCACTAGTGAGGGGTCTAGACCGGGCATGTCCTCGTAAGACCAGGCGAATGTGTCCTTGTACTCCCTCAGGATTTGCACCAGTTCCTCTTCTTCATCAGGAGGGAGATTTGTTGAGATAATCACAATCCTGGGATCTTCTTATGTTCCAAGGTTGACTTCCTTAGTAGGTTCATCCACTACCGTTGTGGGCTCATCGAACCTTCTTACACCACTGGCATATTTTTCGGTAGCGTCATCTACTTCTCTATCCTCTTCATCGACTGGGTCCTCATCATTCATTATCTCGTAGACGCCGAATCCGTCGTCTATGAACACCCCATCCTGCTCAAAAACTTCTTCAAACACCAGCGCTTCCCTTGTGAACTCCTCTACCAATAGCAGCGCTTGACACCGCCGAGCTAGCTCTTGAAGATATCTCCGGGGAATAGCTTTTCCCCGCTGCTTCCTAGGACGCTGCTTGAAATTGGTGGATGGCGGGCTGACCTGACTCTCTACCCTAGGCCTATCTATCTTAATGCTAGACTTACCTACCCTAGACTCTCCTAGACTAGACGACTCTACAGGACTGGGGGAGGACATGGTGTCCCCGAAGAGGATGGCTCCTAGTGAAGGAGCAGGAGGGGAAGCCTCAGTCGAGGGGTGCCCCTGATCAGTAGAGTGAAGGAGGAATGCCGGCTCCTCGACCTCAACGTACATTTGAAAATGGGCGTTTTTTTTTTTTTTTTGGAGATCGGTGGAGAGCATGCAACAGGAGAGGGCGACCTCGTGGTCACCTGGATTGGACTGCAGGGTAGTGAGGACCGCTGGAGGGAGCTCAGGTGTGAGGAGGCTGTGCGCCGCTGTGAGGAGCTGGGGAGTTAGCTGAATGAGGAGGGGAGGGGAGGACGGGACTAGGCTGGGAAGGAGGGCATCTAGGAGGGACGGGTGGATGGCTAAGCAGGTGCCCCTCCAGAGTTCATCTATGGTTTTCCCCTCTTCATAGGGAATGTCTGGCTCTCCTATGTCTGAGGCATCGCTCATGAGCTGCCTTTTAGATGTGATGGCGGTGGGTGGATCTAACAGCTCTGCCGCAGCTGGCGGCCATGTCCTTTCTCCCTCCCAGAACAGTCGGCTGAAGGCAATGGTGATGTCTTCTATGTCAAACCATCGGTACCACTCAGCTTCTGGGTCCCCTGTCTTTCTCCTCCTGGTTGGACGGAGGGTTTCTAGGGCTCTATAGGTCAACAACGGGGCCATGTGCCGAGAGAAGTTCTGGCCATGCACCTCGTGCTGTGAGATTTCCGCCTCGACTACCACGGTATTGTATCCCGGTTGGGTGGGCCCCCAGATAAAGTGACACCAGAGTGTCCAGGTGAGTGGTTCTCGGTCGGCCTTAAGGGTGGACGCACTGGATGACCATGGCTTGGATTTCTCTCTGTACCCTAAGCCCCATCCGCTTTTCGTGACAATGTCAAGGATGGGTTTGACTATGCCCTGTAGCTCTACCCCTAGGCCCTTGCCTTCCTCATATCCTAGCTTCATCATGATTTGCCACCCCTTTGTGCTTAGTGGCTCTTTTCTCTTGACTGCATCGACCCGTGCCAGATTGGTCTCTCTCTTGGACTGGAACGCATAGCTCCA
Source organism: Colocasia esculenta (assembly GCA_014218235.1). NCBI lineage: Eukaryota > Viridiplantae > Streptophyta > Magnoliopsida > Alismatales > Araceae > Colocasia > Colocasia esculenta. The sequence continues at coordinate 80,377,632 of CM024766.1, forward strand.
TGGGTAGTTGATATCTAGCACCGAAACTATGGGTTTGTTGGCTGGCCACACGGCCGATAGGTGGGTATCGTGGAGGGCATCTACTGAGTGGGTAGTGGCTATACTCTTGACTTTGATGATCTGTCCTTGAAAGGGGAACTTCAGACACTGGTGTGCAGTGGACGGTACAGCCCCGAGCGCTTCCAACCACGGGCGCCCTAGGATAGCTTTGAATATGGGATCAATATCAAGGACGTAGAAGTCCACCGTGACAGAGAGGGGTCCCAGTTCGGCTTGCACAGTCACCATGCCATGACAAGATCTTCTAGAGTTGTCATATGCGGCGATGGTGGTGGGTGTCGGCCTTAGCGTCCCTTCCAATAGGTCGCAGGCTCTCAAGGTACTCAGCGGGCAGACATTTATGGATGCCCCCGTGTCGACCAGTGCCACTCCCACTGCTACATGATTGATGACCAGAGTGAAGCAGAGGGGGAGCCTCCTGGCATCCGGGGGTGCTAGTTCGCTTTCCGCAAATGTGATCGCCGGCCTGCGAGTCACCATGGCCAGGGCACTAGGTAGCTTGTCAGCCAGCATGTCTTCATTCACTACCACCTTTTGCAGGAAATTCCTCAGGGCTTCCTGGTGCTCCTTGGACTTCTTTATTAGTTCCAAAATGGAGATCTTAGCTGGCACGTGATCCAGGTGCTTGAGGATGTCATAATGGGTTCCAGGCAGCGGCTCAATCAACCCCTCATCTTGCATTTGTTGCTAAGCTTGTTGTTGTTGTGGCGGTTGCAGGACCTGCTGGGGGTCTGTGGAAGTGGAGGTAGTGGAGATAGGTGCGTACGGGCGGCGAAAGACTCTCCCGCTTCGCAGGGTGGTCAGATGGGTAGGTGGTTGTCTGGCGGAGGATAGTGTAGTGGCGGAGGGTTGGTCCGGCCCAGGTGGGGGTAGAATGATGGGTGAGGGAGTAGATATGATAGGGGGTAGAGATACGGAGACAGGTGGAGTGAAAGGTAAGATGATGGGTGGACTAGCGACTGGTGCGGGTGCTGAACTGACGGGCAGCATGACGGCGTTGGACATAGAAACTAAAGGAGGGATTGACTGGGGAGCCGTGTAGGCTGGTTGTATTGTTTGGGACTGGATAGGATATTGGTTAATGGCCATCATCTGCTGAACGTCTAGTTCATCATCGTACGTCCAATTCGTCTGAGAGGGAGGGTGGTGGACGATAGGGTTTACCTGGGCAGGTTGCTGTGGTGGTGGATTTGGAGCTGGTGGATGGTTAGGTAATGGGTTGTGGACGATCCCGAGGTCCTGCAACGACTGCTGGTGTTGTTGTTGTTGTTGTTGTTGACGGGGTGGTTGGCGCTGTTGCCTCTGCTGCTGTTGTTGCGTCTGGCTTTCCTTGATATCTCTGATCACCTGCCGGAGGGCTGTCCAATCTATCATGTGCTGCTCATGCAAGTCATACACCAGATCCTTGAATGTAAAACACTGGTCGATGGTATGACCAGGCTGCCGGTGGAAGACGCAGTATCGGGTTTGATCCACACTGGGGTTTAAAGGTCTCTCAGGAGGGAGCCTAATGGCGTCTGTGGAGAGCAAGGCTAAGAATATGTCGGAGAGTGTCTCCGGCAATGGCGGGTAGTGAGTTCTTCTAGGACCCATGGGACGTCTTTGCTGAGAGCCATCAGGAGGTGGCACTTGGTTGTATTGGCGTAGTGGTTGCCCTTGTGGCGGATGGGTAGGGTTCTGACCCTGGGCATTGTAAGGTTGACGATTTTGGCTCTGGCCGGTAGGGTTGAATGCGCTCACTTGCTCGTTCACTTGGACGCCCTCAGTGACTGGCCCCTGAGGCTTTCTTTGGAATCGGGATTTCTGGGGTTCGAACATGGAGTGGATGGGAGAGTCTTTGAGCTGGGTCTAGATGAACTGGGCCCGACTGTAGAGCTGATGCATAGTGGTGATGTCATTCATCGCCAGGATGTTTCTATAGGCAGGCGTGGCATTGGCGATGATGATCTTCACCTTCTCCCCTTCTGGAAGGTACCCCGGAACTCTGGTGGCCATTTGCCTCCACCTATCGGCGTACGAGGCAAAATCCTCATTCGACTTCATCTTCTCAGCCATGAGATCCGTAAGAGAGTATTCAGGCCCGACCCTGTCTTGGAATTGTTCAAGGAATTTGGCCTTCACGACAGTGAAGTCCTCAGCGTCCTCGGGTAGCAGGGAGTAGAACCAATCTAGGGCGTGCCCGTCTAGTGACCGGCGGAAGAGATTTGCCATGAGGCGGCGGTCATGCTGATAGGGAGCGGACTCATAGATGAAATCCTTGATGTGAATGTACGGATTGCCTGAGCCGTTGTATTTTCGGTACTTCGGCAGCTCGGATGGAGAGGGGACCCATAGGCCATTGAAATTTGGCATGTGCACATCGTGGTACTGCCTAGGGTCGACTTGCTTTCGGAGCTCTTGGAGCTCCTTCTTGATGGACGCCCACTCGGACATCATGTCCGGTGTAGAGGAGGGCTGGGCGTACATGGAAGAGGCATGAGAGGTGGGCCTGGCGTGTGGCTCAGGATGATGAGGGGAGTAGCATGGCTGGTATGGTGGAGACTGCGGCCTCGACTCACGGGGAATGTAGTGCTCAGATTCAAATGGCGTAAATTGGATGGTCCGCGGCCGGATGGGGGTGTTGTCGGCTTGTCCCATGGCGACATGGGGGCCGGATGTAGCTACTGCGAGGCATGACGCGCCCGCTCTAGGTGAGGGTGAGGAGGCGGCCTTTCCTTTGAGGTCCGTCATGAGGGTTTGGATCTGGGACTGATCAAGCTGAGGAATTAGGCGCAAGAGCTGAGTGGCTTGATCGTTCGACTGAGGAGGATGGGTGTTCTGAGACGGGCCACCATTGTTGTGATGGTGACCTTCAGAGGTATGGATAGTAGCGACCCAGGGCGGGGTCGACTCCCCGAAGAGATCGTGAGGAAGGGAGTCCTCGTAGTCTTGGGAGGTGTAGAGGGCAGGGTCCTACTTCTCATCGTAGACCGGGTTCAGATATGACTCCATATTTGACATGTGAGCACAAAAGATGGGGAAAGCTTTTCCAGACTTGAGAGAGACGACCTAACCTAGACAGACTCTCAGTTTCCTAAACACACAATCCTATGCAGACAAAAGGAAAGAGAAAACGTCTCACCCAAAGCAAGCAATTGGCAATGATGATGGTTTCTTTTAATTGGTTCAAGTTTGCCTTTTAGCGATTTGACTTTTAGCAACTTCTCTCCAAATAAGGAAGGGTTTCCTAAATGGGAGAAGGCTTCCGACTCCGGGTATGACTAGGATTCTCTCTATCTTGCCAAAATGAGTTAGACTTGATCCTAGGTGGCGACTGGTACAACCAGCCCGGCGGCCGTGTGGGAATCCACGGTCAGCGGGGACTTACGGAGGCCCTCACGCGAGTGCTCTAGTCAGACACAAGGAGTATGTGGCCGAGAGAGCGAGCGTCGCTGAGGAGGAAACCTATGCTACGAATATGGAACGATGTGTGCAAATCCTATGTGCACCGGAGTGCATGCAAAATTCTAACCTAGTGCTAACAAGACACAAAAATTAGGGCTAATTGCACTCAGAGGCAGAAGGCGACAGGGCCTATGTCGCGACCAAGATCGCGACACTGAGACTGTCACTTTCCTTCTCACAGTGGACAGAGAGCAAGTAAATCCTAATTATGCACGGAAAATCACACAATCCTCTAACATACAAGACTAACAAACCCTCAAGATCATGGAGAAAAGCATGGTATGATGGAACATGGATGGAGTACGTAAAAAAATGGACTCAAATTTTCAAGGAAGCTCAGAAAAACAAGGTACTGACCTGATTGCGACAAGAACCCCGTCGCCTCCCTTAACGCAACGCAAGCCTCGTCGCGTTCCCCACAGGCTCAACAGATCTTTAAATAATGCAAAAGGTGTACGGGCAGAGTGCGTACCTGATCGCGACGTGCAGGGTGTCGCTATTAGGATCGCGACGTCAAGGTGGTCGCCTTCTTACCTAGAACCGGAGAGCACTAAGAAACTCAGAGGAAAAGAACTAAAGGAGGAAAACTATGAACACAACACACCCACCAGAAAGTAGGACGGCAGGGAAAAGGTAGAGCAAGCGTGATGGGCACTAGAGGTTCCACCGTGATCGCCAAAAGGTGTAATCACGGGATTTGTATCCCCTTTTTTTGATAGATGTGAATATGTAGGGATTAGGAAATTTACCGTGATCGCCACCAATGCAGTCGCCTCTTGATGTTCAGATGGAGGGCTGACTATGTTGGAAAGGAAAAGTGAAGGGGAAGGTGTACCTGATAATGCGACAGGATGGGCGTCGCGATGCTTTCATGTGAACGCGACGTAGGCAATGGCGCCTTCTTAATCGCGACACAGTAGTCGTCGCCTTCCTCTTCAGTGGATGGAGACTTGGGTTCTTTGTCTTCCTGCTCCTCAGCCGGCCGAGGGGCAAGAGCCTCACGTTGCTCTGACCTTCAAACACCTGCCAAAGTGATTTAAACAAGATAAACACCCATTAGAATTCGTGTGTATGAGATCTATTCAATGAAAAGCTTGAAAACATGAACTATAATGGAGGGAACTCACGAGATTGGGTCTTTTAACCCCTATGGGTGTTAAAGATAGGTGTGTGTATGTCGTGATCTAATGCTAAACTATGAAGAAAACAAGACTATGCAAGCAAGAATTGAAAGAAATAATGGGGAAAAGGGGAGAAGAATTGTGTAGCCGATGGGAAACGCCCTGGAGGGCTCTTGCTGATCGTCTGGAGGGAGAACTCTCTTCATGGAAGATGAAGCTCTCTTGCTCAGTGAACTGATGACTCTGGCCTTGCCCAAAAAGATGCAGAGACGAGGTACTTATGGGTGATTATTCCCAACTCGGGTCTGAGAGGAATAATGGGCAAGAGTACGACTTTGGTTAGGTATGGCTGCGTATGGGCAATTGGAACTTGGAAAGGGACATGTTAGGAAGGTTTCCTCCGAATTTGAGAGGATTTGGACGTGATTTGGACGTCCAAACGAAGCAATTACCATCTTTGGCATGTATTCAAGTTGGCTTCGGAAAGGGTTTCCTGTTTAAGATCCTGAAAGCGACAGCCTTCTGGTCGCCTTCCTGAATGCGACGCCTCGATACGTCGCCTTCCTCATATGGAAGGTGACTTCAAGTCATTTTGCGATTTTTGAAGGATTTTAAAATATGGATTTATGATCGCGACACGGGGCATGTCATTTTTCGGAACGCGACATAGGTCCTGTCGCCTTCAGAACTTTTCTGTATTTTGGCCATACAATGCGTCCAACTCCCATGCACAGTCTTCAAAATTGAAACATCAGACTCCTAACTTAGAGAGTTATAGTGAAAGAGATTGATTTGACCAGGAAGGGTCCTCCAGGGCAATGAACTAATGGAAATGATGTCATGATCGGAGAAAGCCAGCTTGACGATGATAAGCCAACGTGGGGCATCAATGATATGACAAGGGATTTTGCTTGACTTATGGGTCAGAAATGGGTGTCTATAGTGGGGTATGAAGGAGGGGCACACGTGGGTGCCGAAGGAGGGGCACACGTGGGTGCCAAATGAAGCAACCGGAATCAAAAGAAGAAGGGTCCCATCGCGATCGCCAAGTTGTAGATGGCGTTTTTTCTTGACTCTCTAGAAAACACTCGTCCCACGATGGGAAATAGGGAATTTAAAAGAAAAAGTACCGTGAATAATGTAAATGGAGGTGAGGATGTGAAAATAAAAATGAACGTGCGTGTGTGCACGAGGAATGTGTCGCGATCGACAGGTGCACGTGAGCACCAGATGTAACAGGCGGAAGGGAAATGACGCGGTGTACTTACCTCTGCCCGAAGAAAAGTGCGGGAGTGTGCGTGTGGTGGCTTCTCCTTCCTTCTTACGCCGGCCGGCCGACGTAGAAGATTTGATCCAGTTACCTTGCAAAAGGAGAAACAACAAGAAAACGTGTGAAAGTGGAGGTTAGACTGTGAAGCGTAGTAAATGTAAATGGAGTGAAGTATGGAAAAACATGTAAATGAAGAGTAACACACCTCGTGGAGGTGGTGTTAAACCCCTAGGAAGTGGGTGGGTAAAAGAAATGCTATGTGTGTGTGTAGAAGTGTGCAATGCATGTTCTAAATAAAAAAAGGAGAATTGAAGAAGAGGAAGAGGTGAAATGGCAGTGTAGCCCGATGACGAAGTGTGGAGAGGACGGAGGAGACGCTGGTGTAGCTTCCCCCCACCATGCCCCAACACTCAGAAGCTCCGGTTCGCGAAGGAGATGATGCGAAGGTGACGTATGCGTTGCGTCCCGCCTCCGGAACATGAGTTTCCGATCCGATAGAGTCCCGCCTTAGAGGGTTGGAGAATTGGAGTCTGGGGGTCAGGGTGGGAATTCGGAAGGGCTTCACCGGGGTTGGGATTGGATGCCAAATGAGGGACCCTCGGGTCTATATTTATAGCCGAAATCGCGTCCAATTCAGCGTACGTCTATTACGACTGAAAGGCGTCTGCCTGACAGGTCGCGATTTAGAAGATCGCTTGATTTGCACGTGATTAAACATTTTCATGATGATCTTAGCTGTAAGCTAGGTTCTAAATTGCGTCTGGGTGGTTGGCCGTTGTAGACACCCATTTCTGACCCATAAGTCGAGCAAATTTCTTGTCATATCATCGATGCCCCACGTTGGCTCATCATCGTCAAGCTGGCTTTCTCCGATCATGACATCCTTTTCATCAGTTCATCGCCCTGATGGGGCATCTTCCTGGTCGAAATCAATCCTCTTCATCATCATCTTGTATTTCTATGAGTCAAGAGTCCAGCGTTTCAAACCGAATGTCATTCTGATGCCCGTGCATGGAGATCGGACACTTTGCATGGTCGCATGCTGAAAAGGCCATGAAGGCGACAGCACCACTGTCGCGTTCAAGAAGACGACCACTCGATACATCGCGTTCATAAAAAGGCATTTTAATTCCCTAAAAAATCACCAAAAATGACTTAAAGTCCCCTTCCTTATAAGGAAGGCGACGTATCGAGGCGTCGTGTTCTTGAAGGCGATCATAAGGCCGTCGCATTCTGGACCTCATGCAGAAGATCCTTTCCGAGCCTAACTTGGACACATGCCATACATGGATATTCCCCTTTTTGAACGTCCAAATCACGTCCAAATCCTTCCAAACTTTGGGGAAACCTTCCTAACATCATCCTTTCCGAGTTCCAATCTCCCACGCACGTCCATACATACCCAAACTCGGACTCCTGCCCGTTATTCCTCTCACAGCCCTTCCAGGAATAATCACCTATAACTACCTCAATACTCCGCCTTTTTGGGCAAGGCTGGAGTCTGCTTCTTCCTCTCCCCGAGAGCTGCAACTACGAAGAAGAGAGCTTTCCCTCCAAATGACAAAGAAGAGCCCCCCAGGGCGTTTTCCCACCAGCTACACTTTCTCTCTCCTTTTTTCTTCACTATTTCCCTTCATTCATGCATGCATAGTTCGTTTATTTTCGTAGATTTTCATTAGAACACACACCACACACCCATCTTTAACACCCATAGGGGTTAAAAACCCCAATCATGTGAGTTCCCTCCTGTTTAGTGCATGTTTAGTTGTTTTTCATTGAATAGATCTCACATGCACGAATTGTTAATGGGTTTTCCTTTGTTTTCTTGATCTTGGCAGGTACCTAAAGACTAGAGAGGCGTGAGGCTCTTGCCCCTCGGCCGGCTGAGGAGCAGGAAGATCAGAACCCCAATCTTCGTCCACTGAAGCAGAAGGCGACGACTAAGCTGTCGCGACCCAGAAGGCGTCGTCCCTCACATCGCGTTCAGGTACACACATAGCGACGACGCTTCTGTCGCGTTCACAGGTACGCCTTCTCTTCTCTTTTCGTTTTCCAACGTAGTCAGCCATCCCAACTACACATCTCTAGGGCGACTACTTGGTGGTGATCATGGTACATTTCCTAATCCTTCATATTCATAATTTTCAAAGGGGAGCACAATCCCGTGATTACACCTTTTGGCGATCACAGTGGGACAACTAGTGCCCATCATGCTTACTCTTGTCTTTCCCTGCCGTTCTTATTCCGTCATGTGTGTGGTGTGTCTTTAGTTTTCTTTTGGTGCCCTTTCTTTGAATTTCTTGGAGTGTTGCGGTTCGGGGTGAGAAGGCGACCACCCAATAGTCGCGATCAAAGTAGCGACGTCCGGTGTGTCACGATCAGGTTAGTACACATTGCCTTTCTTGTCCTTTTCTTGTGTTCTGCGGTGTGGTGAGAGAAAGCGACATAGGAAGCGTCGTGATAAAGGATACGATAGGAGGTGCGTCGCGACCCGGTACGTCCTCTGCCCATACATTGGTTTAGAATTCTTTAAGATTCCTGTGTTTGTTGAGAACGCGACGTTGTGGCTGTCGCGATAAAGGAGGCGATAGAGAGGTCGTCGCGATCAGGTTAGTACTCTGGTTTCGGTTCTTCTTTGAAATTTGGGTTCACTTTACATACTCCATCTATACTTCATGTCATACCATGCATGTTCCATGTTCTTGGGAGTCTTTCAGCCTTGTTTGGTTATAGGATGATTTTGATTTCCGTGCATAATTAGGTCTGGTTTACTCTCTGTCCACTGCGAAGAGGAACGCGACTGGCTCTTGTCGCGACCTTGGTCGCGACAAGTGACCCGTCGCCTTCTGCTTCTGAGAGCAGATCAGCCTAATTTCTGTCTTGTTAGTCTTAGGTTAGAATTTTGCATGCACTCCGGTGCACATAGGATCTGCATACACGTCTCATATTCGTAGTATAGGTTGTCCTCCTCAGCGACGCCCGCTCTCTCGGCCACATATTCCTTGTGTCCAACTAGAGCACTCGCTTGAGGGCCTCCATAAGTCCCCGCTGACCGTGGATTCCCACACGGTCCCTGGGCTGGTTGTACCTGTCGCCACTTAGATTCTAGGCTCATTCATTTGGCAAGGTTGAGAGATCCCATAGTCACACCCGAAGATTGGAAGCCTTCTCCCATTAGGAACTTTCCTTATTTGGAGAGAACTTGCTAAAAAATCAATCCATTAAAAGGCAAACTTGAATCAAATAAAAGAAACCATCATCATTGCCAACTGCTTATTTTG